>JANBXA010000372.1:62375000-62975000 GCA_030556225.1 Cricetiscus sungorus | reverse complement strand
TGCTGGACACCCTGTCTTAAAACAACAATACAATTTAGGATTAGCCAAATAAAGACCTAGCACACGTGGAGGCAGTCCCTGAGACAAAAGAACCTAGAATAAATCAAAGAATATAGAGTGAAATAAGTATGGATGTCTTTAGAGATCTAGAAGTACATTATACACATAACAAAAAAAATCTGCAATATTGGAAAGGACAGTCTAGTTGTTGAAATGTAGAACATTTCATAAATGAGCTGAATTGCAGAATGATCACATGCAAAGCAAATTAATGAACTTGACTATGATAAGCTGGGAATTCCATCAAATTTTGTACTAAAGATAAAGGTAAAAAATGTGAAAAAACATTTTAAGATCCAGGCATGGTAGTCCACTTCTGTAATCCCAACTCTCAGGAGGCTAAGACAGAATAATCATCAACCAGTTCAGGGTCAAAACAGGCTACATAGCAGATTCAAAGTCCACATGTGCTACATAGCAAGATCTTGTCTCAAGGCAGCATCAGCAACAGAGACACTTGAAGAATCCAGAGGTTAGGGCTGGAGAAGGGGCTCAGTGGCTGAGAGCACTGATTGCTCTTGCAGAGGACCCCGAGTCTGAGATCCCAGGTGTGTACAGTCACATTCAGTTTATAAGGTGACGGCTATGGAAGCCACGCATGGCAAGCACTCTGCAGCAGAACCACAGTCCTGGCCCTGCTGTTTTTGTCCTCTTGAGATAAAGTTTCATGCTATAGTGCAGCATGACCTCAAACTGTGGCAAGCTCCCTGTCTCAGGCTTGTGGGTTCTGGGATTACAGGCATGACTGCCCCATACTGGCTACAGTAACACTGAAATGTGAGTCAGAGAGGAGTGTGGCTGCCGGGCGGGTTTGGTTAAGAATGGAGACTGCTCTTCCTTTTCCCTCTTATGCCGCTCTGTGACCTCACAAACCAGGCTGTAGCTCATTTGTCCCATCTGGCAAGTGGCAGTCACAGCAGATGCTGGCTCTCTGATCACACTCCCATTAGAGTAACTGTTAAAAAGAAATACCCAAAGCAGGTCAGTGGTGGCTAACACCTGTAATCCCAGCGCTCTGGCGGCAGAGGCAGGTGGATGCCAAGGAGTTTGAAGCCAGCCTGGTCTACAGAGCAAGTTCCAGGCAGCCAGGGCGACACAGTGAATTCCTCTCTAGGGGTAGAAAAAGAAAGGAAGGAAGGGGGAATGGGGAGAGAAAGGAAAGAAAACGAGGAAAAGAAAGAGAAAGACCATATGAATGCCTCGTGGCCCTGGGGAGAAAGCCATCTGGACCTCCATGAGAGACTCCTGCCTTTGCCTCCTCTTCCTTTGTGATTTCAGTGCTAGAGACCTCCAGTCCCCAGGCTGCTCCTACTCTGATTGTGTCCCTGTCCTGTGCACCTGAGCTCCTCCTTATGCCACCCTCAATCCTGGGCATGGAAACTTCCCAGCTCCCTCCATGAGCCTCCTCTAGCCCCCAGTTTGGAACAACAGCTTCTCCTACCTTCTCTGCCACAACCAAACTATGTGCAGTTATGACTGGTTAATGGTCAGTCTCTGGAGTGGAACCATTCCTCGGGGACTGGGATCAGATCTGCCACCTTCAGTGCTGTGTCTGGCAGACACAGGGGAGAAGCCCAGAAAATGCATGTGATAGGATGTAGGATTCTGGGATCAAAAGTCTTTCTAGACTGAGAGAAGAACCTAAAACCACCTCCCCTCTAGGTTCAATAATTGTTTCCTCTCTACTTTTCTAACATCTTTCTAGTTGCACTGACAGCTCCCCTCTCCCTAAGGAAGGGGGTGTGCTGGGTATATTTAAGGCACCTCTCTGAGCATGATGGTCCAACCCTGATGCTTCTGAAACAGTTTAGGGAAAGTCCTAGAACAGGTGTGAATGAGGCCATGCCTGGTACCTGACATATTGTATGTGAGTTCTAAGGACTATGCCTGGAATGTATAAATAGTAGGCAATCAAAAAAGAAAAAAAAATATGGAACTGTCACCACTACCACCACTGTCTATCTTCCACACTACTCTGAGCTCAGAGAGGACAGGACATTGGTTGAAGCCTCTCAGCTCATTTGGGGCCAGGGATGACACCTGTACCTAAGGCTTGCTCACCCCCAGCACACTCTCTGGCATGTTCTCCCTGTATAAGAGCCTGAGGTTTCGATCTCTGAGTTGCTTGCTGCCTCCGGCTGATGCAGGACATCTGTACTAGGCATACTTCACTGAGCTGTCATAGGACACCATGGGGGTGGGGATGCTGGCACCAAGCATCCAGGATGGAAATTCCCCAAGACACCCGTGGGCCCTGAGCTTCAGTTCCAACAAAGAAATGCTTATTGTCCTGGACATCTTCACAGATCAGCACAAGACTGGGACTTAAGAGCACTTTGTGTCAATGTCATCATCGTGAG
Source organism: Cricetiscus sungorus (assembly GCA_030556225.1). Taxonomy (NCBI): domain Eukaryota; kingdom Metazoa; phylum Chordata; class Mammalia; order Rodentia; family Cricetidae; genus Cricetiscus; species Cricetiscus sungorus. Next base: position 62,972,580 of record JANBXA010000372.1, on the reverse strand, counting down.
GATTGATGGCAATGTGTGACTAGGATGAATGCCAGGGGCAATGCATGCCAGGGGCAACAAGCTAACTCTGAGCCAGCCAGTGAACTTCTGCCTTCCTGGGTATTCCGTGTGCTCAGGGCTCTGGCCTGGATTCATGGGGGTTAAAATAACCCTGCACTGGCTGGTAGGAGCCTGCCACTCTACAGAGTTCTGGCACAGACAGGGGTGCTTGGGGAAAGGATTAAGGAAATCCCCAACTTTGCAGATGAGGAATTTGGGGCTAAGGAGATGAGGAGCTTAGCCTAGGTCACCCTGGTTCTGATCTCCTGATTGATCAATTACCATGTCCTATACCAGCAGAGAGGTGGGAAAGCAAAGTTCACCCCCAAAAAGACCCCCCCAAAAAAACAAAAATCAGAAATGTACCCAAAGAATTCACAAACCAACATGGTAACATTGTACAAACATTGTTCAGAGTGAAGTTGATGAGGAGAGAAATGGCAGTTCTGCTCCTGTCATGTGAGAAAGAGTCTCCATCACAGGGACCCGGAGGACAAGCTGACTTCATGTCACTCTTCTTATCACCTGTTCAGTAATGCTAGGCTCTCATGAAAGTGGATGGAGGCTGGATATGTCTTGCTGGGGATGGAGACAGGTGAAGCAATCCTCTCCTGCTTCCCAAGAGACAGCCAGTGAGGACACTGGGTGTCCCCACTTCCTTTCTGTTGTTGTAATAAAAACTCTCTGACTATACTCAACTCCAGAGGAAAGGGCTACCTCACCTTACACTTCCAGATCACAATCCATCTTTGAGGGAAGTCAGGGCAAGAATGTGAAGCAGAAGCCAGGAGAAATGCCAGTAGCTGGCTTGCTCTCAAGTTCGTTCTTATGTATCTTTCTTTTACATCTCAGGAATACCTGCCTAGAGAATGCCACCACCCACAGAAGGCTAGGTCCTCATACATCAATTAACCATCAAGGAACCCCCCCCCCCACTGAGATTACGTTCTCAGGTGATGCTAGGCTGTATCAAGTTAGTAGTTAATGTTACCTAGCACACTGGACAATGGGGACCAAAATCACTTAGGGAGCACTCATCTCTTACTTTTTGAGGCAAAATAAGAATAAAATTCTAATCATGAAGATGACTTTAGAAAAGAGTTTCTTCATGAACTAAGAGGGTTTTCCCACTTATTATGTAGACCAATGCCAGCTTGTCCCTGGGGACATGCAACTTTGTCTTGCTACCTGTCAGGTTCTTCCCATATGACAAGGTGTATACATTGTTGACATGTATACAACAGTCTCTATGGAGTTAAGACCTCTAAGAGCCTATGTCTCTTGTCCCTGTGGGTATTCCTATCCCTATTTTATTCCCCATTTAAGGATTTCTTACTTCTTAATCTTGAGGAAATGCTGAAGGATGAAGACATGAGTTCTGGCTGTTTCACGAGGATTGGGGACTATTGATCCTGTCTACCCCTGAAATAGAAATCCTTGGTCACATGATAGAACGAGGCAAGACTGTCTTTCTTCTTTTTAATAAAGGGTCTCATATAACTGAGGCTGACCTTGAACTCCTGATTCATAGGATTACAGGCATGCACCACCATGTTTAACATCCTCTTCATCTTGGAAGACACTCTAAGTTGGCCATTCATTTTTCCTTCCTTGAGATTTTTAAAAATGTTAATCTATTGTAGTCTGGTTTCTTCTAATTTTGCTGTGCCTAATTGTGGTTTTTCTTCATACTTTTTCTGATTGGGATTTGTTCAGCTTATTGAATCTGTTTGATATCTTTCAACTGCTTCTGGAAATTTCTCCAAATTCTGTTATTATTTTTTCATATTATTTTTCTAGGGGAATTTTTTGTCCTTATCTTCTGAGACTCCAACTATACAGTTTTTAGGCTTTAAAAATATGTTGTCTAAAAATGTTTGTCTTATATTAATTTTTCTATCCATTTTAGTCCATTTATATTTAATATAATCCCTCAGATGGTTGGACTGATAACTGAAATTTTTCTATTTGCCTCATGTCTTAAGTGTTCCTCTCTTCCTCCATTACTGTTATGGCTTGTGTTTATACTCTCTTATTCCCTGGCATATTTTATAATTCTTTGTTGAATAGTGATCTAGACACATGTCCAGCTATGATATCATCTCCTGCTCCAGATGATGTGTGTTTTCTGGGTTCTTTTCAGAGTTTTAATTCTCAGCATTTTGAACAACATGCTCAGAGATAGTGACACAATGTTAATTTTCCATTACTGTAGCAATTACTTGTGGTGACTTAATGAGGAAAACTATTTGGCTTATAGTTTTGGACATTTGAGTCCATGGCCACTAGGCCCTATCATTTTGGCTTGTGATGCCACTGTATATCGTGTCTAGAGTCTCTGGCAGAGGAGGCCTCATGAGAGCCAAGGAACAAATGTGTGCATCAAGATCCAAATATGGACATGACCCTCCCCCAATGACTTAACTTCCTTCCACAAAGCCCTATATCCTAAAGATTCTACTTGGTGTGTGGTGGAGATGGTGGTTGTGGATACAAGGGATTGAACATGCAGGGTCTCACACGTTAGGCATGTGCTGTACCACTGAGCTATGTCTCCAGCACTCCACCACTTAACAGCATTGTGATCTGGGGAGCAGGCCTTTGCCACGGGAGCCTCTAGGGAACATTCACACCACAGCAGAGCTCCAATTTGCTCTTACTAAAACACATTTTAATCTGCTGTTTTGAAATCCTTTTCTCCTTAGTTCCAACATCCAGGGCATCTCTGGATTCTGAGAAAACATCATGATCAGCAACGTTTTCATTCTCATATCTAGAGATCTTCTGTTGCATGCTGGACATTGTGGTTTGTTCTAGAGGCCTGGTGTTGAAGTATCCCCTATAAAGACTGATGAGTTTGGGGGTGGGGATGCTGGGGAGATGGTTTTCTGGGCAAAGTTATTGCTGTGGTAGCATGATGAGTTAAGTTTGGAACCCCAGCACCCACATAAAATCTGACAATTACCCCAACATTGTGGAGACAAACAGTGGATTCCAGAAGCTTGCTGGACAGTCAATCTAGCTGAAATAGTCAATTCCAGGTTTAGTAAGATGCCCTGTCTCAAAAACACTGTGGAGAAGATTAGATGAAAACACCTAACATCAATCTCTGGCTGGCATAGATTTTTGTTGTTGTTTTTTTTTGAGACAGGGTTTCTCTGTGGCTTTGGAGTCTGTCCTGGAACTAGCTCTTATAGACCAGGCTGGTCTAGAACTCACAGAGATCTGCCTGCCTCTGCCTCCCGAGTGCTGGGTTTAAAGGTGTGTCCCACCACCACCCAGCACGTTCTGGCTTTTCTATCTGAGCAGTCAAGTGAGCATCCCAGGTGGGAGGTGCCCTGCCCCATGCTGTCTGGTGAGAACATTTCTGCCTTGTGACTCTGTCTCTCCCTGCCCTGGATCTCATCCTGATTGATGAGGCCCTTCTTCAACATGGGGAGGGGGCAGCCAATGGGAAATCTCAAAGGGAGATTCACCTACTATACTGGTTCACATTCATTGTCAACAGGGCAGTATTGGGAGTCACCTGTGAATGTGTATGTTTCCAGAGGTTTAACTGAGGAGGGAGGCACACCCTGAGTGTGGGCAGCACCATCCTATGCACTGAAGGCCTTGACTAAATAAAACACAGAGGAGGAGGCCAGCTAAGCATCGGCGTTCCTCTTTCTCTGAGCCCTGGAATTTCAGTTCTGTATTTTTGCCTGCCCTCCTTTTAGGAGTCTGGTCTTCCTAACTAATGAGGATTGTATTAGCTAGGACTCAGTCACAAGAAACAGCAACCCAGCTCAAGCTTTGGCTTAAGCAATAACCAGCAGGCTTGCTGGTTTATATAACTGGAAGACAGCTGTTTAGAAGCGCCATGAGGCACGGCTGGATCCAGGCAACAGTAACCACAGCTGCTCTCCTCTTCCCTCTTATCTCCCGAGCGGACAACATTTTCAGGCTCCCTGTTGCCCACCTCAGAGTGCCCATTGATTCCCTAAGTCTCCTGTAGAGTTCTCATGGTCCTTCTAACACCCAACCAAAGTGGTGGGAAACAGTGCAAAGAACAGAGGAATCGATGCTGTTTTCCAGTTCCACTCAGGGCTCCAAAGCCACCATCCTGTGGCTTCAGGAGCAAAGAGCCTGGCAGAAGCGATCCGGTGCAGTTACCAAGTCTGGATGGGGATGGTGGGCAGCCAAACACAGTCTGTGTTGAGTCAGAGCCACACACAGCCAGAGGGATCCCAGGTTCATCTTGAGATGGTGGCTGAGTGGATAGTGAGGGTTGGGTCTCTGTGTTGGAAGTCCAGGAAGGAGGTCTGTGGGTCTCTGTGTTGGGAGTTCAGGAAGGATTGGGAGTCCAGGAAAGAGGTCTGTGGGTCTCTGTGTTGGGAGTCCAGGAAGGAGGGTGTGGCTGAGCACCTGATGGTCAAGCAGAGAGGGATGGAGGCATGGTGCCCGGGCATGGAGGTAGGCGGGAAGAAGGGTGGAACAGGAGGAAGATTGGTGGCAGCCCAGGCTGGAGGAGGTGGAGAGGTCAGCTTTGGGGTACCGAGTGAGAAGCACCCAGGAAACATGGTGTGAGGTACGTTTTGGCTGTGGGATTCCACTTTTGGCAGCTTGTTAGTTTCTATGAATCTTGAGAAGAACAGTTAATTGAGCAATGCCTGTTCTGCCAAGAGAATGCACTAGAACTAAGGGAGGCCCGTTCCCCAGAGAGCTGGGACTAGTGCAGCTTGCTGGGCTGTTCCTGGGGAACGGGTTCCAGAGATGGCACCAGTCCAGACACAGAAGAGTAAGACTCTTTGGAGTCTGGGCTAGCTTGGTGTCTGGAGTAGGAAATAGTATGCCATGTCAGTCAAACTCCCAGGTCCCGGCCTTGAAGAACTAACAACAGAGCTATATAGGAAGTAAAAGATGTGGGGATATAGGAGACAGAGACCGGCCCAGAAATGCAACAGAGGGGATCCAGGGAAGGCCACCAGCAGGGCTGGTGTAATCTTGGTGGGCTTCCTGGAGACAGCACTGAGAAGCAGCTTTAATACTCCAGGCCAAAAGGACACTATGACTTCAAGTGCAACCTCTTTGCACTTCAAATTTGTCTGATTACTCTCTAAACTAGACCAGGCTTCCAGATACCCCTGAGTGTCCCAGGCATCAGGACCTGAGCTTCTCAAGCGCTATGGGAAGCATGGGCTGCTCCTCTATAGGGCTCCCTCATCTTCCCCTGCAGGGGCTTTCGCCCAGGTACCCTAGCCTACCTGACCTTTCCCCAAAGGCCAAGCAAGGGCTGTCACTTCCCAGGATGCGGCCATAGGAGGGAAAGCTAGCCAAAGCAGACAGCCCCCTGGGGGTGTGGCCGCCCAGAGGGTGTAGCCTGACTTTTCCTGCTTGGGAGAGGACTTTCAAGGCTCCTGGCTTAGGCTTGGGATGAAGGATGTGTGAGAATCGTCGCCTAGCATCAGTGGACCTCGGTTAGATCCCGGGCTGACAGGCCCTAACTCGAGCAAGCAGAAGAGTCAACTTCCATCCATTAGGCCTGCAGCCCAGGCTGTTCATACCGCGGGGCCACTGTGCTCTCGGGCCTGCGATCCACTTAGCCATCGTTAATATTTTACACCTCACTGCCAGGGGATCGATGACTCCCTTATAGCTCCGTGCTTATGGGCAGTCATTGACGCTTCCACTGAGATCCGAAAATGCTCAGGAGAACAAGGGAAACTGAGGCAGGGAGGCAGCGGTGGGTGCCAGCCTCAGAAGACTCCCAGGGATGACTTCTTATGTACGCTGGTCTCCCTGTACAGCTGGGCTGAGTGTAAATCCTGGGGGGTGGGGATCGGAACCCACTCAAATGCCACCCATAGACTCACTGAATCCTTTACGAGCCCCAGGAGAGGCTAGTTACTATCCCCATTTTATGGATGGGGAAACTGAGTCTTACAGAGGTTATGACTCTCGGAATGTCCATCAGGACTTTTACTCCATATGGACACTAACTGGGACCTAAACTGGGTATTTCTTGGTGCTTGAATGTGTAATTTATAGGTCTCGGGAGACCTTTGAGCTTCTGGCCTTTTAAACGTTCTCCAGCAGAGCTGTCTGGTGATCTTGGCCTCTCTGCCTACCCCTCTGGCCATGGTCAATGGAAACCGCAGCCTGAATAACCTGAACTAAAAGCTGTGTGCTTACAACTCCTTAAAAGTGTTACCCTAAGTCAAGCAGTGATGGCACACGCCTTTAGTCCCAGCGGTGGGCTGGCGTTGCCCTTGTACCCCCATAATTCACCCTTTGGGCCTCAGTTTCCTTGTCTGTAAATCGGGGAATGAGAAATATATACTAAGGCATGGCCCAGGTATATGAGCTCTGGCGCAGGAGGGTGGGGTGGGGTCTCTGCTGCGGTTTCCATACACCTGAGTGTAGAGCTACACCCGAGACTAAACAGTGTTGATGCTGTTTGAATGAATGGGCGAATTTAGTTAGTGAACTAAAAGCAAGCGGAGGCTGTTCGTCTGGAAGTGAGAACAGCGCTCTCAGGCTCTTAGGTTAGGCGTGAGGCAGCGCTCGACTTTCCCTTCTGCTAAAATAGCAGGAACGGATTGGTACTGGCGGCGGCAGCGCTTCCCTCCAGGTCCCTCTGGGTCTGGCGAGGACTCCCGCGGTGCGCTGCGCCCACTGGAGAGCAGCTGAGAGTCGCTACTCGGCGCCTAGCATCCACCGGAGCTTCCCGGTCTGGAGCGTCTGCGGCTCCGCCCTGCCACTCCCCGCCCTCTCCGCCTCCTTTCTTTCCGCGACTTCCCTGGCCCTACCCAGTGCCCCAAAGGGAAGAAAGCCATCCACAAACTAATTAGCACAGCTCTCAGCAGCAGCTTAGATCTCCCTGACAGCCAGAAAGGCAAATCGGCCCTCTATGGAGAAGGCTGCTAGTCCGAGACACGACCAAGGTCATACAGCAGTCAGCACCCGAACTCAGTTCAGTAGGCTCCAATGCCAAAAGCCGAAGCTTCCTCGTAAAGCCTCGGGAGCGCAAGCAGGTTTCCAGAACTGGAGAAATCTTGATACCAACTTCTCCATCTTCAAAGAGGGATGGATCGGGATCAAGTTGAATCTCAGGCTGTGGGCTCAGAGTTGCAGGAAACAGCCGGGAGAAACAGGGCTTCCCGTAGCCTCCCCACCCCTCCCACTGACTCTCTAGCAGGGAGTGTGGCTGCCGCGCCCCTCCTCCAGGGCACCCGGCTCCCTCCAGCGGGTGGGGAAACCGCAGACCGCGCGGCCTCCCCAGAGCTGGCGCGATGGCGGTGGAAACGCGCCAGGTTCAGTCAGGAGCTGGACCGTACAAGGCGGGGCCTCGTCCCTCCCACCTCTTCCTGGGCTGGCAAGGAGGGGCCGCAAGGGACAAGTCCCGGAGTGGTCGCTGCGCCTAGGCCAATGAGCGTGCGGGGAGCCGCGATGGAGCCTGGGGCGGCCGGGAGCGCCCGGGACCCCCGCCGATGCGGCCCTGAGCCCTCGTGGCAGGACAAGGGGCGGCAGAGTCGTGGTGCCCCGAACAGGGCATGGGGGCGCTGCTGGCCCACACTGGTCCCGGGAGCTGCGCTCCACACTGCAGCCGCCGCTGTGCCTCGAAGTTTGGTGGCTGATTTGGAAAGTTGCGCCCGGGCTCCAGCATCACGGCCAGTTCTTCTCACTGTCGCCTTCTCCTCCGCGGGGTCCTGGCCCCACCAACACCCGTAGCTCCGCCTGTCCAGGGCATGTGAGCCACCGCCCCTGAAGCCGGGCGGGAGGCTCCGGCCCGGGAGCCAGCAAGCAGTGTACGGCCTAGGGGTGCGCCCTGGTCCCAGCCACGGTCGCCATGGGCATCCAGGGTATGGAGCTGTGCGCCATGGCCGTTGTGGTGCTGCTGTTCATTGCCGTCCTCAAGCAGTTCGGCATCTTGGAACCCATGTCCATGGAAGGTAACGTGTGGCCGCCCGCCCCTCTGTGGCTCTTCCCTGGGAGGCCAGGGGTCGGTGGAAGGATAGCTGCACCGGCTCAGACGCCGCCCCCTCCTGGCTACGGAGGGCTGGGTCTGGGATTAGGAGGGCAGAGAGAGCTCAGGCTGAACAGACCAAACCCGACTACAGCGTTGGCATAGATGGGAGAGATGGGCAGGGTGACATCTTGAACGAGCATTCCTAGCCCACCCAGGCTTGCGAGTCTGAGCTGCTTCTGGCTTGGGCCGCCTGAGGGAGCGCGGTGACCCAGTGTGAAGATGCCAGGAAAGACCCGCTACCCGAGGTGCCAGTTAATCCGCAAATGGTTTGAGATCTTTGCCAGTGGTGGAACTGTCCCTTTCGCCCTCCATCTGGTGTCTAGTTTTCTGTCCTCATGCAAAGCTCCTGTCCCTGAGATCAGTAAGCAAACCCGCAGCCACATTTCTGTCCTAATAAAATATTAAAGACTACTCTTAAATCAGTGGACCCCTGACAAATATCCTTCGAAATGCATACCAATCACAGAGCCCTACCACTTCTGGGCAGGTTAAGAGGAGGGGCCCCTTTCCAGACACATAGTTGGGTTAACACCAGAGATAGAACTTCCCCAGCTGTTCCAAAGATCTCGGTACAGCCCTGCTTCTCAGAACTGAGAGAAATGGGCTGGCTTCAGGTCACCTAGGTGCCTTAGCTGCTTCAAGGGAGGATGGGCATCCTGCCTGCTTCAGCACTCTGATGACCTTGCCAGGGCCCAGATCTTGGAAATAGAACCCAGATACTGGGGGAAGGAGGTTGTGCCTGTCTCTGGGCTGCCTAGCATCCTCTTAGACGTAAGGATGGGTCCCAACCCCTGCAAAGGGCTGCTGAGGACCAGAAAGGGCAGGCCAAGATGCTCCTGAGGCCAGGCTTGGCCCTTTCCTTGAAACTTATCACCGCACACAGCACCCTAGACACCATGAGCTCCCTCGGGCCTCTTTTCTAAATCTGTGACTGAGTACTAGAGAGGATAAGTTTACTTAAATCACCACCACCTTGGGCTCTTAGGCTGTAGTGGACAGTAAAGATGACCAAGCCAGTCCTTGCCTGGCTGGAGATGGACCATGGCAATGAACTTAGTGGGGAACAATGTTGAGGGTGCTTGTGATTGGAGCAAGTATGGGGAGGGATTCATGTACCCCCAGAAGACTTCCTGTACCCACTCTCTTCTATATATCTCCCATTGGAAGCCTGGAGTGTGTGAGGCGTGTGAGGAAGTCATGACCATTCCACTGCAAATCCCTGTTTCCCAGTCCTCCTGGACCCTCTTTCCTGCCTATGCCCAGTAGCCTCATTTCCATAGCATTGCAAAGGTTGTTCCTGCCTAGATCTGAAACAATCTAAGGGTTGACTTTGTGGGTTTTCAGGAGAAAGACTGTCTTTCTGAGGTGGACAGTATTCCTAAGACAGTGTATGTGTTTGACCTGCTAACCAGCCTGCTTCCAGCCCAGAACTTTCCCCCTTACAGCCCACTTGTGCCTTTGGAAGTTCTGGAGTCCTGTTGCGGGAGAGAGAGCATACAGCTTGAGCCAGGGAGGCCTGAGAGGGGTCCTGTCATGCTCGCACACTGTAAAGCCTCTTCACCATGTGGAGTCTCTACTGCGCCCTCTGTAAATGGGGGTGATGATTTAACTCCTGCACCCCATGCTGTGACAGGCTTTAACAGCCAGTGCCCTGCTCCCTCCAAACCGTTGCTATCACCAGTAACCAGCAAGGGGTGGTTACTAGGAATAACAGAAGTGATTCAGGGTTGAACACATTTCTCTTGTGTCGACAGCTTTCCCCTCTCCACTTCTTGGGTCAGAGCAGGGGAGTTGTAAGTTCTAGATGTTCTGTGTTGATGGGGAGTGGTGCCAGCTAAGACCTGGAGTGCCTAGTGGCCAGCAGCAGCTAAGGAACTGTGGGGTGTGCTATGAGGAGCCTGGGTCCAGCCATCCCACTGGGTCTGAGTTGTTCTGCATGTTGCTGGGGTGCAAAGTGGCTCACGCTCCTGGTCCTTGGCCCCCTCCACATATGTGCATGTGCAATTGGCCATGTCTCTTGTCTTCTCTAAGCCTCCGTGGTTTTCACTCGTAAGAAACCAGAATTATAAGTTTTTTGGGTCTTAAGGAGCTGAAGAGCTCAGAGCTTTTCAGAGGGTTATGAAGGGGACCCTATCTCAGCATTGGGACCAGGACACAGCAGGGGCTGAGCTGAGGGGCTGGAGTCTGTTCTAAGTGGTGCCTGGCTTGTGGATTCTGGGTCTGGCAAGGCCATAGAGCCCCTGCGGTTAAAGCAACATTGCAGGGTTGGTAGGTTTCCCTGGCTGGCTGGCATTTAGCTCTACAGGGAGTCCCAAGTCTTGCCCTGAGATCTGTCACTGATCCTTGCTTGAGGACCAGTGGGAAGGTGTCTGGCCCCAGCTGCTGCATCTCTGCCTTCTCCAAAGAACTGGTAATGTGCCACCCTTCTTTGCCTTTTCCCTGCAGAAGCCTCAGCTCCCAAACACCTGGGTATCTCCGAAGTCCCACACTCACCATGAGGTGCAGGATATCCGGGTTCCTTTGGTAGTTTGTGATTTGTCTCTGCCAGGTGCCAGCAGTGTGGGGGTGTGACTACGTGCTGCCTGCTGTAGTTCCCATGCCTGGCACCATGTCTGGCACCACACAGCAGCTTGGTGAGGATGCTTTGAATCTATGAGGCAATCTTTTCAACAAGGAGAGAAAACTTGGGCCTTCTATCTGCCTGCTGCGTCAGCTGCCCCCCAAGCCTAAGGCTGGATCCTAGGAGAGACTCCTATCAGATTGGGCATGAAGGGGTCTCTAAGTACCAGGAGTGCAGTCTGCTGCTGAGTGTACAGAGGCTGGGAGATGGTGTGTATTCAGTGTCAACGGGCGTAGGTGTGGCTGGATGTGGAGGAAGAAAGATGGTATAGGAAGCCTGGTTGGTATAGGACATTGGTTGATATTTGAGGGAGAGGTGTTAAATAGGGTTTCACTAGGTAGCCTAGACAGGCCCCAAACTCTTCCTGCCCCCTCCCCTCCAGTGCTAGGATTACAGATGTGCCAGCCACCATGCTGGATGAAACATTGGTTCCCAATGGGTCTGTTTATTGTATTATTCAAAGAGGTTTCAAAAAGCACACTTACAACTTACACCCCAGGCATCGAATGTCTAGGGTTATTCTCAGAGAGGTCTGGAATCTCTGTGTGCAACTCCAATTCTGGATACCCAAGGGCAAGTAGGGTGAATACACAGGTAGGTATAAGTCCTTCAAAGATGAGCAGGCTTCTCTGTATGTTCCCATGCTAGCAGCAGGAACGTTCCCCAGGACTTGTTAGAAATGAGCATGCAGCCATGGTAGTTCAGACCTGTGTCTCTGCTTCTGGGGAGGCGAAGGCAGGAGCATCACAGACTGTCTAGGCTACAGAATCAGTTGAAAGCCAGACGGGGCAATATCAAAATAAAAAGTTAAAAAACAGTCTGAGGCTATAGCTCAGTAGGAAAAAATTTTGACTAGTGTCTGTGTGTGTGTGTGTGTGTGTGTGTGTGTGTGTGTGTGTGTGTGTGGCCCTGTGTTCAATCTCCAGTAAACACACACACACACACACACACACACACACACACACACACACACACGAGCATGCACATGATTATATCCTTAGACCTATGGTATCTGTGTGGGACCCAGCAGCTTGCCTCTTATTCATCTCCAGAGACCACTATGACATGCCCCAGTTTGAAGACACAGCTCTGGGTGGGCATGGTCTTCTGTAGAGACATTGACGTTCATCCATGGTCAAGACAGAAGCAGATGTCTGAAATTTTAGCAAGAATCTTAGTGCCTGTTAGAAGCAGACAGAAGGAGGATTGGGCTCTGAGTACAGCACCAGGCCCTACTGGAGGTATTTGCAGCCATCCTGGAGGGTGGCAGTGGGACTGGGGGGAAGAGGTAGGCTCTAACTATGCCCAAGGTGGGGCTTCTAGAAATTGCTATAAGAAGTGGAGGGTAGGGCATGGGGGTTGGAATACAGGGAGGAAGCTGTGGGTTTGTGGGGATGCTCTGCGTATCTAGCCAGACCTGGTAAGTTTGGGGGAAAGCATATTTTATTATCATAAATGTAATACCTGGAACCCTCACAAAGTTATTACTCTACAGTTGTGTAAGCTGGAAGCCTTGCCGATCTCCCTACTAAGATGACACAGGTGAAACAAGACTCTCCCCCTGGGAGCTCTTGGGAGTAATGCTCCCTTGCCTTTACCGGTTTCTTGGGGTATTTCATTGGTTCATGGCCTCTTCCCCTCCATGTCAGCAATATCAGACAGAATCTTCTATCTCAGACTCTTCCAATCTCCCTTCCACTTTAGTCTGAGCTCCTGCATGATCCAGCATGCATCCCTGTCGTAAGGTTAACTGAGCAGCAACCTTAATTAACCTCATCTGCAGATGGAATCCCCTTCTGTCATGTGACCAGATATACCCATGGGTTCCGGACATTAATCTTGGACCTATCTGAGGAGCCATTATTCTGCCTAGCACAAGGGTCTTATGGAAAAGACCACAAGGAACCATGAGGGAGGTGGAGGCTGCATCCATCTGCAGTGTAGCCTGAAGAGATGTTTGCTAGCACCATGCAGTAAAGACACAACAGTATGAGGGGAGAGAACCAAGGATGCGAGGTAATAAGGAACCTGGTCCCAGGGCTGAGCTGATGCTGACATCGACACATTAGAGGAAAACCGTGATCAGAGATTGGATGCTGTTAGCAAGGTGATTGTGGTGGTGGGGGGTCCCATGTACATCAGAGGCTCTCTGTCATCTGTGATTGACACCCATCACCAGCTGGAGCACCTCCCAATGTCCCCGTGACCCAGCCCTGCCTCCCTTGCCTTTCAATTCAGGTCATTCTGTTGTGAGTTGGCCTAGCTAGGGAACTATTGACTCTCAGCAGATGTCATGACTACTGACCAGACCTGTCCAGCAGGGTAGGTGTCCCAGTGTGGAGTTGACACAGCCTCTGTGCTTCACTGGAGATCCCTGACTGAGGAGGGGTATGGCCTGTGCAGGCTGTGATTTGAGGATTTCCAGCTCTCTGTTTCCTAGACCTGGAACTCTATCTGGGGCCCCTACTTGGGTCAGTTGTGAGCTGCTAGAAGTGTTTTGGGCATTAGGACCTCCCAGCTGGCAAGAGTGTGTTCTTACTGGGGTATGGGGTGTATTCTAGCCAATTCTTAAGCCTTGGGGGGAAAATGAGAGCTCTGTAATCAAGCCAACAGAAGGTCAAAACTGCAGAAGCCTGGGGAGAGAGAGACCCCCTCCCTAGAATGGGAGGGATTTCCCCAGCACCTGAAGCCTGACAGGTCCCAGAGAAACAGGGGCTCTTGGTGGACACAGCCATGGTCTAGCATGCACATACCCCCTTCACAAAAAAGCATTCAAGTCAGGTATGAATCCAAGAGAGAGGGTAACGCTGAGTGTTCAGAGCACTCCCCTTCCCCCTAGGTTCTGTAAGCCTGGGGACTTGGGTACAAGGTTAACAGAGCCTTACTCCTGGCCCTTTGTCCACCTCTGTGGCCCAGGGCTTGGCATTGATGCTGCGTCCCAGTTCAGATCTCCCAAGTTCTAGACTAGCATCTGGTCCCCCTCCTTCTTCCTCTCCAAGATTTGGCAGTGCTGCTGACTTCCAGTAGAGTGAGACCACTATACATCCTGCCACTCACAGGACAGACCCTATGGCCAGATGGCAGCATGGCATAGGATGAACTTCAGTTCTAGTTCTGGCCACTGCTCTCTGAGCAGCAGCGAGATGCTCCAGTCGCAGCCAGCTCATCTGTAGGGAGGGCTTCAGAGAGGGACATATCTCCCCTGGGAATGTCCCTGACCCTTCTTTCACATGTTACCAGGGATTGTGTTACAAGGATACTACCTTCAAAGTCCCTGTGTTCCTGTGCACATCCAACTGTGGGCTCTCCACTTAGGCACTCAGTGTTCCCAGAACTACCTGGTAAACAGCAGTGTTGAATGGATTAGTATAGTGTCTGTCATCAATCGCACAGTCCCATTCACGGGGGAAGTTATAAGAACCCTGACTTTACCTTCTGCTCTGAGCCTTCCAGGACGAGGTCTGTCTGGTGAAGGGTTCTTGCTGTCAGCAAATCCCCTGGGAAGTGTAAGGCATTGCATGGAGACAGTCATTGTTTCTCTTTAGGTGTCTTCCTTACAAAGCCACCAAGATTCCATTATGGTGGTACCATCCTGACCACCTTGTCTAATCCCAATCACTATCCAGAAACTGCCCTCAGAATACCAAGGTTGGATTCAGTTCCCACTTTCTTACCATGAGCATGAAATTCCACCACAGTAAGCCTGAAAAGGATTAGTATAGTTTTCCTAGGGTTCTGGTTAGTTCCCAAGAGATGGAAGCAAACAAAAGCAAGCCTGTTTCTAACCTCTCTGGCGTTCACCATGCTATGGTGCATCCAGAGAGCCTTCACCAGGATCCATCCCGTTTGATCCTTCAGTTACCAGAATTAGGAGCCAACTAGATCTCTTCATCAAGTATCCAGTCTTGAGTACTTTTAACTTTTTATATAAATTTTTCTTTTATGTGTATAGGTGTTGTGATTTGAATGAGAATGGTCTCCAGAGGCTCATTATGTTTGAATGCTTGTGCCCCAGCTGGTGGAACTGTTTAGAAACGGTTAGGAGGTGTCTTTTTGGAGATGGTGGGCTGCTGGGGGAAGGCTTTGGGCTTTCAAAACACTTGCATCACCACCCGCTTTCTCTGCCTCCAACTTTTGGGTCAAGATGTGAGCTCTTAGCTGTTTCTGCCACCATGCCCTTGCTCCACCATTATGGGCTCTAACCTTAGATATCATAAGTTCCCAATAAAGGACTATGGCTGTGACAGACCTGACCATGCTGCCTGTTGGAGGAATGTGGAAGATCTGGGGGACTTTGGACTAGGGAAGATGTTATGTGATGCAAGCAGGTCGTAATGGTAAATCTTAGCAGGCACATGGAAGGTAGTGGTACAATGTGGACTATGGAGGCCCAGCCCAAGAGGTTCCAGAGGTCAACAATATTGGCACTTGGACTGGGAACTGTTCTTGTGATGTTTTGGCAAAGAATGTGGCTGATTTCTGCCTTTGTCCTAAGAATCTGCCTGAGCAGGTGGATCTCTGAGTTCAAGGCCAGCCTGGTCTACAGAGAGAGTTCTGGGAAAGCCAGGAATGCACAAAGAAACCCTGTCTCAAAACAAAACAACCCCCCAAAAAAAAATCAAAAGAAAGAAAGAAAGAAAGAAAGAAAGAAAGAAAGAAAGAAAGAAAGAAAAAGGAAGGAAGAATCTGCCTGAGGCTGCTATTGATTTCCCTGGCACAGGAGATTTCAATACAGCAAGCAAGGCAAAAAGAACAGCAGAAAATGTAATGTTGGAGCCAAGGCTCGTGCTGAAAGAGATGAGAAAATTGAAGAAAGGTTTGCTCTAAATTGGAATAAAGGAGGGGACATGCCTTTAGAGACCCCACTCAGCTAAGTGTCCAACTTGTGCAGAGGAAAGACCAGAAGTATTTTCTGCTCCTAAAGCAAAGCAACAAAGGAAAGCTGCTCCAAACTTAGGGATCAGGCTCTACCCCAAGTGGGCAGCCATACTTGGCAGGGCCATCCATGTGGATACATGAGTAAAGGGTTTGTGGAATCTTCCTCCACGGTTAAGTAGAGCTTCTGAGGCCAGGCATATGGCAGGGGTATCCCTGCATGGAGGCCCTGAGAAGCCATTGCCTGAAGCTGTGAGTGTGAAGCCTTGGTTGTTTTGGAGACCCCAAGATGCTGGAGATGGCAAAGCCATGAGACATCTGCTGAGGGAGTGAAGCAAGCCTGAGAGGGAAGTGTGCTGCAGACAGCAATGCTTAGGAGCCTTCTAAGCCTTTTGACAGGATTTGGAGTTTGTCCTGCTGGGTTTTCAGTCTTGGCTTTGGTGCGGTATTCCCTCACTATGCTCCCTTTCTTCCCTTTGGAATGGTAATGTATATTGTGTGCCATTGTATGTTGGAAGCAGGTGATCTGCTTTTTGTTTTTACAAGGGGTTACAATTAAGAGATTGTCTCAGAAGAGACTTTGAACTTTGAAGTACTCTTACAGGGACTTTTGAAGTTGGACTAAAATGCATTTTGTATGATGATAAGGCCACAAGCCTAAGGGGCCCAGGGAGTGGAGTGTGGTGGTTTGAATAAGAACAGCCCCCACAGGCTCATATATTTGAATGCTTGGTCCCCAGCTGGTGGAACTGTTTCGGAAGGACTAGGGGCTGTGGCCTTGTCAGTGGAGGTGTGTCACTGGGGCAGGCTTTGATGCTTCAGAAGCCCATGCCATTCCCAGTTATCTCTTTCTGCCTCCAACCTGTGGATCAAGATGCAGGCCCCCAGCTGTCCCCACCACCTGTCCTTACTCTGCTATCATGGACTCTAAGCCTCTGAAACTTTAAGCCCCAAATTAATGCTTTTTACTTTAAGTTTCCTTTGTCATGGTGTCTTAACACAAGAATAGAAAAGTAGCTAAGACAGGTATTTTGCCTGCATGTACATTTGTATACTGTATGCATGACTGGTTCCCATGGAAGCTGGAAGAGGGCATAAGGTTATCCATAACTGGAATTGCAAACAGCTGTGAAATGCCTTGTGGATGCTGGGATTTGAACCTGGGTCCTCCAGAAGAGCAGCCATAGTCATTAATGGCTGAGCCATCTCTCAGCCTCAGGATTTTCCAGTGGTGGTGCTCTGAGCATGATGGACACTCTCCTCCATGGCAGATTGTAAACTGCAAGTCCCCAGACTTCTGAGCTCCTTGGGCTAAGTTTCTACATCTGGGATGCTTGGTGTCACTGGCAGGAACCAGCATCTAGGTGGATGTGCTCTTTGTGCTAGGCATGTTGGGCATATTCTAATTTGTCTGCACGAGAAGGTCCATTTTTTTAATATGATAAACTGAGGCTTCAGGAGGACGAGTCACTCTCCTGAGACTGCAGAATCAGGAAACTAGAGCCAGGACATTTCAGAATGCCACACACCTGTCCTGGATGGCTCTCTTGCTTGAGGTTGCAGGGAGGACACACAGACCACTGAACTGAGCCATGTGTGTCCCAGCCTCTCCCAGGACAGGTGTCAAGAGCCCAAAGTGAGTCAGGTACTTAGTCAGGCATTGTGAGGATTAAGCATAGAATTGTGTACAGAGCTCACAAACAGGGTGCAGATGAGTTAGCACACTGATGGTGTAAGCTCTTTGGCCTGATCCAGTGCTCTCAGCTGGGTCCCACACAGACCCACATCACTGTGGTAGAAATGGGAAGATGCCTCTTCGTAGTGTGCTTCTCACCTCACACTCAGGCCGGGTCCCTCTGATGACTGTGCAGGGGGAAGGCAAGATGCAGGCTCCTCCCAGATGGGTGACATTAGGAGGACTCCACGTGAGCTGGAGCTTGAGGTATGATGTTGCTCTGGGCTGGGGCTCTTGGACAAGGCTGTTGCATGTATCTGGTACATGCAGAGGGTTCAAGACCATTTGGCCACAGGTTCTCTGAGGATGATGCTACAGTTTGGATTGGGCTTGTCCCCTAAACCCATATGTCACAGACTTATGATCCAACCTGAGGTTTTCTTGGGAAGTGTTGGAACTGTTAGGAGACGTTGCCTAGTAGGGAAATTGGGTCACTGGGAGCCCATGAAGGGACTGTGTGTGAGTGTCATTCCTTGGGAGCTGTTCACCTTCAGGACACTGAGTCACTCACTAAACGTGGAGCTTGTTTCCCAAGCCCCTACAAGTGGGCCATACACAGAGGGAAACACATGGAGTGAGGGCGAGACCCTGGCTAATCTGTTTACGCACGGGTAAGAAAGCCAGCCTAAATTTGAGGGTGATTTGGCTGCAATATCCACGACCCTATTGATCACCAGCATTGATTAGACTGATCTGGCTGGCTAGGCAGGGGTCTCCTTCCTCCCTCACAATTCTCTGTGTCTCTCCAGCATGGTTGGTCTAAGAGGATAGCCTCAGACCAAATAGAGGAGGAGCAATCTTTAGTCGGGGGCACACCAATAGATGCGTTCATCTCTGGAAACTTCAAACAAGCTCTAAACAAAGCCCAGTCTGTAATGTTTCAGACTCCGGACTTTTTAAAACACCAAGAAATGCTTCAGAACTGGGAAGATTGAAAACATGGGAACTGGAATTCAGTCCCCTAACTCACAAAGCTCAGCATGGTAACATGAGTCCCAGTCCTGGGACAGAGACAGGGAATTCCTTGAGACTTACTGGGGCCTGCTGGGCAGAGGTAGAGGATTCCAGCTGTCCTGCTGCTCTGGTCATCGGTGGATGCATTGAGGGGCAGTGTGGGGAGACAGATACTGGAGTTTGAATGACACAAAAGTCATGTAGCTGTCTGCTTGTTCTCTTGCCTTTCTAAGTAACTCTAACCCCAAGGCTCCCTCCACTACCCTGGCCCATTCAGTGGCTGGGGACTGCTTCATTACTGACATCACTTATTGTGACCAAACCTGTGGGGACACTCATCCAAACCACAGCAATGACCTCCAAATCTGGTCACGTAGAACATTGGGGCTTGGGTGGGGCATCAGTCCACATACAGAAAGCAGAAACAGGTATGTGCCAGCAAGTCACAGCCAATACAAGGAGTAAGACCAGGATGGCCATAGATAATGGTGGGCTTGTCCCCTCTGAGAAGGTGACTGACATATGAGCAGAGGCCCAGCGGGGCATAGGGCAGTATAGCTGAATGGAGAGAGGGAGGGGAGAGAGATGTCAGGGGTGAAATTTGAGCAGGCAGGGGTGGAGGGCACCAGTAGATTATGTAGTAGACTTGGGACAGGTAAAGAAGCAAATGTGTTTCCAGAAGCTTCCTTTGGCATCCTAGGAAGAAGCAGCTGTGTGGTCAAAGGCAGAAGCAGTCTAATAAGAAAACGGTGGTTGGGATCCTGAGAAGGAAGGAGTCAGCTGGGACATGGGATGGGGTCTCTGCAAGAGAGAGAGAGGGGGAGGGAGGAATGGAGAGAGGAATGGAGGAAGGGAGGGAGGAAGAGAGGGAGGAAGGGGGGAGGAAGGGAGGAAGGAAGAGAGGGAGGAAGAGAGAGAGGGGTGTGTGTGTGTGTGTGTGTGTAGGTCAACCTCAGATGTTATTTCTCAGGGGTCGGCCACCTTGTTTTTGAGACTGGGTCTCTTATCAGCCAAGTAGGCTAGACTGGCTGGGCAGGGAGTTCCGGAAATCCCACTGTCTCCACCTCCCAGCACTGGGATTACAAGCACTAGCCAACTTTTTATGTGGGTGGTGGGGACACAGCAATCACTTTACCAACTGAGGCCTCCCCCCCATCCCCCGACTCCAACCCTGGATTTTTGATTGGGATTACATTGAGTATGGTGTGCCTATAATATTATCCATCTTTATAATATTATGTTACTACCATGCGGCCCTATGTAGCATGGACGTTCATCTGTCTGTAAAAGTCTTTGAGTTCCCCTTACCACTTCAGTGTCTTAGTTGCACTGCCAATGTGGGTGTTACCTGTTATTTTTAGTGCCTTTTCTAGGTGGCTATTACTGGTGCAGAAAGCTGCTATTGATTTTTCATGAATTCATCTCCCCCTCCCCCTCTTCTTCCTCCTCCTCTCCCACCTCATCCTGCTCAGTTCTCTTGACACGGGCTGACATAGCTCAGATTAGCCTTGACCGGCTGTGTAGCCAAGGCTAGCCTTGAGCTCCTGATCCCCTGGTCTCTGCCTCCCAAGTGCCGGAATCACACTTGGTGTGTACCACCACATTAGGCTATCAGTAAGATTTTCATATGATTTTCTCTTCTTATAATCTTCCAGATCTTAATTATCACACACACACACACACACACACACACACACACACACACACACACACACACCAGCTGAGCACAGCTGGCTAACACTGGGGTCAAGGCTTTGTGTCTGTCTTCCAGAGTGAAAGGCTGTTCCACGTCCCTTCTAGTGTTGCTGTCATGAGGTTTTGAGACCAAGATTAGTATGTTGCTCGGCGTTGTGAGGACTACCGGTGGTCCTTTGAGAACTGTTTTTGGCTTTTAACTTGTCCACTGGGTCTCACTGAGTCTGGCCACAGACTCTCTCTGTCCCCCTGGTTGACCTTCACAACCCTCCCCCTCAGCCTTTGCACTGCCTCCCACACATCCCTATGCCTGGCTTTGTCATTTAAAAAATTGCCAAATTTCAATCTCTCTCCCCTCCTTTTTCCCTCCCTCTCACAACCACCTCTGATTTTAGCTCCAGGGACTGTGGGAGTTTTCTGGCCTGTGTGGGCACCTGCACACACATGCACAGGCACATGGCCTAGGTCCCAGACCTGTTTGCTCCTCACAGACTTTTAGGCTTTGTCCATGTACATCTGTGTTTACTTTTCCTTAGGCCTAGACCAGCGATTCTCAAGCTTCTTAATGCTGTGACCCTTTGATACAGTTTCCTCACGTTGTATTGACCTCAACCATAAAATTGTTTCATAGCTACTTCATAACTATAATTTTGCTATTGTTATGAATTGTAATGTAAATATTTGGTGTGCAGGATATTTGACCCACAGGTTGAGAACCACCGGTCTAGAGTGAATTGTCTTAAACTGGGGCCTGCAGCCCCATATGGGGCAATGTTACGAAATGTGGGGTTGAGCGAAAGCTGTCTCAGTTTAACATTTTGAGATGGCTTTGTGTTGCTATGTATGAGTGGATCCTTGTTTGTTTGTTTGTTTTTAATGGAGAATATTGTTCTTTTATAGTGAATGGGCCACACTTCCATGCTTTTATTGGCAGGACAGCTTTCAGTTTTGTTGCTGAAAACACTAATAAGAATGAGACTTCTTGAATAGCCTTGCACCAGTCTTCCTGTAGACTTAGTGCATCCCCATTTATCCCACGTGATTGTGGCAGTATGATAAGTGTTTCATAAGAAACTGCCAAGCAGTGGTCCATTGCATATACCACTTTATACTTGCCATAACAGTACACGAGCTCCCAGGAGATTCACATCTTCACCAACATTCGGTGCATCCATCTCATGGGCAAGAATGGATGATTTGCCATTTACGTTGGCTCATTTGCATTTCTTTGATTTATGGGTTGATGCTGAGGGCAGCTCTTCTTGTACCTTTTATACATCTTCTTTTGGGGAAGGTGTAGTTACTAGTTATTGTTGGCTTACAAAAGTTTGTTACACGTTGTGGAGATGAGCCCTCATCAGATGTAGGCACTAGAAATATACTTTCCCAGCCTATGACTTCCTACTGGAATTCCTAATGGCTTTATTGGTTTTTCTCTATATTTGTTTGTTTTGTTGTTTCTTGAGCCCTATTATTAATTTTCTCTATAATTATTATCATTTGTTGTCTGTTTGCTTTGAGACGGGTCTGAAACTGTAGCCCAGTCTGGCTTTGAATTGGGGACTATCCCCCTGCCTTAGGCTCCTGAGTCTTAGGATTACAGGCTAAGAGTCACTATGCCTGGCTTAACTCAAGTGCTACTGTATTTTTAATTATGGCCTTTCTTTTATTTACCTTGAATTTATAGTTTATTTTGTTATTCTTGTGTGTGTGCATGTATTCATTTTTGTTTGTTTGTTTGTTTGTTTGTTTTCAAGACAGGATTTCTCTGTGTAGCTTTGTAGACCAGCCTGGCCTTGAACTCACAGAGATCTGTCTGCCACTGCCTCCTGAGTGCTGGGATTAAAGGCATGTGCCACCACCGCCTGGCTTAAAAGACTTGTGTCATTGGTTTTCATCCAATCTTTTTTTTCCTTTTTTTCTTTTTTTGTTTGTTTATTGGTTTTGGTTTGTTTTTTGTTGTTGTTGTGGTTGGTTTTTTTTTTGTTTGTTTGTTTTGAGACAGGATTTTTTTGTATATCCTTGGCTGTAGATCAGGCTAACCTTGAATTCACCATCTTCTTTCCTTTTGGCCTTTTTGAGATAGAGTTTTACTCTGTAACCCAGAATGTCCTAGAACTCATGGCAATCCCCCTGCCTCAGTGTCCTGAATACTGAGTACTGGATTACAGTCATGGACCACTGTGCCTGGGTACCTTTCTTCTCCTCCTCCTCCTCCTCCTCCTCCTTTTTCTCCTCCTCTTTCTCCTTCTCCTTTTCCTTTTCCTTCTTAGAGTTTCTCTGTGTAACAGTCCTGGTTGTCTTAGAACACAATTTGTAGACCAGGGTGGCCTTGAACTCACAGAAATCCACCTGCCTCTGCTTCCCAAGTTCTGGGATCGAAGGTGTGCGCCACCATACCTGAGCTGATAGAAGAATTTAAAGGCTATGATACTCTCTCTGGGCACGACTTTACCCACCCTCTTCAGATCTTGACATCCGTGTCTTCACTATCGTTCAGTTCAAGCTTTATCTTGCAGTTTCCTTCTCCAACCTGTGGGCTTATTACAAGTGTATTGTTTCATTTTCAAACACTAAAGATTTTTCTAAACATTTGTTTGGAGTTTAACTTATTACCACTGTGGTCAGATCCATCTGGCATATCCTGGCAACCTCAGGGTAGGCTTTTGAAAAGAATGTATATTCTACAATTTCTGTATAGTGTTCTATAAATATTAATTAGATCAGATTGGTTGATAGTGGCTTCTGAATCTTTTATATCTACTTGTGCCAGTTTCTGAAAAATAATGTTCATATCTTCAACTATGGTTGTGCTGTATCTGTTCCTCTCTGGAGTTCTGATTCTTTTACTTTCTTATTTACTTTGCTTCAGCTACTTAACAGCTATGTTTAAGTGATGTAACATATTGTGTATTGTTTTATCTTCGGGATGAAATAATCTTCTCATTATGAAATTTCTGAGTTCCTTATCCATCCTCTCCGCTTTTATTCTAGCCCAGCCTTTGCTTTTATACTCAGGGTATCATTTCTGTAGAAAGCTCGCCTCTCAAAGAAGGCAAGCCCTTCCTTCCGGCATCCATGCTGCTCTGTGCAGTTCACACTGAAGGCTCCTCCCTGGGGCGTGCCCTCCACATCTGTCTGCCCATCCTGCCATGATAGACGAAATGTCTCTAGTTCCCCATCTGATTACAAAAGTTAATCAAACAAAAATCTCACTGCTGTTGGGAGTGTCCTTGTACAGGGGGCCCTATCTGGGGACGGATCTTCATGGGACACCAATCAGGTTCACGTGTGGCTTGCCAGGGCTTCATCTGATGGGTAGCCAGCTTTAACAGCGTGCCCAGGGTTTGGGTACAGATTAGTGGCAGGGTGCTCACCCAGCCTGCATAAGGTACTGCATTAGAGTTCAGCATCACAAAGGTTTCAAAAGCCCAGTCTGTGTATACGAAGATGAGCATGACCAAGAAAAGGGAAAAGACATGAGAAGTTACCTAGAAGGAAGGCCTAGGCTTGAGGACTGACTCACTGACCACATGGGAGGGTTCACCTTAACTAGGGACAGGTGGGTGGTCTGCAAAGCACTTTGGGGAATTTCCCCTGGGGTACAGCCTCTGAATCAGCAGATCTCAACTTGTGGGTCACGCACGACCCCTTTGTAGAGGGGAGCAACCCTTTCACAGGGATCGCCTAAGACCCTCAAAAGACAGATATTTACATCATGGCTCATAACAGCAGCAAAATTGAAGTTATGAAGTAGTAGCTAAAATAATTTTATGGTTGGGGCCAACAGAACATGAGGAACAGAATCAAAAAGTCCCAGCACTGGGAAGGTTGAAAACCACTGCTCTAAGTGATGCAGGAGCACAGAAAAATAAGAGAAGGAAGAGATAACATTTTCACCCGGGAGTCAGGGTATGTGGTTGGCCAGGGTAATGTCAGGAGCTTCTGAGGCTATGCTGCCCTGAGGCCCCAGCAGGCTGCCCCGTGTGTGTGTGTGTGTGTGTGTGTGTGTGTGTGTGTGTGTGT
The DNA here is from genome assembly GCA_030556225.1 of Cricetiscus sungorus. NCBI lineage: Eukaryota > Metazoa > Chordata > Mammalia > Rodentia > Cricetidae > Cricetiscus > Cricetiscus sungorus. The sequence goes on along the minus strand of JANBXA010000372.1, from coordinate 62,948,628 downwards.
GTGTGTGTGTGTGAGTGTGTGTGTGTGTGAGTGTGTGTGTGTGTGTGTGCAGGCTGCCCTGTGTGTGTGCAGGCTGCCGTGTGTGTATGTGTGTGTGTGTGAGTGTGTGTGGTGTGTGTGTGTGTGTGTGTGTGTGTGTGTGTGTGTGTGTGTGTGTGTGTGTGTGCAGGCTGTCCTGAGGCCCCAGCAGGCTGCTCTGTGTGTGTGTGTGTGTGTGAGTGTGTGTGTGTGTGTGTGTGTGTGTGTGTGTGTGTGTGTGTGTGTGTGTGTGTGTGTGTGTGCAGGCTGCCCTGAGGCCCCAGCAGGCTGCCCCGTGTGTGCAGGCTGCCCTGAGGCCTGGCAGGCAGGCAGGCTGTACAGTCTCTGGCTGACCTTGTTGGTAGAGACATGGTTGTGGTATGATGAAGGATATTCTATACCTGTGTCAGTGGAAGATGAAGTACTTTGAGAACCTGTCGCCACAGGGGGTAATCATTTGCAGTTCTCTTATGCAGAGCTTTTACTTTGTATTGTGAACAGGATACATGCCACTCCCAAGAAAATTTATGGGGAAGGGGTCTGATAAGTAGGGGAAATCACCAGAAGTCTCATTCTACGCCCAGTGCAGCCCTGGCACACACTCTGGTGGGCTGTTTTGTTTGTTTGTTTGTTTGTTTGTTTGTTTGTTTTAACAAAAGTGGGTATTATAGAAATGGAAATAATGACCTTGCCCTTACACAGCAAGCTCATTAGGCTGGGGTGGACCAAGATGGGTGCCTCTCCCACTCCTGGCGAGAGGTCAAGGAGGGCTGCATGGAAGAGACCGTCTAAAATAGTATCTTGTCATGAGATCGTACTCTCGGTCTCCCTCCATGAGGAGTAGATATGCTCAGGAATAGAGAAGGAGGAATTCCTCCACACCATGGAGGAATACAGACATAGAACAGCCCAAAGGCTCAACTGCTATGATCCCTTCCATCCTAGCCCCGCATCCATGCTGTGCATGGCCAGCATGGCTGCACAGGGTAGTCACACAAGGAAATTCCCTCCACCCCCTCTTTCTGCCCGTGTCCTGGTTCCTGCCCACACCACGTCTCTCTCCATGCTGGGTCTGTGTCTTCCTCCAGACAGCAGTGACAGTGAATTGGAGTTGTCCACTGTGCGTCACCAGCCAGAGGGCTTGGACCAGCTGCAAGCCCTAACCAAGTTCACCAAGAAGGAGCTGCAGTCCCTTTACCGAGGCTTCAAGAATGTGAGTGCCCCTATGTCCCCCATCCCCATTGGAGTCTCTAGGGAGAACCTGACCTACCTTTCTCTCTCCTACTCAGGAAACGGGGTCTTTGCAGGGCTCACATTTTATGGGAGAGGTATTGGGGGGGGGTCAGCATGGTTACTGAGAAAGCCACCATGATCTTCTGTGAGAGCATCCAATGCTGTCCCTACTGGTACAGCATTGACATGAAGGGAGCCTTCTGCCTGCCCTGCACAAAGTTTTGTTAGCTTGGGGCACCTCATCCTCCCAGAGGGTGGACAGAGGTCAGCCCCGCGGAGTCAGGCATGGAGCCAGAAGTGGCCAAGGCCACTGAGAGGTGTGACTTTTCACTGCAGGAGTGTCCCACAGGCCTGGTGGATGAAGAGACCTTCAAAGTCATTTACTCACAGTTCTTCCCCCAGGGAGGTAAGTCCATGGCCGGCCTCGCCCACTCCTTCCAAGCCCTGACTGTACCCCTTTTCTGAGGAGGGGCCTTATGGCCATCCCCACCTTCCTAGCCACCCTTCCTTTATGGAGGGCTTGATGCTGCTTCTGGCTACCAGAGAGGACCCGCCACTGGTCATGAGCTCCAGGCAGGGCTGTGTGAGACTTCCAGATAACCCAACTCCAGCTTGCCTTGTCCCCGCAGATGCCACCACCTATGCACACTTCCTCTTCAATGCCTTTGATGCTGATGGGAACGGGGCCATCCACTTCGAGGTAGGTCCCTGCTGACCCGCATGTCCTGCCCCTGTGGGCTTCGGAGTGGTCCCCTCACCCCAGTACCAACTTCTTAGGGCTGTTGATGAATAGAGCCTTCCACAGGTCACAAGCGTACTGCTGACAGTTGACTAGCTTTCTCTTCCATTCTGGGAGTTTGCAGCCAACTTAGTTAGCCAGCCAGGGAAGCTGGCAGGGACCCAACACAAATCGACATTTTTGAGAGGTGAAGGATTTTGTTCTTGGTTTTGGTTTTGGGTTTTGGTTTTTTGTTTGTTTGGTTTGGTTTTTTGTTTTTGTTTTTCGAGACTGGGTTTCTCTGTGTTGTTTTGGAGCCTGTCCTGGAACTTGCTCTGTAAACCAGGCTGGCCTCAAACTCACAGAGATGTGCCCGCCTCTGCCTCCCCAAGTGCTGGGACTAAAGGCATGCACCACCAATGCCCGGTGAGGTGAAGGATTTTTTAAAATTTATTTATCGTGTATTTGAGGAGGGGAACATGCCATAGCAAGTGTCTGGAGGTTAGAGGACAACTTTCAGGAGTCATTTTCTTCTACCATTTGTCCTGGAGATTGAACTCAGTTTGTCAGGCTTGGTGACAAGTGCCTTTAACATTTTACCAGCGCTTGGTTTTGGTTATTTGAGACCAGGTCTCTCTGTATAATCCTCCTGCCTGAGCCTCTAGAGTGCTGGAGTACAGCCATGAGCTACCATGCCTGGCTCTCAAATGCGTCAAGTTTTAATAGCGGGGTTTCAAATTATTGTTCCTGACCTCACTACTAAGCAAACAGGTCAGGAAACATGTTGAGTGGGCTTGAGACCTCCAGGTTGTCATCCCAGCAAGGCATCATGAGTGATGGCCAGTGTGGCTCAGAGTGAGGAAGGAGAAGCCAGAACCCCCCACATCACTCCAGACAGCCTGGGCTCCCCATGGGCAGTGGTATCATGGGTTCCTCCCAGGCCTGGCCACATGCAGTCATTTGAGACAGGCCCCATCTGTGGAGCCCACGTCCCTAAAAATAGCTGCAGGAGAAAAGCTGAAACCTCTTCAGAGAGGACCTCGCCGAGAGCTAGCCTGATCGATAAGTGCCCCAGCTTGGCTTCCAAGGCCAAGGGCGGCCAGCAGGAAAGCGGTCTAGCAAGCACACAGCTCAGAGAGGCCATGGACAGGCAGGCTGGGGTAATAATAACTCGTCAATAATGCCACTGGGTTATTTTTACACAGCACCAGCCACAGTGATACACTGGATGGGCCTGGGAGCCTAGGCTCTGCTCTGTGACCACAACCCCCACCCCGACCAGAAGAGCCATCGCCTATGTATACACACGGTGTTGTTACCACTTATTGTCATTAACACCCGAAGCACCAACGTCATTGCACATAGAAAAGATAATGAGAACAGGGAGCTAGCCGGGAACTGTGCGGCCTTCCCAGGCTTCCCCTGTGGCCAGTTCCTGAGGGCTCCCCCCTGAGGCCACAGAACCTCTTGGAGAAGCCTGGGAAGGAATCCATCGAGAGGTGCCCAGTCACACCCATGTGGGAGAGCTTACTTGTTCATCAATGAGCCCTTCAGTCAGCTCCCAAGGATCCCTTGAGAGTCCATGGGCAGTAAGGTCACGGTGCCTACCCTCTCCTGTGATCATCACTTTCTGCCCCTGTGGACCCTTCCTATATGACACAGAGAGGTCTTGGGGTAGGTGATGTGTCTGGGAAGCAGGGCATGTCAGTGGCCGAGATAGGGCCTCTGACACCTTCTTGGGTCATCCAGCACTGATATCTTCCAGAGTCTTCCATGTACTTCAATGTGTGTAAAATGAATCTCTCTGGCTTCGATCCCCCAAGGTACTTCCTGGTTATGGCGTCCTGCTCTGGGAAGCCCTGCAGGAAGGGAGGGGCACATGTCCCCACTGCTCTATCCTAGTGTACCACAGGCCAGGGACCCAGGGGTCTAGCATGATCTTCTCAGGTGGGTGGAGGGTGCTCTGGCAGACACTCCACACCTCAGAACCTTCCTGAAAAAAAAAATTACAACTTCTCATTCCTTGACAAAATGAGAATGACAACAACAAAATCAGTAAAAACTAGCAAACCCCAGCAGAGCCAAGTGGATGTGGCCCCAGGTTCCCCCTGCCCTCTGCTTGCTGTGGACAGTGCTGAACATGGATGTGCTTTAACAGCCCATGCCATGAAGGCCCTTTCTAATTCAGCTAGTTCATCTTCCCAGAAAAGCACAGGGCTTTCCAAGCACTTCAGTAACTATGGTGCCTCCTGGCTACCCAGCTTGGAAACGGCACTGGACAAGCTGCTCATTTGGAAAGTGAAGCCATCACATGTCTGGACCGTAGGGCACCGTACCCCCAACCCCAACTGTATAATGACATCCCTGTTACTAACCAAGTTGGCCTCCCTAATATGGTTTGAACTGTCATCACAGGTTGGCTGCAGCCCAACAGTCACCCTTAGTTCTTACCAGCCTGTTTATGTTTATCTTTGGGATCTTGACTTGGAAACCTGATTATGCCCTTTTGGGGGCTTACACCTTGGAGACTGGAGTTCAGACTGGTGGTGGCCACACTTGAAATTACGCCACTTATCTTGACAAGTGAGGCCCTCCAGTGGCCTTACAGGAACCGCCAGTCTGTTAGCAGCAGGCTCTGTTAGCTTTCTAGAAGATAGGAGGGTGTTAGCACCCCCTCGTGGTCTACTTGAGAAGGATGGAGCCCATAGCTACACACCACACCCCTCAGCCTCGTGTGGAGGTGGATTTTTAGGGCTTTGGGGATGACTTTGAATCTTCCTTGCTTGGATAAACCACACCCACACTTTGGTAATCATTTCCCAAGCTGAAAATGTGTGTGTGTGTGTGTGTGTGTGTGTGTGTGTGTGTGTGTGTGTGTATATATGTGTGTGTATATATATATGTGTGTGTATATATATATATATTTTTTTTTTTTATACACCATCTTGTTGCTCCTTTGATTTTTTTTTTTTCATGACCTCCAAGACCAATAGACTGACAGGGCAGACTTTGGGAAAACTAGGTGACCCCACGTCTCCCTGTAACATGTTTCCATGACTCTTCTGGACCGTCCTGTCTAGATTTGGTGTCTTAAGCCTCCTTGAGCACACAACCTTCCCCATCCTCCTCTTGACAACTGACTGCAGGGTGCAGATTGTAGTGTGACTCGATGAGTGACCCCCAGCTCCATCCGGCCCCTCGGTCTTGATTTCTCTTTCCCATTGGTCGAGTCCCCTCGACTGGGGAATCCCTTAACTTCTTCCTGGCGTTGCTGTTTTCAAGGGTGCATCTTCCAGCAGCTCCTTCGAAAGAGTATGTGGGAAGTGACTTTTGAGCCACTGGGTATCCAGAGCCACCTTTATCCCTTCCTGTCTTTCATGCTTTGTGGACTAGAACTTGCAGGGAGGTTGTTTCTGAGGCTTCATTTCCCCAGGGCTATTGTCCAACAAGCCCCACCAGATGATTCTGATCAGGTGTGTGGGACCTTATTGACAAGAACGGATGATGGATGGGTGGATGATTGATATTGATTGGTTTCTCCCAATTGGCTTTGTGTTTCTCTATGAAAACCCTCTCTTGGCAGCCAGTTTTGCTAAGCTTCGTCAGGACCTGTGCCATGGGTTCAGCTGCAGCTGATCTCACACACTGTGCCAGTTTCAGGGTGGGGGTGGGGCCTGGGAACTTAGCTTTGCGATTTCTCTGACTTCTCTGAATTGTAACATTTTTTCTGGTTCTGCCTGGAGTTTATGTCCTGGCACTGTCCCCCAGGAACTCTCTCTCTCTCTCTCTCTCTCTCTCTCTCTCTCTCTCTCTCTCTCTCTCTCTCTCTCTCTCTCTCTCTCTCTCTCTCTGTCTCTGTGTGTGTGTGTTTGTCTGTCTTTCTCTGTCTCTGTCTCTCCCTCTCTGTCTCTCTCTATGTCTCTGTGTGTGTGTCTGTCTCTCTCTGTCTCTCTTCTCATGTCTGTGTGTGTGTCTGTCTTTCTCTCTCTGTCTCTCTCTATCTCTCTCTGTCTCTCTCTCTCGCTCTCTTTCATGTGTGGAAGACCCCACTTGCTCCTCCAAACCCTCTTTTGTCATTTTTAATCCCTCCCAACTGTCCCGTTCTTCCTGGTCTTGATCTTAGATTAGTCCTCTCCTTTCTAAACAGTGTCCTATTTTTGTAAGGCATGCCAGGTTTCAAACCTCTGCATCTCCTTGTTTTCCTTGTTTTGTCTTTTGTTTTTGTTTTTCCTTCTGGAATGTTCTGTTCCTTACCAATTGCTTCTCTGTTTCCCCTGGTCTCTCCTTCCTGTTGAATGGGGCTTCCTTGTGGCCAGAAAGGCTCATCTGGGAGTAGGGACTGAGTCCTTTGAGGGTCTAACCTGTCCCCGGCAGCCTCCACTGGCAGTTTCCCAGGACGCCCCCTTCCTTCCAGAATAGCCAAAGAGGATCCTGGGGTGGGGGTGCTTCTCATGCCTTCCAGCTGGGATTCATACACAGCAACAGTGTGAACATCCGCATCTTTCCTGTTATCCGTTACATCCCACAGGTGATAGTAGTTTACCAGTTTGACTCTGAACACTATGCCCTTAGCTTGTTAAGCTAAAAGTGTTCAAGGATCCTTGACTTGTAGATGCTTAGTGGACTAAAGCCGAACACTCCCCAGTCAGCAGAAATGCATGAGATGAGCACAAGCAGTTGGGTCTCTACTTAACTCAATATTTGTGACCATTCGTGCTCGCACGCGGGTGCATGCACAAACACACATACACACGTGCACACACACGCACGCACACACATACACACACACACACAACACACATACATACACGTGCACACACACAACACACATACACACACACTGCCATGTACACGGGCACAGTTATGTATGTACTCACACACATAAGGACACACAGCCTCACACACGTGCACACACACTCACATGCCGACCACCTGAATGGACACATCTACCACTCGACTGTGGAGGACCGTCACCTGAAGGAGTGTGACTCTCAGTGGGAGTCATGTGGAGGGCTAGAAAGGGAACCAGCAGCCATGGCTGCTGCTCCTCACCCTCCCTCTCCTTTACAGGACTTCGTGGTTGGGCTCTCCATCCTGCTCCGAGGGACAGTCCATGAGAAGCTCAAGTGGGCCTTCAATCTCTACGACATTAACAAAGATGGTTACATCACCAAAGAGGTACTGGTTTGGCAGACCTGCCTGCCCCACCTCATCCTGAGCTCTTGGCTCCCCTCCTCTTCTGATGTCACTAGCCCAGTGATCCTCAGCCCTGCCTTGTGACCTTACCACACAGACGCAGACGGTCTTGTTTGACCCAAACATTCTTATCTGAAACCATCCCTGTAGCTTCCTGTTTTGGAGACAGGTACATAAAAATCTATCTCTGGTTTCTCTTGGGAGTCCTTGGATAGGAGGAGCTGGCTCACTCTCTGTAGCTCTCAGGCAACTCAAACTCACTCACCACTGTCCTGGTGCTAGCCTGGCCCTTGGGGATAACACTTAAAGCCTCCAGGCATGTCTGCAGTGGAAGGCAGCTCATACAGCCCTGTCCTCCAGGAGATGCTGGCCATCATGAAATCCATCTACGACATGATGGGCCGCCACACCCACCCCATCCTGCGGGAGGATGCACCTCTGGAGCATGTGGAGAGGTTCTTCCAGGTGTGTGAGCCCTGATCTTTGATGCGGGGCGGGGGTGGGGCAGCCCTAGTGAGCCCGTTACCCTCGCTGAGCCTTCAGTCAATGCCAGTGAAGAGATGTAGCTGGGCTCCCCGCCCTTGCTGATGTTCAGAGTCCCTTGGGGGAGTGAATGAAACCCAGGCTCTACTCCAGTGAACTTCATCTGGAAAATGAAGTACTCTGGGGGAATAGGTGCAGAGGCAGCTGGCACCACTCAGGGACTGGTGTTTTAGTGCCTTTTGGGACATATTCATAGCAAGCTCCCTCCTCCCACGCTGAGTAGTATTGAAAAGCTGCCTCTATTCTGGAGGGGCTGAAGGAATCAATGATTTCCATTTTATGTGTGTCATCCTGTGCCTCTGAAGTGCTGGCCTCTGTCCCAAAGTTGAGGGATCAGATAGGCTAGAGGGAATGCTGGGACGCTAAGCTAAGACGAGCCAGCAGGAGTCCCCTAAGCAGGTCACCTGAGGAAACACCAAGGTAAGGTTGGCTGGGTAGGGTGGGAAATAGTTGAGTTGGAGGGAGGCCCCCACCCTCACCTCAACAGTGTACTCGGGCTAGAGTAGGGGAAGGTCCGAAGAGAGACAGGCTTACCTTGGGTGTGGCTTGAATTGCAGAAGATGGACAGGAACCAGGATGGAGTGGTGACAATTGACGAGTTTCTGGAGACCTGTCAGAAGGTAGGTGGCATCAGGCGCTAGGCGTGAAGTTCTCTGTGGTCTCTGTCTCTGTCTTCTCTGTGTCTCTCTATCTGTCTCTGTGTCTCTGTGTCCGTCACTCTCTGAGCGTCTATGTCTCTGCTCTCTCTCTCTCTCTCTGTTTCTCTCTGTTTCTTTCTCTTCCCCTTCCTCCCTCCCTCCCCCTCCCTCCTTTCCCCCTATCTCTTTACACACAGGATCCTTCTCCTGCCAGGGCACAAGGAGGATGTCATTAGCTGTCGTCAGGCCCCACTTACTGGGAAACTTCTATCTTCCTTGAGTCCATCTCCTTGCTGTCCCTTGAACTTGTCCTCTCCCTCCTTCACGCAGACCTGACCCCCAGGCCCTCTCTCATCTTTTCTCATGGCACCTCCAAGAGAGCAAAGGTGGGGTCAGCAGGAGGGTGATTAGCCCATGGGCCCCAAGACAGAATCACACTACAGGAAAGGTACCCAGAGCTTTCTTGGCTCTGCTGCCAGCACTCCTCTCAGAGTCCTTGGGGGACAGGAAACACACCCCACTGCCTCCTACCTCTTGACCACCCCTGGTCCTGGCTGACTTGCAGCCAGGAGGGTTTTGTGCGTCAGTGATGACCCTGCAGTCCATCACTATGGATGATAGGCTATACCTTGCCACCTGGGCTCTGGGACCAGCTACTCCCCACTTCTCTGCTCCTCAGTATCCCGTCTACCCAGTGAGACATAGTCCATGACAGGAAGCAGCACTTAGTTAGGGCTGTGGATAGCACTGCCCGCCCATCTCCTGACCAGCCTCTCCTTTCTTCACACAGGACGAGAACATCATGAGCTCCATGCAGCTGTTTGAGAATGTCATCTAGGACACATGGGAGGTCATCGCTTCTCAGCCTGGAGAAGCCTCAGTCCTGCCTCACATGAGCAGCCTCTATGAGAAACATTTTTCTAACATATTTGCAAACACGGAAGTTTACTCCCAAGACAGACACAGTCTCACTCTTTACACACACACACACACACACACACACACACACACACACACACACACACACACACTGTTCCTCTGGCTTGGCAGAGGAGGTGGCAGCCAGAAGACACCCCCAGCTATTCCCAGGTCAATAGATGAAGCTGGGGGGTGGCCAGCCGGCCCTGGATGTTACCCAGAAAGAGCTCAGAGCCCAAGATGGCTTGGTCTACAAAGCGAAGGTCCCTTGTGTCCTTTCTACCGCTTGGGAGACCAGGCTACTCCCTGCCCATGGACCTATGTTTCTAGGAAGCTCCCAGAAACCCTGAAGGGACCAAGAGGGAGGAGGTCTGAGTAGTGGAAAAATAATGATGGAAGTGAGCCTGCTAATGTTCACCTGGGCTCCTAGAACCCTAGTGCCAGGCCACCTATTGTGGGGTGGGCTAGATGGTGAGCGGCCACTGGGCTATGTCTTTTAAAAGCAGGGCAGGTTGGAGGTTTTTGGAGAAGCTGGGGGAACAATTTGTCCGTACTATTGGGTGATGGACCAGACTATCAACTGGCCAATTGGAATGTGGTGGGCGGAGTTTCCCAACTCCCAGCACCAGGCTGACTTCTCCAAGATCCTCTTTGGTTCTACAGGGAGGTCACCTGGCTCAGGGACTGATAACCAGGGAGCTGGACTGTATACGAAAGGCCTGGTGGCGGGGGCGGGGGTGGGGGGACACATTTCCCTCCTCTCCCCTGGCCATTTGCCACTCAGTTCGCAATGGATAGGCCACAACACTGTGGCTGCCCTTGAAAAGACTCATCCCAACCCATACAAAAAGCACAAACACCCTAGCAGCTCAGGCCATGCCCACAAGGGGATGCAGGGGCCCCCTTGTTGGGGGAGACCTGTGTCCCCACAGCCCTGACTCAGTGGCCCAAGGAAGATGCTCAGAATCCACCCTGTGCCTCAGAGCCTTGGGGTCTCACAGCTCTTTCCCAGCCCAGCTCGCCAACATTCTAAAGCACAAACCTGAGGGACTGTGCTTGCCTCGGCTGCACCGTGGGGATGGTAGACCGCATCCGCTCTAAGCTGAAGCTAGCCATGAGTATGGGGACCTGTGCCGGCCCAGGCAAGGTCAACAGACCCTCAGGAGGAGAGAGAGCTGTTCCTGCCTGCCCAGGCCTCCCCCATTAGGGACTGTGTCCCAGGCAACATGTTACCCAGAGGAACATTCCCACAAAATACATTCCATCAACTGCAGCCCAGTCTCTACTCAGGTTCTGAGAGCCTCTGGGTGTTCCCCAGAAGACCAGCCCCAGGTTAAAGGAAGTCCTTGGAAGAAAGGCAGGGTGACAATGACCCCCATACAGGTGGATCCCCCTCTCAGGACTGCACTGACCCCATCTCCATCCTGACTGGGGCCCCTTTTACCCCATCTAAAGACCATCAGCTTTCCCTGGCTCAGGGACCTCCTCTCCCAAGCCTGACCCTTCCCACTGGGGTTCCTTGTGAGAAACCAAGGCCACGGGAGAAGGTTACCACTCTATCCCGCCCCACCCCTTAGCCTCTGGCTGCACACCCAACCAGGAGAGGTCTGACCCCCTTGCAGGGGGACACAGACTGGCCACATGTCTGCATGGCAGAAGCGTCTCCCTTGGGTGCAGCCTGGGAGGGTGGTTCCTGTCTCAGTGCCCACCAACATTCAGTCCTATATATTTTAATAAAATAAACTTGACAAAGGAGATGGACTGTCTTCAGATTTATCTGAACTGTCAGTCATTCCCTCCCCGATGCTGTCAACTACCATTCCTGCCCAATGGCTTGATAGTGAGCAGACAGATGGCTCTGAGGGAGGAAGTATCCAGAAACCCTAAGGTTCCCGGTGTGACATCACTAAGAGGAAAATGGCACACACCACAGGCCCTGGGGACCTTCAATGGATGCTCCAGGGCTGTTGTCTTGAACACACAAGACTGTGGAACACAGCGGCTTTCTGCAGTGTCATTTATATTTCATCCCCAGATCATTTTTCTCTCCAGTTCCAGAAAGTCACTTCTGAGTGTCCTCTGGCAAGGGAAGGCAGGTCATGTGGAAGAGAGGCAGGAAAGAGATGGTGATGTAGCCTGGATGGAAGAGCGCTAACCTAGTATTCATAGAGCCCCAAGTTTGGCGCCTAACACCATGTCGACTGGGTTCCACACGCTTGTAATCCCAACACTCAGGACGTAGAGGCAGAAGGACCAAGGATCAACTGTATGGTCAGTCTGAGTCCAGCCTGGGCTGCATGAGACTTTGTATATATATATCCGTGTGTAGCACAGCAGGGAGAAGACTCTCTGCCAGGGCCAGGGGTTGGAGGATGGTGGCCAGGTGGTTGTTTGTGGCTGGACAGACAGCTACTTGGAACAGGCACATGATGAGGGGATATAGCACCTTGCAAGCGGCCCCGCTGGACAGCAGACTGAGGAGTGCCTGACAGAACAAGATGAGGACGGTAAGGCGATCCCACATGGTCCTGGGCCATCCTGGAGCACACAGGGCACCCAGCAGCACCCCATGGCAGTTATTGGGGACAAAGGCTATACAGCCAGTCAGCTGTATGACCCGGACAAGTCACACAGTCTCACCTTCCTCCCGAGATAGCGAGACTGAGAGAGAGAGAGAGAGAGAGAGAGAGAGAGAGAGAGAGAGAGAGAGAGAGAGAGAGAGGGAGAGAGAGAGAGAGCGAGAGCACTGTACTGTACGGCAGAGTCAGGCTTTCACACGAGCACAAGGGTATTCAGTCTGACAGTAGGGGCTCCCAAGGTGCTTCCATGAAACCTGCTTCCCCTCTGCCTCTGCCTCTGCCTCTGTCATGAGAGTGTCTTCCTGCTCCCTCCTGTGAGATTATCTCTGTCTCTGAAGGGCACACTCCCCAGAAAAACAGCTGCTCTAACACCTTCCTTCCGAGTGTGCGTGTGTGCACATGTAATCTTAGCCGCTAGGATGCTGAGGCAAGATGACTGACTGATCCATGAGTTTGAGGACAGTTTGCCTACACTGACTTCCAGGCTAGCCTGGGTTATTCAACGAGACCTGCCTCAGACAGGAAGACAAAAACTGTGCTTCCTGCCCAGCTTCCAACAAGCCATGGGTTGGCTGCTCCTTGGACCAGGTGCCAAGCCTGACCAACCAGCTCTGGGCAGCACTCCCCACGCACTGACAGGGTTTGGGCAAGAAGGTGGCAGGTTTGGGTCACTGGAGAAGAATTTCTTGTCCCTACAAGTCTACTCTGAAGGTAGAGAAGGATGTCTCCAACACACAATCCCAGTAATTCCTTAACATGTACCATGCTCTAAAGGCCATTGACATCTGGGGCAGAGGTCCCACGATTCCACTCTGTAACTTTCTGCCTTATTCTGAGTATAATGTCACTGAAACTCAATGCCCTTATCTGGAAAAAAGTCCTTGATTCACACTACCTTAACAATTGAGGGCTGTCTATCTCTTTTGAGACCATGTCTCATTGTGTAACTGTCTGGCCTCCCCTTCAGTGGCCCCTTAATAGATGTATTTGTCCTTCCTCCACACTAACGATTTTGTGAATTACTTCCCATTCTTTAGTAGCACAACTCACACCGATAAATCATCAGATAAAGGACATTTGTGATGATCTCCAATTTCCCTGGTCACCCCAAAACTCGTGTAGGGAACACCCTGCTAAGGTGGGCAGTCTGCACCAGTAAGACTAAAGCCAGTGAGCTAATATCCACATGTCCTGTGCCTTGTGCTACCCGCCTCACTATCTGACCCAAACAGAAAGAGGGCCCAGAGCAAGCTCTGATCATTAGGGACCTGGCCTGTCACCATGGCCTATGAAGTAGACCTCGTATTACCTTGATAGCACAGTATGGGGAAAGTGAGGCCCCACCTCTTCCCCTGCTGATTCTTAGCCATACAGCTTCCCAAGGAAATGGCCAGTCTGCCTTTTAGAGTCTGGTTGCCCTTCCTAGTGTTGTGTCCCCTACTGACCACCAGGGGGAGACGGCGCCATTTCTCTTTCCATCTTCTCTGACTCAAGGTCCCAGGGGAAGACAATGATGGAAGGGAAACTATCTGTCATTTCCTTCAGTTCCAAAGACATTTTCCTATTTATGCTTCACCCTTTTCGGGGTTTAAAAAATAATAAGCGCCACTCATGGAGCGTATCAAGAAAGAATTCCATAAATGCATCCAGAGTAAACCAAACTGGGCATGGGGGAAGGGGCACAGGAAACCCCTCACACACATAACCACTTGGCCTTGTTCTTAAAACCTTGGGAGGAAAAATGTCTCGAGAATCCCCCTCAGGGCTGACATCTGGGTCCCCATAAGCTTCAGGAGGCCGGAAGAAGACTGATCTGTGGGAACCCTGGGAAAGAGTGTCAAGGAGCTGAACTTCAAAACATCCGCCTCCGCCCCCTCGGAGGCAGAGCTCTTTTGTGCAGCCTCAGGACTCTTCGTTCTGTGACCTGGAACTTTCAGGGACATCAGCACCAGCCTTTGTCCTTCAAACTCAGGCAGGCCTCATGGACACCCTCAGAGACGATGCCTTCCTACCCGTTCCTACTTCCCTGCCCTGACAAGCAGTTCCGAAACTTAAATTAAGGGAGATGCTGAGTTAGTTTCTCGACCTCATCCACACTCGAGGGCACAGCCTGAGGAAACGGGTGAATATGTTGAGACCTCTGCTGCCTGGAAACTCAGTTCTCACAGAGACACCAGAAGGCAGGAGAGGGGGTGTAAGGCTGATTCTGGTGATGCGGATAGTACCTGGGCCACAGGTTGGGAGACCACACATGTGAGGGATGACACGAGAAGACCTGCCTTCCCCGAGAGCCGTGTCTAAACAAGAGCAGGCACCAGGAAGATGGTTCCATGGGTAAAGAGCTTGCTGTGCAAGCTTGAAGACCCGGGTTCGGATCCAAACACCCACATGAAAAGCTGGGTGTCATGGCACACATGTGACCCCAGAAGAGGAGGATAGTCAGAGCTCACTGGCCAGCTAGAACAGCCAATCAGTGAGATCGAGGTTCAGTGAGAGACCCTGTCTCAAAAAAAAGTAAGCAGACCCCGAACTTGCCCTCAGGTACTCTGTTATTCTTTAGGGACTCCTGAGGTCAGTGTGTCATTTAATCAAGTCACCTGGAAATTGTGCTTGATTCTTCAATCTTCCTAAGTTCCAATAAAACTAGATATTCAAACTGACTCATAAATATTTATGCCTCACCATAGGTCTCAGTCATCAAACAGCTTGACGATAACATCCCAGTAATTGTATGTCCCATTTGTTTCTAAGTCCTATGCCTGTCTGCCATCAGGGGACAGTCTCTGAGTAACTATTCTGCTAGCACTTTCATGCTTGGGGCAGTTATATAACAAATACCTCCATTTAAAAAAAAAAAAAGGCAAATCTTAAATGACACTTATGACACTGCCCACTGTCTTCCTTCTGCCTCCAAAATAGTCGCTGTCTTCCACCAAGAGCAAGCAAGTCTTATAATGGAAGACTGGCGCAGTTTGATGAGTGAACTGTTGGGCACACACCGTTCTAAAAGTCAGAAGTGATAGGAAATGAAAGTGTGTTTCCTTTGGGCCAGGAAAAAGTACCTGCACCAAGTTCTGACTGTCCCTCGCCTCTGGCAGAGCATCTTTGTGACCAGCTCAGGCTCTCTCACAGGGAACTTGGGGAGTTTCACTGAAGCATCAGCGTAAGAAAAAAAGATTTAAAAGTTTCAAATGTTTGTGAAGCTCAGAACTTAGATTTCCGGGATTGTCTACCTTGCACCAGTCAGCGTGTGTGTGTGTGTGTGTGTGTGTGTGTGTGTGTGTGTGTGTGTGTGTGTGTGAAGACTTGTTTAATTACAGTCACAGGGGCGGTGTGCCGTGTGTCGTGTGGAGAGCATGTGAGCCTTGAAGGTAGGGTCCTGAGTTCTCACTTCATTTCTCCAGTTACTGTGACCTGAATACTGACTTCACAGTGCCAGTTTCCTGTATGAAACAAAACAAAACAAAAAACACTCTTTTGTGCAATGAATGCAGTTTACAAACTTGCCTGGAACACACACACACACACACACACACACACGATAGAAAGTGGTAGAGGAAGACCTGATGCCAACCACTGGTGTCCGCAGGCATGTGGATACGTGCAGCACACCCGTATATACAAAAATAAATAAATTTAGTAAAGAGCTCAAAGTGAGAGATTGTGGAGCCTCCATCAGCGCAGGAAGTATTTGTGACAGGAGTTTAGAGCACCCAGAAATCCTTTCCACTGTGGCACACATTCCACGGGAGACGAACAAAGCCAAGCCTAAGCCAATCAGCGCATTCTTTCCCGGGTCATTGTGACTGGTTAAGGGATGAGCACTTGAAGTGATTACAGCTGAGGAGGCCCAGGTAACCCTTAGCTTGGAATGCTGGGAAAGGAAGCTCTCCCTGTAGTGGACGGTGCCATTTCATCACTCCCCCAGTGGGAACGGACCTGATGAGGGAAGAGGTTGTGTTCCAGAGAGGGGCAGTGGAGGGAAGAAAACGGGTGCAGAAGGCTTTGAGGTAAAGTTCAAACTGCATCTTAAGTACCTTGTTCTCCGTGTCTGGATTTTCTACTTATAAAAACCCCCAAAAGTATTCCCAATACCCACCCTGCGACACAGCCTGTTGGAACTGGATGTTCAGCCCTCTTAGCTGGAAAATTTTCAACTGCTAATGTCAAGGTCAATGTGCTTTCCAGGCTCCTGCAGCCCAACTGGAGAGGGGGAGGGTCAGGCCAACTATTCTACTGATGGAATGCCTTACACTTAGAAGGGGGCCTAGGTGGGAACAGATCCCAGAGACAGTGAGTGCTGTGCACCTGAAACTTGGTGGGCGTGTGTGTGTGTGTGTGTGTGTGTGTGTGTGTGTGTGTGTGTGTGTGTGTGTGTGAGTCCCAGGCACTCAGGGGTGAGTCCCGTCTAGGGCTAGCTGTGAGGTTGTACAGAGTCACATCTGAAAGGCCTCTGGTGGACTGGTGAGCTGCTTGGGCTTGTCTGCCTCAGCACCCTTCCTGGAAGCCCAATCCAGCCCTTCTCCCTGCCCTTCCTTTCCAGTACACAACTCACTCGTGAGGCCTCACTTTTTCCCAGTTTTGGAAAAAAAAAAAATCACCAAATACAGTAAGACATCCAGAAACTAAAAATAAGGCCCCTAAAGAGCAGGCCATCATTTAGTCCCTGACAGCCTACTGAGCCTTGAAGCCCTGAGGTCCTGTACTTTGTTAACAAACTTTCCCAGCCCTGTAGAATTTTCTCGGTGGAGGAGCGAATGTGCCTCAGAGGGAAGGGGGCTGGTCCCGTCCCAGGCTGGCTTCTCTGTCCACTCTATTCTTGTGTATGTGGGGAAAGCAACAAGACGTTGGTTGAGCCGGAAGCATCTTCACTGCAGGGACCATTACTCCAGGTTCCACTCTGGCACATTGCTTCATTCAAGCATTAAGAGAAAATGAAACTGTCACTGGGGAGGCGGGCAGTGGTGGCACATGCCTTTAATCCCAGCATTCAGAACTCCACCCCAACACAAACAAACAAAAAACTATCACTGGGCTTGGAATGTAGCTCAGCTGGCAGAGTGCTTGCCTAGTGTTCACAAAGCCCTGAGTTCAATCCCCAGCACGACACAAAGCAGGTGTGGCAATGTACGCCTATGATCCCAGCAGCCAGAAAATGGAGGCTGGATTGTTTATAGTTTATAGTTTATAGTTATAGCAAATGTTTCATTTGCACATGACGCCATTTGCTTCTTCTGATTTTATATGCAAGCTGTTATGACCTCATGAAATATTTTTGGCAGCAATCTATTCTGAGGGACTGATTCTCTCGTGAGAAAAGCAACCCTGATTCAGTTTCTCTTGCTGTGTGTCCACAACACAGAGCACTTCTGGTCTGCGGAGGAACTTCTCACACACCAAACAGCAAGCAGTTTTGCAGTAGTGGACACCATCTAAGGAATCCTCATTCAATTTGACACAATCTGAAGATAGTCCCAGGCCCCAGAGGTTGGGGTCTCTATTTGCAAGAAGTCCCTCCTAACTTCCCATGCTAATCATGAGCCCAAGCTGCTTTACTTATGCATCTGACTAAAGGACTGTGACTCTTTCCTCGGATTTGATCCGTTTGCTTGAATGGCTCACAGAGCTGAGGGTAGCACTGACTTAATGTAAAGGATACAAATGGTGCACAGGGCTAGGAATGGGGGGGGCATAGGGCCACCCTTGCTGGGAACTATGTGATGGTTTGGGCTAAATGGAGGTTTGGGGAAGAAGAGGTGGGGAAGAAGAGGTACTGGTCCAAGGCTTACCAGGCATTTTGCTCTGACTGACAGTAGGGACAAGCGAGTCACCTGATCACCCACAAGGCAGCAATGGGAATTTGGAAGGTCAATGTCTGCCCTTGTCACAGGTAAACAAGAGTATGGGGAGTTTTTAAGTATGATGATGGCTCTTTCTAGTAAGATTTTTTATGGAATATGGAAAATGGAGAGTTTTTTAAAATGTGTTTATGTGCTCATGTGCACTGGTGCTTGTGGAGGTGGGCAGAAGGCATTAGATATCCTGGAGCTTGAGTTACAGGCAGTGGTGAGCCACCCAGGGTGGGTGTTGAAACCTGAACTCTAGTCTTGCAAGATCAGCAAGAGTTCTTCATTGCTGAGCTATTTCTCCAACCCTGTGGTTATTGCCCCTATTTCTAGGAGCTCAGAACAAAGGCAAAATTCAGTATTATCGTATGCAGGAAAGAAATGGCAAGAGCATGTGGTGGTGATGTATGTTTTTCAAGAGTCCTTCTACAGGGCAAGGTGTTCTGGTACATGGCAGCACTGGGAGCTTCAGGTAATCGGGACTCTGTGGGTTTGAGGACAGCCAGGACTACATGGAGAGAGCTTGTCTCATACAAAGAGTTCTTGTATGGGTTTATAATACTGTCAGCAAAACATGAGAGTCCCAGTCCTTCCAAATCCTGTGAACACTTGAAAAGGATTTTTGGTGCACAGTGGTGTCATCCTGTGACTATACTTTGCATTTTCATGATGATCAGCGTGCTTCAGTATCTTTTTCATGCTAATTTTCTGTGTGTCCTCTTATCTGAAGTTGTCTATATAAGCCTTTTGCCCAATAATCTGTTCAATTTGATTATTCTTACTCCTGGACTTTAGAGAGGTCTTTCTATAGTGAGGAGACAAGCCTTTGGTATTTGATGTTTGGTATCTGATATTTGATTTGCAAGTGTTTCCTTCTGTTCCACAGTTTGCATTTTCAGAATCTTTTGGGCCAAGACTTTGTATGAGGTTCTGCTCAAACCAGCCATGTCAACCACCACCATGGGTTCTGTTTATAAATAGACTTAGCTTCTTGAAGCCAGGCCGAAACACCTCGTTCTAGATTTCTGTCTTGGACCATGATCCTGAATGTCTTTGGGTGTCACTCAGGTATATGATGTACAGCCTATCCAAAAGTGGGTGCATCATCCCCTCCCAAACTCCTGCCCCTGCATCTCCACAGATAGCAGAGGCTGCACCAGCTACAACCCAGGACTCAGAATGACGCTGCCTTCCCTCTCGGGTCTACTTCTTGTCATTGAAGACAGGCAGTTCTTCCTCCTGAACATCCCTGGGTACTTGCCATCTCCACCACACAGCACAGCCCCATTGCTCTTACCTGCCCTACTCTTGTCCAGACAATCTCCCTTAGTACAAATTTCTCAAGTGCAGGCTTGGCCATGGCATCTCCTGAGCTCCTTCCAATGGCTTGTGCATTTAGATAAGGCCTAAGTGGTAATATTGAGTCTGTTTGATAGACTCTAGAGCCTCTGAAAAGACAAACTTGTGGTGTGTGTGTGTGTGTGTGTGTGTGTGTGTGTGTGTGTGTGGATTATCAAGATCAAGCTAGCTAATCAAGGTGATTAGACCCACTCTAACTATGGGTAATGCCATGTCATGGCCTAAAGTCCTGGGCTACATAAAAAGGAGAGAGCAAGATAAGCACCAGCCTTCATCTCTCTGCTCTTGACTGCTGACACAGTGTGACCAACTGTCTCAAGTTTCTGCCACCATACTTTCCCTGCCATGATCAACTGTACCCTCAAATGGTGATCTAAAATGTCCCCCTCCTTCCTTAAGTTTTGTGTCAGCTATTTTGTTAGAGCAACAAGAAAAGTAACTAGGGAATTTGATGAACTAGTCCCTCCTAGTCTCTCTTTGCAAATTTTTGTTTTATATTACATGTGTAAGTGTTTTTACCTGTCTGTATGTATGTGCACTACATGTATGTCTGGTATCTGTAGAGGCCAGAGAGAGCATCAGATCTCCCAGAACTGGAGTTACAGGTGGTTGTGAGATACCGTGTGGGTGAGAAGAGTCAAACTTGGGTCGGCTGAAAGAGCAGCAGTTGCTCTTAACCACTGAACCATATCTCTGCCCACCTCATCCTCCCTTTCTGCCATTCTTGCATGCCACCATAACAGTACACGTGAATGTTCTGGATGATACACCCAAGAGCACCAGCAAGCTGAAGAAAGAAGCAAATGCCAGTTCAGCATACTCCGAAGTTACTGTCTGGTCCCTAACTGTGAGATGAAGCCTGGTTATACCCTAGAGTTTGGAATCACTGATGATCACAAATCTAGGAAGAATCTCATCAACTTCACAAGCAGGTTAAACAAACATGAAGTTACAGCTCAAAGACCTAGAACATGGCAGAATAATCTGCTCCCATCCTGTCAGTTTGGTTTTCTTACAATGACCACCTCAGCTAACCTCATGGACTATGAAGAAGCAAGACAAGAAATCGCACTGGAAGGAAACCCTTAGGTTCTTTTCCTAGGGATATAATGGATATAAAAATCTTCATATAAATAAAATGCCTCTGAGGATTTTTTTTTTAAAGAAAACATAACTAAAACAAAGTCCATAAAACCTCTGATAATCTATTTGGACTTTATTTAGGAGCCTCTTTCTTGGAGCCCCAAGATTCCTGGGGGAAAGCCCAATAGCTGAAGAGGACACTGGTGTCTTTCTAAAGATTATCTTCACTACTGCCAGGACAGTTAAATAAGTGGCTAGACTGCTCCTACGGGCACGGGGATTCATCATGGCCAAAACCACTCCTAGTCGTTATGCTTTTCTCACGAATGCAACAAATGCAACCATCCCTCTCCTTGAAGTCTATGGCAGAGGACAAACTACTTGATAACGTTCACCAGAGTGCTTTGGGTACAACTATGAGGACCTGGACTGGAGGCAGAACCCAAAAGCTAGGATGAGCTCTCTCCAGGTCTGGCTAAGGTCAGGGTCACCCTGCAGCCAGAGAGGATCTCCCTTATACAGGGCACCTAAACGAAGCACCGTGCTGCAAGAACCTAGCAGCGGGAACACTGACTTCCGGGGAGAGCACGAGTCCTATTGGCGGCGACGTCGTGACGTCATCGCGCCGCGACAGCGGTCCCTAGTTCCCCTGGAAAAGAACTGCTGGGTACTAGGAACCGGACTGGCTGTGGCTTCTCCGCCCTTGGCCCGTGGCCTCGCAGGTGTCATCTGACAGCTTAAGGCGCCGGGAGGGTCCGGCTGCAGCGACCAGGTAAGCTGAGACTAGACCAGCGTGGGAGGAAGGCGAAGCGGGAGTTGGAAAACCGAGCAGCCGACCGCGGCGCTCTGAGAGTGGAGGTCGACAAGGTCGCGCACACTGCCCTGCGCCTCAAGATACCCATTGCTGTGCTGTTCGCTGAGGGGCCCTTATGCTGTGAGCCTTAGTGATTATTACAAAAACACCAGCGCCACCTGGCACGTCGTGCAGCGTCAGTACTGCTTTCTGTTCAATAGGGATTGTTACAAAGATGGAATGAACCTGAGCGTGCTGTCACGAGGGACTAGCACAATCAGTGGGGTTCGGGGTTATCAGAGAGCAGGTGTTCAGCCTTATCTCCATCACTGGCTGCCTAGGGGCGTGAATGATGACAGTAGGCTGGTAGCAATTAGGGCCTGAGGGGAGTGAGCAAGATTGAAACCTGATTATCTTGCTTGGGAAGTACCTTGCTTCTGAAGAGAACTTCAATATCATGTAGACAAGGATTCAATACCAACTCTTTCTTTAAGCTGTATGACCCTTGAACCTTAGGCAAGTCCTTGCCCTATCTAAGTCTTGGCTTGTTCATCTGTAAAATCGCCCAGCAGTATCTACCAGCCATGGTCAAGAGAATTAAATCAGACACCGCAGGTGGAAGACTTGGCTTCCCTCAGGACAGTTACGGTCATTTTAGTATGTGGTGTGACTGACCACATGTGCTGGAACAGCCTTTGGATTGTGGCATAGTGGTGCTTGTGTAAGGCAACAGAACAGATGGAAAGCCTTTGGATTTCTGACCAGACTTGCAAGCTGGTACTGTGGTGATCCTGAACAGTGTAGGTTGACCTAACCGGGGAGGACCAAGAGCCCAGCCTGACATGGTCATCTGTACTCTGACTTTTTGAAGATAACAGGGTAAAATGATCTGTGAGAGCACCTCCCAAGTGGCATGCGTGGGAGTGGCCAATGGGGAAAACCCTAAGGGACCTTCATGATGGGTTTATAACCCTTCTGTTCCCTGCAGCTGGCTTCTTTCCTTTTAGGCTTGGATGCTGGGCTCTGGTAGAAGGAGGTTGTTCTCAGCTCTTCTGCAAGTTCAGAAGAGGCCCTGTCAGCCCTCTAGAGACATGAGACTGGTGCAGTTCCAGACACCCCATCTGGAGGTGCCTCACCTGGGCCTGGAGTCAGGGATTGGTGGGGGAGTCATAGACCTAAACACTTTTGACCCCACACTTCCCAAGACAATGATGCAGTTCCTGGAGCAGGGAGAGACTGCCCTCTCAGTGGCAAGAAGGTAAGTCAGCTGCTGTCTGGCCCTGGTCCCTCTCCCTCCTTCCATCCTCTCCTGCTCTGAGAATCAGAATCAGCAGGTGCCTCCTTTGCAAAGGAGCAGGGGATCCCACTGTTTTCTTTTTCACTTGTTCTTTCAGTAAAGAGCCGCCAACGGGCATATAAATCTTTTCATTTGAGACAGGGTCTTGCTGTGTAGCCCAGGGAGGCTTTGAACTGGGAGAACCCCCCCTGCCTCATCCTCTTGAATGCTAGGACTGAATTACAGGTGTATAGGACTATACCCAGCAGAAGCCTTTAAAGTCTCATAAAACACCCTCAATTTACAGAGAGGGAAGCCAAGGCTCAGGGAGGTTGATTAATTCATTTGGTGGTGAAGCCAGGACCTTACCTCATTGTACTGCCTTCCTGAGAGTTCTTCCCACTAGAGGGGCCTGCAGCAAGGTCCCAAGAAACAAGAAGGGCTTCTTGGGAAGATGCAGTGTGATTTAGACCTTCAGAGGAAAGAGATTCCTGAGTTTGTCAAAGAACAAAGGTGTTTTCACCAGTAGAGTAGAGAAATAGAAGTGTTTGATATGATAGCCCAGTGGCAGTCACTAGGGTTCCAAATGGTCATTGTCTTAAAAATTAGAAGCCACTTCCTTTCCTGTTATTAGGAGCCAAAAGTGTGTTAACAGTGAGGGATAGCAGCCACAAGGAGGAGGAACTCTATGTTCTAGGGAACCCCAAATACTCTATCGTTCATATACAAAATGATGAAATGAGAGGGGTATCCCATTGCAGCTGGCTCAAGCTCTGCGTGACAGGAGTTGTCTCCAGGGAGGGACAGGTGACTAGAGAGTAAAAGAGACCTTTCCACTTTTCATATACTTTTCCATGAACAGCAAGTATCCATGTGGGAGGAGCTAAGCACCTGATGAGCACCACCACACTTTGCTATAAAGGACTGTATGTAGCTGGGTTTGAGTCTTACACCGATGGGTGAATGATCTAGAAAATGGCAAAACTCATAACTGCTGTGGGACCTCCCCAGCCTGCCCTGGGATTCCCAACCTGCTCCCTGCTAGCCCTTCTCCCGCTTGGTCTCTACAGAGCCCTGGCTACACAGTTGCCAGTCCTGCCTCGGTCACAGGTGACCTTCCTGGCCCCTATCACCCGGCCAGACAAGGTGGTATGTGTGGGCATGAATTATGCAGACCACTGCAAAGAACAGAATGTGCGGGTGCCCAAGGAGCCCATCATCTTCAGCAAGTTCTCCAGCTCTATTGTGGGGCCCTACGATGAGATCATCCTCCCGCCGGAGAGCGAGGTGAGTATCTCCCACCACCCAGGTGGCTGTGGTCCTGCAGAAGGTCACTCACTCCCTTAGAGCAGTGGTTCTCAACCTGTGGGTCACAGCCCCTTTGGGGTCCAACAACTCTTTCACAGGGTTCACAATCAGATATTGACATTACCGTTCATAACAATACCAAAATTACAGTTATGAAGTAGCAACAAAGTAACTATGGTTGAGGGTCACTACAACATGAGAAATTGTATTAAAGGGTTGCAGCATTAGGAAGGTTGAGAACTGCCTTGAGGAACCTTCTGTCACTCAGTAGTGCACTACACAGAAGCTAGAGAGGGCTGTACTGTACTGACACGGGCTGGGTGTGGGTGACAGGAGGAATTAACTTACATCTTTTCCCCATTACAAAAGTAATTTTCTACAATGAAAGTATGTCAATAATCTAGGTAGAGCTGCCCATGCTTTGATCTTCATATTTTGCTGCATAGTCTCCCATGTTGTCTGTCCCCGCTGTGTCTGCCACACATGCACCTTGTCCCAACTCCATCAAGAATGTCTTTCATCCACTCAGTCTTCTCCCTGACATTTGAGGCTGCCACGTGCTTTCTTTTCCTGATACTTCTTGAAGAATTGTTTTGTCTTCGGGTGTCCGTGTCCAGTTTTGCCTCAGGTCCTTGTGATCAGATTCAGCTGAAGCAGTTTTCTGAGGTGTCCTGCACTGAGGTGTCCTGTATAGGACATGGCCTGTGTTTCCCACTGCAGCCTCTCAGGAGGCCATGTCAGGTGCTCTCAAATGTCCCCTTTTGTTCACTTGATGTTCGTTTACTCTCAATCGTGGTTGGTCTGTGGAGGCGGGAAGAGGATGCGGAGTCCCTGGAGTTGGAGTTATAGTTGTGTGTGCCTGGTGTGGGTGCTGGGACAGAAACCTGGGTCCTGAAAGGCCTGAGTCACCTGCCCGGCCTCTAACAGTGGACTCACACTGGAGTGCTGCTAGTTCTCACCCTGTACCTCGTTGAGGCAGACAGGCCTCTTGTTTTTGTGCTGCATGCCAGGCTAGCTGGCTCCTACGCTTCGGGATGATTCTCAGGATGATTCTCCTCTCTGCCTCGTCTCACTGGGATTACAAATGTGTGCTGCTGCATCTGGCCTTTTCCGTGTGTTCTAGGGATCGAACTTGGGTCATCAGGCTTCTGTGGCTAGCACTCTTACCTGCTGAGCCATCTCCCTAGCCCTCTCTGTGCTTTTTGTATTCCCTTGAATTGTTCAGTTTTCCTCTAACTCAATTTGGATGAACCCACTTTGGCCAGTGGACCTCTCCTGTTGATTTCCACCCCTCTTTGAGCATGTCCTTATTTTGTGGCATTCACCGAAGGCTCTTTTGTGCTGTCTCCTACACTAGTCAGCCATTTCCCCAGGAGCCTGTTTCTTTAGTGGCTTCAGGAGCTCAGACTGGCACCTGGGTTCAGATGAACTTCTGCCAGTTCTTGTCATTACCATTCAAAACAGCTGGTGAAGACTAAATTGTAAGTTCTTTCTAGTTGCGTTTGGTTCTGGGGAGAGGCTGGCATTTGTTCACATTTTGAAGCATTTCTTCCTTGTGCATTCCTTCTTTGTGCATTCACATTTTGAAGCATTCCTTCCTTCCTTAAGCCATTTAATGTGTTTCTCCAGGGATCCTAAGCTTATTAAATGAGTTAATGCATTTTAGCACATACATAGTATCAAGCACACAGCAGAGTTATATACTGTTGCTACTACTTGGCATCACTCTTCACTGCAAGTGACTATTAAACTCAGGTCCCCAGTGTTGGTCTCCTAGTCACCTCCAGTGGTGCTGCTGCTTGCTACTACCCAGAGCTTGTGGGTCTGCAGGTCATACCCACACGTCATTCACTTCACCCTACCTTAATTAAGGCCACCGCAGCTCACTGTCCTCTCTTTGCAGGAGGTGGACTGGGAGGTGGAACTGGCCGTGGTCATTGGAAAGAAAGGCAAGCACATCAAGGTGAGATGGAAGGGAGCTCCCAGGCCGGGGAGGAGCGGCAGTCCCAGGCCCTTCCTCTGCTGGTACTGACCACACTCTCCAATGGTGTGATCCGTCTTACAGTGGGATTCGCTTTACTCCCTTTCACATGCCACCTTTGGCTAGCGCTGGTGCTAATGTGTGATAATGGCTTTGAGACTCTTTATTCTAGGAGTTGTCTGTCACCTGTGATGTAACCCATCTGGCCAAATCTGCCCTAACAGGCCACAGATGCCATGGCTCACGTGGCTGGCTTCACTGTGGCCCATGATGTGAGTGCTCGGGACTGGCAAATGAGGCGCAATGGAAAGCAGTGGTTATTGGGAAAAACTTTTGATACTTTCTGCCCCCTGGGCCCTGCCTTGGTTACCAGGGACAGCATAGCAGGTAGGTTTCTAGTTTTTGCCACTTGTACCTTCCCACGTGCAACACCTGAGTGTCAGGAAATAGTACGCCAGCAAGGACTGTGGTTACAACTACAAGTGGAGCTTTGGTGTCACTGTTGTCCCACAGAGAGCAAGTGGCCAGCCTCAGCCGTGAGCTAGCTCTCTGTGGAACTTCCTTCCAGAGCCCCGTGGAGGGAACACAGCTGCAGCTGCTGTGAAATTACATCCACAAAAATGAGCTACAAAGAACACTGATCTTGGTGGGGGGGGGGGGCTTTCTCCAGCTTCCCCATCTGGACTAGTCGGTCCCTAAGCTGGGAGGAAGCAGTGCTGGCTTTTGAGCCTGTGGGCGAGCACCAATAGGACATTGCCCATCCACTATGCACTCATCCATAGGGGAAGGCATGGCCATGTGGCTGATCCCTTAGGACATCAGTGCCGTAGAAGCTATATTCCAGCAGCTGTGAGGGGTGCCAGATAGTTTGGGTTGCACCATTGTCTGCTGCTCTGCTATCCCTGTTGCTTTGGAGATGTGGAGTCATTTTAGATCTACAAGTTACCAGCCTTTGCGGGGGATGGTTGCCTTTTTTTTCTGGGTTCCCCCCCCCATTTTCTTTGTATTGTGAAATATTTAAAATATGTAGAGAATAAGGTAGTATAATTGATAACCATATAACTGCACTATTTTTAAAATACTTTATTACATTTATTTTTGTGTATGCGTATGTGCGTGCCATGGCACTTGGGTAGAGGTCAAGGGACAATTTTCAGGAATTGATTCTCTTCTTCTATCACATGAGTCCCAGGGATGAAACCCAGGCCCCAGGCTTGGCCTCTACCTGTTAAGCCATCTTGCCTGGCCTATGTGCCCATTTTTTAAAAAGCAAATCCCTTGGCTGTTTTTGTTCCCTGTTCAGAGTCTACACTGTCCCTCCTTTCCTCACCTAAAGGGCTACTGCTGTTGATGTGGGAATTCCAGTCTGTACAGGAAGTCCCAGGGTACAGTGCTAAGCCAGGGTAGGCAGAAGTGCTCCCTACAGTTTCCTCTCTCCTCTGGGGCTGAGTGTTGTGGGTGGGTAACCAACCCCACAGTATTACTTTTAATTCCAGATCCACACAATTTAAAGATCTGCTGTCGAGTGAACGGGGAGGTAGTCCAGAGCAGCAACACCAACCAGATGGTGTTCAAGACTGAAGAGCTGATAGCCTGGGTCTCCCAGTAAGTGGGTGGAGCCTGTCACAGCCAGCCCCACCCACTGGCACACCTGTAACTGAGCCCACTCTCAGCCCATGGTCTTACTTGATCCTTCTGCTTTCCCTAGGTTTGTCACTCTTTATCCAGGGGACATCATCCTGACTGGGACTCCTCCAGGTGTTGGTGTGTTTAGGAAGCCTCCTGTCTTTCTCAAGGTAAGTTAGTTTGAAAGAGGAAATGGTAGAAAGGTGAGAGCTAGGAAGGCCTGGCAAGCATGGAGCAGCCTGCAGGGAGTAGGGGGAGGGGAGCCTGTTCAGGAGCCAAGATCTAAAAATCTGGTGGCCTACTGTGTTACAGAAGGGTGATGAAGTCCAGTGTGAGATTGAAGAAATTGGTGTCATTGTCAACAAGGTGGTTTGATGACATCCCTGTAAACACTGGACTTGAGACAAAGGTGGGACTTCTGCTCCCACAGAGCTCACTGCTGGCCCTGCCCACTTGAGGTGCTCTTAGGTAGGCCTTGGAAATAAATTTTCTCTCAAAGTTGCAGCTTAGCTTCTGCTGTCTTTTAGCCACATACACTCTCCCCCATGCCCAAAGGGATGTAATTTTCACAGGGCAAATAAGGAGGAAATAGATATTAGACACATACCTCAGGCTTAGAGAAGAAACTAAGCTACTATCTTTATTTATTTATGACACCAAATGATGAGTAAGCACGGCTTTTCTAAATCTAGGTTAGCAGTGCCCTGATCAGTGGACCACACACACTTAAGTTCTAAACAGTTGACTAGTCCCATCAGCTTTCACTCTCTGGTTCTAATTGCAGATGAACTGTCGGATAAATTGTTCCAGCTTGTCCTGGTTGTCCCGGCTGGCAAATGTAGGGGACAGGTGGAGCTGGGGTCCTGTAGGGCTGGGCATCTGCTGTAGTACCTGACCCACAGGATGGACTGTAAGCACCTTTGCTGAGGGGAAAGTGCCCCCAGGGCCAAGCCTATCCCCCTCCCCCAAAAGAACCTGTAGTGATGCCTCAGTGCCTTGGTGCAAACACTACTTGATGTCCCCAGAACCCCACTGCAGTAGGGGAAGGCAGTCATTTGTGAACCAGGAAAGCTAACCATCCCCTCTAGCATTCATCAGGGCCAGCCCCATGGGGTGTGAGAACAAGGTGGTTCCCCTGAGCAGTTAGTTGTAGCAGCCTGAGGGGCAGGGGGGGTGCTGGGGGTTAGGTCAGGGACAGGGTGGTAACAATGCTCCTCTTACCCCCAAGTCTTTGAATGTCCAGATAGCACTGATAGCTAGATTTGGGTCTGCACACTCTAAAAGAAAGACAATGAAAGCTCTGGGGCAAGCCAGGGAGCCCCTGGGAGGGCTTTCCTCCTTTTAAAGGAGAACCAACTAGGACTTGCTTATAACTAAAGCTAGTTCTCTTCCCTGGAGTCAGTAGCCACTGCCCAGCAGGGGGCAGCAGTCCCCAGCAAACCTACCCCCTCCAGGGAGCCTGGGATGGGGCTTGAAACTCACCAAAGATTCCTTCTTCTTGGGCACAGTCCTGTAAATACTGGAACAGCCGCTCCGAGTAGCTTACCTCTGCAGGAGAAATTAGACCTAGAGCCCAACTCTGTAGGACTGAGCCTGACCCTGAAAACTGCTAAGGGTCTCACCTGAATCTGGCAGCTGCCCCAAGTGGAGGAAAGCGGCAGCCTGTGCAAAGGCCTTGAGTATTGGACTGAGCAGGCGGCAGAGGAAGAGGAAGAAGTCAGGGCAGCGAGACTGCTGGCTAAGCTGGAGAGAGCCAGGCCAGAGTGAGGAAGGTAGGCTCCCAGGTACCTTACCACCTCCACCTGCCTCCTGAGGTAGCTTTTTACAACACACCCTGAAGCACCGGCCTCCTGGCTCCTCAAAGTCATCACTTTCGCTGTCAGTAAAGTCCCCACTTGGTTTCCACAGCAGCTTTGCACTCAGATGCTGTCTTCCTGTGTCACAGGCTGGCCGAGAGCCTGGGGTCTGGGAGTTGGGAGAGTTATTGGTCCCTGGTAAGGCTGGGCAGCAATCAGCTCTACAACCCTCAGACCTGGTCCTGGCCCTGGCAGGTGAAAACAGGTCTGGGAAGCCCAAAAGGATGCCTAGTACCCAATCTCACTAAGAAATGTGGAGGCAGGAGGAGTGAAGAGAATCTTGAGCATGCAACTGGCATGACACACACTGGCAAGGGTAGAGGAGCAGCCCAGGGCACTGGCACTTAGGGTGAGAGCATACCTCCTCAGCAACCAGGAGCCCACACTGGATGAGCCGGTCCAGCACTTCCTGACAGTAGCAGTAGGAAGACTGGCAGGGCTGTGGGAAGAGAAGCACCAAAGCCCTTCAGATCAAACGTTTCCACTCGGGGGTGGTGGGGGTGTGGCTGGCAGACTCCTGACCAGAGGTAGTTAGAAGCCAAGGTCACTACCATCCATGGGTCATAATGACGAGGCCCACGGGCCTGCTGAGCTGGGGGAGGGGAGTCTGACCTGGGGCAGCAGGAGGTCTTGGGGTAGCAGGTGCAGCAACAGTAGGATCTGTCGGTACAGTTCATTCTGACTCAGCAGCTCTATGCCCTGCAGCTCCCAGGGCCCCTCAGGTGGTACTCTGCCGGCCAGCAACCCCCGCACTGCACAGGCTGGCGGAGAAGGAAGCCTGCTTAAGGAGGGAACCATTCCCCTTGCCCCTGCACATGCAGCCCAGCCCTGCTGAGCCCACCAACTCACCACCCACAGCTTCGCTCAGGAAGGTGGGCAGCAATTCCATACTCAGACGAGCCAGGTGTGTGAGGCCTGGGCCAGGTCGTGGCACCACCACCAAGTCCCCCTGGTGGACACGCAGCAGAACCACATGTGCCCTCAGCAGGCTCAGTGTATGTTGGGCCAGGCACCGCAGTTGCCCAGAGAAGCCTACATCAAAGCCACGAAGCAGTGTCTCCTCTGTCAGCCAGGAAAACTCCCCCAGGAGCTGTGACAGGACCACACCCTGGAGGCAAAACAGGCCTGAGCAGAGGCGGAGCCCTGTCCTTCCCTGGGCCCCAGCACACAGTGCCCCCTACCTTTTGGTGCTTCAATAGCAGTAGTGTCGCCATGATGGCTGTGCTCATCACCGCCGAGCTGGCCACACTGGCTGGGGAGAGGACAGGAGAGGACATTCATCTGACAGATGGATCTTCCTGACCATACCACTCCAACTCCACCCCAGCAGCAGAGAGCCGGTTCCAGGAAGAAGTTATTACACGTGCTGTGAACCAGACCCACCCCAACAGCATACTACAGTGGCGTTTGAGAAGGCATTAACAGACTTCAGAGTGCCCTCTGCTGCTACTCCACTCAGCATCCCGTTTACAGCTGAGGATACTGGTTGAGAGGCACCTGGCATACATCTGCACAGTTGCCTTTGACTCAGACTCTGAGTTCATCTGCTCCCCCTCTCCTTGGGTGCCCCACTCTTCTGGCATCCCAAGTGTGCCACAAAAGGGGTGGGGATGTCAGAGGCTGATAACCATGAGGTCCTGGTAACTGGCCCTGTATTACTCTGGGTTTCCCTCACCACTCAGGACATGGCGGCTCAGTCTTCTGACCAGGAGCTGGTCCTCTTCTTTGAGAGTCAAGAGGAGCCCAGTTGAAGGGGTCCACTCCTGCTCCTTCTCAGTGTCTGGAACAACATTGCTGGGATAGAGACAGATCAAGGAATGAAACCAGACTACAATGTTAGAGTCTAAAGTTTCCCCAAGTCCTGGGAAAACCCATATAACCCTCTCCCTTCCCAGGCCTGCGGGCCATCCTATACTCTGACTGTAGGGAAAATAAGTGTCTGGTGATGTTGAGAGCCACCTGCCTCCCTCCTGGGACCCATACATCTGCTCCTTACCATTCACCTAGCACAATGGGCTGCAACAAGTGTTCCAGGGTCTGCCTGCTGCCCCAGCAACTTCTAGCATTGATGGTGTATTCCTGCCCAGGATAAAGATGTGTGGTCTGCTCTTGCGCCTTCTCCCCCTTAACCCCCCAAGCCTGCACACAGACTAAGAAAAAATACTATCCCTACTACCAGACTTCACCAACTGGTTTCCTACCTGGAGGGAAAATGGCTGGGCAAGGTGCACCCGGACACAGGCTCTACCGTTGCAGCCCCAGCAGTTACAGAGTTTCCGAAAGACAGCCAAGGCTCCTGTCCATAGCCCCAAGGGAGCCAAGTCCTGCACGGAAGGAGAGGCTGCACATAGGAACTTAGGCAAGTCTCTAGGCTGCTATCCATTCTGCCCTCTGCACTGCTCACTAGTCTCCAAGCTGTCTTCACCCATGCCCTCCCTTGTGGGGTCTTTCTAAGATGGTGATGGCAAAGACTTTTAAGAGATACTGCAGGATGGTGACTGTAGGGATACTTCCTTTATACACACTTTATGTTACTTTGGCCCTAAAGGAGTCCTATCACAGAACACTGCCACCCAGAAGTGGTACCCACTTGGGACCCCCAGGGACAAGAGGGTCTCACCTGGTTCATGTCACATGGTGCATCTGGAACCAGATCATAGGCAATAGCAACTGGTACCAGTGTGGCATCTGGGATAATGCCCTCTTGGACCGCTTGGACCACCAGTCCTAGCCAGGCCTGGCCCAGGGCTGAAAGCCTGGGCCCTGGGTACCCAGGGGGCTCTTCAAGGAAGATGAGTAGAGGTTGCCCACTGGCAAGCAGCTGCTCCACAACCTAGAAGGGAAGAGAAGGGTAAGCATGGAGGCCAGATCAGAAACAGACCACTGTACCCTTGGCCCACCCCATAAATAAACCACTGGGAGCACTCACTGCACGGACCACAGCCCTTGCGAGGATGCCATCTGAGCTGTCCAAGGAGAGGTTGGCCTCTGGGGGCAGGAAAAATCCCCCAAGTTTCCTCAGTAGAGCTCTGTGAGCACAGGACAGAACCTAGTGAGAAGGGGCTCTGGAGGAAAGACTGGGCCCAAGAGCCTTGTCTGTCTGGGCATTTGAAGCAGCCATGGCCCAGGAGCCCATAGCCAACCAACCACCCGAGTCTACAAACTGTGGCATATGGCTGAAAACAGACTAAGAAGGCAAAATAACTTCCATCCCCCTGCCCCAGCCTGGGACTTCCCTCCTATCATACCTGAGGGCAGGGGAGCAGGTGCGGGGGTCCAAAGCCACACGGACCACACCCAGGCCCTGGGAGAACAGTACAAAAGGCAGCAGGAACCCATCCAGGAGAGACTTGTGTGTAGAAAGGAAAACAAGCGGCGAGCCCTGCTCCAAAGACAGCCAGAAGGAAGTCCCCACCATAAAACCACAGCCAAACCCAGGTCCTGCAAATCCCAGGGCAGCACTGAGGGGTAGGGGGTGCTCCTCTGCATATTCCCACAGGTAGAGCAGCCTTCCCACTACTTTTAGGTAATGTAAGGCATAAGAGAGTTGAAACTGAGGGAAAGACAGGAAACCCTGTAGAAACAGGACTATGGGCATGGCAGCAAGGCTGTGGGCTTTTCTAACAGCTGATAGGGCCTGGGTTTGCCTCTGCCCAGGCCATCCAAACTTATCCAGTATGGTTTGGCTTACCTCCTGGACAGCCTTATGAACCATCTTCATCTGTCCCTTGTGAAGCTGCACATTCAGGAAGAGGCGGTTCAGGAACCACAGCAGGGCCCAGCTGAACAACCTTGGAAACAGTGCCAGCTTGAGAGTCACCTTCCACAAGGCTCAGCCCCACAGTACCCAGAAGGTTGCCCAGAGCTACTCTAAGGCAAGCGACATCATTGCCTACACTGATCAGGAGGGTCACAGCCTGCTTAATAGTAGACAGTGCTAAGTGGGGTACTGTGGCTGCAAAGGGTCCTGTGGGGCCCTGGCTCACAACAGACAGAATCTGCCTCTATTCGTCTAAATAGAGACCAAAGGACTCAGACCCTTTACAGGCAGAACCCAGTCGGCTTATATTTACCAACTACATGGAAAAGCGGAAAAGCGGGGAGATGATAAAGGAGGGCAGGGCTCACTACATTTGCTCAGATGCCCAGTAGGGGGACCATCTTACTACCAAAGTAGGTAGAGGAAATCTTGTGGCCAAGCAGCATCAAGTCCACATCTGATGGGAGTATTAAATGTCAATTCTGAGAAGTAGCAATATGGGGGAACACTAGGGAAGGCTGTGCCCCTATGAAAGCTGTACTTTAAGGCCACCTGACTACTTAGGTGCAGAGGAAGCAGGCAGCCCGCTAGAGTTGTGCTTGGGAGCTCCTATACAAGGGCACCACGAGGCCAAGAGCCTGAAAGCCTCAAGAGAGTCCAGACTCTTACAATGAAGGACTGGTCAGATCACCAACAGCTGAGCCTGGCACACAACACAAGCCCCCTTCAGCAGCTTAACTCCTCCCCTGGCTTTAAAAATAAACTATACACCACAGCTCTGCACATCTATGCCTCTTCTTCTGAGCTCCCAGACCTACACAAACAACCAAATCCTCAAGTCATTTACTAGAATTCTCAGTCCAGACATCCAGGACCAATTCACTTCTGACCAAGTTCTTCCCTCTCTGTGTACACCAGGCCAGAAACAGGGATTTCCTGTATTTTTCTCTTTTCCTCCCACCACCCAGTCTATTCATGAGTTCCATTATTCCCACCTTAACCCCTCAATCGACTCTCCTCAATGCCTGTCAATCATCTCTCAATGGAACTAACAGCTTTTCAAAGATACCAGTCTCTGCTCTCAATCCCAATTCATCATGCTGCCACTTCTCTACTGGTTTTTACTGCCCTTAGAGCAGCCTGAACTACTTATATGGCTCTAATCTGGTTCCCTCTACCTCAAATTCTTCTCCAGCTGCTCTCTGCTTCACCCATCAGCTTCCAACCATGTCACTATTTGCCGTGAACATGACCTCTTCTGCTCAGGGCCCTGACTCAGGCTTTCCCCTCTAAAGAAACTCTTACTCTTGTGCCCTCTTCACTCTGGCTCTAACTACAATACTCACCCTCCCCACCCCTGGGAATTCTGGCTCAGGCCTTGTTCCTTTCTTTGAGCAGCTGTATCACTGCCCACCTCTTTAATCCCTTGCATCTAAGTGTGCAGACCTGCACCATATGATCCCAGGCAGGGGCTACAGTAGGCTACCATCCAGCTGCTAAGGAAGAATATTTGTGCTTTGCCACGCCCAGCTAACATCTACTCTCCAGAGGGACAGAGGCCTTGACCTAGGGACAAACGGTCCTCACCATCATTACCTGAGCAAGAAGGGGCAAAATGTGGCCTGAATGTGGCCCAGGATGTGCTGCACCTCTTTCATCACCAGCTCAGGTGCCTGGCCTTCTCCAGCCCCTCCTGGAGCCCTCCCTGAAAGGAGGTTCTGCACCCTGTTGAGGTTTGGGGCAGTGTTGGGCTAGGTGCCAATGGTCTCCCAGTTACTTCCCCAGTGCATATCCAGGAGTCCAATATGGGCCCAAGCAAACATCCCAGAAACCTTGTCTCAGCCAGCCATGGCCATCCCAATAGAGCCTTAGTCCCCCTTTTTAAGTGTCCCCCAAGTGCCAGACTCAGATCCAGCCTCCTCACCCAGTGTTTTCCATGATCTTCTGGGAGATATCAGAGCTGGTGGGTATGTGCTGCTCCAGGGACCACAAGAAGTAGCAGAGCCTGCGGACCAGCCAGCCCCGAAACCTGGGGGAAGATAGTTTAGAGAGGCCTCTGCCGGGTCCACAGAGGTCTACTCATCAGGAAGGCTCTGCACCCATCCCATGTCCCAGGACCAAACTCCACCATGGAGCAAAAACAAAACAAAAAACATGTGCCTATCTGGTCCCTAGTCCCACCCCTCTGCCCCACTGAGGGAGCACAATGACTTGACACCCAGGGGGCAACCCATACATGCTCATGGGAAGAACCTGAGGAGAGGAAAGCTTGCCTCAGTTTGCTGTGGTTATGCAGGAGAGGACAGGGGTCCTTTTTTTTTTCCATTGCAGAAAGAAAATGGGCCCTTATGACCCACCACCCTGCACCCCAAGCTATGGCTACCTGGTGTTCTCTTCCTTCACAAGGATCACATTGCAGAAGCCTAGATCCATTATGCTTCTGTGGAAGAGGGACTCCTGCCCAAGAGGGAAGGGACAACATATCCTAGGGTGCCTTTGCAAGCCAAGTCTATACCCTACCCATCTAGCCTCTGCCTAATGGCCCTTTGAGTCTACCAGAAGGAAAGTACGGAGTACATCTCCCAGATGTCTGGCCCCGGTGTTGGCTCAGGAAAAAAAAAAAAAAAAAAAAGGAAAAGGAAAAGGCTTCATACTTAGAATGGAAACCACTGCCCTATTTGGAGTTGCCCTCTTAGAGATAAGCACATTAAAATCCTGAGCAGGGGTTTTAACTCATCAAGAGAAGACCATCTGTAACCTGAATCTCCATTAGAGTGCTGAGCCCTCCCCCTTGGCAACAGCACATGATATGGACATGCAAGAGATGCTGAGTGCTGTGAGAACAGTGTCCCCAGACTAAACAGACCTAGTGCAGACCTGGGTATACTCCAGCCTATCTCTCCTGAGGCTTCCTACCCAGTTCTCCCAACAACAGACCCTGGTACATCCATTCCTCTGAAGGGCAAAGGCAGGGTGCTGTTCAAAGATCAAGCTTGGAAAGACAGCTTCCCAGCATCCTCACTCCCAGAACTAAGCTAGCCTAAGTTGTAAGGGAGGCCCATCCATACCACCACTTACCCAGCTCTTAGGAGTACAGGTCTGGCAGCAGCGACCCATAAAGGGGCGATACTTCCCCAGGAATGGAGTGATGGCCTCCATCTTCATCCCAAAGCCTGAGGACCAAAGACTGGTCTGGAAAAGGGCCACAGGAGAGGTGAGCGAACACAGGGTCCTTGGCAGAGGGAGTGGGGGTCACAAGAGCTGAAGTGGGAGGGCAAAGGGTGTGAGAACCCCAAAGCCTGAGGACCAAAGACTGCACTAGAAAAAGGCCACAGGAGAGTACGTAGGAGGACAAAGGGTGTAAGAATTCCCACACTACCTCCTGACCATTGTGGTTACTCCTCTGCTGGTCTTGGGGACTGGATTTCAACATGGTGTCCATGAAGTCTGTAAGATCTGTTAGCTAAGCACTCTGCCTCTCTCTACATGAGCTGACCTAGAAGAAGGTGAAAGGCTGGAACCAAACAGGATCTGAACCACAATCCAAGGGTTTGGGAGGTGATCCATAGTTCACTCCAAAGCAGACAACAGCCAGGCCAGCAGCAATGAGGACACACCAGGAAACTGGAGGTACAGGCCGAGCCAGTCCCTGTCCCTCACACAAGTGTAGCTACCTCCATGAAGTTAGCTAACTAGAAAAGTTAGGGGCTCCCTCAGGACATAAGGGGGAGTAGCTATCTTCCATCCACACATCCAGACATCTCCTAACACCAAGTGGGATTGTAATTGCAACCCAAAAGCCTAGTTGGACTGGGTTATACCAGCAAGAAGGGGCCACAAGGAACAAGACACTCTCTCCACAAACCCACCAAGTCCTGCTCAGCCGCTCTCTACAGAAGCCCAGATCCATTACCTGTCTATGGAAGAGGGACTCTTGCCCAAGAAGGTCCCTCTACCCTGATCTCCCACCATGTCCATGACGAGCAGACTGGCCTAATTATTGACATTCTTTTTTCCCACTCAATAACACTAGCTGCATGCTAGCCTGAGACCACAAAGTCTGCTGGGGCTGTAAGTTCATAATGCAATCCTTTTTCCCCCCAGTGAGGTCCAGGGCCCACGGCCGCCAGAAAAGTAGCCATGTGAGGCCCTTCAGGGTTCTCATTTCACTTCCTCTGTATCATCTGAAAGTTATCCTGGGGGCAAGAGCTGCAAGATATTCATGTGCAGACCCAGCAATTCAGGAGCATGGAGAAGACCCAGAGAGCCAGACGCCTATGAAGTAGTTCCCAGGAATTCCTTGGGTGCTCCTTCTCTCCCCTTGGTCCCATTTAGAACCCTGAAGCCAAGCAGTAACTGGATTCTGATTCATGTCCACACAGGCTCTGGATATCTCACTTCAAATACATTCTCCATTTCAACACAATGTTCTCACAGCCCCATTCAGACCCTAAGCACAGGGAGGCCTCAAATGAAGGCTGCAATCAATGTAAGGGGCCCTGCCTCGTTTGCAAGGAAGACGTCTGATACTCCTCAGACCACTCCTAACCTCAAATTCTGACTCCATTGCTAGCACTAAAAGGACAGAGTAAAAAACAAGGCAAGGAGCGGTTCTCATGAGCCAATTAAGTCAACTAGATTGCTCACACAATCCAGGTCAGTTTGGGGGCACTTAACAAACTCACTTTTGTTAGGACAGTGAGTGTCTTGCTATGTTGCCCAGACTGGCTTTGAATTCTCTGTCCCCCTCCTCAGTGTCTCAAGCACCAGGATACAGATGTGAGGGCCGCGGGCAGTCTGCACAGATAAACACCCTTCCCCGAGGGCCAAATACAGCTGACATATATATCTTCTCACTGGCTATATGATGTGTTAAAATCTTATGAATTAAGGGCAACATTTAAAAGCAGAGAGCTTGTTATATAAAGAGCGGGGGTTTCCAGCTGCTGCAGCAAAAATAACCCTGAAATGTGGCATCTCTGAGCAAATACCCCACAGGGCCTCAGCCTGGGGGAGCCCAGAGGCCACTGTCCCTTTCACTCACTCTGTGAGTTCCCCTAACCCTCCAACACAGCTGACACCTGGTGCCTGGCTTCTATGTACTTCTTGACCCTCCCCCACACATAGAATGTTCCTGCCCTACTAAGCATCACAGAACTTTAAAGGCTCAGCTCCTGCAAATACCCCTACGCGGCCTGCTGGGAAGCCCCTCGCCAAACCCAAGATGGAGGACAAGGCCTGTCTCAGAGGCAGCACCAGAAGTCCATCCTTGCCACCATCCTCTGGGTCTCAAGCGCCGGAAACCAAGCAAAGAGCAAAGTGGGTCTCTCCCGGGCCACCAGCTAGGCCCCGTGCCCTTGAGGGTTTGTCTGCGTGACACCGGGCAACAAGACCACCCACTGGCCCGAGTTCCCCAAACAGGGATACCAGTCCCTGCCTGACCCAAAGCCCCGCACAGCCCAGCCTGGCCTGACCCAGCCCAGCACACAGGTCCCACGGAGCTCACCTCACCTCACACGGGCCGACAACTCCCGCCAAAACAGCCGTGCGACTGGGCCAGCCAAGCCGGAAGAGCGGGCCCAGCGCATGCGCCTAGAGCTGCCTCGCTGGCCAATCATGACGCGCTCTGGGCCCACAGCTCCAACCCCTTGACGCCTGGCACGCACAGCTTGCCCACTTCCTGTACCACGTGATCCCAGCTGCCCACGCAAGTGTTTGAGAGTAGGCGAGGAGAGCATCTTCTGACTGTGCTTAGGGACTCTCTTGCCCTCCCGCTCTGGAAGCGTAGGATGCTGGAGAGAGAGTCTTTGAGAGGGGAATGGGCGAGGTGGCATACGCCTCTCGTGCCAGTGCTCAGAAGGCCGAGGCAGGCGTATCTTTGTGAGTTCAAGGCCAGCCTGGTCTACATACCAAGATCCAAATCATGTAGTTATAGATTTCAGTGGCCCCTAATGGGTGCTGGGAACCAGATGAGAAGAAGGCAAGAACCAAATCCCCCAAGTTGTCCTCTGACCTCCACATACACACACAAAATAAATACATGTAATTTCTTTAGAGGAGAAATTGCGCTGAGTACCAACACTTAACCCTTCTGTTTCCTGACTGGATGTGATGTGGTCAGCTGCCTCATGTTCCTATTGCCACTCTTTCCCAGCCATGATGGCCAGTGCCTTCAAACTGTGACCAAAACAAACCTCTTCCTTAAGCTGCTTTCTGTCAGCTGTCTGGATGCAGCAACAGGCAAAGTATATAATGATGGCAGCTTGCAACCACTGTCTTCATCATGAGGCCATCTGGGGAATTCCCTGCTGTTGTGTGAGCTCTGAGAGAGCACTCAAGGAACAAAGACCACATGGGTTCCTTCGTCACTTCATTGCCACCAGCTACACAGGCCTGGAAAGGTGACTCAGGAATTAAGAGTTCATATTGCTCTCCCAGAGGACCCGAGTTCAATGCCCAGCACCCACATCAGGTGGCTCACAGCTGCCCATAACTCCAACTCCACGGGATCAACACCCTCTCCTGGCCTCATCGGCTAACAGTACTCCCATACACATGTTCACAATTTAAAAATAGCAATTTCAAAAGATGGTACAATATTGAATAAATGGGGGAAGGTGTTTCCTGCTGTTCCCAGCCCATATGACAGCTCACTGGGTTCCAGTTTCAGAACCTGGCATGCCACAGGGGCAAAGCCACATATAAACCCAGCTGGGCTCCAGGAGCTAGCTCTCATTCCTGCTTCTCTGTCCTCTCCATCTGCCCTCAGGATATAGCTACTGAGCTTCCTCCGCTTCCTCCTCTGTGCCACTCTGTGTCCTCCAAGATCTAAATCTGTGTCCACTCATTTGTACCAGGTTACAGATGTTCTTGGTA
The DNA here is from genome assembly GCA_030556225.1 of Cricetiscus sungorus. NCBI lineage: Eukaryota > Metazoa > Chordata > Mammalia > Rodentia > Cricetidae > Cricetiscus > Cricetiscus sungorus. The sequence goes on along the minus strand of JANBXA010000372.1, from coordinate 62,909,021 downwards.
CACAGGAGTCCCTTGTGCCCTGTCTTTTTTTGGGGGGGGGGAGTGGGGGCTATCCTCATATTTGCTGCATAGTAGAGGGTGGCCTTGAACTCCTGATCTTTTTGTCTTTCTCCTCTCCTAGTACCAGCACTGAGTTGTTGTACCTAATTCCCATGTTAACTGCTGTTTTGTATCAAAGTGCACAAGCCACAGCAAGAAGACTCCAACATTCTGAAACAAACAAACAAACAAGCAAACAAACAAAAAGCAAGCAAAGGGAACCCCTTTATTTAGAATTAGCCAGGGTCACCATCTGGATAAAAAGGTAGGTTTTGTGGTTGCTTACAGGCTTCACCCTGCCCTCTTAGAGAGACCTGGTGCTGAGGGGGAGGAGGAGCCGAGGCAGCTGCTCCAGACTGCAGAGTTCCCTGGGTGGGGACAGCAGGGTCCAGGGCTGCATTTAGCAGAGTTCTGTCCTTGTTCTAGCCTCGGCTGCACTGCTGTTTTGGAAAGAATGGGTTGGGTGGTGTGGTGGCTATGGCTGCACTCTGTAATTTGGGCATAGAAAGTTGTATACATTGTAGCCATGGATCAGGGTTTGGTGCTGAAGACCCTGTCAGCAGTCTGTAGCAGACTAGAGCTACATCAGTGTGGTGGGACCTGCAGGCCAAGTGCTCAGCTGACTGATGACCTGACATGATCCTAGGAGATACCAACCATGAATGAACTTAGGAAACCCCTCCCTGGACACAGGTACTGACCCAAAGATCCTGACTCATGGGCTCAAACAGACAAAGATGCTCCCTGAGGCAGGGCAGGCATTCACATCTGACTTCTGGGTGCTTCTAGAAGAGATGAGCATTGTGTGAGTGGATGGAAGAGCGTTGCTCTCACCCAGGTACACAGACACCACCGGATCCATCAAGGTTGAAACGGGGTAGAGAAAGGGTGGATTTATCAGCATCTTGTCTGGAATCGGGATACCCACCTTCTCACTAAGAAAGTGACATATGCCTCTGCTCCTATGCCAGGAGCTCTGAGGACAGCCACCCTGATGGGATAGCCATTGTTTGGACATGGCCTAATGATGTAGATCCCTTCCTTCATTCCAGAACCTTCCATATGGTCTTGTTAAACATTGGGGCAATCCATAGCTGAGAATGGAGGTTCAGCAGTTTGGAGGTTGGTGAGAAAGGGTAGGATAATTGATGCAGAGAGCAGCTCATACTGTCTGCCACCATGGCCACTTTCTCCTGGTCATGCTTAGTTCCGTTGAAGCAGGGGCAGGAGAGGGGTGTGTGTGTGTGTGTGTGTGTGTGTGTGTGTGTGTGTGTGTGTGTGTGTATGAGAGAGAGAGAGTGTGTGTGTTTGCATGCATGTGTGTGCACATGCACAACTGTGTATGTGTTTGTGCGTGTTTTGTGAGTGTTCATGTGGCTGCATATGTGGGTGCAAGTGTGAATGCGTATTAGTGTGTGTGGAGATTAGCAGTCCATGTGTTGCTCCTCTAGAGATGCCCACCTTGTATTTTGAGACGGGATCTCTAGCCTGGAGCTTACCAAGTTGGCCAGGACAATGGCCAGTGAGCCCCAAGGTTCCACTTAGCTCTGCTTTTCTTTGCTGGGATTATAGTGCTTGTCACCATACCCAACATTTCTACCTGGGTCACAGCCAGAGGACTCAGCACAAGGAGAGGCCCTCAAAGTTGAGAGTTCTGGGTAGGGATGTGGAGCAGGACAAAAGGGACATTTCTTGTCTGCTCAGCTCAGGAGAGACAGTCCTAGAGACTCTCAGGATCCTCCACTTAGCATTGTAATAGGAGGCCTTGGGATCCAGAGACATAGGCCCCTTGTGTTCCCTTCCAGGCCCTTCTCCTGACCCCCAGTCCTTTTCCAGATAGCAACAAGCTTGCAAGGTGGGTGGATTTGATTGCTTGGGTCTTGGAAGTTCTTTTTGGTTTGTTTTTTGTCCTTAGTGGCACCCGAGATCAAAGCAGTGTGTTTTAAACACAATAACTCTGGGGAGGGCCCTCATGGGGCCCTGGGGCATTACAAGAGAGCACTTGCTCTGAAGCAAATATCTATAATCAGCTGTTGCTTTCACCTTACAATGGGCACATGAACAGTAGCACAGAACAGCCTACTCCCTCTATGAGGGCCTTCTGGCCCAGCCCCAGGCCCTGCCTCTATCCTCCCTTACCTACATTATTAGAACCCTAGGCAAGCTAGGCTAGGCATTGACAGGAAGGGGGTACTGACTCTGAGTATGGGAATGACCCTCCTCTTCTCAACCTGAGGTTGGCATGAACTTTTCACAGGGGTTGTCTAAGACCATCAGAAAACACAGATATTTACATTAAGATTTATAACAGTAGCAACATTATAGTAGCAACAAAATAATTTTATGATTGGGGCCACCACAGCTTGAGTAACTGTATTAAAGGTCGCAGCATTAGGGAGCCTGAGAACCACTGGTCTAGGCAGTTTTCATAGCAACTTCCCCAGCCCCCTGCAACCTGGGTTTTTGAACACAGCCTTCAGCTTCTCTATGGCTGCAGTGGTTATATAACCAACATCCAGCCGAACGAGGCTGAGCTCCTCTGGGGGGCTGGGAAAGGAAACTAGAGTGTTGCTTTTCCCCAGAGTTGGGATGCTGGTCCATGCTGGTAGACTGCACTGGGGACTCAGCAGAGCAAAATGAGGGGACTGGGTATAAATGCTTCCTGCTACAAGAGAGCTGAACTCAAAGGTGCTTAAACATCAAAGGAGAGGTGTCTCTTGCACCAGGCAGTCCAGAAGCAGGATGGCCCCGGGCTGCAGTCCCACAGTGACATCAACAGGGATCCAGTCCTCATTCCATGTTGCCCTCCTGAGTGGACCACCTCAAACCAATGTCCCTCGTGATTACAGGATGGCTGCCTCAGCTGCAGGCATCAACTAGCAGAGACTACCTCTTTTTTCCCTGCCATATCTCACTGGGGTCAGGAAGAGAACAGAACCTGCCTGAGAGTCCCAGGAGTGCATGGAGATGATGTGTCTCCCCCACTCTGTCATCATAATAAACCCCTGAGGTGGCTTAGAAGAGGGAGAAGGTTTGGGAGTGTTGGATTCAAAGGTTCCAGTTGTTAATGTGACAAACTTTCCATCTATAAGACTTTGGAGCCACGTCTGCAAGGTAGGAGCCCCAAGCCACTCCCAACAGAGCCCCGAGCTATGCTTAGCCACAGTGGCAGGGACTGGGGTGGGGTGGCTTTGGGGGAAAGGTGGTGTGTTGCTAGCGTGAGGGGAAGACCCTCTGTGGAATATGAACAGACTAAGAAGGGAATTTAAAAAGCTGATTCTGGAACGTCGTGCCTCTAAAGACTCAGATGGACGCAGAGCAGGGTGCCAACTACAGAGAATGGATGAGAGGGCTGTGGCTTTGGGAAAAGAGCAGGAAATAGTGGCTCGAGCTTTGGACCAGAGCTTGGAGACTCCAGGAGAAATGAGATCACCTGGGGGGTGGGGGTGATCCGCAGAGCTAGCAGGAGCTACAAGAGACAGGCTAACAAAAGAGGTGAGAACAGACAGGGCTTCTGCAGCTGGACCCCTGGGACTCTGGGCACAGCAGACCTCTTAGGTAGCAGGCTGACAGTTTATGGTAGGACTGGTGGGGGTGAGGAAACAGGAAGGGAGCAGAGCCAGTGCACCTCCCAACACAGGCCCAGTAACCCTCCCTGGTGTGGCAGAAGTTGGCAGCCCCAACCCAGGGCCCAGGCCTCCAGCAGCCCATGGACCTTGCCCATCCCCAAAGGCAAGGGGCACAATCCAGAACCTTTACCCAGCATTCTAAGAGCTCTGCCAGCTCATGGAGGTGTATCAAATGATGTGGCTCTTGACCTTTGCCTGGGTCAGCATTCTTTTACTGTTGTTCTTTTTATTTTTTAAGACCATCTCATTGTCTGAAATTCTTACCATGCAGCCCAGCCTGGCCTCAAAGTCATGGCAGCCCTTTTGCCTTAGTGCTAGGACTACAGGTATGATGGCAGTGGCGGCGCCTTCTATTCTCCTTCTTTCCTTCCTCCTCCCTTATTTTTCCCTTCTTTCTTTTTCTTATTTCTTCTTCCTCCTCTTATTCCTCCCCCATAATACCCTTTAGCCAACTCATATATCAGCCAACCTCAGAGCCATCATTCAAGGTGGGCATCATTCCTACCCACTTTATGGATATAGAAACTGAGGCTGATCTGGGCATTGGTGGCGCATGCCTTTAGTCCTAGCACTTGGGAGACAGAGGCAGACGGATCTCTGAGTTCGAGGCCAGAGCTAGTTCCAGGACAGGCTCCAAAGCAATACCGAGAAACCCTGTCTTGAAAAGAACAAGGAGGAGGCGGAGGAGGGAAAGAGGAAGAAGAATAAGGAGGAGGAGGAGGAGGAGGAGGAGGAGGAGGAGGAGGAGGAGGAGGAGGAGGAGGAGGAGGAGGAGGAGGAAAGGAGAAACTGAGCTGAGGCTGGAGGAGAGCTACAGATAGCAGATGAGAGCTCTCAAGCCGTACCTTCATCAATGACTACCTGCACAATTCTATCCCCTGGGGTGCCTGGGGAGTTGCTTCAAGATACTGATTGGATCAGTCCCCTTCTCTATTCCCTGGCAGAGGAAGAAACAGGTGGGAGTGAGATGCGGATTTGAATTTTAAAGTCCCCATAATGTCTCTGCTCTCACCTCTGTACTGGCATTTTCAACCATGGGACGAGTTGCAAGTTGCAAGTGATAGACAAATCACTGCATTATGACCCCATCATCTCCCCAGCTCATCCCCAAGCAGAGAACTCTGCTAAAAGGGTAGGGTACATTTGGCTCTTACCACCCCTTTGGTGACCATCCTGCACACCATGTTCTGCTGAATCCTGAGCTTTCCAGTTCCCTCAGGTTCAGAAGCCAGAAGATTCCTTATTCCAGTGGAATCCAGAACTTGTGTAACCCCAAGTCCTGGGGTGTGGCAGTCACGCTACCAACACTGATGATCCATTAGTCATCTGCTTCTAGCACTGGAGGTTGTTAATTGAAAACTCAGTCCCTGCCTTTCCTAGCCCTGGACTCTCCATCTTGGGGTCACTGATTTCCCCCTGGTTGGGTAACATTTGCTGCACCTTCTGCAGAGATGCCTTCTCTGCGGGGCTGCTGCAGCCTGGGTGAGGATGCTGAGTGTCTGGGTCTCATCCTCTGCCACACACACAGCTTGCAGGGGAGTCCACTCTGGTCTGCTCTGCTATCGAAGGCAGGAATGCAGTCGAGCTACTCTCCCAGAGCCTGTGGGAAGACTCCGGTCCAAGCATACCAAGGTCTGCTGAAGCCAAGAGCACAGTCAGTTGCCTTAGCCCAGCTAAGAAGGGGGTCTTATTTTTTATTAGTATTTTGTGATTATACTTTTATTTCTTTATCTTGTGGAGGAGGAAGGGGTCAGAGAACAACTTGTGAGACTCAGTTCTCCCTTCTATCATGTGGGTCCCAGGGCTCAAAATTGTATCCTCAAGCTTGGTGACAAGTGCTTTTACACTTGCAGCCATTTCTTAGGCCCCTGTGATGGTTGTCTTTGACTTGAAACAGTGTAGAAGCCCCTAGGGAATCTCAATGAGGAGTTGCCTGGTCTGTGAGGGATTTTCTTGACTGGGTTCACTGAGATGGGAAGACCCACTTTGAACGTGGGGAGTACCATTGAATGGGCTGGGCCCTGGAACTAATAAGGAGAGAACCCACTAAGCACTGATGCAATACAGCTGGCTGCTTTCTGTTCCTGCCTTGACTTTCCCTCCGTTGTGAACTGTAATCTGTAATCTATAAGCCAAGAGCCTTTGCCGGGTGTTTTTTTTTTTTTTTTTTTTTACTCACAGCAACAAGAAAGAAAAAAAAAACTACAAAGTCTTAGGGCTGGCTGCTTGGAAGGGCCGCTGAGTGTCCCATAGTGTGCGACACCAGAGGAAGTTGCTTCCTTGATGCTGAGATTCAGTCATGCCCATTGGACTTTGGTCTTCACTGAGTCTGGGAACATAAGGGCTCTGGGTGGCCCCTGCCCTCCCTCACCACTTCTCTTCTGGGGCTGAGTACAAACGGAGTTGGGACAGGTATGCTAACATACATCATCATACTCCTAGCGTTCAGGAAAAGCAGGTGGATCTCGGTAAATTCCAGGCCAGCCTGGTCTACATAACATGTTCTGTTGACAGCCAGGGCTACGTACTGAGACCCTGTCTCAAATAAAAACCTGATGTTTGACAGCTGGTGGCGTTCTTGCCTCGGTTCGATCCCTAGCATGATGTAAATCAGGCATAGTGGTGTATACATATCTCTTATCGCAGCATTCAGAAGGCAGAGAATTCAAAGTCATCCTTGGCTACATAGTGAACTTGAAGCCAGCTTGAGCCGTAGAAGACACTGTCTAAAACTGTGTGAATAAATTTTAGGGAAGTGAGCACAACATGATGTGCTCATGATGCACACACCACACACTCACAGACGTGTTCTTGTGGTGCTTCTTGTTTGGTCTCACAGTGCAGGAGACCGAGCCCAAGAGCAGACAAGTACTGCTAGCACTGAGTTACTTCCCCAGCCCCTGGTCCCAGCTCTTAACATTATCTCCAAAGAGTTAGACTGTATCCTGTGACTTCTGGGGGTACACAGACCTTTGGATTCTAGCAGCTGCTCTGTGGTGAGAACAGCTGCTATGGGGAGGTGGAGCTGAGAGAGGTAGAAAAGAGCTACATTCTTTCTGCTGTTCAAATCATCTTACAAAGAGAAGGAACAAGTGAACGCTTGTCCTTGGGTGGCTGCCTTAGGGTTCCTATTGCTGTGATGAGACACCATGACCAAAAGCATGGAAAAGAAAGGGTTTATCTGGCCTGTGCTTCTACAGCACTGTTCGTCATTGATGGAAGTCAGGACAGGAAGCAGGGCAGGAACCTGGTGGAGGAGAGCCGCTCCCTGACTTGCTCATCATGGCTTGCTCAGCCTTTTTTCTTATAGAACCCAGGACCATCAGCCTAGGGATGGTACTACCTGCCATAGGCCGGGCCTTGCCCCATCAATCACTTATTAAGAAAATTCCCTACAGGATGCCTACAGCACAGTGCTATGGAGACTCCCTTCTCCCCAGTGAACCTAGCTTGTATCAAGTTAATATAAAACTAGTTAGTACAATGGCCAGTGACCCAAACCTCATCTGTGATGAGATATTGTTCCTTTTACCCTGTAGCAGAACAGAGATGAAAACAGCCCCACTGGCTCCATCTTGGATGAGAAAAGAGGCAATGGCTCATAGAATGATGTAAGAGATTTTAGCCATCCAGATATTTCACTGGAAATAGAATGTCTGCAATTTTCATTATACCCACCTTACTCTGTTTATTTTTCTGAAATATGGCTTACCTGTGTCTGTATTCCTATCATGGAAGCAATAATAACACAGCTACCAGAGAACTCCTTATTCTGAAGCTTTAGGAATGATCTTATTGGCCAGGCTTGTGAGTGCACCAGTTAGTATAGACTAGGCTAGGCTGTGATAACAAACATCTGAATCTCAGTGACTTACAACAGTATTTATTTCTTTCATATACAGCACATGCTGTGAGTCCAAAGGAGGGTCCTGTATGCCCAGTCATTCACTGATCTAGTTAGATAGAGACTTCAAATGCTTGGGAGGGAGGGAGGAAGGGAGGGAGACAGGGAAGGAGACAGGGAGGGAGATGGGGGATAAGAGATGGGAGATGGGACTTGGCTGGTTCTCAACATAGACCTCAGCCCATTTGCTTTGATAGCTCTGCCTAGCTTCATCTACAACAGTGTGACCTCTGTGTGGGCATGGAGGAATAGATGCCATGAAAAGCTGTAACACCATCTGACTATGACAGGGACAAGTCAGTTGACATCTCAGAGACGGGGGTTCTCCATCTGTCTACTGCACTGGTTGCAGCATCTGCCTGCCAGCTGCACTGAGCTCCTGTGTGCCTGGCTGTTGTGGTTCTCTGTACTAGACAACACCTTAACAAGGCAGTGGCCTTCTTGGGCCCTTCACTGGCACTGGGGCTGGTCCTAACCCCAAAGAAAGCCCCCCCAAGTCTCCCAACACTCTAGTGATACAACCACCACTCTGGCAGCTTTGCAGAACTCACCTCTAGGGTTTTAGACAGACCAATTTTTTCTGATTTTAAATTTTAAATTAACTGGGATTCTTAGGACTTCTTGCCACTAAAGACATGGAGGGCAAGGGGCCAGGGAAGGGGCACCCACACTGGCCGCACAACCCATGGGGCTCCTAATTCTGCCACCTGGCACTTACTGGGGCTAGGACTCAGACGGTCATGCCCTCTCCTCCCACAGCAGTTCCCGACTTATTGGTCATTTAGATAAAGCCCTAAAGTCCCCAGAAAATGCAGATAAGGCATACCCTAAAATAAACCATCCCAAGACAGGCTGACACCATGGAGGACCCCTCCCCTCTCCAATCCAGAGGCTCGTGATGGGGAAAACAGGTTCAAGAAAATGAGGACATGGGGGGGCAACAGGAAGGGACAGGGGCAGGAGTAACAGCCAGACAGGCTCCTTACCCAAGGGTCTAGATGAGAGACATTGAAAACAGATTGAGGTCTGGGGCACACAAGCCTATTCACTTAGGGGAAATATTGCTCCCTTCTCTGAGACTACAGGAATGGCTGTGGCCATAGACCTGAGACCTGTCCTGGAGAAAAGCAGGACTGTGATGACAGGCAGGGCTCATGTCCTTAGTCACTATTCCCAAAACTCATCCTCTCCCACTGCACCACCACCACCCGATGCCCTGGTGCCTGTTCAAACAGCCAGTAGGATGCTGGGTTTAGACTCTATATGGAAGGGATTGGTGTGGGAAATCACCCAGAGACAGACCTTGGGGACACAGGCACTGCCTGGGGGCTAAGGAGGAGGCTGCCCCATCCTATACAGGGCCATAAATAAGCTGTGCTCTTTAACCTAATAATCCCACTGTTTGGAATTCCTCCCAGAGACAGAACTGCAGAGAGGATAGGCTATACGTGCAGCACCATTTATAGCAGCATTCCTTAGAATGGTGAAGAACAGGGCCATCCAAAGCCTTCCACAAGCAGAGGGGCACTGTCATTAAAACAAATACATCCAAGAAAAGTGGAAAACAGGACAGTTCCCACAGTCATGAGAAGGCAGGCAAACACATTCTGAAGACACCATCTTGGGCTACAGGTGGTGGAATCACTGTCCTCTGGGCCATGGGAGACCATTGTGTCCAAAACCAAATCTTCTCCTAGAGGAGGAGACATTCCAGAGGTGAGCCTCACAGGATAGGCAATGAACAGGTAAATGAAATCACAGGTAAGTCGCTCCCTAGAGCAGACCAGCATCCCATGTCCCAGTTACCTTATTGCCTACAGGAGGCTGATAGCCGATCCCAGGTGACGCAGGAGACCATGAGCTCCTGAGGCAGGATCTGAGCATGGGGATGAAGCTGGGGGCCCTGTGAGGCAGTGAGACCTGCTCTGACCATGCAGACACAGGGTTCTTCTCTCCAGAACAGGGCTCTTGGCAGGCCATTTTTAGGAAGCTCCTTGAGCCTGTGGCGTGTGAATGTGACCCAGTGAAGAAGTCCCTCACCCCCAAAGTGTTTTCTACTAACCTGGCAAACAGTCTCAGAATGACTGACACAGGGACTGGGGACTCTACCTTTCAGGCAGGACACATGGGATGGTAGCCCGGAGGCAGAGGTGAACGAAAAGGAGGTTGGCGCATGCCTGCCAGCTCTCCAAGGTACAAGAGGAAGCTACCTGGGCCTTGGCATGCTCAGCTGGCAAGCGTGAGCTAGGAGGCCTTTTCTTCAGTCCCAGAGCCTGGGCGGGGGTGGGGGGTTCTCTGGGGTCAGGGAGATGAAGCAAGGATTTGCAGCACAGCCCCACACTCCCATATCCCACCCTAGTCCCAGGCTCAGGCCCAGAGTCCTGGGGAGAGCCCCTGGCTTGGTATCACAGGAAGCTGGGAGGCCTCTCCTGCTGCAGAGGCTTGCCCTGTGCAACTAAGCCTCTTCCAGCTCTGGGCCCGTGGGAGGCTCCAGGCAAACAGAGCAGTCAGCAAGCTAAACATGCTGTCAGCAGTGACAGAGAACACTGATTACCCACACAGCTGTCAGGAGCATTCCCAGCTCCCAGCATCACTACTGAAGAGGGACCACTACTCCTCTGCCCTCCCTGATACACCCTGGGAAAAGGCCACAAGCATCTGTGTCCCCTGACAGCCCTGGGAGCCAGGCCCTTTAGTGAAGGCCCCGGAGGTGAGGCCTGCTAGGAATGTAAGTGACACCAGCTTGCAAGGCTACTGGAGGGTTCTGAGGAAAAATCCAGTGTGAACACACCTTGCAAATGATGTGATTAACACCATTAGGATTCATCAAAACCAAATCCCTGGAGCTGGAAAGAAGGCTCAGCAATTAAAACAACTTGCTGTACTTTCAAAGGATCAGAGTTCAGTTCCCAGCACCCCTGTGAGGTGGTGCACACGGCACACAGCCCCTGCTCCAGAGGATCAAAGGCCCTCTTCTGGCCTCCATGGACACAGGCACACACACACACACACACACACACACACACACACACACACACTTCACTCATATACATAAAAGAGACAGCCCTGAAGCTGGGGTTGTAATCTAGGGGTACAGCAGTGCCTGACATATATGAGATCCTATGTTTGATTCCCGTACTATTTATAAGAACAGAGTGATTGATTTGTGTCTTCATTAACTGCCACTATTCACTCACACAGGATGTAACTGAACCTCAGGAAGGGTCACAGCTTGACTAAAAGCACACAACTATAAACAGAAGAAATTGTCTCTTTCCAGCAAAAATCTCAAAGGGCATCCAACCAACCTGCAAAGCAGGGGATAGAGGCCCAGTAATGAGATTTAAGACATCTATGGCTAAAGACAGCATCCCAGGCCTCTGCAGATCTGGGTCTGTTCTTCCCGGGGTGGGTAGGGGTGGCGGCTAGGAATAAGCTTAGTCCAGTACACTAAAGGGAACCCCTGCAGCCCTGCAGCTCCTGGGGCTCCTCATACTGAAGGGGTGTGTGTGTGTGTGTGTGTGTGTGTGTGTGTGTGTGTGTGTGTGTGTGTGTGTGTTCAAGACCCAGCAGGACCTGGAGAACTGCACTCCTGGAGATAGGATGTGGGTTTGGAGCTGGCTTATTAGGGTGTGGGTGCACAGTTGGTGAAAAGGATCCCGACCAGGTGCAAAGCAAGCTCAGTCCTCTAACACCTCATATAGCATCTGAGGCCTTGCCAGGAGCCTGGAGCCTTCTGTGGTACCTGGAACCCTACCTTCTGCAAGCCTGCCACTGCATTGTTATGTCTCCATAAAATATGTCTCCCCTACAGATAGAGGCAAGAATCCTGAGCTCTGGGAGAGGGCTTAGTAGATGGTCTGGGAGGAGAGGAGCTGCCCACAGGTGCATTGCCACCAGCTCCTGCCTGCCTCACTCACTCACATCAGCCTGTGCACACATGGAGTGCATCAGGGAGGCAGAGGTAATGATCACACAGTGTGGGAGGCACATGGAAGGTGGGAGGCGATTCGTTCACGAGACAATGGGGGATAGGAAGCTCCAAGCCTCACCAGTACAGGGGAGGGGATGGATGCAAGTGACTCAGGGATACCTGGGAATAGAACTTGCCCCTTGAAGCCACCGATGCCTACACTCTGTGCCTGTTGCAGGTCTGCTATGTACCTTGATCTTGCCACTCCTGGGGCCTCTTAGCAGCTGTGTGGCGGTGAATGAGCTCTAGTATTGCCAGCCGCAGCTGGATGTGCTGATCTTCAGCAGACTGCTGCCATCCCGAGCCACAACCCAGAGAGCTGAATGACCCATCCTGCCACTCCAAATGGCACAGCTCCTAGCAGGCTGTGAGATGGCTAAATGATTGCCAAAGAGCAGCCTTTGAGATGGCCCTCACAAACAAGAAGTTCCTTGCTTCTCTGACTCTGTTGTCAATCAGTACCTCCTCCTGTTCTGTGCTGGCCTCTCTGTGGCCCTGACACCCCAGGATTTTATGGCACTAGAGCCTGAAGTGTATAGATTGAGGACCCTTCCTGGTGTCTAACCCTCAAGTCTCCTCCAGCAGACCATTGGTCTCTAGCCCAGGACTTCTCTTAGCACCTTCCTTCAAGGAGACTAATCAGTTTTATCTGTTCTGTGAGGAAGATTTAGCCACAGGTTTAGCCAGAAGGAACCAAAGAACCAGGCTTCCTCCTCACTGTATCCATCCACCCACCCACCCACCCACTTTCCTTCCTTTCATCTGCCTGTGTATCCCAACCTGTCTGTCCATCTTCTCACCCATCTCTTCATGGGCTGGGGTTGTAAATGCCCACAGAGGCACATGTGTTTGAACATGTTCCCCAGCTAGTTCTCCACAACCTCACCTTTAGGGTGAGGCCCCCAGGAAGTAGACCCCTGGTTTATAGATTAGCCCCAGAGCCAGCCTGAATCCCCCAATGCTTCCTCAGTAACCACTGAGATGAGAATATGCTGTCTTATACTCCAACCACCATGGCTGACACCACTCCTGTTATCATGTGTGGTGGTGAAAAATCCCAGGTAAACTGTGAGCCCAGGAAAAATTCTTTATGTTTTGTCATGTATTTTTGTCACCGCAACAAAAGTACCTAATATAGCATCCATCCATCTCACCCATCTTTGTATCCATCTACCCATCCATCCATGTATCCATCTGCCCACCCCCCAATCCATCCATCCATCCATCTGTACATATACACATCCCTATATACATCTTTCTTTCAATCCATCAAGCCAACCACCCATTCATCTTTGTTTTTGGTTTTGGTTTTTGGTTTTTTCCAGACAAGGGTTCTCTGTGGCTTTGGAGCCTGTCCTGGGACTAGCTCTTGTAGACCAGGCTGGCCTTGAACTCACAGAGATCTGCCTGCCTCTGCCTCCCAAGTGCATCATCCATCTTTGTGTCCATCTCTCAAATTGAGCACATCTATCTACTCATCATCCATGTACCCAGAAGACTCTCGGAATGCTTAATGGCATTCTTGGCAGGGTCTCCTAACAAGAGCACAATGGCTGTGGTGTTTGTCCTTTGTGGTGGCCCTGGTGCCCAGAGGCTGGCACTGAGTTAGTGTTCAATGCAGATTTGTTGACTCTCAAATGAATAAATAGCCAGATTCCTCACCTGGAAGACGGTTGCAGAGCTTACAGAGATGGAGGCTCTGATCCAGGGAAGAGTGTAACTTGCCCCAAGGTCAGAAAGCAGGAGAAGAGAGAGCCAGGTTTTCTGCCCATGGATCCTTCTAAACCAATGGTCCTCAGCTTTCCTAATGCTGTGACCCTTTAACACAGTTCCTCCTGTTGTGGTGACCCCAACCATAAAGCTATTTTGTTGCTACTTCATAACTGTAGTTTTGCTACATTATGAATCATAATGTCAATGTTGATGTACAACTCTAAAGGAGTTGTGACCCCCAGATTGAGAACCACTGCTCTAGATGGCTGTTCTCCCCACTGACTGTGGGAACTGCCTATACTGGAAACTCATGGCAGCCTGACTCCTGGAAAGAGGTAGGAACAGAGAGCTGGGGACATGGCAGGAACCAGAAGAGATAGTCATCCTGCACCAGGTGGGCACTGTTGAAAATATCCCAAGCTGGGACCAGCTATCTTAGGTGACAAGGTGGTGTGACTGACACCGCTTGTCTCACGGGAGACAAGGGCTCTGTTGGCATCACACCAGGCCAGGTTGGTCAGATTCTGCACCATCCAGATCAGCCTCTGGCCATAGGCTTCTGAGCCCTGCAGCAACAGAGAAGCCAGGACCCAGTGCCCACTTCCTTCTGCCGAGTCCAGGGAATTCTCACTCATCTGCCTGCCTTCTTCCAGCTGTGTGACCTTAGGCAGCTCACTGCCCCTCTCTGTGCCAGCCCAGCTCTGTCCTTCTTAAATACCATATTGCTAGAAGCACACTCTTGGGCTTGTCACTAGGAATTCTGGTCTGACATGTCTGAGGGTGTGCAGTTTACAAAAAGCCCATGGCTTAGCCTGTGGCTGAAGCCACCAGGAGCCTGAAGTGCTCAGTCTCTGTCCTTACAAATGGAAATGCTGGGTCCTGCAGGCATTGGTGGCCCTGTGGGAGATGGCACAGTGATTGTATGTGACCAGCCTGAAGACAGACTCCAAAGCTCAGGGAGTTTGGGGTTCATCTCTGACCTGGCTCACAGTACCTGAACAAGTGTAACACTCTCCTTGCTGGCTGAGTACTGTCGTCTTAATGGGAAATGACCGCCACAGGCTCATGTGTCCCAACACTTGATGTGGCATTGTTTTGGGAGGTTGTGGGACCTTTAGGAAGTGGAACTTACTGGGGGTGGGTCTTGGGAACTTATTACATGACCTCACTTCCTATCTGGGCTCTGTTTCCTGGCTGCAGAGGCAATGTGGCCCACTGCCTCATTCCCTACAGCCATGCCTCCCCGTAGGGACGAACCCTTCTCCTTTTAGTTGCTTCTTGTCATGTGTTTGATAGCCACAGAAGAGTAAACATGATGTACCAGTCAGTTCTCCTCGCTGTAACGAGATGCCTGAGCCAAAGACTTGGGAAGAAAGAGCTGTTTGGTCTCCTGGCTTCAGAGGGCTGACGGCACGGTCAGGCTGCTCTATGACTCTGGGGCCTGAGGTAGAAGGATGTGGCCCAGCAAAGCCATTCACTATGTGGTAGCTAGGAAGCAGAAAGAGATAGCCAGGGAATGATGACAAGATTTACCCTCAAGGCCAGGCATAGAAATGTTCACCTGTAATCTCAGCACTCAGAGACAGAGGCAGGTGATCTCTGTGAGTTTGAAGCCAGCCTGGTTTGCATAGCAAGTTCCAGGACAGCCAGGGCTACATGGTAAGACCTTGTCTCAAAAGACAGAATGAAGGAAGATTACCCTTTAAAAGCATACTCCTAGTGATCCCCCTTCTGCAGCAAGGCCCTCCTAACCTCTCACTGTGCCATGAACTCATCCACGGTTCTTCTGTTGATGAAGTTAGCAGTCCCATGACTCAGTCACCTCCAAACAGCACTACTGGCTGGGGCACAACCACCCACACTTGATCTATTAGAGGGCATTTCACATCCAAATCACAGCCCCGGTCCTATTGCTTCCTATAGAGAGTATACCAAGGGCTTTCTTCCCTAGTACTCCTTCTAGACCATGGCATTGTCCTGTAACCTAGCCACAAAGAACTGGATTTCAGAGGAAGTCTGCTGAACTTCCTGAGGAAAATGCCCCTTTACTGTCTTTGGATAAGTGAAGGCATGTTGTCTAGTGATATGGCAGCCATGTTGTGACCATGAAGAGACAGACTCAAGGAAGACATCATTCTTGATAATCATCCCGTTGAGCTGACAAGTTCACCAGCCCTGGAAGCACCCTGGCTCTGTTTGTTATATGGCATGATAAAACATTTTCTCTGTTTACACCCTTGGCTTGAACAGTTTGTTTACTGATAGCCAAAAGCAGCCTGACACAAAGGCTCGGCATTAGTGGGAACCCATCTGCTTTCCCAGCCTCATTTTCTGACACATATCCAGGAAATGCCTTGGTTTTTTTTTTTTTTTTCTTACAAGCTGCAGAGTCCCGCTGGCCGTTTCTTAATTGGTAAACTCCTAGCCATCCTTTAAAGCCCACCCTAAACACTCAGCACTCAGGTTGGAGTGAGCTCAATGTCCTCATTGTGGAAGTCCCACACAATTTTCTGCCCCCCTTTGAGCCAGCCCTCCCTCAGAACAGCACGGTTAAGCTCTTTAGTGGAGGGGCCGCTCCCTCATCCAGGTGCCCCCAGCATCACACCTGCTAACTATTGAGTTATTGACGGCCCACCTTCCGCTTCTCCGGCTCTCAGCACCCAGTGTCTACGCCAGCTGGGCAGGAAGGAGAAAACCTTTCAAGCCAGGCCCAGGGGAAGACAGTGTCCTTTGGGCCTGGGCCTGGACATGGCCTCTCCAGCTGCACACCAGGGTCCTCTTATGGGGACTTGGGGACAGGTGGCCATGGAGAGGGGAGGCTGAAGCTGCAGCTAGACTCAAGGGGTTTCTTTTAAAGTAGGTTTTAAAGGGTGTTTTTTTTTAATTGCTCAAGAACATGTCTTTGTTAATTTTTTAAAGGCTTAAAGTATTCCAGACAGAATTAATGCATTCTTCACCACCCTTCCCTCCCCCAGACAAAATCCTGTCCCCAAAGGAAACTTCTTCAGCTGGTGTTTTAAAATAAAGATAATAGGTTCTCTCCCTCTCTCCCCCTTCCTTTCCCCTCTCTCTGTCCCCTCTCTTCCTGTCTCCCACTCTCTCCCTCTCTCTTCCTCCCTCTCTGTCTCCCTCTCTCTTCCCCAACTATGTTCAATGTCTTTGTCAGAGATGACATGTTCCCCTCCCCCAAGCCATCATGAAAGGCTTTCTCTGCTATTCCTCAGGTCTTTCACACCTCAGGCATAGAGCTTTGTCCTTTAGGCATGCGCCTATGGCTGTCCTTTCCAGATGGGTCACACTGTGATGCAGTCCTTTCTCCAGCAGCATTTCTCCTTTTGTGGACAGAGAAGCTGCTAGAGTGCCTTTGGGGTGTGTCATCCCAATCCTAGGGTGATGCCTGGGGTCTTGGCTGTATGTCCCAGGCAGCCAGGGAGAAACAGAGCTTCACCCCAGGAGACACTCAGCATGTGTCACCACTCTGGGAGGACATTCAGCAAGGCCTGGACACCTCTGCTAGGACTTAACTTCTGTTTCCTCCTCCGGGGCAGGAGTTAGACACAGGCCCTTTGCATTTCTTCACTGGATCCAGTGTTCCCTGATCACTGCACAACGTCAGAGATCCAGACCCCCTGCCAGCAGGGCCCAGCAGTGACGCTTGGCAAGAGAATCCCCAAGGCAGTACTGCAGTGCCTCACCGACTCCTCCTGCACCCCAAAACTAGGAAGCATTCTAAACGTAATAATTTCTGGGATAAAACCCTTCCCAAGTGGGAGGCAGTGGCCACAGCAGCCAGGTTTGTCACAAGCAAGGGAGGATTCCCCCTCGTCACTCTTCTCCCCCTGCTCTCTTCCGTACTTAATGTGAATTCCTGACGTGCAGGGCAGTGGCAGAATATTTGCTTAGCCTATGCCAGGCACTGGATTAGAACCCCTGCACACTTTGCTTTGCTTGTTAGTGTTCCCTGTGCCTGCTTGCTGGGGCTCCTGGGTGACAGGATATTACTGTGGAGGTCAGAGGAGCTGCTCAGCAGCTGGGAGCTGAGAGGCCAGCCAGGCAGAAGGTCAGGCCAACGATCTGCTCCTGGAGACAGAGGTGGGTACTGGCTCCAAGGCTCCCTTCCTCCCTCTGGCTCTGCTTCTCTCAGAAAACCTCTAGAAATGTCATTCCACCCAAACAAGAGAGAAGGGAAAGTGCGTGTGCAGTGCCCAATCCCATCACCAGGCAGTTTTTATCCTGAAATCTACCACACCTCCTCCATCTTCCTTCTGTTGCATACGGCATCAAGGTAGGTGAGGAACACCAGGAAGGGGCAGGTCATGGAGTGGGGATACAGCTGAGTGGTCCCCAGGGAGGAAAGAACATAGGAATGAATGAAGTATTCTGGGCTGGCATGCAGTAAGTGTTCCGTGGTGAAGGTCAGCCTCTGCTCCAACAAATACAGCAGCTGCAGAGGCTGGCCATGAGCCCGAGGAGGATGCCCACTCTTCAGCCAGCACCCTCACTCCATTTTGCTGCACTCTAAACTGCATTGCAATGCAGGCATTCCTGGACCCTGAGGACCCATGTCACAGACTTAGGACCCTGCCCTGGCCCCTGGATGCTGAGGACCCATGTCACAGACTGGGGACCCTGCCCTGGCCCCTGGACCCTGAGGACCCATGTCACAGACTGGGGACCCTGCCCTGGCCCCTGGACCCTGAGGACCCATGTCACAGACTGGGGACCCTGCCCTGGCCCCTGGACCCTGAGGACCCATGTCACAGACTGGGGACCCTGCCCTGGCCCCTGGACCCTGAGGACCCATGTCACAGACCGGGGACCCTGCCCTGGCCCCTGGCCCCTGAGGATCCATGTCACAGACTGGGAACCCTGCCCTGGCCCCTGGATGCCGAGGCCCGTGTCACAGACTGTGAGATCTCTTGATTGTGCTGTGTCTTCTTTCCCATCCCCCTTTCACTCTTCCTGTCCTTCCTCCCTCAAAGGTGGAATTAGCAATATATGCAAACCCATCCATGTCTGGCGCTTCCATACCCCTAGACCCCCTGTTCCCTCACAGGTCATTTAGCCCGTGTGAACTGCTAGCCATGAGGGTTGTCATTGCTCACACTTGCTCACCCTGTCTGGGAACAGGCCTTCACTAGCCTGGGCTCAGCCATCAAGAAAGAGTGGGCAGACAAAAGAGGTTGTGGCCTTGGGGTTTTCCAAAGCTGGAAACTGCTTGGCAGGAAGGGCCATGAGCGACTGTTTGCCACCTGCCAGCTCCCAATGGTCCAGCATCTGCCCAGGACTCATTGCTGCTGAGAAACTAGATCTGCGCTCACCAGGGTGTAGGACCATCCACAGCTGACTGGGGCTCTTTCTCAAGTCACCTGGCCTCGGGGCTGCACCTGCCTGATGATGAGGGACATGGGCTCTTTGAGCAATGTGGGGCCAAGCTCTTGACTCAGAGCTCTGAGGTAAGAAGAGCCTGTGCATCCTCAAGGATCCCTGAAAATGTGGCCTGGGGCTCTCAGGTCCTCAGCTGATGTGTGCTCACCTCTTTCCTGGCAAGTTCCACATGCCAATACAACCC
Organism: Cricetiscus sungorus; assembly: GCA_030556225.1. NCBI lineage: Eukaryota > Metazoa > Chordata > Mammalia > Rodentia > Cricetidae > Cricetiscus > Cricetiscus sungorus. Next base: position 62,890,191 of record JANBXA010000372.1, on the reverse strand, counting down.
CTCCCCCAGTCCCCAAACCAGTAGAGGCCAGGGAGGGTCTAGTGAGCTCTGGGGCCACTCCTGCCTTCTCCCTGCATCCTGGGGCAGGAAGAAGGAAGGCCTCCTGGGCCATCCCTGCAGTCCCCTCCCCCCCCCAGTGACTGTCAGCACAGCTGTCAGAGCTGTCGCTTTCCCAGAGCCACCTCTCAGCGACAGCCATTAAACTTCCTTTTATTAGCACAATTACTGCAATGTTGGAGTTGGGGGGCTGTGTTCCTTTCATTTTGGAAAGAAAACTGGCTGAATTTCTCAGAAAGAGGAGGTGGAATGGTAGCTGGCTTGCTGGAGGGACCTCTGGGTTCCAGCTCTCTTTCTTCTGTCTCCAGGCTCCTGTGACATTGTCACTGAGCGAAACCCAGCCCAGAACTTGTGCAGCCATAGAGGTTATGCCCTGTGTGATGGCGAGCTATAGGAAGAGACACCCCACTGCACTCAGGTCTTCTTCTGATCCAGCAACCATTGTCAAGGGTTGGCCTGGAACCCTCAGCATGGCTTGGCAGTGTGGAGCCGTTCTCTCTCCCACCCCCTCTTGCTTTCCTTCTCCCTCTCATTCTCTCATCAACCCCCCCCCAGGAATGGAACCCAAGGTAGCTCATGCCGGGATGGTGCCCCTTAGCCAGCAGTGAGGAGCCCAGGCCTTCCTCTGTGGTAGGGAGTAGTCATTGTGGCAGATCTGTGGCTGCAGGCCAGAGAACAGTTTGTCTCTTTTTTTATGCTGAGCCCCAGAAAGGCTAGGGAAATCACCAATCTCACTACCACCACCACGCTCTGCTGACCAGCTGGTCTCTGAACCCAGATTCTTCTGCCTCTGTAACTTCCCAGCCTCAAGAATGTGCATTAGAAAATACAAGAAGGATGTAAGAGGGCGTGGCAAGGCATGGCAGAAGGACCACTGGCTAGTCAAGCATCCGCCTTTGCTTACAGAAGAAGAAATGGATCCAGGAAGGGTGGGCAATGTGCCCAAGATGGAACCCTTGCTGCCTGCCTCCCCACTCCATGCCAGGTGACCTCTTCATCCATCAGAATGATTTCTTGGAGGTTGTTGGTCTGCCAGCCCTGGAAAGGCTATTTAAAGAGCAGTTGCTCACACATTAGTATAAATTGGGTTTATGGCTATTTTCTCCAAGCTAACAAGGCAAGGTCATTGGTAGGAGAATTTTTCAGAAGAAGTAGCTAGGATAATTGTGAACCCTCTAGCTTTGTGTTCAAAGAGGACAAGCTGTAAGAAAGAGCCAAGGCGACTATTGTACAAACAGAGGCCTGGCTTCAAGTCTAGCCTGTATGGTGTGTTCATTCTGAGCTCTAGGTCCCAGTGCTGGCAAAACCAGAGATGCCCTCTTGGCTGACTTTTGTTCTTGAGACAGGGTCTTGTGTAGCCCAGGGTAATCTCCAGTTTAATGTGTAGCCAAGGATGACTTGAATTCCTGATCTGCCTGCTTCCACCTCCCAAGTGCTAGGATTACAGGCTTGCACCACATCTGGTTTTGCAGGGGTGGGGACAAAACTTAGGACTTCAAGCACGTGAGACAAGTGCTTTACCATCTGAGAGCCAGAGCCCAGAATCCTACTGGCTTTTCAAAACACACACACACACACACACACACACACACACACACACACACACCCTGTCTCTCACCACCTGATGTCCTGTGCCACTCTAGGACTGCCAGCAGGAAGGCCATCACTAGATGTGGCCTCTTAACCTTTCAACATCAGGACAGTGACCCAATCAAACCCTCCCTCCTCATGATCCACCTCGCCTGTGGTAGTATGTGATTATCAACAGAAAACCAGCGGCTATGCCCCACTGTTGCCAGAACTCTGGAAGGACAGTCTAACAGTGTCGGTCCCCTCCGACCTATGACTGTGTAAGTACAGACTAACAGTGTCGGTCCCTTCTGACCTATAACTCTGGAAGTACAGTCTAACTGCGTAGGCTCTCTCTGCTCTACAACTCTGGAAGTACAGTCTGTGTCCGTCCCCTCTGACCTATGACTGTGTAAGTACAGTCTAACTACGCCAGTCCCCTCTACAACTCTGTAAGTACTGTCTAACTATACTTGTGCCACCATGCACTTACTTCTACATTTCTAACAGCCTTGATTAAACAATAAAGAATGTGAGGGTTATTTAAGATTTAAAAAAAAGTCTCCCATCGTCCACATACTTAAAATTTCTGGTCCTCTCACTTCCTCCTGGTTGGGGGTGGGGTGGGGACCGGCTTTCTGTCTGGGATTCTTTCTCTTTGACTTGAAGAGTTTCAAGTAATGTCTTGTTTTGATTTGTTTGGGTTTTTGTTTGTTCATTTTGTTTTGTTTTAAGAAGGATGTCACTAGGGTACATAGGCTGATTTTAAACTCCCAACCCTCCTGCCTCTATATTCCAGGTGCCAGGGCTACTAGCATGTACCACCATGCCTGGCTCTGAGCTGTTGTTGAACCTACTAAATGGATACTTCACTTCAGTATCCTATTTCAGTTTCAGAATTTACATCTGCTTACTTTTGATAGGCATTTTCTAGTTTATGTGGCTATTTTATTAGTTCACTATATGGGCATGGGCTCGCACATGCTGTGGTGTGTGGCTGGATCCAGGTCAGGGCACAGTGCTTGAGGTAGAGTCCATTGTTGGTTACTGTGTCATCAAGGCTAGCTGGCCCACAAGGTACTGGAAAGTCTCTTGGCTCCATCTTCCCTCTCATCATAGGAATGCTAGGATTATAGAATCCTGCTACCACATCCCAATTTCCATGGATGCAGGAAACACAGGATTGGGTACCCTCAGCTGTACATCGAACACTCTTCTTCCCCCTAAGCCATCTCCTCAACACCATTAATTCCCCAGCCATTTTAGGTGGTGGGGCAAAGCTGAGCAGCATGCAAGAGTTCCCGTATGGCCCTTGTCACTCTGAAATCTTCCTCTCTGGGAGCACCCCACCAGAGTGGGGCTTCCTTGGAACACAGCAGCCACATTCATGTCACCGTCAAATAAAGCCTAGAGTGTGTCACATCACTCTTGGTGCTGTGGATTTTGACAAATACACAATGGCACACACCCACTGTCACGGCAGCAGCAGGTAATTTTGTGGCTCTAAAATACCCTCGTCTCTTCCCTCCACCTAATGCCCAAAAGCCATTGGTCTTTCTACCATCCCCATAGTTATCAGATAATGCCCAAAAGCCATGGGTTATCAGAGCTAGACTCCCAGGGTGTGTAACCTTTCTAGACTGGGTTCTTCCATTCAGTCAAATGCACTTAAATTCCCTGTATGTTTCACTGGGAGTGTGGCACAGGGTAGAGAGCTTGCCCAGATGTCCTGGGGCCCTGGTTTGTTCTCCTGCACCAAACACACACACACACACACACACACACACACACACACACACGAGAGAGAGAGAGAGAGAGAGAGAGAGAGAGAGAGAGAGAGATACAAACAACACACAGACACACAAGATATAAACAAACAACACACAGACACACAGACACAGACATACAGAGAGAGGGTGAAGTATCCAATCACATGGCATCCAGTTAGGAAGCAGAGAGCAATGAATGCTGGGCTCAACAAGCTTTTCCATCTTTCCCTTTCTATTCACTACAGGATCAAGGGCATGGGATGGCGCCACCCACACTCAGGGAGGGCCTTCCCTCCTCAGCTAAGCCTCTCTGCAAACACCCTCACAGGCACACCTAGATGTGTGTCTTGAGTCAAGCTGACAGCGGAGGTGAGCCATGACAGTGCTGACTACTACTCACTGTCTAGTGTGCACCGCATTTACTCACCACTGAAGGGCATCCAAATTCTGTCGTTCGTGAACAAATCAGTGCTGAATGTCAACAGGTAGGTTTGTCCCCGGACATTAGTGATCGACTCAGTTTGGTCAATTACCCGAGAACTATGCTGGACAGACAGAAGGACATACTTAGCTTTCTAGAATGTGCCAAACTGCTTCCAACGTGGCTGTATTGTGTTCACACTTCCTAGCAGCCATGCCCAAAAGTTCCTGTGAGCGCTCTGTCCTCACTCACAGCTGACATTATTAGAACTGGGGTTGGGGGCCCCACAGGAAAGCCTACAGAACCCACTAACCTGAGCTTATGGGGGCTCACAGAGACTGAACTGACAACCAGAAAGCCTGCACGGGACTGCAGGATTCAGGATAGTCTAATAATTACTCCAACTCCAGTCCCATATGGTGCTGAACACACTGAGATGGTTCAGCAGTGCTGAGATGGGGATCCAGAGCCTTGCACTTTCCTGCCCAGTGCTCTACCGCTAAGCCCTTCACCCTTCTTTCAACCTCTGTGTGTTTGAAATGTCCTAATAAAGTATTTGAAAGACTTAGCTGGGGTGAACAGGCAAAACTGAACTTCCAGTGAAGGACAGGTGACCACCCCTACCCCCAGCAGAGATGACACTTTGTCTATTTTGTCTACAGAGGGAATGAGAAGGGGGTGCTGCCAGTTTTTTGTGTGTTTTTGTTTATCTATTGTTTGTTTTTACATCCCAAAGTTTCCCTTCCCTCCTCTTCTCTCAGTCCCTCCTCCCTCCTCCCCTCCCTCATCCCTTCCCCTTCCTCTGTTTCTGTTCAGATAAGGGTGGGCCTCCCATGGATGTCAGCCAGCCTTGGCACAGAAAGCTTAGTAACACTAAGCACCTCCCCTCCCATCAAGGCTGAGCAAGGCGACCCAGCAGGACGGATGGTCCCAAGAGCAGGCAACAGAGTAGGAGACCGAGACAGCTCCTGCTCCCACTGCCGGGAGTATGCCACGAGAAGACCCAGGCACACGGCTGCAACGCATCCGGGGCCTAGGCCAGTCCCGTGCAGGCTTTCTGGTTGTCAGTTCAGTCTCTGTGAGCCCCCATAAGCCCAGTTAGTGGGTTCTGTAGGCTTTCCTGTGGTGCCCCCAACCCCAGTGGCTCCAATAACCTGTCCCCCCCCCATCTTCTGCAGGATTCCCTAAGTCCACCCAATGTTTTGCTGTGGGTCTCTGTGTTCTTGTGAGTAAGGGGCAGATTGCTGCTCTAAGGGATGCTAACTGAATGGAAAGTTCCAGAACACAAGTCTGGAAAGCCTCCCCCACTTTCCTCACATCCCTTTTGGAAGAGACACTGGCAGGTGAGCATGCATCAGTCAGGATAAACTAAGTTTTGCTTCAATAACAAAAGATGCCCAAATACCACAGACTTTCCTCTCCTGCTTCCTGTCCCCATGGTGGAGACTTGGCTACAACCTTGATACATGTCATCTTTATTTTGGGATCCAAGGTGACAACACTTTTACTTAGAATATCCTACTCCAATGTAGGAGCCAGGGAGGGGGCTACTTGGGAGGCTGAAGCAAGAAGATCACCATGACCACTTATATAGAAACACTGTTTAAATAAATAAATAAAACAAACAAACAAACAAACAAATAAAAAAGGATCGGCCACCTTCTAAAGGGGCCTAAAAGGTTGGCAATACTCTTGCACAAATACCAATGGCCAAAACAAGTCACTGTCCACACCTTCCCCCAGTGCTCATGAATGCCCTATCATTTGGCTGCAAGAGGTACTATACAGTGACCAACAGTGACTGGTCCTACACTGGGGAACCATCAGAAAGGGCTGAGGTCTAGGAAGTGAGAAAGTTGGGACAGGGGTGCCTGAGGACAGGACAGTATGATAGTTTTCTTCCGGTTTTTTGTTTGTTTGTTTTGGTTTTTGGTGGTTTTTTTTTTTTTTTTTTTTTTTTGAGGCTGGGCAAGGCCACTCTGTGACACTCTGGAGGCAGCCTGAGAACACGGGGACCTTGTCATTGGTATAGGGTAGGAAGGCAGTGACTGCTGGCTTCCGGTCAGCACTGGAAACAGGGTCTGCACAAAAGATTGCCCACAGCAATGGAACACCTGTGAACTCTGTGGGTCTCACACCAGAGCCAGCACTAGGAGACATCACCACCTTCCAGCCTCCCTGCTTCTCTACCTGGAAACAAAGGGTGGCAGTGCACTCCCATCTAATAGCCTCATGGATGGGTCCCCAGAACAAGGAGAGCTGAATGGGGCTGACCCAAGCACCAGTGTCCCACCAGGTACTCATGGGAAGCATGCCTGGGAGGGACTCAGCTTTTTCCTGTGCAATCTGGGTGGGGGTGGGAGACAGCCAGGGTCTCCACCAAGCATGTTTGCTGAAAGGGGCCACAGAGTGAAAAACTCCAGCCTCCAGAACCTGCCCTGGGCCCTGTGATCTTGAACTCTGGCCAGGGCTATTACTGACCAGTCCTGTGATTCTGGACAAGGGGCCCCATTGAGTGCTGGCCCTTGCTGTGAGGTGTTCCAGTGACACTGCCCTCCTACTGTGCCTGTTGTCGATAGAGAGGCACTACCACATTCATGGCTGCTTTACTTCCCAAGGTTATCAGACAGTGACAGCCTTTTCACGAGGTCATTCAAAGCAACAGAGTCTTAGTGGGCTCCCAGCCTGTGTACTGGTCAGCATGGCGGGAGGCAGCAGGGGGGTCTCAGGCTCACCCCAGCTCAGCTAAGAGAACGATGTCTGGAAACAGTTCCCAAGGAAGAGCAGCAGGTCCTAGTGGACATCTGCTACTGTCCCCTCCCTGGCTGGCTCTGACGACAGATCTCCAGCCTTCATCCTGAGCTCACTGAACCCTATTAGGACCATGCACATCCTTGCTGTCACCAATAGTAAAGATGGGATGACCTGGAATCCCAGGTTGCCCAGCCAGCAGCCCTTAGGGCGTTGCTGCAAACTTCCACAAGGACACAGCGAGAAACATGATAGCAATATGGCCAGGACTGTTATCTCTAGATGGGTAACTTTGAACAGTGAGGAAGTGTACGAGGTTTGTGAGGAAGTCCCATCAGGAGACTGGAGGCTGAAGTGTAGGGAGGGGGTGTGTAGAATTTGGTAGGTAGATTCTAGTAGCATATGAGAAAACAAGTCAATTGTTTCAGGACAGATCTTGGAAGGAAGGCCTTGAATGCTGAAGAGGGAGTTGACTTCGGAGGGCATGCTATAACTCTAGGGTAGTAAGGGAGCTCCTGAACAGAGACAGAGAGACAATGGGCTGGCCCCTAATGTGTGCATTTTGACTTCTGTGGTGCTAGGAATGGGTCTGCTACGTACACTTGTGGTCCTCCTGCCTCTGCTTTCCCAGAGCTGGGATTACAGGCATGTGCCACCATGAAACAGTTTTGAAGCTCACATTTCCTTGTGTCCCAAGCAAAGGGCCAAGTGGAACTTTCTGCTTTCCATTAGCATGAAGTGACTTCAATTAATCATTTCTGTAGGCTGTTCTCACCACCTCCAGTGCCAGTGTGCTTTGAAATTTACAAAGGACTCACCTGTGTCCCAAGCAAGGCCCACCCCCAATCTTGTTGTTTTGGTAAATAGAAAGACAGAAGTTTGTCCAAGGCCCCTCACATAGCTCTGAAGCTGCCATGGTTGGTTTAGAAGCCCTAAGGAGGCCAGCATACCCTGGATCAACACCAATTTCCTGGCCGGCACTACACAATGTCACTCTAATTAGGAGGCAGAGCATACGGAAGCTGCCAAGGCACTCATAGCAATCCCCGTCCCTCCCTGCCCCAGCTCAGCCTTCTGCAGAGTGTAGTCAGCCATTGGCCTCCAACAGGACTATGTAAGGAGGAGGAGATGTCAGGACTGGCGCCAGAGCTGGCCAGCCGGAGGCCACGGACCAAGAAGCCACTCACATCTACACATTTCTGAGCGTCCACAAGACTTGACCTGCTTCCAGGGGCCAAGGCCCCTACCCTTCACTGGGGACAGAACTTCAGAGCTGACTCAAAAGCTCTGGCTATCCCAGCCTGGAGCCAGACCTCATCAGACAATCACACAGAACACTAAATTCCAAGCCCTCCCAGGCCTGGCCTTGCCTCAGGAGTGTGCAGTCAGAGCCTACACATGCTCTGCTTCACTGGAATCCTGACTGCTGAGCCACCGCCCCCCTCACCGCTCCTGTAGGCCCTGGGCCCCTGGACACATCTGTGGCCTTCCTTATGCCTCTCTGTTTGTTACCCACCCTTCAGCCCTTACAGTGTGCCACCAGTGTGCTTTAGCTGTTCTTCTGACCCACACCCCTTGGATAGACATGCATCCTTAGATATATCGGGTGTGCTCATGTTTACTCAAGTGGATGGTTGGAGGACGCTGTCCATCAGCACTGTAGTTTCAAGGCCCCCGTTGATCATCTGTCACTGTGTTCATGGCTTCTGCCGGCTGTACAGCTCATATCTACCCACCCACTCCCAAAGCCAGGTCCCCCATTGAGCCCCAGTCTTTTCTACCCCCAGTAACACTGTAAGGAACAGCATCAGAAGTCTCCTGAAAGACTTCTATAGGAAGGCTACTTGAAGGAAGCACCCAGCACCCAGGATCCACCAGGATGGTGGATCACAGTCAGATATCTTTAATATGACAGGGGCTGCCACTCAGCTCCCAGGGTGACGGCACCAATGGGACTCCCATCGACAACCGATAGGTTTCACAGCTCTGCAGCCCCAGCCAGCTCATGCTTTTCTCCAGCCTTCTTACTCATGGGACCCAAAACGGTCGAATTTGGTGCTTCTCTCTGTGGTTACAAGGGAACTATAGTATTTCTTCATCAGCTTGTCAGTGGCAGGGGTGTGTGTGAGTGAGATTATGCCTCCCCCCCAAATGTAATTGTTAAAGTTCTTTAAAAGTTTTCCCCATGCCTCAGGATGCGATCGCTTGCTACTCTTGCAGAGGACTGCAGTTCATTCTCCAGCATTCCTATTGTGTGGCTCACAGCTACCTATGACTCCATCTCCTGGGGGTCTGACACCCCTTTCTGGCCTCTGTGGGCACCCATACACACATGGCATGCATACACTCACACACACACAAACTAAATGTTAAACAATGACTGAGTTGAGTTCCAGTGAGATCACTTGGGTGCTCCTGAATCCAGTGGGCCCAGAATCCTACTGAGCAGAGACAAGAGCACAGACACAGGCATAGGATGGATCTTGGGAAACTATGGCTGAAGAAGAGGGGCTACAGACAAAACCAACCCCCAACACACACACACACACACACACACACACACACACACACACACACACAACACACACTGTCTCACTCTTCCCACTTCCACCACTGTGAGAAAGTAAGAAATGTCCCAGGTGTGAGTCACTTAGCTTGGGGTGCTTTGTTCTGGCAACCCTAGAAAAGCAATTGTGAGATTTTCATAATACATGAATAATGACCAGAGTGGCAGAGATACCAAACAATCAAAAGAATTCATGATGGCTGCTACTGTCAACTTGACAGAACCCAAAGTCACCTAGAAGACAGGAGTTCCTAGATTTGGTGCATTCAGCTGAGAAGATCTTCTCTAAATATGGGTGTTGTCCCACAGGCTGGGGGCTTGGGTGGAATAAGGAGGGGAGAAAGTGTGAGCTGAGCCCCCATATTCATCTCTGCTTCCTGCCTGCTGAAGCAGCATGGCCAGCTGCCTTACCTTCCCTGCCATGATGAACTGTGTGTCCTCTAATCGTAACACAGAGCAAACCCTTTCTCCCGTATGCTGTGTGAGTGGGGTGCTTCACCATAGCAATCAGAAAAGTAACTAATGCCCAGCTGCTCAAGCTTGCTTCCTATTGTGATAAAAGTCATGGCTGAAAGCAACCTGGGGAGGAAAGGGTTTATCTCACCTTCAGTTTATAGCCCCTCATGAAGGGACATCAGGGTAGGAACTCAAGGAAGGAACTGAAGCAGAAGCCATGGAGGATTCTGCTTATAGCATGGCTTTCTTATCTTACCTTCTTACAGAACACAAGACTAGCCAGGTGCACACACCTTTAATCCCAGCACTGGGGAGACAGAGGCAGGTGGATCTCTGTGAGTTCTCAGCCAGCCTGGTCTACAGAGCAAGTTTCAGGACAGTCTCCAAAGCTACAGAGAAACCCTGTCTCAAACCTTCCTCCCCCCCCAAAAAAAAGAACATAGGACTATCTGCCCAGAGGCAGCAACACTCATGTGAGCTGGGCCCACCCACATCAATTACTAAGTAAGGAAATGCCCTACAGACTTGCCCTACTGCCCAATCTGAAGGAGGCATTCTCTAATTTCCACTTCTATCATAATTAACCCCTTGCAACCTGACAAGTTTAATAATACATCATTATTAAACCAAAACATTTCTTGTTGCTGTTGTTGTTGTTGTTGTTTATCCCCAAGATTTCAAGTAAACATCACAATATAAAACATGGTTGAACTTTAAAAGCCCCCATGGTCTTTAAGACATTCAGACGCTTAATCTTTAAATTATTTGGCATCTTGGAAAAATCCTAAGTCTTACAACTGTGGGCTTCTATAAAATTAAAAACAAGCTACATACTTCTTATTCCAAGAGGGGATGCAGTCATAACTAAAGCAAAGCAAAACCAAAGTCTTTTGGTGTGAATAACTCAGTGTGCCGTTTCCGGGCCTCACTCACTCATGATCTCCTGGCCCCTATAGGGCTTGAGCGGTCTCACTCCTCTGGCTCTGCCACCACAGTCGACCTCACAGGCTCAGGCCGGCTTTGCTCCACACCTGCTGAAGTTCTTGGTGGTCTGCCCACAGTCCTCGCATCTCCAATGTCCTTTGACCACTGCAACTGAGGCCGCACCTTCACCACTGGCCTCTCACAGGGCTGAGCGTCAGCTGCTCTCCATGACCCCTTGGAATAGTACCACCTGGGGACTCTTACACAGGACCAAGTTTGGCTGCCAGCTTGAGCTGTAGCCTTGGCTCCCTCTGGACCACCGCTTCTATTCACTGACTCTGAGGAAGTACATTCCAGATGTTCAACTTGATGATGCTGGTCGATTTCTTGACCCCAGGTAACCAGCCTTGATTGTCCCAGCAAAGCCAAGTTTTCATTTCGGTAGTGCTGGTCTCTTGTTAATCACAGCTGATTCTTCAGCCCCAGCTGATGAGAACTGCAGAATCTGTTTAGAGTTTTTTGTTGTTGTTTTGGTTTTGTTTTTTGTTTGTTTGGTTTGTTTGTTTGTTTGTTTGAGACAGTCTCTCCTTCATAGCCCTGGCTGATCTAGAACTTGATAGACCAGGCTAGCCTCAAACCCACAGAGATCTGCCTGCCTCTGCCCTTCAACTGCTGGAGATAATAAGGGTGTGTACCACACACCCACCATTCCCAGCCCAGAAACTACATATTCTTAATACAAAATACCACATGAATGGCCCCAATAGAATCTGAGAGACTGAAACTTGCCAGGCCAGGCCCCCATCATCTGAACTGCTCTCAACATTCTATTCTCCCAAGCACCTTCAAAGAAACTACACATCAAACTACCAAATAATTCAATTAAAAATGAGGTAGAGCTCTCAACAGAGATTTCTCAACAAAACGATCTCAAATGGCAGAAAGACACTTAAGGAAATGTTCAACATCCTTAGTCATCAGGGAAATGCAAGTCAAAACCACTCTGAGATTCCATCTTACACCGATCAGATTGGCTAAGATCAAAAACACCAATGACAGCTTATGCTGGAGAGGATGTGGAAAAAGGGGAGCACTCCTCCATTGCTGGTGAGAGTGCAAATTTGTACAGCTGCTGTGGAAATCGGTATAGCGGTTCCTCAGAAAATTAGGGATCAGCCTACCTCAAGACCCTGCAATACCACTGTTGGGTAGGCTGTTGTATGACAGACCTGAGCACATTTTTTGGAGAAGGCTGTGGAAATGTTTAAAATTTTAGGCTAGAAAACCCATTAATGCTCCAAACTTAATGAGATTTTTTTTTTAATTTTTTATTAATTTATTTTTTACATTCCAATGCCAGTTCTGTCCTATTTTGCTTTCTATGGCTTTGATAAAGGTCATGACTAAAAGCAAATTGGGAAGGGAAGGGTTTGTTTCAGCCAACAGTTTATAGTCCATCATGAAGGGGAGACAGGACAGGAACTCAAGGCGGGAACAGAGGCAGAGGCCATAGAAGAACACTGCTTACTGGCTCGTTTCCATGGCATGCCCAGCCTGCTTTTTCATTCGATCCAGGACCATTTGCCCAGGGTTTGGTTTGCCCATAGTGGGCCAGGCCCTCCCACCCCAACCGTTAATCAAGAAAATGCCTCCACAGACTTACTTACAGGCCAATATGATGGGGGCATTTCCTTACCGGAGTTCCTTCTTTCCTAGATGACCCTAGGTAATGTCATAGACAAAACAAACAAAAACCAACCAAACAACAGACAAAAAAACAAACCACTACGTAGTCTTTTGTTATTTTGGTTTTGGTTTGGTTTTATGGTCCCAAGGATTGAACCTAGGCCTTATGTGCTCTAGGCAAACATCCTACTACTGCACTACATGACTCCCATTTAGACTCCTTTAACAAATGTCCTGTTTGTGATGGTTTGAAGGCATGTTCTCAGATTCATGCCCACCTGGAGCCTGACTCTATCCAGTAATGGGATCTTTACATGTGTAATTAATTGGTGAATTGCATATGAGGTCTCAGTGGATTCGGGCATCTTAGTATTCTTAGGGCATGACAAAAATATTTGAATATCAAATGTGGCGATCTTTTACTCTGAATATTTTGAAAGTCATTGACGTTTTTAATGTTTCCTTTTTGTCTTTGTTCATTTGTTTTTGTTGTTTGGCAACACTGGGGACTGAAGCCAGCCAGGGAGAGCCTCGTGCGGTTGAGACAAAGGCTCCCTCACTGAACCACAGCCACAGCTCTCGAAATGTGTAGTTTATATGGTGGGTATCCTACATCACAATATATTTTGTTTTGATTTTTTGAGACAGGGTTTCATGTATCCCACGCTAGTCTTAAATGTCCAATATGGCCAAAGCTAGCCTTGAAATTCTGATCTTCTTGCCTGTATCTCTCAAGTGCTAGGATTATAGGTTTGTGCTACCATATCCAGCCCAAGATTCTTTAAAAGATTGATTTATTATATTATATGTTTATATATGTGTGTGCCTGGGTGTATGTATGCGTGTGCGTCACTTGTATGTAAGACTCCACAGAGACTGCCACCTGCTGGACTTCGTTCCTATGGGTCCCTCCCCTCTGTGACCTCGATCTCCTTACCTATAGGAAGGAGAGAACAGATAGTTCCCTAGACCATCACCATCTCATCTATGCAGTCCACAGGGTCCAGGTCTTTGAGCCCTTTCCCTGGTCCTGGGATTCTACAGTAGCAGCCATCCCAGTGGAAGAGGTGACCACATTTGATATTCAAATATTTTTGTCATGCCCTAAGAACACTAAGATGCCCGAATCCACTGGGACCTCATGAGTTGTAGGCTCAGCAGAGGTTCAGTGCAGGCTTTTCTATCATGGTGGGAAACAGAAGCCGGCTGAGTTTCCAGCAACCTGAGAGCTGTCTGAATTATGAGCACAGCTGGGCCTGCTCCCCGGGGCCTGCAAACATCAGCAACGCAGGGAGACACTGCTGCTCTGGTGGCCGGAAGGTAGCAACTGGAGCCGAGCAGGACAGTGGCTGTGATCATAAACACATGGCCAGCGGGAGCTGGGGTGCTTGGAGCCACAGGGACTGGACTGTTAGTATGTCCTCCTCTATTGTTCAGAAGGCCGTCTGTGTGTCACCGTCACGGCAGCATAACAGTGTCTGTATGTATAGGTTGGAAAGGTGCCTCAATGTGTGATCTGTCCCATTGGGCAGGAGGGATTGGGGACAGGAAGCCACAGGGCTGAGGTTATCCCCAGGCTGCCTTTAAGGTGGGGAGGGTTCCCAGGAGGCAGAGTTCCCCTGGGGTAGCTTCCAGGGACCATAGTGAGTGTGGGAGTATATCCCTTCACGTCCACACTGCAGCAGACCCTCAACCAGTTTGAGAGGGGTTGGCCTGCCTCAGTGAACCCTGGAGAAGCTGAGGCCCCCTCTGTGACCCACATACAGACCCCCATTCTATCCTGCTCTCTGACCCTCCTGTGAGGCAGAAAATTAGTGAAGGCTGACGAAATGGGATGGGGGATCACCTTATGGTCTAACTGGACTCCAGACTTTTGGGAGGGATACAGCAGTGTCCTCAAGGGGCTGGAAGGATGCTTTTCTCTGGCTGTGACAGGCCTGGCCCAGCTTGGCTCAACTGACCTTATGTGTTTTAGCAAATCCCAAACTGGGCCTGATCAGAAACCCCAGGCAATGTGTCCCATCATCATTTTGGCTCATCAGTCCACCTAGGCCTCCTGGGTGTCAGTAGGCTGTTTCCCTACAAGCCTTCTGGTCCCTCATCTGCATCCATCCTTCACAGAGGCCGAAAAGGGGGAAGCCCACTCTCATAACCCATGCACAAGGAAGACCCTCTTGAGAAGGCCATGGCAGAGGGAAGGAGAGTGGAGAAAGAAGGAACCATGGGAGAGAGGGCTTACATCCGGGTTTTGTCACGAGAACCCCAAGCTGTCTAGTGGCTTCCTGTCATTACACCCAGCTGTCCTCGGTTGCATCTGGCAAGCAGGTAGTGGGTTCTGGAATAGGGACCTAAGAGTAGAGAAGGTCTTAGACAGCAGCTGGGAATGACTCCAGGGTTAGCTAAGGTATCCAGATTCCAGACTTCACTTGAGTCGTACTTGGTGGCAATTTGTCTCAGCAGCTACAGTCCTTGGGTTTCAGAGGGGGGGGGGACAGAGGAGTGTCACAGAGTGATAAAAGTGTGAGTCTTCCGAGGTGGGGCAGGGTTCCCCTATGAGCCTCAGGGTCTTCCCCACCTCAGAGCCCTGGTCCATCCCACACTGCTAGGTCCAGCCTGGAGCAAACATGGCATGTCTCATCTACAGATAAAAGAACTATTTGTAGGTCTTGTTTTGAACAGGGCCCTATTCTGACTGCTGGTGGTATCTGGTATAGAAGAGACAGAAGGACAGACAGACAGACAGAATACTGAGAAAGCAATGGAAGTCCATGCAGAATGTGGTCTCGGGCCACAGATCCTAGGAGCTGGATTCCAAGAGCTAGAGATGCAGCAAAGTCCTCGGCATCAGATGAGCGTAGAATGGGCCCCTGGGTGGAAAGGGCAGAGGAAAATCCAGACAGATCCCAGGTGTGATGGCATATGCTGGTAATCCTGGCACTCAGAAGGCCGGGACAGGTACATGGCAAGTTTGAGGCTACATAGCAAGTCCCTGTCTCAAAGAAGAAACAGAAAATAGGAGTAGAGGAGAAGGGAAGGGGGGGGGTGAGAGGAAGGATAGATGTCACAAAGTCTAGAGCTGACATCAAATAGCTTCAGGTGAAGAGGGCTGGTGTCCTGTGACTTTTCCTAGGTAGACTTAGAAAGACATCTGTCTGTTCACCTGACATAGAAAGAATTCTGCCTGAGTCCAGCTTGGTGAATTGATGCATTTGCTGGGGTTACAGACAAGGATTGTGGGTGAGTCACAGCTACACCACTGAGAAGCCCCATCCTACTCATCCAGTGGTGGCTGGGGCCTCAGGGCCTTCCTCCATGAGGGAACAGTAATAGTCCTCTCTCCCCAAGGCCAGGTCATCATGGCTGCTTTGCTCCCAGGAGGCCCTAGTCATGTTCAGTGCCGAGCAAACGCTGCAGGACATCTAGCTGAGTGCCAGGTGTCTGGTGCCCCTGCCTTGTTCCATCTTCCCTGCAATTCTACAAGGGCTAACATGTCACTTCACTTTGAGAAACTGAGTCACTTTGGGGTACCTAAGATGTCTAAAAGTTGGGGTAACCTAATTACTGTAGCAGAATCACCAAACCTCTGCAACCAAACACAAGTGATCCCGTATTCTCCCACAGCCCAGGCTGTGTCCAAACACTTCCCCCAGGAACCCAGGACCCATTTCTCCTCTGGAGCTGTAATTTTTAGCTTGTGGCCTTTAAGGACCCAGCATAAGGGGAACTGGAGGGGGGCATGTGTGGGAGACTTTCATCTGCCAGATAGAAGTGGCATGCGTCTTGCCAGCCCTTCTTTACCAGCTGACTCATCCTTAGATGAAGGCAACTCAGGAAAGGACCTCAACAATGCCAGGACACAAGCCTGGAGCTACTGCCTGCCCACACAGCAGGACTGGACAGAGACTGCTAGGCTAGTGCCTGGGCTTCGTCATGTGGGCAGCAAGGAGCCACCAACAGTTTGTAATCAGGGAAGTGCCCCAGGCAAGGCTGGGCTACGAGGAGATAAGGCTGCAGGAGAGGAGGACAATGGGAAGGTGGAGGGAGGACACCAGACTGTCCCTGTGACTCCACACTCAGTCCCTCCAGCCTGCTCCAGAGTTATCCTCCGCCATCCAGGCCACCCCAAGAACGTCACCCTCGCCTCTCTGCAGGGGCACTATAAAGGACCTCCGCACACTCAGGGGACAGCTAAGGGAGCTACCTGCCCAAAGGGCAAGTGGACCACTGTAATTCAATTGCCAGTGTCTGAAAGCCACAGGGGCGGAGGAGCAATAATAACATTTGCTCTGGCAGGCACAGAGGACATCACTGAAGCCTTGCAGGAGAAATTAGCCCAGGAAATGCGTCCTGCAGAGAAGCCATTGCCCAGCAGCCATCCCGCAGCAGCCTCCTCGGGAAAGGGTCCTGTAGACTGAGAACTATCGGGGACTCTAACATTTGAGAGACTAGGATGTTGGCAGCTTCCTTGACCAGACACCTGCCCAAAAACTGGAGAATCCAGGCCCAGGAGCTCGTGTGTTGCTTTTGGAGTCCTGTCTAAACGATTGGAAGTCTCATACATTAGGAACACAAATGGGAAGGCTGAACACGGATCTCAGTGGTAGAACATGTACTTAGTATGCACAAAGCCCTTTATTTAATTCCCAGCACTCCCCACAACAGTTGTGGTGGCTGCTATACAGCTCTGTGACAATACCATCCATTGCATGTACAGTGTGTGTGTGTGTGTGTGTGTGTGTGTGTGTGTGTGTGTGTGTGTGTGTTGGTCTGTATGTAGGGGGGGTGTCTGTGTGTGCCTGTGTGTGTCTCTGTGTCTGTGTGTGTATGTGTGTGGTGTTTTGGGGGGGGTTCCTTTGGGATGTGTGTGTGTGTGTGTGTGTGTGTGTGTGTGTGTGTGTGTGTGTGAGAGAGAGAGAGAGAGAGAGAGAGAGAGAGAGAGAGAGAGAGAGAGAGAGAGAGAGAGAGAGAGAGAGAGAGAGAGAGAGAGAGAGATTTGGGTGTGTACACCTGTGCAGGCACTTGTAAAAGCCCCAGGGTATGTTCCTCTACTGGTGTCCACTTTATTTTTAAGACAAGGTCTCTTAATGAACCCGAAGTTCATGGTTTTCACTAGCAGGCTGGCCAGTCAGTGAGCTCCCAGAATCCACTGGTTTCTACCCCACCAGTGCTATGTTACAGGCATGCTCACAAACACAGCAGGTTTTATGGGGTGTTTGGGATCTGAACTCAGATCCTCAGGCTTGCATAGCAAGTGCTTTTCCCACTGAGTCATCCCCCGACCCTGTGCGGTTTACATATTCTAAGTGGTTAACTTCATGCCATGCTAATTTACACCAATAAAAAACACACTTCCTTACAAACAGCTCACAGTCAGGATAGTGAACTACCATAGTCAGTAATGTAAAAACACACTTTTTTTAATGGGTTAGAGACTTGGCCAGGTCCTAGCCCAGGAAAGCACAGATTAAAGTCCACTGGATGGTTCTTGTTTTGAAAACTAAACAGCAAATAGCTTGCAACACCTGCTCATTCGGGGAGAACGTGATGTTACCACAGCTGCCCAGTCTTGTGGCCCACATGTAATCCTAGCACTGTGGAGACTAATGAAGGAGGACTGTCACAAAGCAGATCAGAAGCCAGCCTAAGCTCTGTGATGAGACCCTCTCTCAGAAACACAACACAGGGCTGGAGAGATAGCTCAGTGGTCAAGAGCACGTATTGCTCTTACAGAATACCTGAGTTTGCTTTCCCAGCACCCATGTTGAGGGCTCACAACTGCCTACAACTCCAGCTCTGGAGGGTCTGTCACTTCTGGCCTCCATGAAGTGACCTACACTCACACACATGTAACGACACATTGACCTGTACTTATACATTGTGGTGGCTTGAATAAACATATATTTAAATGCTTAGGGGTGGCACTGTTTGAAAGGGTTAGGAAATGTGGCCTTGTTAGAGGAGCTAAGTCACTGGGGGTGGGCTCTGAGGTCTCAAGAGCCCAACACGGGCCTAGTGTCTGTCTGTCTGTCTGTCTGTCTGTCTGTCTGTCTGTCTGTCTGTCTGTCTATCTGTCTGTCTGTCTGTGCCCCCCCCCCAGTCTATGGATCCAAATGTAGATCTCTCAGCTACCTCCCTGGCACCATGCCTATCTGCACTCCACCATCCTTCCTGCCATGACAATAATGAACTAACCCTCTAAAACTGTAAGTGAGCCCCAGTTAAATGCTTTCTTTTATAAGGGTTGCCATGGTCACACTGACTCTTCATAGCAATAGAACACTGACTACGGCATACATATAATTAAAAACAAAACAAAATCTTTTAAAACTAAATAAGTAAAATTAATGAATAAAAGGCACTGCTAGTGTAGGAGATGATAATTGTGGTTATTTTGAAATTTAAAATAAGGCCAACAGTGGTAGTGCATATTTGTAATCATAATATTGGGGAATGAAGGCAGAAGGATCTGAAATTCAAGCCCTTCCTGGGCTGCACAGTAAGTTCAAGGCCAGCCTAGACTATGAGAGATCCCGTCTAAACAAATCAAATTTAAAATGGAAAAAAAGTGAAGTAAAATATGAATCAGCGACCCCACTGTTTGGTGTTTACCCCAGAGGGAGGGCCAGTGAGCTGGCTCGGCAGGTGACAGCACTTGCTGCCAAGCCTGACAACCTGAGCCTCTGGGTCTAGCAATGCCACCAGCAGCAGCCAGGGCCCTCCTCTCAGGCAACACTGGATCCTTAGCTGCACAGTGGAAATGCTTTCCAGATGAGCCAGTATGAAGCAGAGCCCGAGGTCGTTGGAAACAGCAAGAAGGACACTCGGGTGAAGAACAAGACGAAGCCCGGCGTTTGTGCGGGCTCAAAGACCTACAGCCAAGTGTCTTGGCAGTTGCCACATACACCACTTGGCTTTCCAGTTTCATCTTAAAGGGTTGCTAAGAAATGTGGTTTTGTATTTCCCTCCTTTAAAAATATTTTTTAATTATGTACATGTGTTGGGGGTATGTGCACAAGAATCAGGTGCCCATGGAGACCAGAAGAGGGTGTCAGATCCCCTGGAGTTAGAGTTACAGGTGTTGAGCGCCACCATTGGGTGCTGGGAACGGAACTTGGGTCCCCGGCAAAAGCATTATGTGCTTTTTACTGCTCAGCTCTCCTGTCCTGTAGATGAATGAGACTATAGAGTGGCTCTGAAGGTGCCTTGGACGCACTTCAATCCGGTAATGTACAAGCAAGAGCCACCAGGGTTGTGTCTGGGGAGAGGGGCGGAGGGTTAGGACATGGCCTCTTTCTGTAAATGCTCTATCTGTGAGATTCCTAGAAAATGACAGGTTTCCATCTAAGTGCACATGCACTTAGACCTCGTGTGGGATTCATTGCTGTTTTCAATATTCTTACTGAAATACCTGTATATAAAGGAAATTCAGTCCCAATGTCAGCCAATGACATGAACTGTGCCTCAGCTGGAGAGAGGTTTCTGTTAGATCTAAGACCCAGGGCTCTTTCTGAGAGCCCCAGCATTCCTCCTTTCTGCCTCGACACCTTCACAGCAGCCTGTCTCAAGTCAGAAAGCAGAATCAATCCTAAGTCGGTGGGTGGACAGGCAGAGAAACACAACATACAGGAAAACATTATCCAGTCATTAAAAAGACAGCTTAGACCACAGCATGGATGAACCTCGAGGACATTGCCCCATAAAATAAGTGGATTATAGGAAAGCAAATGCTGTATGGCTTCACTCAAATGGAGTTCCTGGTGGATATAGTGGAGGGCGCCAGTGCTTACGTTTCTGAATGGAAGAGTTCTAAAGATGGGCAGATGACAACTGTGAATCATTAGTAATGTTAATATTTATGTATTTTCAGCTAGAGGCAGGGCATGGCTCAGTAGATAAGGTGCCTAATGAGAAAGCTTGAAGACCTAGGTTTAGATCCCCAGCACCTGTGTAAAAACACTAGGCATAACAGTGTGCATCTGTGACTTGTGGGGTGGATAGAATCAGATATTTAGAGCTAGACTAGTCATGCCATTAACTCTGGGTTCAGTGGGAGATCAAGACTCAAAAAGTAAGCTAGACAGCCATGCAGGAAGACATTTGATGTGGACCACTGGCCTCCATATGTATGAACATACACATACATGTGCGTGTAAGAACAAGTGTACACAGAGAGAGAGAATACTTAAGATATTGCTATGCTATGAATGTTTTACCACAATAAAAACAATTGAAAAAAGTATCTTCCCCCCACCCTCCCCAAAAAGACACAAAATATTAAACATAGCTCAAAAGTAGGTAAGTGCAAAAGGCACAGTTCCGATAACACTCGGGAGGATGAGGAGGAGCAACTAAAACTTTCATACCCTCCCAGGGGAAGTGTTAACTGGGGAAATCGCCTTTATTCATAGTTGCCCCAAACTGGGAGGCATAAACATCCATCAACAGGGAGGGCTATACAATGAAATACTATTCAGCAACACAAGGATGCTGTGTCTCTTCAAAGTCCTAGTGGGACCCAGGAAGGCAAAAGAGGGTCCCTCTGAGACCACATACGGCCAGCCTTCTTAGCGGACCCAGGAAGGAAGAAAGCTGGGTGTTCAGTACAGCACAGCTTGCCTGGCCACAAGTACTCGGGTATTAGAACCAATACTGGAAGGTCTTGGGTGTGGGAAACCCTGAGGTCCAGGTGTGTGCACTCCCCTATCACCTGAGAGACAGGAATTTCTAGAAAGGCCTAGGAGCTCAGGGGAACCAGCTGCTTTCCTCAGGGTGGGCAGAAAGACCTAGAAAGACAAGGGACCATGGCTAGCCAGAGCAGGCCAGGTCTCTACCTGCTGACCGCCCAGCTTGCCCATTGGCCCTGATCAGTTCCCATACCTGCAGACTCTAGAGGGGTAAGACTCATTTCTGAGGCCATCATCACTCCAGGCCCTAAGAAGGGTTGACACTCAGGTACCAGCCCCACCTTACCCGTGATCCCCAAGATCCCATCAATCTAAGTTTGCTGGGAGGGAGGACAATGAATAGAAGGACCTGGCATTTGTGGTCCCTACCCTCCCTGCAGTCCCTGGCTTGGAAGAGGCTTCTGTCCATGAGTGTTGGCTGTTAAAAATAACCGGCCTCTTCATCATCCCGACAGCAGTGCTTGGGGACAATGTGTTCCATGGCCCAGGCTGTTCCCTAGGGACTGTGCAACAGGCAAGAAGAGCTAGGGACACACTCAGCAACTAGACAGGCTCCACCAGGCTTCCCAGCCACACCTTCACCCTCCTTTCCACCCTTCCTGAGTGCTGTGTCAGGAGCCCTGGGTTCCTGAGGCAGCCTGGGGACAGTGCTGCTGCCGGGGTCTGTGGGCCTTTCCTAGTGACCTGGAATGTGAGAAAGACACTCGGCCTCCTCCTCTAGTTCCCTAAACTGGCCTGAACTGGAAACAGGAACTTTACAAAGGGTCTCTCAGATGCAGCACAGAAGGTAAAGAGGCAAAGAGGGCTGGCTTCAGATCCTAGCACAGCCCTGACTTGACCTTCCTGTGTCCCCCATTCTCTCACATTCGGGGCCCCCCGCTGTGACTGTGACTGTGACTGTGAAGGCAAGATGGCTCCAAGTGCTCCCAAATGCAGCATCCGGTGCTGGGTGAGCACTTGGTAAACAGTATTGTTATGATGACTGCACCATGGTTATGGACATTGGCGATGGGATGGAATTTCAAATCCTGCCTCTTCTATTGGCCAGATGTGTGGCTTTGAATGAGTTGCTTGACCTTTCTGGTCCCCAATTTCTTAGCCTGCAAAAATGGAATGAGGCCACTTACCTCCTGGGGCCTTTGTGCCTCAGTTGATACCCTTAGGGGACATAGTCAGCACTCAGGAAGTGTGCAACGCCTGTTGGGATCTTCAGAGCTGAGACCAGACAGGAGTGTGCTGAGGCTTCATGTGGCTAGCAGAGCAATTCCTTGGGCCACATTTCTTCAGGCCTTTCTACCTTCCTGTAAATGCATGTGCATACACATGTATATACACACATATGTGCACAAAACCCATAATGGTTGGAGGCCCCGCCCTCCCCACCACCCATCTTCATGTTACCCTGCTGTGCCCACAAGTGGGAGACAGGAAAAAGAGCAGATAGAGTGGCTCAGAATCAGAGAGAGGGAAAGAAGAGGAGGAAGAAGAGGGTGGGGCCAGGGAGGGACCAGGACACAGTGAGAAAAGATAGAAGTGACCAAGTATCACTGAGAAATGGGGGAGATGAGAATGACCTGTTTGAAAACCCAAATAGGAAGCCAGGTCTGCTAGGGTACTCTGAGGGGCCTTGGGGAGAGTGATGGAGTCTGGGGAGCCAGAGGCAGGCAGACTTCCCTGCAACAGGGCTTTTATCTGAGGATGGGTAATATGTCGTCATGACAACAGTTGTCACATGTAGGGTAATGACTGGTGAATAACACAGGGAAGAGCTGGCAAGACTGGAGATGCCACAGCCCAGGGATGGGAGCTCGGAGACAGCCTTCTTCCCACCCTGCCCCATTTTAGACCCAGCCTCCACCTAGTCAGGACACCCCCAACCCAAGATTTCACCCCACTGCTGTCTCTCCGCATCCTGCCTATGGCTGACAACTGAGCCAGGCACACCATGCAGACATCTCTGAACCAAGCATTTCCCTTGCCATGGCCCTCCAGGTAAAGGCACAGAAACGAGCCACCTTATTTCTCAAATACTATTTCAAGAGTCAGAGAGGTTAAGTAACTCCTCTGAGGTCACAAAGCAAGCCAGCTAAGAAATGAGCACAGCTCTGATGCTCTGCTCAGTCCCAACCCAGTAGCTTCCAGGGCTAAGGCTGCTCCTGGACAAGAGTAGGGACAGGCTAGCCTGCAACTTCACCCTCAAGCACCTGCAGCAAAGAGTCGGAGATCACACTTGTGGATGAAAAGAACAAAAAGGCTGAGGCTGTTTCACACACCGGCTATCCACAGTCCTGTCCCTTGACACCCTTACTTCTATTGCAACTCACTGAATCCAGAGCAGGAATACATAGAAACTGCAGGGCCAAAGCTCCACCCATTGTGGTCTTTTGATTCTGTGAGTTTGGGACCTTAGAGGTCAAGGTTTAAGGTTCCAAGCCCTCTTTCAGCCTGGGTAGCTCCAGGCCTGGACAGTGGAATCCACAGGCGTCCTTTCTTTCTCCATCCTCTGGGTTATTGGTCTCCCACACGAAAAGCCTCCAGGACACTGGCATGGCCAGAGTGGCCAGGTCAAAGGGTGGTGAGATGTCCCAACTCCAAGGAGTGCTGAGGCCAGCAGAGCAGGGCCAAAGGAGCAGGAAGCAGACACGGCCTCGGCAGGAGGCCAAGTCTGTGAGTTGGATCCCAGTCTCTGGAAGGATGAGGTTCTGCAGGCCACAAGCCTGAACCCCATGCATGGAGCCCAGAGCTCTGCCTGACTGGCGTCAGGGTGACGGCCAGGGGAAGTTTTTCACGCCCGGAGGCCTGTCCCTAGGGAGTTTTCTTAAGGATGGGGCCCAGATCCCTGTGACTCCCTAAAATTATCCTCAGAACCTGGGAAAGCTGCCAAGGGTGGGGTGGGGTGGGGCCCAGTAGGAAGAGGAAAGAGCCTGGGTAGGGGCTTCCAAATACTCTAGGGAGAGACAGAGACGCAGAGGGACAGAGACACAGAAAGAGATGCACACTGAGAGATAGAGACAGAGAAAGACAGAAAAACAGAGAGTGTGATTACTAAGCTGAAAAACTGCATTTAGGAAGGCAGGGCTGAGGAAATATGAGGCTTCTAGAGAGTTCATCAGTAGATGCCATTAAACATGAAGAGAAAAGTAAATGACAGGGAGCTGGTAACAGGCCTCTCAGTTTGTCCCCTCAGTCCTGGACCCCTCTCCATCCCTGCAGCTGTAGGTGACAAGGAGGGGCCCTACTGATCTGGAAGGTTCTTTCACAGCTCTGAACCAGCTGTGGTCATAGGACCCAGGACAATGGGACTGTCCTGTGGATGAGACAACCTTCCCTCACTGCCAATACACCATGGCCTTTCTCCAGGGGTCCTCAACTCAGCAGAGGTTCTCTAAAGGCTGAGAGAGTCAGGAAGGAGGGACATAGGGAAAGGAGGCTCCCTCCTTGCAGGGAGCCTCAGGCTAGGCTTGGGAGAGCTGCGGTGCTGAGGAAGCAATGAGGGCAGGGTGGAGTCTTCTTAGGCCTCCCGGGTAAAGTCGGGACAAGACTCTGGTGTGCTTGTACCCTGGGTACCTGTTAGGCATCTTGCATGTCTGGCCCCTCCTCAGTGTCAGGGAGCCTGGTGGGTACTAGAGAATACGCATCGTGGGCACTATGATGGCAGTCTGCCAGCATCCACAGGTCTGTGCCTGCTGCTGCTGACCAGCTGTCTGAATCCTCATCCAGGGTGCTGCGGGCAGAGGTGCTGCCACTGGTGAGATCCAGCCCACATAGGCCAAGCCAAAGCTGGGTATATGCAGCCTGAGCCAAGCCCTTGAACACCAACCCCTCTACTCTGGGCATCTCCAGAAGGCACCAAAGGACCAAAGGTAAGATCTTTGGAACCAGAACCCTCCAGCCTCCCCTGAAGAATCCTCCTCTCCTGCTACCTAAGGATATGCCTCAGAAGGGCCCCCCAGGGACTGCGTCTGTAGGCAGACTTGAGAACACCAAAGGTCCCACAAGGTCCAATGACTTGCACTAGACCACAGAACAGCCTAAGAGATATCAGGTCAGAGAAGAGGATAACAAGCTTGCTGGCTGCCTTTGCAGACTTTCCTTCCCCCTCCCCCGCACCCCCTGCATCCCCCCCTCTCCTTTTCCTGTCTGTCTCCATAGTCCCATTCAATAGCCCCCTCCCAACACATTCTTCCCCACTTCCTGGATACAAGAGCCCCTGACATCCCAATGTAATTTTAGTCAGCTGCCACTGGGCCTCACCTTGTTCTGTCTCCTGCTCCTAGGAGGGAACTCAGGGTGTGAACAAGCCCAGACTAAGTCAGAGCTTGGCTAACATGTCCCCATCACTAGACCCTCCTGCCTCCAGAAACCATCTTCCAGCCATTCTCCCTCCCACCCTAAGCTCACATAGCTCACTGGGCCCTGCCTTCCTTCAAGTGTGCCCACTGATCCTTCAGAACTCCAGAGCCTTGGCACTGGTGACACCTCCCATGCCCCTTACTGTTGGGGTGCAAGGAGGTACAAGGCCCTTGGACATAAAGGGATCCAGGTGCCATGTGGATGCAACACTTGGCTATTCAAATGGTTTTCTGAGCCAGCTGTCCAAGCTGTAGCTACAAGCCAGAGGAGGACTGAAGGAGCAGAGGTCTCTGGCAAGCCTGTTCCTGCCCCATGCTGCAACGTTCTGTGGCAGCCTGCAGCTGCAGTGTGCAGGGACTTGGGTGCTCACCCTCTGCTTGACCCACTCAGCAAATGCAACATCTGCTCTTGCTCAAATTCATCTCTGGAGGCTTCAACTATTCCCCATCCCTGGAGAGATCCTCACAAATATGGCTTCCTCCATCTCACCACCCTTCCAGGTATATTTTGGCACTCCAAGACAATGGTGTCAAGGGACATCCCTCATGCTGTCACACAGGGTCTTGGGTACATAGTGAATAAAATGTACAAGTATCTTGGGGAACACTGATAGGAACACTGGCTTTTGAGGATGAGAATCTCAAGATTAGCCCATGGCTAGGGAGCACCAGGGGAAGAAATCGGGAACTGGGATTCCCCTTCTGGAACCCAGGGAGCATCAGTCACATGACCTAGAATCACATGGCCAGACTATCAGAGACTAATTCTACATGAGGTGTGATGCTTCTGCAGCCATCCTTACCTTGTGTCCAGCTTCCTGAGAGAATGAGATCTCCAAGGATTTCCCTTCCTATCTCTAGCCCAGGTCTAGGGGGCAGCCTCACCCTCATTAGTACCCACCCTGCTGCCTGCTTTGCCCTGGGATGCTTGCACTCTCCCAGACTGCCTGATCCACCCTGGGCTTCTGCCTCAGACCTCTGCACTGCTTTCTCTGAAGGCTTTCTCGTGATCTTGGGAGTCTCTGGTAGACCCTTGCTGCAGAAGCATATATAGGGATCCTAAAAGCTTCAGGGCCAACCCTTTTCACTGCTCCAAACAGCTTGTTCACACCACAGTGGACAACCGATTCTTCAGTTCCCAGGAGATGAGGCTGGGATTCCCCACAGAACTCAGGGACAAACCAGTTTTATCTTTTGCTCCAGCAATCATTTACAAAAAAAAAAAAAAAAAAGTCTGCCTGGATCTTCATGCAGCTTTGTCTGTGCTCACAGAAAGAGTTCTGGAATCTATTACTGATGTCTGTCCTGGGTCTGGCATGGGGTGGGGGTGCAGAGACACTGATATAGCACATCAGATATTTCCCTGAGAACCTTCTGATCCTTCACATGGGATAGAACCAATTGGAATAGTATATAAAGAGGCTTTGGAGCCATGGAATCAGGGGTGAGGGAAGACAGATGAAACGGATGGGATATTCAGGAAGGGTCATCTCCCAGAACATAGACTCTACCCTCTTTTCACCAGGTTGGTGATGATTCTGTCATCTCACCTTGCCGAGGATCTGGGGTTCCAGAGTAACACAGTGATTCTGACATTTGTACCCTTGTACCCTATAAGGATAGCCTACAGATCTTTGCTATCTCTTTGCTCCCCTCTCCAATCTGATGTATCCAGTATTGCCCCATTTTAAATGAGAGAATTGAGATTCAGAGAGTTTAATAGTCTGCCTGAGGCTGCACAGTGAGCCAAAGAGCCAAGGTTGTGACCAAAGCCTGGTGTTTTCTTTCCATGTTGCTACCAGAATAACCTCAACCATGCCCCCTCTCTTCCGGTCTCCATTCAGTCCAGCTGGCCCACACTTTGGCTCTCGGTGGCCAGTCCGTACCCTAGTCCTTCTCAAACTCTGTGGGGACAGTTCTTATGCCTCTCGCTCAGCCACAACCAAATGGATCTTCCAGCAGAATCTCCAGAGGAAACTGTAGGGAAGGCAAACCAAACAGAAAACAAAATACAAACTCTATATCCAAGACATGTCCCCAGAGTCCAGAGTCCCCAGCACTGATGACTAGCGCTAAGACAGCTCCAGTTTGCTGGAATGTTCCCAGGTCCCCTAACTCCTGTGCCTATCTGCCCTGGAGCCGAGGGGAGGGGCTGGAACCCTATGGCTAGGTTATCCACACAGCCTTGTTGTGGGAGCTCCTCTGTTGCCAAGGCTGGGTGAACTCAGCCTGGGCTCATCCCGTGACTCTAAGATATGACCAGGGAGCGCAGTTCCCATCTTAAATTTTCCTCCTACAAGGTCCCAGCTCTCTTCCTGTCTGCCCCCTACCCCCATGCAAGCTCTCCTTTGGCCTTGCTTTAGACAGAGTGTTAAGTCCAGACAGGTGGCCCGGCCCCTGTCCCCAGTTCCCTCCTCTCTCCCTTCCCTGTGGCTTCTGATGCAGCCCCAGGGTGAAGTCTGAAGTGTGCCCTGTCCTAGCCTTTTGTCAGTCAAGAAAGAAGCCCACACAGGTGAAGAAATTTACCCCAAGTCACCTTGGTAGCAACTTGGTAGTCCTGCCTCTGGGCTTCACCGGGGCCTCTAAGTCAGCTAAGGAACCTTTCCAAAGCTGCTTTCTTGATCTTCCAGGCCAGCAGAGAAAGGAGGGCTCCAGCTGGAGCAGGTGTGTCAGAGACACCTGACAAAGACACTCTAGGAGGGACCTGGTGAAGTCTGCATGCACCCTGTGGCCGTGTTGGGCCACCCTCCAACCCCTCCATCCCCCACCCCTCCATGCTGGGAGGAGGCTGGGTTTAACCCTTGCCTCCCCTCCCCCCAACTGTCCAGGGAATCCAAGTTGCAGGCCCAGCCAGCCTCTCACGCTCCCTCCCTCCCAGCTGCAGCTGAGATGGGCTGGGAAAGGGACATAGGGACACCTGGGTCCCCTTAGTCACAGCCCAGCCCTTTTCCCTCTTGAAGTGGCTCCAGTTCCCCATGGGAGCTGGGAGGGGGGGAATGTCATT
Organism: Cricetiscus sungorus; assembly: GCA_030556225.1. Taxonomy (NCBI): domain Eukaryota; kingdom Metazoa; phylum Chordata; class Mammalia; order Rodentia; family Cricetidae; genus Cricetiscus; species Cricetiscus sungorus. Next base: position 62,861,952 of record JANBXA010000372.1, on the reverse strand, counting down.
CCACAGAACCCTGTAGATTTGAGAGACCCACTCCTTATCTCCAAACGGGGTCTGTTCCTTTATCAGGGAAACCAAAGAGCCCCCTCACACCCAGGCCTGGCCCCAGACCTTCCTCAGCCGCCTGTTCGCCTGCTCCTCCTGCTCTGGAGCCCAGAGCCCCAGAGGGAGGCAGAAAGGACAGAAATAGCCCCAACTTTCCAGGGAGAGTAGCACTCTTTTGGTCTCTAAACTGTTCCGGTTCCCTCACAGCTACCACAGGTCCATGGAGCCTGCAGGGCCCTTGAAGGCCCAGGCCCATCCCTCTGGGTAAGCAAGAAGTCCAGAGAAGGCAGGAAGGCTTAGTGGAGGGTGCAATCCTCAAGGACGGAAAGGTCAGGAAAAGAAGAAAGAGAAGGGAGGGGAGAGGTGCAGAGAAGCTAGAATCCCAAGGGAGGAGGGAAGATGGTGATGGGCCTCTCCCTTGGAAATCACTGCTAATCCATAGGTGGCCACAAGGCCAAGCCAAGGGTAAAAAGAAGCCTTTGGCCCAGAGCCTGGGCAGGGTGTGAGAGGATCAGAGCCCACAAGCTGGGGAGGGCGTGTGCTGACACCCTGCTCCTTCTAGTGCTGGCCTCCTGACAGCACCCTTCCCCAGACGGACGGAAGAGGGATGGATGCAGAGCACAAAGAATCCCAGAAGCTAATTTTAGCCTAGTGCGCCCCACCTCCCCTGCTGACAGTGAGCAGAGACTGCAGGGTGGGAGTTTGCACCCCTGCCTGGGCTCCTGCTTTAATGGGGGTGCCACAGACAGGGTCTACCTCCAAACCACAAAGGTGGATGCCTGACTGGCTCTACACCCAGGGACAGGCTCTGGGGGCTGCTGAGGACACAGAGGCTGGGGCCATAGGTTGTGTGGGTCCCTTGTCCACTCTGGTTGACATAAGCAAGTCTTCCTCCTACCTCAGTCCCGCACCCATGACACAGGGATAATAATAACACCATCTCAGGCAAAGTGTGTTAAGCCCTGGACCCCGACAGCTCAGAGCTGTCTTCATTTCTGTCACTACTGCATACTTCAGAGGACTGTGAACAGATCTGTGGCTCCAGACTTGGTGCTCAGTTTTTCTCAGAGGCACAAAAGCGAGGCAAACAGCCGCATCTTGCCAGAACCCAAGCCATGAGAACAAATGATTAACACAACCATTTGGGAGGAGGAGAGTAAAGAGGAAGCCACAGGATGGGGAACTATGGGACCACAGGGGCAGTCCTCCATGGGCAGGCAAAGAGATAGAGGCTTGGAGAAGGATGGAGCCTTTCTCAAGGAAGCCTAGCACTAAGGCAGAGACAGGGCACAGATCCTGGGCCACCAGCCTCCCCACAAGCCCTACACCAGCCCTGCCACCCACAGTGACCAGGTCCTGTGACCAGATTTCCTGGCCTCACTAGGGAAGCCAAAGGTCGTCTTGGACCAGCTCTAGCTGGGCAGAGGCTCCTCCAAGCCAGCAGCTGCCCCACATACAACTGGTCCTCGGGTGACTTTCTGTGCACACATGTGCCCAATGGAGGCCATACAGGGCTTGGGGAGGGGCTTGGGCCTGATTATCCACAAGACCTCCCTTGTTTCTGGTACCTTCTGTTTTGAGCAGGTGGTCCAGGATGCTCTAAATAGGGATTCTCAAGAGCGTGGACTGACTCCAGCCCTCCCCTGGGAATCCCCGTGTGCTAGAAATACATTTTCCCAAAGCAGGGCAGCCGAGGGGGAGCCTCCTCCTTTAATTGTCTTCTGGGGTGGGGCCACCTCTCTGTCACAGGGGAATCTTCTGAAGGTCCATGCTCCCCGCTCACTTCCACCAGGAAAAGTGCAGAGGCCCCTTCTGGGCACTACCCATGCCTCCACTTCACTTATGAGTTTCTCCCCCATATCTGCTCCTCATTACCAACCTAGTAACCCTCGGGTGGGCTCAGAGAGCTCAGGAACGGAATATTTAGGAAAGGGAGGAAGGAAGGACAGTCAAGGCTGAAACTGGCTCCAACTATCGTGTCACCCTCCCCCACCCTACCCCTCGCCTCCTGAACAGCTGTGTGGGCCTGGGTGAGTCCTGGGAGCTAGATGAGGTGTGCCTGTGCCTGGTCCAGGACCTGGCAGATGGCAGCTTGTCAACAGACCTTTCCTGAACATGGGCCTATCACTCCTTGACTCTGCAGGTACGGCAATTCCTTCAGTAAGAAGCTGAAGTGCTGGGCTGCAGGGACAGCCCAGTGGTTGAGAGCACTTGTTCTTGCAGAGAAGTCGGGTTTGTTTCCTTGCACCTACGTAGCAACTAAAAATAAAATTAATCTAACTCCAGACCCAGGGTGGCAATGCTGTCTTCTGACCTCTATGGGCACCAGACACAGTGACAGACACACATGCAGCTCTTGCCACAATGTGTGTCTATGTGATGCCACCCGAGGCAAGTGATCTTCCCTTCCTGGGCACTCAGAGCTGAAACAGAGCAGTCAGCTCAGCTGTCAGAAGTGAACGGCCTGAAGCACACCTCTTAGGTATTTGGTGTCCGTGGCAGACATGAGCAATCGATCTCAGCATTGTCGCCTGCTGAATCAATCTAGCTCCCAGCCCCAGAACCTCCACACAGCTAATGCCACTGAAGAAAAGCTGTCATAAGACAATTAGCTCTTCAGCCAGGATGTCATAGCTGGGTGGTTCCAGGTTTCACTTGGTGAACTTGTGTCTCAGTTTCCTCTTTTGTAAAATGACCACACATATAGCAAGAGTATGTGGATTAAATGAGACAATAGGATTTAAATCAACTTCCAGTAGGACTGTTTAGTCCTCTCCAGCAGGTGACCACCTGCATCATCCCCAGATATCAGTGGGCATCTACGGCCAGGCCCTTGGAGCCACCCACGTGACAGAAAAGATATGTGGTCCAATGGAGAGAGCATGGGCTTGAGTGACCCAGTGGTCACCCTTTCTGAGCTTTATTTCCCTAGAGATGAGATGGGCAAGTGCCTGTATGAGACCCTGGAGTCTTTAGTGCTGATTTCCCTGCTGGGGAGGAGCTGGGAGCAGGGTGGGGTAGCAACAAATCCCATGTCCACTGATGGCCGTTGGCACACCGGTGTTTCTGATGATGGTCCCGGGCAGACACATGGGCCCAAAGAAAGTAATGAAGATGGTGAGGTGCTGACTCCGAGGAAATGTGGGAGCAGAGACTCCCTGTACCCCAGAGTACTGCTCCTCCTTCTATCCTCTCCAATCTGTCATCTGCTAGGAGCCTTGATCCTGCCTGTGGCCTCCAGCCTTCAGCCTGCTGGCTCTTCTCTTGCTTATGGAACCACGTCAGCCCAGCTAGGAGCCCCAGAGGCTGTCTCTTTTGAAGCATGGCTGGTTCCTTTTCTCACTCACAGGACAGCTTGGGGCTTAAGGCACCTCACCAGGCCTCCCAGCTTGTAGAGATAGCTAAGGCATCACATTCCCATCCACTCACCGGGCTCTAGTCAAACACAGCTGCTGTGCACATAGCATTCGAGGGTGGCTGCCTCCCTCCTGCCTCTGAGCAGCAGCACCTTTGTTGCTCATGACCAGGCAGCAGGGGAGTTCAAAGCTGTCTCCAGGATGCTATCAACTCTGTATGTGACCTTCCCCTGCCCCAGACACCTTCCTATCTTGTCCCTTGGTGCATTCCTGCTCCAAGACCCAACCCAGCCCAAATGCCACTCCTTAGTGACGCCTGTGCTTCTCTCCCTTGCAGGTCACTCAGTCTCAGTGGCTTGTGATGAGAACATTGTGAGGGCGAAAGCAGACGGTGGGGCAGAGAGGAGAGCCAGCCCTAGGAGGGAACCTGGGCTCATCAGGCTGACACTCAAGAAAGGTCAGGGGTACCTAGCTTCTCCCAGCAGCCTTTAGACACAGGACTCATCTTGCTTATTACAAAATAGCCTTTATTGATAAAATAGTTCAGAGTCTTAGAAATACCTTTTTGTCACAACATGGGGCAGAGGGCTGGGTCCCACAGAGCATACACAAACAAGATCAGCCAGCAGATGATTACAAACAGCCCCTCAGCCATACTCCAAACAATGTCCTGTCCTCAACAACTGCAATCAACCAACTGAGGACCAAGCTTGACAGTCATCCTCTCCAGGTACCCACCATTCTCTACCTGTGAAAAGTCCCTGAGCACCTTCCAAATGTGGATAAATCCATCCTGGACTAATAAGCCTGTGTAGCTCAAGACACACCTCCCTGAGGCTAAGAGTGCTATGGCCCGAAGATGAAGTCAGGCTGCATCCCTTACAGATGCCCAGTCACTCTGGGAAACAAATCCTAGGTTGGGGAGACAACCAAGAGGTAGAGGACCCCAGTGCATATCCATTTCAACTGGGAGGGTTCTTAACAGACAGCAAGACATCTTTCTGGGCTGGGGTAGAATTAGTTCTGCCTCAAAAGGCTACATAGGGTGGGGGTAGAGCTGTCTGGGCTCTGGAGCAGGTGGCTCTCCCTGAGTCCACAGGGCCCAGGCTGCCTGTTCTGGCCCCAGCACCCCACCTAAGGCTCTCAGCTCAGCCTGCTTCCTTGATGTATTTTTAGCTTAGGGAAATGATTTGCCTGCTCGATGACAAAGGACTTATCCCCAAATGGGGTTGGGGCCAAGCCACTGAAAACTCTGTTGGCGTTACAGGTAACAGATGGAGAAGCTGTCACTGACATAATAACCAAAACCTTTTCAGGTTCAAGAATGCATTCTCAAAGGACCTGGGATTTGAAAGAGTGACTCGGTGCACCTCAACCCACTTCCAGTTTGGGGTAGGAATTCACACACCCCAAGCGCAGAACAAAGGTCTACAGGAAGGCTCGTGGTGGTAAACACATAGGAAGGGGATTTTTATATCACCAGATAATCACATTTGCTGGCTCTTAGCTCTTTCCCCCCATGGAGCTCAAAGCTCTGTGCAGAGCCTTTCATCTTCCTTCTGCAAGTAGGCGGCAGGCAATTGTCGCCCTGCTCCTCACAAGGGTGAATGCCAGTGATCAGGAGCTCCTATTGAGGCCAGGCCAGGTTTCCAGACCTCCTCACTGAGACAGCCATGTGTGCCCACTTGCCTCCCAGAGGAATGCTGAGTGAAAAAACCAATCTAGCCTTAAAGGAGCCACAAATTAAAAAATAATAATAATAAAAAAATAAAAAACCAATACTAGCCTATAACCTCCACTCCCCCCATCCCAGTAGCCAATGGGAAGACCGGTGTCAATGTGTCCTCTTCCTCAGCTGCAGGTCCTCCTGGAAAATGTAGAAGACTGGCTTCCTGCTCTTGGAGAGGCATGGGAAATAATCAAGGCTGGGGATGTAACTCAGTTGATTGAATGCTTGCCTAGCATGCCCGACGCCCTGAATTCATTCCCTAGCATCTCAGAAGCCAGACATGGTGTTGAACACCTGTAATCCTAGCACTGGGGGGGGGGGGATGGGGGGTTGAGGGCAGGAAGATCAGAATTTCCAGATCATCCTGAGGCTGACCTGGGCTACACAAGATCCTGTTTCAAAAAACAAAACAAAACAAAACAAACAAAAAACAAAACCCAAGAAAAATAAAACACTACCACAAGTGAGTGGCCTGCCAAGGCACAGGGGTCTCCAGGAAAGGGAATCCTGACCTGTTGGCTTACAGGAAGGAGGTGCTTCAATCCAGTCTGGCCTTGGCTACATTCTGGAAGATCCAAGCTACCCTTGCTCAGGAAAGTGGAGAAGAGATACCCCACAGCGTAGTCAGCAGGGGAAGGTTTCAGATGGGCCCCTGGGAACAGCACTTTTGTCCTTTCCCCTTTAGGGGAGTCTGAGCCCCTGCAAGTGGGCCCCAGGGAAATGGTCACATAGACTGTGGGGGCGGGGGACAACCATCAGGTGGTCTGGCACCAACCCGGGCACAGGCAGTGAGCAGGCAGGCTCACCAAGTCTGGGTCCACTGCCGGCAAAGGATCCTTCGAAAGGCACGTCGGAAGTCCTGGTTGAAGATGGTATAGATAACAGGATTCAGAGAGCTGTTGCAGTAGCCAATCCAGAAGAAGAACTGGAAGAGGCCATGTGGTACCTTGCAGCGCTGTGGGCAAATGGCCCCCAGGCTATAGCTGAAGAAGAAAGGAAACCAGCAGACCACAAAAACGCCAATGACCACTGCCAGCACAAAGGTGAACCTCTTCTCCCGGCTCAGCTGTGCCCGTCGTCGCCACCACTGCCCACTGGCTGCACCCACAGTCCTGCCCAGAAGCACCTGGCCACGAAGAGTGGCCAACACCCGGGAAGCCTGTGGCTGCTGCAAAGGTGGGCTGCATACCGAGGCAGGAGAAGCTGGCAAGGTTTGGGGTTCACGTTCTTCCACCTCCTCTTCATCCTCCTCTTCAGCTCCCTCCTCTGCAGTTGCCCCACCAATGCCCTTCTTCTGGCCCTGGCCTGATCTTGGAAGGGCAGACCAGTTGGGTGGCAAAGCCCTGCACTCAGGATCTTCAGGGGTCTCCCCCTCCTCCTTCTCCCTCGGAGACTTGGGGTGTCCATTGGCCTCTCCCACAGAAGACAGAGGAGAGGCCAGGGTTGGCACCTTAGCTGAGGTTGGAGCTCCCCCAGCGACAGGACGGGACTGCTTGGACTCACCCTCCCCAGAGCCCCTTTTGGCCCTGGCACCTCGGCAGTGGCTGCGTTTGGCAATTACATAGATTCGCAGGTAGACGAGGATCATGATGAGGCAGGGAGCAAAGAAAGATCCGATGCTGGAAGCCAAGATGTACCAGGCCTCCTGGTTGAGCTCACACTGGGGGAGCCCGTGGGGCTCCGGTCGCTGATCTTCCTTGTAGATGAGGGGCGGCAGAGAAATGACAGCTGCAATGAGCCACACAGTGAGGATGATGCATTTGATGCGGCGCGGGGTGCGCTTGGAGTTGTACTCCAATGCTCGGCTCACTGCCCAGTATCGGTCCAGGCTGATAGCACACAGGTGCACGATGGAGGAGGTACAGAAGAGCACATCTAGCGCCAGGTAGACCTCGCACCATGTACGCCAGAAGTACCAGTAACCCAGTAGTTCGTTGGCCAGAGAGAAGGGGATGATAAGGGTGGCTACCAGGATGTCCGCGGCTGCCAGCGACACCAGAAACAGGTTTTGTGGTGCACGGAGTGAGCGGCTGGTCAACACAGCCAGAATAACCAGTGCGTTGCCGAAAATGGTGAAAAGGATGAGGAAGGTGATGGCCGATGCGATGGCGGCGGTGGCTTGCACCGAGTAGGGCTCTTGGTGGTCCATGGCGGGGCCGGACACGTCCAGAGGGATCGCTGCTGGCCAAACCCACGGTCCGCGGGAGATAGCGCCACTCTGGCTCCGCTACAGGAGGGGGTCGTCCCCCCGGCCGTGAGGATGGCTCTGGAGTCTCATGGCCTGACCGAAAGCGGCCTAGGAGGTCCGGGGACACCCGGGACCAGCCATCGATCTCCTACATCCTCTTCCACCGGTGCCCAGCGTCCCTGCAGTTCGCCCCAGAGAAGTTTTCCAAGTTGTCCCACTGCCGTCCCGGACCGGAGGAAAGTCGCGCCTTTGCGCAGCACAGGTGCAGGACGTACAGAACCGACTAGGGAAGCGCAGCCAGCGCTCGGAAAAAGGCGCTCTCTCTCCTGCGCCTCGCCTGCAGTCAGCCCGCCGCGCAGGGGCGTGGGGAGAAGAGCCAGCACGGCCGGGAGGAGGGAGGAGACTGGGGGCGGGAACTGGAGGAGGGAAGGAGGCGGGGCTGGAGATCCGACCGAAGGTGGGTAGAAGGTGTGCTTTGGGGGAAACTGGACCTGCGACACTCCCCCTTTTCTCACCCGGTCCCCACCGCCTTTCTCCTTCCTCACCGTCGCTGCGCGTACCAAGTCCAGGGAGCCAGGTTTCTGAGGTCTTCGACGTTCTTGGAAGGGTTCTTGGAAGAGGATCAGTGTGGGCCGGGAGCTGAGACCTCGGTTTGTCCTAGGGGTCCTTTTGCCTCCAGTCTGGTACAGAGCACCCAGATCAGTGGTGATAGGAGAGAGAGCTGCGTCGCCTGCAGCAGCCCAACAGTTCTGAGGAGCGTGTAGGGGAGTGTTGGAGTGCAATAAGTCACATCTCCATCTAGCAACTGAGCCACATCCCAGCGACTGAGAAGCTTAGCGGCCGGACCAGAGTGGGGAGAGAGTTCCGAACCTCTTTTCCTAAAGCTTCCCCACCCAGGCTCCACTGTCAGACTTGAAAGACACAAGGAGTGCATCGTGCTTCTCTGTGTTGCGAGCGCCCTCTGCTGATTTCCGAGTGCCGAGACTGGAGACGGGCGTCCTCTCAGGTCGCAGAGGCACCAAAAAAGATGACTAACTCCTGGAGGGAAGCAACTGGTTGCTGGCTCCGTTTCCACCTAAAGCTAAAGGGGAGAGGGGCAACTATAGCGGTTGTCTCTTGTAGAGGACCTGAGTTCGGTTCCAGCAACCACAGCAGAAGACTCAAAACTAACTCCAGCTCCAGGGAATGACATGCCTCTGTTCTCCATCAGTACCTACATTCACATGCACATATCCAAACAGAGACCACACTTCAAAACCAGTCTTAAAGAAAGATAATGGTAGAGTCAGGCGGTGGTGGTGCAGGCCTTTAATCCCAGCACTCGGGAGGCAGAGGCAGGAGGGTCTCTGTGAGTTTCAGGGCAGCTAGCGCTGTTAGAGAAACCCTGTCTTTAATTAAAAAAAAAAAAAAAAAAAGAGGGAAAACAGAGCAAAGGTACAGGGTTTGGAGAGGAGTCTCTTGACCAATGAAACACGAGAATGAGGAGACCTGGGTCAGGGTTGAGACTTTCCTCTCTGTAGCTTAGAAGAAGCGATGTTGGTGGCTATGGTGTAGGAAGGAGCTGGCCTTGACTGCTCCAGACATTCATGCAGCCTCTCCAGGGTGGCAGTGGGAAGAGAATCTAGGTAAGAAGAAATGAGGGCTGGAGAGCTGACTCAGCAGTTAAGAGCACGTGTTGCTCTTGCAGAGGATGGATTTCGGCTCCAAGCATCAATACATCAGCTCATAACTGTAATTCTACATCCAGGGTGTTGAACAACCTCACCTGACCTGCACAGGCACCTGGCACACACATGATGCATATAAATACATGCAGGTGAAACACTCAAACACATAACATTTTTAAAAAGACCAACTTTGAACCAGGCTCTCCCCCAACCCCTAGCCTCAAGGAAGTTTTCCCACAGCCTTGCAGTTCCCTTGTGTGGAAAGAGCCAGGCTTTGTATTTATGGCTCCCAGCTCTGAAGGGCACTGTAGGAATGTATATAAATTAATCCCTGAAAATGGAGTCTGTTGTAGAATATTAGTTAAAGATGTGTCACACTTGTTTATGCTGTGGGATTTTTGTTCAATGATACCAAGGTATGTTGCATTATTTTATGTTGTATTTGTTTAATTCTGTGAAGCTGTTACTTTGCCTGCCTAAAACACCTGATTGATCTAATTAAAAAAGCTGAATGGCCAATAGCAAGGCAGGCAAAAGGATAGCCAGGGCTGGCAGGCAGGCAGGAGAAATCTGGGGAGAAAAGATTGAGTGAAAAAGAGGAAGGAAGACTCCAGGGGCAGCCATCCAGCTACACAACCAGCCACAGAGTAAGAAGTAAAGAAAGGTATATAGAATAGAAAAAAGATAAAAGCTCAGAGGCAAAAGATAGTTTGGATAATTAAAAAAAAAACAACAAGTAACTTGGCTATTAACAAGCCAAGCCAAGGAGCTAAGGTCAGGCATTCATAAGTTAGAATAAGTCTCCGTGTGATTTATTTGGGAGCTGGGTGGCAGAGTCCCCAAACAGCAAAGAGTGAAAAACAACCGACTACAGGGGTGCACTCCCAGTCCCCACCTCAGGAGAGTCTACTGGACCTACACTCATGACCACCACTGTGAGAGCTGGCATGTGATCCCTGTGATCCCACAGACCAGTTCAGACTCAGACCACCACACTTGGAGCAATGCCTCCTCATCTCAGGCTGCCCTAACACCCAGCTCTCCAGTTACGTGGGGCTACCACAACCAGAGAGGGTGGTGACATGTAGGCCAGGTTCAAAAGGCGATCCAGCTTCAGCGTCCCTTTGAGACAGCGATCTTGAGACAGGTCTTACTGATACACCCTTCCCATATGTTGGGTTGGGCTTGGGCCCACAACCACAGGGGATAAAGAGGCCCTAGTAGCCCCTTCGCTGAGAAAGGGCTGAGGGTTGCCATGGGAGCTTGGGAAATAGCCACTAAGACAAATTCCTGCTAGTCCCGAGGAGACATGGATGACCTTCCTTTCCACGCTCTCCAGCCACACTCAGACCAAGAGAAGACTTCCCAGACAGCTATGGTCATCAGATGGGATGTTTTATGGCCCATTATTATTAAAGGATGCTACAGTAACCATGGTTACCTTTAACCCCACCTTACCTCATTCCCACTGAGAAGCATTCATCTGGTTCTCCCTAAAGTGTAAATCTAAGTCTACAAAGTGTCAGGCCATGCTGGGCACTTACTGACCAGTCAGGCATCAGCCCAAGATGGCCACAACCAGGGAAGGATGCTCTCCCGCCCTACAGCTAGGAGGGCAGTAGCTTGTCTCAGCACCAGGGAATTCCCCAGGATGCATATGCCACCAGTCCTTTCCAGGGTGTTGTTTAGCCAGAGACCCACCATTCCTCAGAAGGCCCAGCTCACTCTTCAAGCTCTGTGCACAGGTTCACACAGGGCTTGGTCCAAGGATTTGTTGGCTCACCGCCCCCACCCTCCTTGTTGCTGTCACTGGCCATGGTTGTTGGTGAGGAATGGGGGAAGCCTGTCAGTGCATGGCAGACACACAAATATGCTCAGACCCAGCCTGCCTATGGTGCCCCAGAGTGACATTCTTGGAAAGACAGATTACAGGGGCGAGGTGATTTTGCGTATAGGTGACATCTTTTTTTTTTTTTTTTTTTTTTTTTTTAAAGAAGGGCAAGATGATTGTACCCAACTAGCCATGGGAACCTAGGGAGATGTGTGACATCTCAGAGCTGAAATGGTGGTCCTGAGTCTCCTGGGTGGGGCCTAACAGCTTGTAGCACTGCCCTCCCTAACCTAAAGATCCCTGGGGGACTAATCGGACCCCCTTGTTGAGCTACATACTCTCCCTTCCAAGAGACCTTATTTCCAGGATACTCTATGTAGTGACCCTCCCTCACTCCTCCAGCCACTTCCTCACACTGCTCACACAGCCTTTGCTCCCACTCAGACAGCCTCCCCGCCACACCACCAGTACCCTCGGGCTGCATCGGGCTCCCTGGTCCCACACACATACTCTTGTTGATGCATCTGCAGCCTGACCTCCAGAGCCCACTCCTGTGATTGATCAGGTGCCAGGCCCCTTTCTGTGTCCTCTTAGGCGAGGGGCATGAACCACACGGTGAATGTGATCCTGCTCACCCCACATGGACTATGTGGCAATGTCACTGACAGTCACAGAACAGTGAGATTACTGTGGATGTCTAGTATGTATTGCTCAGCCACCACAGCCAAGGGCCAGCAGGTGAAGGGCTGATGGTGCTGAGCTCTAGAACCATAGTTTTAACATACAACACTGTCCAGCCCTAGAATCCCTCCAAATAATGGCATCCCGCTAGATGCTATGGTTCATCTATCCTGCTATCCCTGTGCCCCAGGGCCTTTGTGTTTACCCCCCCATTGGCCCACCCATGAGATATAGTTGACTCAGACCTAACACATCCACTTCCCCCAGCCCTACCTTTCCCTAGGTTCAGCTTTCAGGGTTGCTGTTCACCTGGCTTTCCCCTCATTCCTGCTGCCTCAAACCCCAAAATATGCCCAAGGTACCCACCTTTGTCCAACTCCACAGCCCCCTTCACTTTTCATGACTACCATAGCCAAGTCTCTCTGCTTCCAATCTATGTCCCGTGGAACATCTAGAATGCCTTCTTAAGCCTTAAGTTACATTTTGTTACTCCAGGCTGTTCTTAGAAAACTCTGCCTCGTCTCTTCCCAGTGTGTTCTTGCCTGCCTCACTCTACTTAATATGCTGGTGGCCAGACCTCCTTGCTTCTTCCTGCCCCAGGACCTTTGCACTGGTAGCCCTACCCTAGCATTTTCACAGGTAATCCATAGGCCTGTGCACACATTCTTACAGGGGTTCTTTTTAACTAACAGCCTCTAAGTGTTTCCCGGTCCCTGTCATTTATCAATTCAAGATGGCTACCTATTGGCAAGTTATTTTCCATCCCTCTTCCTACCTTGTTCATGGTATCCCTGGTGCCTAATGGACATTCTAAGTACCTGTTGAATAAATGAATCCAGTAATGAGCAACACCACATAGCTATGTTACTGGAGGTTGGGGAGGGGGCTAAGCCACTCTGATTAGTCTCCAGGCTAATGAGCTTCAAGGCCTGGACCACCACGCATGCTGCAGAATGGATCTTGTGAAACATGCCATTACTCAGAGCTGGCATGAAGACCAGGCTGTCACAGGGACATGTGGCTTCCTGTGGTGAGGATGCAACAGGACAACTTTGTCCCTGGCCACCCCCCAGAGAGATTCTGAAAACTGGATTTGGAGAGCTATAACTTAGAGAAGCTCATGACAGCCTTGGGGTAGGAGTCTCAGGTCTAGAGTAGATCCCCTCCTCTGCTGGTGGGGTCCCTGGGAACCCTAGTCCAGGGTTTGGACACTCAGATGTCTCAAAGTAGCTGTATTTTTGATGCTGCTGTCTGTGATCTCCTACTGGGGCCGTTGCTCTTCTGAGAAACACTGCTAAGGCCCCAATTTCCTAACATCACACCCACCTCCTCCTATAACCAAGGCCAATAAAATGACAGCATGATCCTTTCACGAGATTGATAGATGCCCAGTACTGGCCCTCGGATTCAAGACCCAGACTCAGTTCTGAAGCCTCAGCTAGACTGAGCACACAGGCAGCAGAGTCCTCATGGCCCTGAGGTAATCTCAGCATGGGACTTCTCCAGGAAGATGGCAAAGCCCAACCTTCAGGATGCTAAACTGCTCTGTCTCTGCTGCCTGCCCTCATCTTTCCTCCAAAGGCTGGTTCGCTAGAGTGGAGTGTGACTTCCTGTGAGTCCATATAGGCACTTGGGCTGAAAAGACCCTTAATTGTTTTTGTTTTGTGGGGGCAGTTCGTGACGGGGTTTCTCTGTGTAGCCCTGGCTGTCCTGGAACTCACTATATAGGCCAGGTTGGCCTCTAACTCAAGAGATCCACCTGCCTTCTGCCTCCAGAATGCTAGGATTAAAGGCGTGAACCAGCACCACCCAGCTAAAGGCCCTTGTACACAATCAGCATAACACAATGCATGAATCAAACACCCAACTTTATTTCTGCCTTCTGCCATGTGAATAAGGCTCCCTTCCCCACTAGTTCAGAGTTCTAGTTCCCCTCTCATCCCAAGCAGGGCTTCCCTGAACTCCCAACAGTCTCCTGGAGAATGAGGGGCTCCTGGCCCACACCCTAGTATCTACACACTTTCTTTGGTTCTAGAAACCTCATGGAAGACCAAGGAGGAGTGGGACATGGCTGAAGGACAAATGGGGTGACACACACCCCCTCCCCAACCCAGTGTCTTCTACGAAGCACCTTGTGGGCAAAGCAGCAGAAACAGTGATCTGATGTGGGACTGAGGTTCCAGCCTGCTGTGCAGGGACTGGTGGTCTTGCCAAGGCTTCCACCATGAAGACCTAAGGAGCCACCTCTGCTAATATAGTTTAACAGGAAAACAACTGGGCTCTCTGCCTCCTGGATACCAGGGCTGAATCCCAGAGCATCAGATTATCCTTAAAGCAAGGCATAGTGGACAGGAGGGTATTCATGGTCCCAATCACAGGGCCTCCCACTGAGACCACGCCCAAGGCAACACTGGAGTCCATGATGGGAACTGGTCCTCAGCTGTGGAATTCCCAGAGGTCCTTCAGAACCGGAATCTTGCTCTTTCCCACCACTCCCAGCTCCTGCCTCCATCCCCAGCTCCTGCCAGGGCCAAGGCTTAAGTCAAGGACAGATGTTGGGGGCCTCTCTATCCCTAGAAACTTCACAGGGAGTGAGGAGATGTGGTGGAGAAATCACAGGAGTGACCTGAGTCCCAAAAGTGACCAGTGCAGGGGATAGGAGACAGGGATGATGCCCAGAGGGGTCAAGGACTGGGCAGAATATACCCTCCCCACCTGGGGGCAGGTGCTCAGTGTCTGGGCACCTCTCTAAAGTGACTTCCAGGTGCACAACCTCCTGGAAGCAGAGCTAGGCTCTCCATGGCATCTTGGATAGGTGCTGGCTGGTCTCTGGTGTGGGGAAATGAAGTGGGAAGTACAGTGGGCACTTGGGCTGCCTGAAACTGCTCTAGAGAAATACCATCTGCACCTGCTCCAGGCCCGGACCTTGGAGACGCAGCAAGCATTTGGGGTGGTCTTGCCAAGGCCTCCATACTGAACTTGCTCTGAGCAGGGTGCTCCCATCCTTGCTGGCTGTCTACAAGCCCAGGAATAATACCCTGGCCTCCAGTCCTGGAGACACTGGGGGCAGAGCTTCTAGATTCTTCTGACAGTGCCTCCAGAAGTCTTTGTAGATGTGATAGAGAAGCAGGGGTGAAGCTTCTTCCATAACCGTGGGCCTCAGACCCTGGAGCAGGAGAGAGAAGTTAGGTTTCAGAATCACAGAAAGCACATAGAGCATGGCCACAAGAATTAATGATGGTTTGGCTCTATGTAAGGGGATACGGAGCCAGACTCCCTGAGATGATAGCCCACGAGGTCTCTGCTAAGGCACAAACTCTTACATTCCTACCACACACCAGTACAACTGTTGGGTGTGATGGTCTATGCCTGTATCTTTGTTCTTGAGAGGCTGAAGCAGGAGGGTTGTGAGTTTGTGGTCAAGCCTAGGTTGTGCAGAAGAACCTTGTTTTGAAAATAGGAGAAACAAGGACAATGAAGTGTGCCATTTCTTCCTTACTGGGCCCCTTGGGTCACTACTAAAGATCCATCTGGCCTCCTACCCACATCCCAGGAACCCAGGTGGGTTGCTCTGTTATCCTACTGATCCAGGCACTACAGCCTTCTACCAGGTCCTTCTTTGGGTCACTCCACAGCCACCTCCCACCCCCACATCTTAGACATCCTCTGGAATCCTTCCTGTTCAAACCAAGGGAGAGGACATCAGAAGCCCTGAATGTTCTCGGATCTGCACATGGCTAGGAAGGGCCTCTTTGCTTTCTCTTTGCTGCCACACGCAGACCATGACTGGCACACTACTTTGTGGGAGAACACTTGAGCTTCGTGGCTCCCCTTATCTGCTCTGGTAGACCCCCACTGCTGCCTCCTTGCCCTGTCTTTCCTGCTCACATATCACGATCTCACATTCCTCCATCAGTGTGCAGTGACCAATCCATGCTGACTCCTTTAATCAGTGGCCCTCCTGCTGCTGCCTGGCTCTGCTGGTCTCACAACCCAAGCCCTCTCTCTGAACACATCAGCACCAGAAGCCACAAGAGATGAAGCCTTCATTTCTAGCAACTTACCTTCAAACAACAGTGTCTCTCCCCTCTCCCGGTTTGCTGCCTACCTCAGTCACCACCATCCCTTTGGACACATCCCCAGCCACCATCCTATGTCCTGCCATCTCTACCAGGTTCAGGTGCTTTGTGGTTCATGTCCCTCCCACTACCCCACCAGCAGCCTCACTTCACTGTGGACCCAAGGCCACACACGGTATCTTCAGATCTGCATGTGGACTCAGGTCCACCTCTGTTGTCTTCCTTTATCTTATGTCCCTGTCTGACCCTCCCTCCAAGGGCAGACCCTCTCTCAGTTCTGGCTGAGCTTCCTTTCTCTTCCAGCACCTGCCCCTTCTCCACTGTTTGTGCCATTATCTAAACACCCAGACCTGCCAATCAGTCCACCATTGCGCTCAACCTTCCCTTGGACCAGTCCTAATTGCGTCCCAGTTTTCCACTGTTTGTGATAGAGCTCCAGATTGACCTGCAATCCTCTCACCACAGCATCTCATTCTCTAGTTTTAACATAAATTATGTACCATTTGGGGTGTGTGTGTGTGTGTGTGTGTGACTTTAAGAATGATATGTGAGCTGGGCATGGTGGCACATGCTTTTAATCTCAGCACTGGCCAAGGCTGGCAGATGTCTATAAGTTTGAGGCTAGCCTGGTCTATATATTGAGTTCCAAGCCAGCCACCACTTCATCGTGAGACCCTGCCTCAAAATAAAGGTGTGTGTATAGAGGTGGTGGTGGGGTCCTATTACTAAGAATCAAAAGTCAAGCATAGAGAATGTGAGGAAATATTTCCAAATGATATGACCAACTAAGAGATATCATTAAGAGTATTTTTAAAGCCAGGCATTGTGACACATGCCCTTGATCCCAGCACTCAGGAAGCAGGGGCAGACAGACCTGAATTTGAGGCCAGTCCGGTCTACAGAGTTTCAGGATAGCCAGGACTACAGAGAAATCTTCTCAAAAAAACAAAAATGAAAAAAAAGAGGATTTCTAAGTCTTCTTATTCAGCAAGGAAAACCCAATCCAACTGAAAATGAGGTTAAGGATCTGTGTAGACACTTGTCCAAAACCAAAAAGGTGTACAGAGGACCAACCATCTCAGAAAGGCTGGCTATGGTTAGCCATTAGAGAAACTGGAGCAATGAAGATACTTCCATACCCACTGGGATAGTCGTAGTCAAAGCATAGACTATATGCTTTGGTGGTTATGCAGAAACATCAGTAGCCACCTACATAGCTAATGGAGTTTTTAAGTGACTTAAATTTGGAAGACAGCTGAGTATAGAGTTACCATGGAGCTCAGAAACTAAGGTAGATACTGACTGACAATAGTATATTCATAGTAGCCCCAAAGCAGAAACTGCTCAAATGTTTATCAACTAATGAATAAATAAGGTATGTCATTTGTCAGAAAAGAAATGAATTGCCATGGGTGCTATAGCAGAGATGAAGAGGGAAGGTCATGTTGAGGGCAGTAAGCCAGACACAAAAGGCACGTAGCTCCATTTATATGAAATGTCTAGACAAGGTAAATCCACAGAGGCAGGAGATAGATTAGTGATTAACTGGGGCTGGTATGGGAAGAGGGCGGGACTCGGGTATAGAATGACCTAAAAATAAAATCTGGGTCACAGGCACACACAGCAGCTTCACAGGGTATCACACAGTCTTCCAGAGGGTCACAGCAATTTGTGGCCCTGTCAGTGGGATACAAGCATCGCCCTTTGCCCTGTACCGTTTAGCAGCATTCGATATTATCAATTAGCGCTGACATTGTGGACTTCCGCTGATTTAGAGAGGGAATGATGTTGTAATTGCTTCTCATTTGGTCTCTTCTTGGATTCCTGTTAACCACCTCACACATTTTTCTATCTGGTATTTTGACTTTCTGTTTACAGCTCTTTCTGAATTCAGAACAATACTAGCTATGTCCAGAAGCATCTCAACTTTATAACTTGTATTTTAGGT
Source organism: Cricetiscus sungorus (assembly GCA_030556225.1). Lineage (NCBI taxonomy): Eukaryota > Metazoa > Chordata > Mammalia > Rodentia > Cricetidae > Cricetiscus > Cricetiscus sungorus. Next base: position 62,844,431 of record JANBXA010000372.1, on the reverse strand, counting down.
TTGCTTGTGATGTCTCTTGATATTATGTTACTGAACGTATTAACCTTTGTAGTGTTAGGGTTATTTGTGAAGAAATTCTTCCCCATCCCAATGTTATACAGATTTCTCACTACATGTCTTGCTAAACTTTCTAAAGTTTCTCCATGCACATACAAGTCTTTCATACCCTTATGGTGTGTGATGGTAGATATTCAGATATCATCTAGTGCTGCGGCTCTCAACTTTCCTAATTCTGTGACTCTATAATATAGTTCCTCATGTTGTGCTGACCCCAACCATAAAATTATTTCATTGCTACTTCATAACTAATTTTGCTGTTATTGCTAATAGTATAAATATCTGAAAGGATTGTTCAACCCCAAATGGGTCATGAGCCACTGGTTGAGAACCACTAAGCCATCCTTTCTTTCATAGGCAAGGTCCTTCTTTGGAGGATTCACTATTTATTTGTTTGTTTTTTTATTTATTTATTTATTTATTTATTTATTTCTGAGACAGGGTCTCACTATGTAGCTGTGACTGTCCCAGGACAGTCTCACTATGTAGATCAGACTAGTCTCCAACTCAGATCCATGCCTGCCTCTGCCTCCCCAGTGCTGGGAATGGATTAAAGGCGTGTAGCACCATGGCCACTAGGTTTCACACTTGAGTAGGATCCATCTTACAACTCTGCACTCTGTTCCCACAGAACTTGTGTATCTCTGCACCCATCCCATGCACTTACAGAGCTACTTTATAGGCCCTGCATTCAGAATGCATACAGGTATTTATACGCTTGTGTGTCTATTTGTGTACAGGGTTTGCTTCTTACTGGTCTATGCTTAGTGTCTTCTTACCTTACCACAATGGCTAAGACCTCCATTTCAACACTGAAGAGATATACAATAGTGGGAAACTTACCTTGGTCCTAGATTTAATTTTTTGTCACTAAAAGTTATTTCTACTCTTAAGTTTTGGTAGGTGTCCATTGTCTAGGTTATTTCTGTTTGCTAAGGGGTTTTTGTCACTAGTGGTATTAACTCTTTTCAAATGGTTTCCAAACTCAGTTATGATGAAGTCATGGTGTCTGACCACCTCTCTTACCTCCTCACCATCTCTTTACACTCACCCTTCAGCACCATTGCCTAGATCAAGTCACTCTCCCTGTCACTTACCTCTCCTGTGGGAGTCAGGGACACTCTGGCTGCAGTTGTATAGCCTGCAGACCCGGGTGATATCTGAGGTGCTCAGGTTCCATCGCTGGCCAATGGCCACACTGGGGGTCCAGAGTGGTATGATGGTAGGTTGCCCACGCCAGCTGAAGGCAAACCTGGAACCCAGGGGTAGGGCCTATGTCAGGATCACAGTGGGGGGGTCAGGAGGGTAATGCAAGGACAGTGGGTGGGGTGGAGGGCAGGGGAGTGGTGGGAGCAGGAGGGGGCAAAAGGAGGGGAAAGGGAGGGTGCTCACCTCCCATAATGCATCACTGACGAGTAGTCATAAGGTACTAACATATTGCTACTCCGAGACTTGATGAAGTTGATTTCAAAGCCTTAAAACAGACATAAACACACCTTTGTACATACATAAAGGAAGACAGGCAGGCAAAGACAAGAGAGAAGTGGGCAACCCCTAGAGTCACAACCCATGTAAATGGAAGAGTCTGACCACCCTGCTGAGCCTTCTTTCTTGGCTGTCCACTTTCAGCACACCCTTGCTACCCTACGCTACTTGACCCTGGCAGGAATCTAGATCTATACCAAGTGACGTGGAAGCGGGGGCACCTTGTGGCCAGGCAACCATGACATCCTATAGGCTCTTGCTCCTTCTCAATTCAAAGTTATGGCTCCTGCCTAGCCCTTGAGCTAGCTTCAAAGATATGCTGTCCTCTCCACTCAGGAGTGTGGTGCCTGACCCCTCGGCAGCCAGACCATCTTCATCTTCCAGTCTTAAACCACATCCAGATGATTGACAGTGGCAGAAAGAAGTGAGACACAAAGGAAATGATTGACGTACTTTCTTGGGAACAACTACAGAGACCCAGAGCAACAGCCACAGGACCACTCTCAAATACCAGAGAGGCAGGAATCCCACACTTGCCTCATGAGAAAGGGACAGACAATGTGGAATGGACTCTTCCAGGGGAGGTGAGCAACTCCTCAACTCCAGCCCTGGCCTGAGGCCTCTGTCCCTCAGGGTCCCCTGGGCCCAGTCTAGCCGGGACATCAGCTAACTTACCTGGGAGGATCTCGTTCCAGTTGACTCGGATGTAGCGGTCCCGGTCTGCCCGTGAATGCTCATGCCAGAAGCCAAGCACGTGCATGAGCTCATGTAGGACAATGCCCCGGCCCTTCTGGAGACAAGTAGGTGCCAGAGACACCACCTGCATCCCTCCGCTGCGACCCACACCAGAGAAGCACCTGCAAGACCATGAAAGTGAGCGGCTTGGCAGTGAGAGAGATGGGTATCAGTCCAGCAAAGTTAGCAGAATAGATGTTTCCTGTGCTCTAGAACCCGGGATGGACTAGTCCCAGACTTACTGTCCCATCTCCCAGGTCACCTGACTGCTTGGCCTGTGAAGAGGGTGTCACCTGCAGCTTTGTTAACTACCTGAGCTGCCAACAGGTGGGACCTGACATTCAGGCATGATAGAGCAGGTCATTATATAAGCAGACCTATGTCACAAGCCTGAATCACAGCTTCCAGCCACCATGTCAGGCTCCATGAAAGTAGGATATAGATAGATATAGATAAACATTACCACTACTACCTCAGAAGGAAGCCAGAAGAGGCTAAATTAGGTGACTGATCTGGACTCAAGTTAACACGTGAGTGGCAGAACTAGGACCCCAACCATTTGCCCAGACTCCAGGAGATGAGGGCTTTGTAGAGGAGGGTCCTGTGCCCAGTGGTCATCCCCCACCCACCTGTGGCCCGTCATGAGTGAACCATTCAGGGTAGGCTGGGGTTGAACCCAAAAAAACAGTCCCAGAAATAGGCTTAATACCACTATGCACACTAAGTAAGGGATGAACAGGCCCTTCCCCCACACACATGGCCACACACCAGGAACATTTACCCTGACATGGGAAGGATGGAAATGAAGTCTCTGTGGCCCTGGTAGGCAACAAACCGGATGCACGTGAAACGTTCAAATTCAGCGAAGGCCTCCATAATGACCCGGCGGCTGAACTCATCTGGGAAAGACATGCACCATGGCTGAACCCCTATGAAGGTCCCATAGCTCTTGAAGACCTTTGAAGTCTGCATGGGGCCTGGGACCAGACATTAAGCTCACCTTCCAAACAGTATTCAGAGAGGACAATGTTGAAGAGGAATGCAGCCCAGAGAGTACTAGAGAGTTCCATCAACTCTTCCAGTGTACACACACACAGAGAGAGAGAGAGAGAGAGAGAGAGAGAGAGAGAGAGAGAGAGAGAGAGAGAGAGAGAGAGAGAGAGAGTGTGTTCAGGATGCTGTGGGGATAGTAGCTCTGCATAGCACTCTTCGGGAAGGGTATGGTGTTGCAGGAGGGGAGAGGTGAAACTCCCTACAGCAGCCCTGCTACATACAGAAGGCCAGGAAATCCCAACTCAGCTCTCACTCACCATACTTGCTGGAGAGCAAGAAGGGGATCTCCACAACGCCACCAACACTCTTGGGCCATTTGTTGTTGGTCACTGACAACAGGTGGAAGGGGCTCTGAGGTGAGAAGGCAGTTCAGAGTTAGTGGAGGACACAGGCCACCCAAGTGTTCTGCTCCCTAGGGTGCCATGCTTCAATCAGACTCTAAGATGCGAGAGGCAGGACATTGAGGTCTTGGGAGTGAGAAAACCATTAGAAGAGTGATGGAAGTCAATGGACTGAGAATTCAGATAACAGAAGTTGCAACATGTCCTATGGAGCAGATAAAAATATCTAAGGTTGGTACCCCAGGAGGTACCAACCCCCCTTTACCCACCCCACCCTCCACCCCCGCAAGCACCTCCTCAGAATAGGAGTATGGCAACGCTTCCCTTAAGAACAGGAAGGGTCCTATTCAGGGTGACACCTTCACAAATGCTACTCTCCCATCTTCCATGAACCAGAACTGCCAGAAGGCCCTACCCCCTCTAGCCACCAACTTGATTTAATTCTGCTCTAAGGGTTTCAAATGCCAGGCATGTGTGTATTCGTCTCTAATCGATAACATAAACCACCAGCCTATGAACTCCAGCACAGCCTCAGTAGCTGTCAGTCACCTCTAAATAAGTAGAATAGTCTTACTTTCCACAGCTCATTGTCATATTCAGCAGCCTTCTGCCACATACAATATGGTGCTACCTCTCCTAAACAATGTGTCTTCTTTCTGCAATGCCATTTCCATTTCCATCAGCCTCCTTCCTTCTGACTCAGCTCTCTGTTCCTATCCAAGATTGTCTCTCCATGTTCCTCCTTGTTCTGGCTTCCCTAGAGGATCTTGACAGTCATCCAGGACTCCCATGTACAAGTGTTTCTGGGCTCATGTCTCCAGCCAGCCAAGTGCTTCCTAAGCACTCCCCCCCTGGGCAGGGTATCAAGTGGGGTTTTAAGAGCTCGAGTCCCCTCTTCCAAAGAGTCCTATTAGGCTGACTAGGTTGTCATTTCAGCTGTCATCACTGTCAAATTCATGACCTTGAAAGTTGCACCTAACCACTCATACAGACCTAGAAGAGGATTTTGAGGGTTCTCTCACAGCTCTGTGGATGATCATGCCACATGTGCACAACTCACCGGCCGGATGATGTCACCTTCAACCAGGAAGCTGCTTTCTGGTGTCTCCTCTGAGATGAGCCCTGGGAGGGAAAGGAAGGGATGTGTGTCACTTGAGACTTCCAGAACACTGACAGACCCAGCAATGCTAGCCTCTATGCCTTCTACTTTGGAGCTGAGCTTCCGTGAGTACCAAGGCTAGGTGGCTGCTGAGTTCCATCCTACAAATGTGTGCAAGGCTTCTCAACCTGCTGGCATCCTCATCCCCTGTTCCAACACAGGCCATGGCTCCCTCAGCATCGGTGATCCAGTCCCAGCTCCAAGCCTCTGCTGTCACGATCAGATCTTCTCTTCCATCCAGGCTCACGCCAGCCCAAGCCGCACTCCCCAGAGCATGCCCTGGTCTCTGTCTTACCTTGCCCCCACTCACCAACCACTTCCCATTATTTATGTCACATTCTGGACCCTTGAAGTAAAGGAACTGAAATCACAAGTCATAGCCACAGAAGGAAGTTGAAGAGGGTAAATACTTGTCTCAATTTGCTTTGGCTCCTCGTCTTTCCTCTAGTCAGGGAGCCTTCTGTAGCTGACTGCTGGGAGAGAAATCTAGAGAGACCCACGAGGTAATGAAGAAACCACAGAAGGCTTGAGAGGTATACAGGAGTGCTGCCTGATCTCAAGAGCTTCAGACCACAGATGGCAACACAGAGTAGTCACACCCCTTATGAGTCCTCCTCGGGTAAGAGGGGTCACCTCAAGATGACCTCTGACCAAGGCTGCATCCTTAAATCCAAAAGGCCACTCTCCAGGACGGTGGTTCTCAACCTGTGGGTCACGACTCCTTTGGGAGTCAAATGATCCTTTCACAGGGGTCACCGAATATCTTCCAAAAACACAGATTATTTACATTATGACTCATAACTGTAGCAAAGTTATCATTACGAAGTAGCAACAAAAATAATTTTATGGTTGGGGTCACCACAACATGAGGAACTATATCAAGTGGTGGCAGCATTAGGAAAGTTGAGAATCTTCCAAAATGATTCAGACCTGGGACAGTTGTGTGATATTAACAGCCATCATAGCCATCACTCAGCAGCTGAGGATAGCAGCATTTCCCAATAAGCATCAGATAGGCAGGGGCAGCTGTTAGCAACTACTGTGAACCCCAGCATGGGAGAAGCTTCTCCATGGCATTGAAAGTGACAATAACTGAGTAAGGATTGGTGCCCATTTAAGCTTCTAACCAGCTCACCAATAATAGGAGCAGATCACACTGTGGCCACCACTTACCCTAAGTCAAGGTTACCTCTGTTCCCCCATTCAGCCCATGATGTCTCCAGTATCCAAATTCATCTTCATTGCTACCAGCTTCAGCCCAATGTGTCTGTGTTCCTCACTGTTTAAGATTCCCAGACAGGGAGGCCCTGAGCCACTTTAATCTATCTCTCCCTCTCTCCCTCTCTCCCTCTCTCCCTCTCTCCCTCTCTCCCTCTCTCCCTCTCTCCCTCTCTCCCTCTCTCCCTCTCTCCCTCTCTCCCTCTCTCCCTCTCTCCCTCTCTCCCTCTCTCCCTCTCTCCCTCTCTCCCTCTCTCCCTCTCTCCCTCTCTCCCTCTCTCCCTCTCTCCCTCTCTCCCTCTCTCCCTCTCTCCCTCTCTCCCTCTCTCCCTCTGTGTGTGTGTGTGTGTGTGTGTGTGTGTGTGTGTGTGTGTGTTTTAGAGACAGGATTTCACTGTAAATTTTGTTTTGTTTTGGCAGTGAGGCTGCAAGGGCAGAGGGTGGATGAGAGAACAGGGAGATAAGTGGGATCAGGATGCATGATGTGAAACCCACAGAATCAATTAAAATAAAATAATTCACTAGAAAAAATACAGGAAAAAAGACTTAAGCATGTCCTCATGAACCTTGCACTTACTTAGAAGTCCCTGATAAGTGTGGACATTTCAACCTTCTCTGCATGCCCACACTCAGTGTGGCTTTTGTCAGTATGACCTAGTGGTCTCACCTTGGTTAATTGCAGGGATGTCCTTGTCCTGGGATACCTGGCTCCCTTTAGGAGTGAAGCCTTCTGGGACACTGGTACTGCAGACTCCTCCTGAACACCTGGGTGCTGAGGGTGCTCCCAGGATCAAACCTGGCCAGACAGACAGGTGCAGACACATAGATGTCCCAGGGCTCCATTGGTGAGCCAGGACAGCAGGACATGGGGAAGCAAAGCCCAGCCCCTCCAGGAAAGACCTCCTGCTATGCACCCGAAGCCTGCCTGGGCTTCCCACTCAGCCCCACCTGGCAGCAAGGTCTCGTGCCTTCAATGGAGGAGAGCCCTTTAAGGGACTAGCACTTGGCTAGGGCAGCACATGAGGCAGAAGGAATGAAGAAAAGAAGCAGGATAACCTTTAAATCTTGAGGCGGCATCAGATTCAGGGCTAGCCTCAGACCCTTCTCTTCAACTTTTTCCTCAACCCAGGCTCAGCTTGAGCGACTGCTGCCCCAGCTAGGCTAGAACAGAGCCTCTACCTTAAAACAAGTAGGTATGTGGTGTGACACTTGGCAAGCTACAGTTAGGGGCACGTCTACTCCTGCAGGGATTGGGAGGCCTTGCTTTTTAGGCGCACTCCTGGAGACCTCCATGTGGAACCATGAAGCTCATGTAAGACTATATTTTAACCCACAGCCACCGCCCCTGACCGCCTCCCAGTGCCGAGCTAGCTTACCCGGCAAGGAGAGCAAAACTAGTATCCAAGGCCGCAGGCCTTCCATGCTTTCCACGGTGGGTCCTCACTGTGCTCTCAGCAAGCAACGAACAGAGCCATAGCAGGCAAGGACGCCCTAAGCGCAGGCGCTGGACCACGGTCCCTTAAATAGCGGCTTCTCCAGTCCACACCTGCAGCCTCTCAACCACCTCCAGGAACAACCTCCCAACAGCCGCCACCTGCAGACCTGCTTCCTCCTACCCGAGGACCCTCCCCCAGGCCTGGGGAAAAAAAAAAAAAAAAAAAAAAAAGCGCCTTCTGGACCACAGTCCCACCCGCCTTGGCTGAAGTGGGTTAAAAAATGGGCAGGGCACACAAAACAAACTTCTTGGCAGCAGCGTAGCTGAGATACCCTCCTGCCACCAGAGGGCGGAGAAACATTGTAGTCAGGTTCATGGGCGGGAATGAGACCCCAGCACTAGAAGTGACCGCTTTTCCTGCCCCAACACCTACAGGGGGACTCAGACACAGAAAATCTGCCTGAAAACTCGAGGCGCCCTCCCCTAAAGTATCTGATGATGGAAGGTGTGGTCACTACACCTGTATAAGGTTTCCTTTCTTTCTCTTCTTCCTTTTTTTGGGGGGTGGGTGGGTGGGAGGGGAGTGTGACAGTTTTCATTATATAGCTCTGGCTGTCCTGGAGCTCACTATGTAGACCACCGGGCTGGGCTAAAACTCACAGAGCTCTGCCTGTCTCTGCCTACTGAGTGCTAGGATTAAAGCCATGTGCCACTATGCCTGGCTATAAGCTTTTGTTCAGAAGGAAAGTACAGTCAGGCTGCAGGACTCTGAAACTTCACAATGAAGAACACCCAGCATCATTAGTGCCCAGGGGCAACTGCCATGGGCTGGGGGTATTCATGACACACAGACAGACAGACACTTTTAGACACTCAGACCCTCACATGGATGTGGTTCTTATAATGCCACAGCCCCGGCCAGGTGGTGGTGGCACATGCCTTTAATCCCAGCAGTCAGGAGGCAGAGGCAGGTGGATCTCTGTGAGTTCGAGGCCAGCCTGGTCTACAGAGCTAGTTCCAGGACAGTCTCCAAAGCAATACAGAGAAATTCACCCCAGTGCCCACTGAAGGAAAGCCAGAGCAAGGGCACGGGTGGTTGACCACACAGGCCTGCTGAACCTGGAGCCAGCATTTCTCAAGAAATTGAAGTCAAAGCCACAAAGGAGGGGATATAAAGGCAGATGCCGCTGATGCCTGAGCAGGGTGTTGCTTGACTGGTGTCATGCATCGGACATGGATGTCACCCTGCCCCCTCCAAGGTATAGAGAATTTCTCATCTCAGACAAAGGAGCAGAAAGAATGTTAAGAGCCAGCAGACAGGGAGGAGAGCTGTAAGATGTCTTATGGACATCACATGGCTGTGACACTCAAACTTGTGGCAATTGAGGTGACCTGTGCAAGATCAAACCAGTCAAAATTCCAGCACGGACAGGGAAGGGGCTCTCAAGGTCTCTAGCTAAGGAGCTATTGGCAACTGATGACTGTTAGAATTATTTTTCTTTGGGGGTGTGCCTGAGCTCCACTGGATGACCCCACACCCATGAGCATTTGGGAAGGACTAATGGGACTTAGTGGGTTACAAAACAAAAAAAAATGACATGAAATGAGGAGGTATTGGGGGGAACTGGAGGAGGAAGAGGTGAATATGATCAAAATATACTGTGTACATGTCTGAAATTCCCAAAGAATAAGAAGTGCATGTTTTTAAGGGGAGACAAATGTTGTGTGTGTTTTTAAAAGGAGATAAATGATGTGTGGCCCCATTCATTGGGGTCCCCAGAGTCACCAATTCAGCAGAATGCAGAGGCCACTTGGAGGAGGGTTTGGGAGTTAGTATATAATGTGTTCCCATTTTCAAGATGGAAAGTTCTAGAGAAAGTGTCTGTGACTTACCTAACACTATTGAACACTTAGACTGGTAAAGTTGATAAGTTTTGTTGTTTTTTTCATTTGTTTGTTTTTTTAACCTCACAATTAAATTTTAAGGAGAGATGTATTTGTGATGATGCATGCCTTTAATCTCAGTTCTCAGGAGGCAAAGGCAGGAGGTTCTCTCGTGAGTTTGAGGCCAACCTGATCTACATATCTAGATCTAGACAAGCCAAGGCTACATAGTTAAGACTGCCCCCCCTCACAAAAAAAAAAAATGAAAGAAAAGAAAGGAAGCCCACTGGTTAGGAGGGTAGGAAGTAAATGCAGGAGGATAAGGGATGAGGTGAAGCTGGACAGCCATGCTGTGCATGAGATGATGATGTTGATGTCCCTTACCCACCCTGAGCTGGGCATCAAGAGCACATGCAGATCCCGATAGAAACCAGCACAGGCCTGGAGGAAGGCTGAGAACAACCCTAGTTCCTGAGCACCTTACCTCAGAGCAGAGAGAATGGGGCCTAGGGACAGGTTGCATACCCTCCATTCCGCCCCAGGAAGCCAGTGCCCTCTGTTCAGGGTTCCAGACAATGACCTGAGTGCCCTCAGTCAACACACACCTGCCCATCACACATTGAGAAAATGTAGTTCTCAGGGAAATGGAGTCTGGTCAGGGAAGCCCTGAGCTGTCTGAGATCTAGACAAGAGTCGGCCTCCCTGAACCATCCCAGTTCAGCCACAAGCTTTACCCTGCGTGGGAAAGACCCCAGGACGGAGCAGTGAAGAAAACTCAGTTGCTCAACCATCCCAGGCATGAACTTGAGACCAGACACTTGCGCTATTGCTCTTTTTTAAACAAAACGCTGTTTTTATTGTCACATCCTCAATGTTCTATATAAATATAAAGTGCTGTTTCCAAGGCCCCCCTCACTGGCCCACAGGGCTGGGAGGAAATCAGGGAGGGAGTGTTAAATGTCAGTTGAACACAGGTAACTTTTCAGCACCAACTGTGGCAAGATACACACATACTTACACACAAAAGCAAAATGTCAGTAACATGACACACACACATGACTTCCTGGCTCCCCTGGGGAGCACAAGGCTCGAGCTTTGGGTCATGGGGTGTACACCCCTAGACATGGTTCCTGCTTGTCACAGCTTGTTCCTTGAGCCCTTGAGCTACCAAGGGCTTTAACATAGTGGGACTACAATACATAGGTTTAGAGTCCAATTAATTTCTGCCAGAGTTGGGGAGGAAGAGCAAATATACTATCTGCCCTGGTCCCCTGAATAAGGGCCAGCCCTTAAACCCCCAGCAGATGAGCACCATATCAGAACAGCCATCATCCTGGCTTTCCTAGCACCCCAACTTGAGAATGAGGTGAGGAGGAGTGAGCTAGACTAGAGAGGAATCCAGCAGTGCACAGTAGCTTCCCCCAGGAGTCGGTGAGAGGCAGCACTGTGGGACCAGGCCAGGGTTTGACTCAGTGACATAGCACCTGGGTCTCAAACTTCAGCAGCTGCCCCATGAAACTGAAGTTGGGGGAGATGACTCCCCGACGTTGCTTAACAAAGTCAAAGGCCTCATCCAGCCGCACCCGGTGGCTCTGAATCAGGTATGCCAGGCAGATGGTAGCTGAACGGGAGATCCCAGCTTGACAGTGCACCAACACCCGGCCCCCGCTATTCTTCACTGAGTCTGAAAAGGAAATGGGAAGGAAGGCGTCAGATTGGAAGGTGGACAGAGGAAACAGGCCGGCCACCTGCTCCCTACAGTTCCCAGGCCCCTGGGCTGAGGCGCTCTTACCAATGAAGCCAATAGCCTCCTGGAACCAGGCACTAATCTCCACCATCTGGTTATCTTCTACTGGAATGCTCTTGTAATGGAAAAGCCCCTCAAAGTGGTTGGGGCAGCTGGCAGAGACATTGAGAACGGCTGTGATACCGCAGGCCCGCAGCCCCTGAAGGTCTGAGGAGTGGCTACAGCTGCCCAAGTACAGGTAGGGCAGGATTTCCACAGGACCACCCTGGAGGAGGAAGGGGACAGTGGTGAGGGCTTGAACCCTGAGTGAGGAGGCAGAGGCATCATGAGCTGCCTAGAAACAAGAAGAGCCCTAGGCCAGTTCTCTGGCCTAGGACAGAACTTATGTTCAGACACACATATGCCACTCATGCCTTAATGTCTGTATGAGAATATACACATTCACACTATTTACAGATCAAACACATGCGTGCATGCATGCATGCACGCACCCACGCGTACTTGAGCACCCCCTTGGCTTTCCCCAGAGGCACCCCTCAAATATGGATAATGGAACTACATAGAAGACCAAGAATTTTGATTTCAACTTACCTGGTCATAGATGGGACCCCTAAGATCAGAGCTGGTATTTTCTGCTCCAGCAGGAGATAGTGCCTGGGCAGGGGTTTCAGAGCATAGATCCGGACAGCATGCCTGGAAGCGTTGGAAGCCACCTGCGGGAAGAGCAAGAAAGGAAAGGCAAGGTTAGCCAAGAAGCTGAGGCTCAGGGTGACAGGTGCGGGACACGGGGTACAGGGCGCAGGCTCACCTCGCAGGAAGCACACGGCTGTAGATCCTGCGCGCATCTCGTGCAGCAGTGCGGCTAGCAACAGGTGAGCGGGGCCATCGGGCGGGAGCTCCGCCACTGACGCGCTGCCTTCGTCCAGCACCACTGCGCGGACCAGTTCCCCGCGACCCAGGCGTGCCCGGAGCGCGCGGTCTGGCAGGAGGCAGGCGAGGGCGGCGGCGGGGGTACCGCGCGCACGGCGCCGCAGCAGCGCGTTCCAGGGCACCGGCCTCGCGGCGCGCACGTGACTCCGGCAGAAGGCCAGGAACGGACGACAGTCAAGTAGCAGCGTGCCCTCTGCTTCTTGCGGCTCCCGCAACAATGCGCCCAGCGCCGCACACTCCAGCTCGTGCGCTGTCTCCAGCCTCATGGCGATCGGCATTGCAAAGCCTCTTAATCCCCGCGATCCTCTCCCTGGTCTCGCCCTTCCCCTGCTCCCGCGGCCGCGATTGTGTGGCCCCTCTGTCAGCTCCGGAGCTTTGTCGCGCCTGGGCTTATGTACTTCAGGGTCGGCCCCTCGGGTTACCATACAAGGGTAGAGCAGGAAGGCGCCGGCGCCCGCCCCCGCGACTTCACGTGGGACTGGGCTGGGCCGCCCCCAGGGCTCCCGGAGGAGCGGACGAAGGGGGGTCATCTGGAGGAGGAACTCGAGGGGGAAGAAGCTGGGGACCAGACCGTGACAAGTGTCATGCCCAGAGTCTAGAGGCCCCACCCACGTCTCCCCAGTGTAAAGCGCCTGGCTGCTCCCCACTCTGCCGGACCTCAAGCTGCTAAGTGCTTGGGAACTCAGCTTCTTGGCTGCACAGAGCCTTCGAGTTACTGGGATTAGGCTTCCTCACTTTTCGCATTCTCTCCCAGGGGTTACATTCTAAGAATTTCTGTTGCTAACGATGATGATACACTAGAAGGAAGCACACCACCACACCACTTTTTAGAGACCTTAGGAAAAATGTCTGTCCTTTCTCCCCAGGTAAGGCTTTTGCCAAAAGTTGGCCTGGCTGGAGCAGCCCCTTGCAGCCAAAGCCCTGGTCTGGGGGCTTTATGGGGGGAGGGGATCAGGGGCCGGCGACACGTTTCCATTTATGACTGGGACAGCTTCTTTCCCCAGAGGCCCAGGGAAACCCCCAAAGGCCCAAAAAGAAGTACTTCCCATATCACCGTGGGCCAGGGTTGAAGGGGAACTCTGCTGACGATGCTGGGCTCTCCCAGGGCCGAGCCAGGCCTGACGGGAATTTCAGGGGAAGAAGGAGAACCACTTGCAAAACCTACCCCCTTCCAACCCCTAGAGCTGACACCCTCCTGGGACAGGCCCTGGTGGTTCCACATGAAGCTGTAAGAATGAAGAGCCGGGTAACCCACAGCGGTCTGCCCTCCCCCACCAAGTGCCAGCCCCCTCCTCAGGGATGTGGTGAGGCCCAGCTGTGCGTGGGCCCTGGGGGCTCTTGGGTTGGGAGTAAGAAATGTCGGTAGGTGGCTGAACCCCATCTGAAGCAGACATGGTGGGTGGGGACAGTGTTCAAACCCAACCTCTCAAATCCTCATCCCCCTCAGAATCCTCCATGCCTTTTGTAAGAGCCTTCCAGCTTCCCTACAGACCCAATGTCCCCTGTCTTGGAGGCCTACAGCTAGGACCTGTGTGTCCCCCAGCACGTGGTACAGTATATGGGTGCTAGAGCAGAATATTGTGCCTTTCCTCTTTGTCTGGAGCTTGAATCCTGTGGAAGATACAGAATGCAAGGGAGAAGCCACAAGGACTGGCCCAGTGGCTCCTTGCACCTGGTGTCTCAGTGGCACCATCGGGTAGGTTGGTTCTAGGGCTATGAGGCTGTGCCACAGCCTGGGTCCCTTCCCACCAAGCCAGTCTGGAGGCTGATACAGCAGATCTAGCAGCCCAGCCAGGGAGTCTGGACCGTAGATCCCTCAAGCTGATAGGGGCGCTTATCCTTGGCATCAGCCTCACAGATGACTTAATGGCTGATTCCAGGGACAAATTACAGAGCATGAAGGGGACCATCGTGTCTAGTCCTGCTGACCGGAGTCACCTGTCATGCCTAGAGCCACAGCCTTCCAGCTGTGGAGAAGAGGGAGGCCCTGCCACTGAAGTCCCTTTGCAGGAATGAAGTCAACTTAGTGGGAAACTCCAGCTCGCTGATTCTAATACCGGACTCAAATGCTGGGCTTCCTTGCAGGGTGACAGTGTGTTTCTTAGGTGTCTCAGTCCTTGCCAACATGGGTGTGTCACACATACACCACTCTCCTTGGAGCTGGCCCCCTTTTAGCTCTGACATACACGGATGAACTCAAGGAGGCCAAATCAACCATAGAAAAGGGGCTTGCTTTCACCCTCTGCTGGATTCACAAATCAGGGGAAATCCTCGCCTTCAATACGAGGGTGAAAGTCCAAGTCTGGGGTAGAAGAGCCCACATCCCTCCCCATCTGCTCTTCTGACTAAAGGTCCCCCTACCAACCCTTGGATGCTGCCACAAATGAGTCATCTGCAGGACGTCTGGCAACCTTTGCCACCTTCTCAGGACCCTATTCTCCAGAATCATTCCCTGGGAGCATTCCAGGAGGAGGCAGGCCTCTGGGATGGCCTGAGGGAGGTCCCAGGCAGGCTGGCTGCTCCACAGGCTGCCCCCGTGCCTCATCACTAGACAGAAAGTAAACACACAGTTGTTGGTTTCTGTTTAAGGTTTTTCATGGCCTGGCTTTTACGGTACGGACCTAACAAGTGAGTTTGGGGCTCAGGTTCTATTTGTTTTTCTTTCTTCAATTAAAACCGTGTGGGACTCAACTGGAACAAATGGTGATTCTCTGTGTTATTTTCTGTAACCGTTTATTTGGATGGCTGCTTAGACGTCACTGGCCTTCTGCCTTTGGGATTCCGGTTTGTCCACCCAGCCTGCTTGCAGGATGGGTTTCCCTTCCACAGTCAGATGCTCCTGGCTCTGCCCTGATGCCCTTTCTCTTCCTCCTCCTTCCAAGCCTAGCCTTGAGCAGATGGCCCAGGGAGGAGAGGAGATGTGAGAGGCTGGGCTGAGAGACTTGAGCCAGGGTAGTTATGAAGGTGAGAGTGACGGTAGGGGTGAGTGACGGGCCACCCCCAGCCTTGTCTGAAGAGTGAGTCATTGATGACGTCAGCTTTCCTGTGCCAGGCCTCCCACCCGGATACTATGCTGCAGCCACCCCCACAGGCTCCTGCCGGGTAAAGCCCCCAACTCGGGGCCCTGAGCTCAGCTATCACCACAGCCTGGCTGGCACTGTGGGGAGGAGGCAGGGAGGGACCGCATGGCCATTCTGTCTCCTGTTGGGGAAGGTGAAGCAGGAAGCCCCAACGATCATGCTGGCCACAAGTAGACAGGCATGTGGTAGCGGCGGCTGGCACGCCCCACATGTTTGTCAGATGAGTTTATGGGAACAGAAGGACAAGGAAAGCTTGACCAAGGAGGCTCCCCGGTTCTGCTCTCCCCTGAATATGGGTGAGAGGAGCCTGCCACATGAACTTTGGCTTCCTGTTGTGCCCAGGTCTTTGATGTGCAGAGGCAGCATCTGCATAGATCACTGAAGAACTCCAAAGCACACAGCGAGGAAATCCACCTTTTCCAATCCCTTTCAGTGACCTGAATCTGTCCACTTGGGGCTGGCCGGCTTCAGGGTCCCTGCTCTCCTTTTGCTGAGGCTTGGGTCCCGCATTCCCTTCTGCATTTACTCACTCTGTCCGGAGAACTTGTGTGTCAGGTCCTGCTTTGGGGGCTGGGGATCCAGCAGTAAACCCCTAGTGACGCCTTCAAGGAGCTGACTTCATCATCTCAGTAATACTTACCTTCATGACCATGTTGTATTCGTGGCCAGTGACACTAGTTATCCACTAGAGTAATGATTATCTTTTCCTTTTAAAATAAATGCTAGGGTTGTTAAAAAAAAAAAAAAATGAAGTCAACGTAGGCAAGCTATTAGGTAAGGCATGGACAGTTCCCAAACACTCTGTAAGTCATGATGCAGATAGGAGACGCCAGAGTGGGAACACCTTGCCCTGGAGGGCAGCATCACAGCCCCTGCCAGCTGTGTGTGCTGTGTGGTTCAGGGGATCTGGCTCTCCCTGTGGCTATGGTCTCCCATAAAGACAAGAGCATGAGTCACAGAGCAAGCAGGAGCCCCAGTGGACAATAGTGAGTATCCCCATGGCGCATGGTCCTGTGTGCCTCGATATGGCTGGAGGAGATCCCCACCCCTAGGGCACTCACCCCCAGCATACGTTGGGTCCCCAAGCCCCCAAGCAGTAAGGCAACCCCACTCCATGCTGGAAGTCGGAGACATCTGTGACTTTGGCACAGTGGGGAGGGGAGATCAGGCTGTGGAGGAAAGGCTGCCACCAACGGCATAGCTTCACAAGCAGTTAATTCTCAGAAATACGACTACACTAGGTTCCAGGGTGACCAGAAGATTCCTGAGTGTCTGCCATGAACGATGTGCACTGTAGCAGGAGACAAAAAGGACTTCTAGGTCCTGGGGAGTTAGAGACTTCCAGGATCAGAGACCAGGGGGCAGGACCCGCTCTCCCTCCCAGGCCCAGGCCAATGCCCTTACTTGTCGGCCAGCAAAGGGCAGGGCCAGGTCTCCTGACCCCACCAACCTTAACATGACTTTAGACCCTGGACATCCTCATGGGCTTCCGTGGTAACAGGAGCCACAGACATCAATATGGCCCTTGGCCATATGAGGACCCACTCATGGCCCTCAACATCTGAAAGGATCACAAGCTTCAACGTGGCCTCAGGTAGCTATGTGTGCCACTCACATCAGCATATGGCTCCCCCAGGCAACAAAGCCTGAGGTCATCAGGCAGCAGCACAGACTGCATATGTCCACATGGATCTCAGGCTTCATCGCAGCCTGGGACAGCAGCATAAGCCACCGATACCAAGATGAACTCTGGTGGCATCACAGGACCAGTGAGCATTTGAGAAGGTCCAATCCAGAAAGGGAACTTTTCCTCATCCCCCGCCTCCATCATTGCCCAAAACCAGAGGATGCTGCAGCCGGGCGGCAGGTTTGGGAGCTGAGTCTGGGTCTGCATAAGCTCCAGGCTGTTGTACACCATCCTGCTGACCCTCTTAGGCGACAACAGCACGTAGACCTAAGCCCTCTTTCACCTGTCACTTTCATCACGTCTCCAGTTCGGCCTCTCTCCATGGTGCATGCATCACTCAGTTTTTTTCTGTCTTTCCTTTCTCTCCATCACATATTTGTTCATTGTAGTGGCACCCACCCACCCTGGGCCCACAAGGCCGGTGAAGCCGAGACAAATACTTTAGCCTTTCTGGGCCCGCGATAGAGAGAACAATGACTAACGGTATGTTGGGAGCCTTACGGGCATTGCTACATGCAAGCTTCATCTCCTTCTCATCTATTCTCTTGGAGATAGGGGAAACTGCAATGGTTTCAAAGCATCTACACAAAAGTATGTCTTGGCTACTTTCAATGTTCCATGCAGCAATGTTTAGAATAGCGGCTCTCAGCCTGTAGGTTGCAACCCATTTGGAGACCAAACAACCTTTTTACAGGGTTGCCTAAGACCATTGGAAGACAGACGTTTACATTAAAACTTGTAACTGTAGCAAAATTAAAGTTATGAAGTAGCAACAAAAATAATTTTATGCTTGGGGGTCAACACAACATGAGGCACTGTATTAGGAAGGCTGAGAAGCACCGATTTACAAGGACCTAATGAGAGGACCAAGAGAGCAGAATGGCTTGGTGCCTGTATTGTGGAAAGGTGTTCAGCCGCCACTATAGGAAGATGGCTCTCTACTGATGCCCACCCTTGGAGTTTTTAAACTATTCTTATTCTGTCCCTATTTTTTTTATTAATTGCACAGCCACAGGCATTTGGTGACAGCAGCACAAATGAACTGAGACAGAAACCAAAATTCAAAGGCATTCCAGTGGAGGTACCAAGGCCACTGCGTTGACTAGTCTTACATTATCTTGATATGAGCTGGTCTTTACAAAGGAGGGAGCCTCAATTAAGAAAATATGTCCATAGTCAGGCGGTGGTGGCACACACCTTTAACTCCAGCACTCAGGAGGCAGAGGCAGGCAGATCTCTGAGTTCAAGGCCAGCCTGGTCTACAGAGGAAGTTCTAGGATAAGCTCCAAAGCTACAGAGAACAACCCTGTCTTGAAAAATGGAGGGGTAAGGGGTGGGAATACCTCCATAACAACAGGTTGTAGGCAAGCTTATAAGGCACTTTCTTAATTGGTGACTGATGATGTGGGTGGGGACACACATGAGCTGGTGGTCCTGGATTCTATAGGAAACCAGGCTGAGCAAGCCATGGGGAACAAGCCAGTAAGCAGCACCCCTCCCTCCACAGCCTCTGCATCAGATCCTGCCTCCAGGTTCCTGCCCAGTTTGAGTTCCTGCCCTGACTTCCTTCATTGATGGTACAGGGATGTGGAAGCATAAGCAAAATTAACCCTTTGTTTCCACCTTGGTTTTGGTCAATGGTGTTTCATTGCAGCAATAATAAGCAGGAGAGCCACCCAGCCTTTGGGAATACTGACTGGAGCCTGGTTTTGAACCATTAGACTTTCCTGCCTCTAGAAAGAGTCTACAGGGATCTGCCTTTGTCCTGCATTCATCCTTTCCCCAGACACACTGGGCTTTCCGTAGGCCCTGCCCTGTCCCATTCTAAAAATGATCAGATTTAAACCCCAAAAGCCATCAAATGCCAGAAAGAGGACTACACCAAACATGCATAGGGGAACCCAAAACTATATACTTTTCCCAAGCTCTCCAAGTCAGTGGGCAGTGGAGCCATACTTGGATCCTAAGTGTTGTGCCCCTCCTACCATGTTCCCAGAACCCAGGCCCTAGATCCACTGCCTAGGCCTTCCCTCCAGGTGCCCTGCTCTGACCATAACCTCTTCTCTCTAAGTCCTGGCCACTGGGGGCCCCATCTTGGAGGTGGGGAGCTGGAGCTGTCTCAGGAGCTGGAGCACTGTTTCCCAGCGCAGTTGCAAATATCTCGAAGCTGCAGACACACAGGCCTCTGCTCCCCACCAAAAGTCCATTGTGCTCCATGCCAAAAAACAAAAACAAAACCCACTGTGCCCATCTAGGTTGGGGATTGAGGCATCTCCCCTGGCAGCTATGCTTAGACACAGGACTTGGTCCTTATTCCCAGCATGCCTCAGGCTCCAGGAAAGAAGTGTCCTTAGGTCTAGAAAGCAAGCTCCTCGCCCCCAAGCGTATCAATGAGTGCCCATCATCACTTCTATGAAAAGTGAGGAGTAGTGGGTTCAAGGGCAAGTTCATTCACTCCCACTTTGGTGACTCTGGGTACCCCACTTGCCCCAGATCTCCTCATGTTCAGTACTCATGGCTCACCAGGTATATTTATAGGGTGCCAAGCTCTGCTGTGGGTGCTGGGATGTGACCATGAATAAGACAGACAAGGCTTCAGTCCTCTCCGGGGTGACATTCCATGGGAGCCAGAGACCGGACTGTGACTACATCATCAGTAAGATCATGTAGGAGTAGCAGAGACTGAGCTAAGAACTCGGAGGACAGAGAGAGAGCAGAGGGGTAACGGGGAAGTTCCCACTGAATGTGGTCTTCAGCTATAACTTGGAGGGGGACCCGCCGGAGGGGGCAGACCAGGCCAAAGCAAGAGGTAGAAAGCCAGGCAGAGGGGTCAGGGAGCAGCTGGCTGGCAGGCCCTTTACTTCCCGTGAAGATCTGACCCTACTAGAAGGCCACTGGGAACCCTTGAAAGGCTCTGACAGTACAGAACCAGCAGAGTGGCACTTAGGGGTGAGAGGTGAACAGGTAGGGAGTAAATTGGCCACAGAGTGAGGTCAGATGCCAACACAGTGGTTCCGGGACAGAGGACAATGACTTCAGCCTGGGTAGCGAATGAAAAGAGCCAACAAGAACTTGGAGCAGACTGGCAGGGGTAGCTGTGGGAAGGAGTGAGGAGGGCTCTTGTAGTGGCCAGGTTCCTAGGGCATGATGGGGCCCGAGCATCTTGTCCTCACTCCACTGAGCCTGAGCCCAGCCAGGGCCCTGCTGTGTGTGCACCCCCAACTCAGATTTCTAGGACTGGGAGTGGGGTGCACACTCAGTGCTGAGGCAAAGGCTAAGAAAGAGGGTATCCAAGTCACAGTCCGAGAACTGGCAGTGACAGTGCGGGTGGACACAGAAGGACATGGGGACAGGGGCTTAAGTTAGGAGCAAACAGCTTGGGGGTGGTCCCCAGACAGGAAGCACCTGGGAGGATCAGGCAGGGTTAATGCTCAAGTTAGATAAGATGTTTCCTGCAGGTGGCAGTTCCTGAAAAAGCCCAGCCATTCTCCCCAGACACCGGGGGTCACATGTTCCCACACACAGATGTGCTCATAGTCTCACCCATGTACCCTCGTGCTTACACAGCCCTACTGGCATGCCTGTCCTCAAACCCACAGTGCTACACATTCAAAATGAAACACCCCTATCACTCATGGGCACTCGAACACACCCACCATAATGTGGCCTCCCAAATGCCAGCACAGCCCACAGAAACCGGCATCAGCAGTTTCACCCCGGCCCCAGGTGTCAGACCCCAGGTCCACAAGCCAACTCCTCAGACACTCCCACCTGTCCTGTAGCCCACACACCACCCCACCGCCACTGGTCCACAAGACAGTACACTCCCTATGTGTGCCTGCTCACTTTTAACTTGGAACTTGACCCTGCCTAGATGCAAGTCCTCTAGTCCATTTCTCAGCCAGCTGAGGAGTGACGGTCCCTTTTCTTCACTGGTCAGTGCCACCTTCTCTGTGCTGCCCAGGAAGGAGACTTTTAGGGACCATTTCTGGGCCTGGTTGCTGCCCTTTCCTCACATAGGTACTGACACCCACAACAATACCACACACACCATCACATATACCTCATTCCATCATACCCACATGTATGTGCGCGCGCGCGCGCGCGCACACACACACACACACACACACACACACACACACACACACACACCACATTGGTTAACACGCCTAACACATATCCTTCTCACATGTACACACCTCCATCATTAGTGATGGTTTGAGAGGGGATCTCAATGTGGGACATCTCTAGGTTGGAGGAAATGGTTCATGGCATTAGTCTTTGATCTGCAAACTTAGCAGTAGGGCTCCCTAGCCCTTGTGTCAGGCACCATACTGGTGCCCTGGGAACATTGTACTGCCAGCTGGAGATGAGCTTATCATCACAGCAATGCAACCCTGAAGCCCTCCAGTCTCTGGGACGAGGTGGTCCAGCCAATGCTGTGTTGGTACCATGCTAAGCCACATACTTAGCAGGACCTTCTGGAGTACTACAGTGATGCTTAATTACCCTGTGTCCCCTGTTGCCTTTCTTCCAGGATGTACCTGCTGGCCACATGGCCGTCTGACCCTGCCCTGCTCTTAGCCTTTCATTCACAGCAGGGCCTAAGCAAGGAGCAACTGCCTCAGCTCCCCAATGCAGACAGGCAGGAAAAAAATCTCTGGAGATATGGTTCCCAGTAGCCAGGAAGGGCCTCTCAGGACAGACTAGGCAGGAGCTGTAATGACTTACACCTAGCTTCTGGGATAGAACCCACAGGAACTAGGCACACCCCATGTGCCAACCATCACAAGATGGTTGGCTGGGACTGAGATCTCCCAGGAATGGCTCGAGTCAGGGAGGGGGAAGCCTCAGGCCTCAGGGTGCAGCCCCAAAGACAACAGTCATTAGGCCAGAGCCCCAGCCAAGGCTCCTCCCTGCTAAGGTTGAGATGTGCCTGGTTTTATACAACCCTGGAAATTGAACCCAGTGCTTTGAGTAAGCTACAGGCAGAGCATTTTACCAACTGAGCTATACCCCCAGCCTGAGCACACTCTTTAACTGGAAAGCAGAAGAATACTTGACACCACGGTGTGAAAGCATCAGAGACTAGCCACCCACACAGGCTGAGTATATGCATCTAAGTGACAGAACAAACTGTGCTGAGGCCAATGTGAGGTTGTAACAGATCATTTTAAACCAACTAGTCTGTTTCAGAATTAACCAGGCCCTGTCATCTCCTAACCAGATTTTTTTTTCCTAACAACATTGCACTGCGTAGCCCAGACTGGCCTCAACATTCTCCACCATCCTGCCACAGCCTCCCACGTTCTGGGATTGTGGACAAATGCCACCACTGTTGGCCCTAACCAGACTATGACAGTGGTTCTTCATGCCCAGGCATCGGGCGCCTGCCTCCCCGTTCCACCCAGCTTCACACTACCGACAGCATCATTTTCCTAAGAAGGACATCTGGCCCCGTGGAGGCCTGCTGGTACTTCTGAGGGGACTTGAACCCCTCAGCGGGACAGTCAAGGCTGTCGTCTCGCCCCCCCCTTTTCTGGTTCATGTTCTGTGGCAAAGCCACACAGCTTGCTCCTTGGATCCCCACAGCCCTTTTGCTCACAGCAGCGATTTTCACTGAAGAGCCCAGATAGAATAAATGCCCCAAGCTCCCTTCAGGAGTCTAGCACCCATGCCGCCTCCTCTGGGAAGCCTCCCAGTTTGCCATAGCACAGAACAGTGACTACTTCCTGAGTGGCTAGCCCCCAGTACTGTGAAGCCCTCAGAGCCTTCACCCCTGACGCAAGGTGACACAGCTGTCACCACCCACCCTCACTTCCCCCCAGTGACCTCTTCCATCATCACTGCAGGTACTGTTTTCAGGCTTCCTTCACGGGAGAAATCTGAGACCCAGAGAGGCAAATGAGTTATGGCCTGGTGAGGCCAAGCAAGGGGCTGTCCCTCCTTCCTCGTCACTTGGCAGGCCTTGGCTTCTCCTCCCTCGTCCAGTCAGTCAGCATCCATGCTCTAGGAAGCCACCAGCCCGTGGTTCTGGTGGGAAGGAGGAGCTGGTCGTCACTGGGGAGCCCCAGGCTTGGCTTTGACAAACCTATCTTCCCATTCAGGCCCCCAGGGGCCTGAGAAGTGGGAGAAAATACAGGAAGAAGTGGCTCACTGGGTAATGGGCCATGGGACAAAAGGATGCATGGGGGTGGTTCTGGCGGCACCCAGAAAGGTGTTGTCCAGAGGCCTGAAGCCCTGAAGTAAGGCCAGACAGGGCTCACGACACCCAACCTTGCAGGGCACGGGGAGCTTCTGGGTACTGAGTCCAGCCAGCGTGGGAAACAGATCCCGGCAGAGAAGAGGTCCAACAACCCGTCAAATGAGGAAAATAGAAACAGCTCATGAATCACCAAGAAGGCGCCTTCCCTTCCCAGCCAATGCTAGGCCACCCCTCTGATGAGCCATTGTCCCCTCAGTCTCACTGAGGAAGGGACCAAAGCAGCAGGGCCACCTCACCATATGGCTGTGAAAGTTTACCGGGCCTTGCTATCCGGGAAGGCATTTTAGAAACCACAGGGAAATGATTTAAATAACTAATAGACAGCACAGACCTGAATTCAAGAAAGTCAATTGACCTGGGGACAAGGGCAGCAGCCATCTCTATGGAGACCCCAAGCTTGTCACCCTGCCCAGGCCCAGGACTGCCTCTGTCCTGTGCACCCTCTTCCAGCTGAAGACAGACATTCATTCCCTCGAGGGCATTTTTTTTCTTGGCCCCTCAATCTCCTGGCCCCTGCCCCCCTTCGTGAACCCTGAGGCAAGAGAAGGCAGTCAAAGAGAAGAGAAAGGAGACCCTCATGGTTGTCTACCTTCAAACTGGGCAGGCGGGATCCACAGATACCCAGTGCCCCCAGCGGCCTAGGTGAGCCTTCTTTGTAACTCTTTTTGCTGAGTTCGTTTTCTGGGAGCAGAGGCACTAATGTGCTTAGGAAGGCCTGGGACCAGGAAGAAATCTGTCCTAGGCCATCAGTCACCTCTTCCTGAAAGAACTTATTCAAGATCAGCTGCCTCACACATACTCAATGACAGTTTACCCCATCAGGACACTGGACATGACAGGAGTCATGACAGGAGCCAGACTCCACCTGGATAGTCCCATCAGGGCAGCCAGCCAGGTTTGTCCCATCCTGCCCCACCCCTTGGGGAGCTAGGTCAACTCAGGGACATCTGTAAGAGCCAGGATTATGTGGAAGATGGGAGTGTGAGAACGGGGCTGTCTACTCTGCCCTGGGTTCACTTTCTTTCCAGTGTGCCTTCAATAATCTCTCTCTCTCTCTCTCTCTCTCTCTCTCTCTCTCTCTCTCTCTCTCTCTCTCTCTCTCTCTCTCTCTCTCTCTCTCTCTCTCTCTCTCTCTCTCTCTCTCTCTCTCTCTCTCTGTGTGTGTGTGTGTGTGTGTAATACACTTGTGCTGGTGCCCAAGGAGAACAGGAGCCTGAGTCCCCCGGAGCTGGAGTGCCCTGGACTGGCATTTGTGGGCCATCTGCTGTGGGTACTGGGAATGGAACTACAAGGTCAATGCGTGTGCTTTACTGGTGAGCCATCTCTTCTGCCCCAATTGATAATACTATCTTTAAAAAGTCATGACAGCCCAAAATCCTGCAGCAGGCTCTTTCCCACACCCTTACTGAAACACCATCATTTTCCTGTATTACATGTCCTCTCCTGCTGTGGATACAGCTTGTTTGTTCTGCCACCAGTGTGTCCCTGCTCATCTTTGATGGAGGAGCCAACAGACACCACCTCCAGCCTGGTTCCTGCCTCATTCATCCTTCCTCCCCCAGCATCCAGAATTAACTTTCTAAAATATATTTCTTATCATTCCTCTGCTTCAAACCTGTCTGTTTTCTATTGCTATAACAGAGTACCTGAGGCTGGGGAACTTATAAAGGTTACTGTTGGCTCATGATTCTGGAGCTCAGCGAGCCACGAGGGCTTTGGTCTTCTTCAACTCATGGTAACAAGCAGAAGGGTTAATAGATGTGTGAGAAAGGACCTGAACTCCCACCATAGCTAACCCATTCCCACTAGGAAGCCACCAATCCATTCATGATGGCTTCCATGGCTCACATACTTCCCAGAGACTCCTACTCCCAACACCACAGACCTAAGGAGTTAAAGTGTCAGCACACTTTGGGGAGAAGGAGTGGGACCCTCAACCCACAGTGGAGAGATTTCCTTCTTTTACAGTTACTGAGGTTTCGAGCATTAGGCAGGAGTGCAAGTTGGCAAGGAGGATCAACTCAAAGCTCCCAGGAACGGGCTCCTTCCCTGCTTACTTCGGCAGCATATGGCACCCATTTCCAAGTCTGCCTCGAAGCCTATGTTGCCTGCTGCAACTCCTGCTACCACACTTGACATTTCAGCCAACAAAAGAGAGAACGGAGCAGAGGAGGACCTCCAGGAGCTTTCAGAAGGGGCACTGTCACTTCTGCTCATATTCCAATGTCCAGACCATAATCACCTGGCCACACCTGGTCAAGGAGGGCATGCCATCCTGTGCACACAGCTGTCTGTCCAGCAGGCTTGTCACAAGACCAACGCTTAATGCCTAGCAAGATCATAGGAAAGCAGGAGTCTCAGAACACTAGACATTGTAAAATGAAATATAAAAACTTAAAAATGCCCAAGCCCATCCCACTGCTGAATGAACTCTCCTTAAAGGAGAAGCAAGATGTAAAAAAAATAACTATGATTCCCTGTTTCAGGGGTGCTGGCTCTTCATGTGAGAAGGAATGGGTGTTGAGGAAAAGATGAGAAAATATAACTGCCTCTCAGGAAAGTCCAAGAGAATTGTCTAACAAATATTAGAACTCATGAGAGAAGTCAGCAATGTCAGCAAAATTGAGACCACACATGAATCTTTGCTTTTCCACACCCTAGAAAAATCAATGAGAAATGATGATCAAAAAAAAAAAAAAAGTTATCTCTAGAACACTGAGCCCCAAAGGAATGCATGAGAGCTGGATGCAAAGAACTGTGCAGTGTGATTGCAGTGTGACAGAGCTGAGGACAAAGACAATTGTTTCATGTCCAGTGTCTTACTCTTAAAAGGTAAAGCACTTAGCTGGGCATTGGTGGTGCATGCCTTTAATCCCAGCACTCAGGAGGCAGAGACAGGCGGATCTCTATGACTCCAGGCAAGAACAGTTTCTTGTCCAAATAGCTATCCCTGCCATATTGAAGGCAAAAGAAAACATGATTCTTTGATGTCCACCTTCCTCTCCAACGTAACTGGTGTTGCCAGGAGCAGTTATGTCTCATTGTTATGAAAAACCCTAATAAACCATTTTAAAGGCCATATTCTGTAGGTCTTTGACAGGTTTTAAAGAATACCTATCCATTTGAAATATGTCTCTGTATAGCTAGAAAACCTAACATAACTTAAAAGTTTTGACTATTATAGGTGACTATCTATAACCTGTATTTAATTATATATTACATTTTAAAATGATCTGTATAAACACTATACCTAAACAAGAGCAGAAATATACATATAACAAAATCTGTATCAATAAACCAAATTTAATACCAATTCGAAGTATGCATTTCTATATCATATTTCCTTTTTTCTTTAGAAAGAGGTTGACTGTGATCATTAACTATTTATAGCCAGCTGTTGCTCCTTCCTCAGCAGCCGAACAATTAAAAGACAACACAATAACATGCAGTGTCCAGACTCTCTGTGTATTTTCTGTCTTTACTCTTTTCCTATTACTCTATTTCTTTTTTGTTTGTTTGTTTTTATTTTTGTTTTTTGAGATAGGGTTTCTGTGTGTATTTTTGGCTATCCTGGAACTAGCTCTGTAGACCAGGCTGGCCTTGAAATCACAGATATCTGTCTGTCTCCACCTTCCAAGTGCTGGGATTAAAGGCATGTGCCATCATGCCCAGCCACTCCATTTCTTTTTTAAGGACTTTCTCTACCCTTTTTCTTTCCTCTCCCAGGCCTGAATATATTTAAACACACTGTTAACTGTTTAGTATTTTTCCCCCTGTGAATCAGTCTTTACTGTATATCTCTATATTTTTCTGACCACATGAGTCTTTAATCTTCGAAACAGCATGACTAGGATTAAAGCAGCAGTTGGCTGTCCCAATCTTTGGCTTTTTGATAGTGTAGCTTCATGGCAGAGATGCTGGCAGGAGCCATGCTTATTGCCACAACTCTGCAGAGTTTTTAGGTCTGTGCCACCACCAAGTAGCATGCCACTGGCTGCTCATAAACACCATTTAGGTGTTTGCTAGCAGGGCCTCTTAAAAGAACTGTGTGGTTTTTGCAGCTAATGCCGGGTCAGGAAGCCTCTCCTTAAGGAGGCATGCCTCTGCTTGCCTCTAGAAAACAGAGCTCACCTGAGAAAATGCTGCTACCAAGAAGTCCTGCTTGACTCTGTTCTTTTGCGTACAGAATCCCTTTTTAAGTTTTTGTCGGGTTTTACATGAAAATACTTGGCAAACGTTTGGGTGCCACAATGTAGACAGGAGTTTCTGTCCTGAAGCCATTTAGTTCCAAATAATGGAGGCTTATATTAATTATAAACTGCTTGGCCTGTTGCTCAGGCTTCTTATCGACTAGCTCTCTCATTTCTGTTCATCTGTGTATCTCCACGTGGTCTTGGCTTACTGGTGATGTCCAGGCCTCTTTCTTCCTCAGCAGCAAATGGCGTCTTCCTGACTCTGCCTACTACCTTTCTCTGTCCCTGTTTGGATTTCCTGCCTGGCTAAATCCTGCCTGTCCTTTGGCTGAAACAGCTTTATTCATCAACCAATAAGAGAAACACATACTCTCAGCATACAGAAGGACATAGCAAAGTAAAGCTGTGAGCTAGCCCTAACGCCATGAAGAAGACGTATGCATGCTGTGCTCCTAGAAGTGTAGAAGCCACAGGCCAAAAGGGGCAAGAACTCAGTTTACCCCACGGAGTGAGATGAGTATGTCACCCATCAGGATGGCAAACACACAGGCACTGGGCAGGGCAGGCAAATGAGAAATCAGAGCCCCCTGCTGGGAATGTACACTGGGGCTTTTTTCCAGAAAGCAGTTTGGTGAGGCCTGTGCTACATACAGCCCCTCACCTGGACACCAACGCTGGACAGGCAGAGACTCATGTGAAGACTTCCAGCTTAGCATGGTCTGCGTTGGCAGAAACAAGAAGCAATTTTATAGTCCTTGTGGGGTTCTATTTGAGAAGATGATGAGGGCCACCAAGATGACTCAGGAGGTAAAAGTGCTTGCTGCCAAGCCTGAGGGCCCGAGATCTACCCCAGGGACCCACATAGTAAAAGGATAGCGCCAGCTGCGCAAAGTTGTCCCCTGACAACCACCAGTGGGTGAGAGCCGGTGTGCGAACACCTGTATATGCACGCACAACAATACTACTAATAACAATAGAGACAATGTTGAATTCATACCTACTTAATGCTTAACTTCCTTCCCTGGAGGAGATATACACAATGTCTACCCCCTCTCCTAAGGTCTCAACGACAACCTGAGGCCCCATCCCACCAAAGTTCACTCTGGGGAACCAATGAGTAGAGTGGACCGAAGTTGAGGGGTTGCTTACAACAGTGTGTGTCCCCCCACCCAACTGGCCCCACCTGGAAAGCCTTTACCCAGCAGGGAGGAGGACCTTCCTTAAGTGCATAGATGAAGCACCCCCCCATAAACTCTGGTCCTTCCAGGAGACCACATCGATTAAGGCAGAATTGCATATCTTACAGGAAGTAGGGGCTGACTGGCCACTCCAGCGGCAGTTTCATGGCTCTCCCTATCCCTCCACGAGAGAGCGTGAACAGTCTGCTGGGGTGATCATTTTGTAAGAGAGCACACTCTAGCTCCTCAATGTAGTGGTTGCTTGGCTCATAGGATGATCATTCAGACTACTGATATGAAAAAAATCTTTCAAGCCAAAGTGGAAAAAGGATGCTCCAAATTAAGGTCATAGTCTACAATGCTGTTTCAGAAATGAATGAATGAATGAATGAATGAATGAATGAATGAATGAGAAAGTGCTAGGGGGAGAGTCTGGTGATATGCCAGGTGGGAAACCATGGTCCATCAGATGGGCTGATGGCGACTTGGAGAGCCATGCCAAGCCTCCAGGGGCAACCCTTCAGCTGAGAGGAGAGGCCAGATTAGGAGGCTGTGTCACAAAAAAAACCCAGAGTAGGTCAAAGGAGTGGGCTCTTGCTGGCAGAAAGCCCCTATGACACAGACCCACATGCTACAGGCTCATAATGTCCCCTCAGCTTCACACACACACACACCAGCTCATCCTCTGAGACCCCTCTTTGCGGATGTCCAGGCTGAATCAAGGCCCTGGCCCTGAGCCAGCGGGAGCCTGGGTTCTGCCCGTCGTAGGTCTTTTCTGCATCCACCCACCAGGGCTCACTGGGCAGTTCTGCTTTCCCACCCAGCTAGTGCCTGGAAGTCACTGTTTTTCCATCCATTGGATGGGTGGGCAGCCCACTCTGCCTGCCTTGTTTCTCCTTTCTGTCAGGTTCACACTTGAGCACCAAGCTTCCCCGTAGAGTCAGGAGCACTAGTTAACATTTAATCCCATCTCTCTGAAAGGTCACATCCTGTCCTCTCGCCAGCCACCCCCAGCTCAGGGGTCAGGCTGTGCCCCCCGGAAGGGAGCCAGGCAAGGCTGGAGGAGACTGGTAAGCAGCAGGATATGATGACACCCACACCGCCCAAGGTCTTTTTTCCACAGCTGAGAACACACCATGCCAAGTGGCTGCTTCTGTTCAAAGCTACCCTGACTCTCACAGCCCCCTCTCTGCTCACATCCTGTTTCCGACCCTCTGACAAAGCTGGGCCCCACGCCCTGGGCTCCCACCTGGCCTTCTGGGTTTTCACGTGGCTTTTCTGAGGTGAAGGCAGGCCACAGGCCTCTTGTTTTTAAGCTTCTTGGTGGCTTGAGGGATTTACTCCTGAGGAGGTAGTCTCATTTGGGGTAGCCTCCTCATAGGCCACAGTTCAGGTTAAAGAGGAGTGAGGGAAGAAACAGCTGACCTGAACAGAGAGAGCTCATGAACCCTGACTGATAGTTGGGAATCCAGCACAGGACCGACCCAGACCCCCTGAACTTGGGTGTCAGTTAGGAGGACTGGGAAGTCTAAGGGGCCTCTGACGATGGAACCAGGATGTATCCCTAGTGCACAAATGGACTTCAGGAGTTCATTGCCCATGGAGGGATACTCCCTTAGTCTAGGCCCTACCCCAAATGACTTAACAGACTGTGATGATCCTTTATGGAAGGCCTCACCCTCCCCGGGGAGTGGATGGGGGATGGGATAGGTAGGTCTGTGAAGAACATGGGAGGATGGGAGGGAGAGGGAACTGGGATCAATATGTAAAATAAGAAAAAAATACTAAAAAATAAATGTTTTACCTATCCAATTTTTTTTTCAAACAAAACTGCTAATTGCCTTTTCCAGATCTATTTTTTGAGGGCCTGCAGGGGTGGCCTCCTGGTGTGAGCCCGAATAAGGGAGCCCACAGGGTGGACCAGGGAAGTCTTTGAAGCCCCAGGGCAGGAGCCCCCAGATCTACCTCTGCCTGCTTCTACCACACAGAATCTGTCCTATCTCCCCCCTCAGGCCACAGTGGAGTCACTTTCCTCACACACAGGCCTTTGGCTCAGTTCAAAGAGACAGGAAGGGACCAGAATGACTGGGAGCAAAGGCCTGATGTTGTCCCAGGAGGCCAGGTGAGAGCTTTGGCAGTGGTCCTCAGGCAGCAGGAGGCTCTATCCTTGCCTTCCCTATCCCCACTGGCTGATTCCACCAGGGCCTCTCACGGCCTGAATCTCTCTTCTCCTCAGCTTCTCTCCTTCCAGGTCACCGAAGGGCAGGAGAAGCTGCCCTGACTGGGCTCAGGCCTGTTCGAACACGGCTGATTGTTGACAGTCTCAGACTTCCTCCCTTGCCTAGCTCTCCCAACAAAGCTTGTGACTAATTCCAGCTCACCAATGAGCATGAGATACAGGCTGTTATGCGGATGGGGTTTTCCTATGGTCTCCTGGTGGCACATCCATAGGACTCCAGCCTGTCTCAACTGAAGAGTTCCATGTGTCTCTCAGTAGGCAAGACCACTCTCTATGTCCTTGATCCATCTGTCTGCAACTCCCATCTCTTAAGTCACATTGAGGAGTGACTGTCACCCACCATCAGGACACTGACCTTGTTCCCAGCTTCCAATGCTTAGACATGTCTAACTTTTCACTCTACCTTCTAGCTCAGAGCTAACACATGCAGGACAAGCCAACATTCCTGATGAGAGACTGAATTCTGGCTGCCGTTGTTTTAGGAGCCTCTGCCCACCTTCATTCTCCCCTGATCTTGGCCAAGTACATAAGGTTATGGCCCACACCCTGCCTCCTGTAATATCAGCAGATCCCCGGGTCTAAGCAACTCTCCTCAGGGAGTCTTGACCTTGACCACAGCAAAGTCATGGTCATCATGTTTACCTGCTATAAGGAGAAGAAACCTGAAACTCTGAATTAAGTAAAAGTTTTTGTTTTATTTTGAGACAGGGTCTCACTATGTAGCCTTTGCTATCCTGGAACTCACTCAATAGGCCAGGCTGGCCTTGAATTGACAGAGATCCACCTGCCTCTGTCTACTGAGTGCTGGGATTAAAGGTGTGCACCACCACCCTTGGCTAGATTCCTTTCTTTCTTTCTCTTTCTTTCTCTTTCTTTCTTTCTCTTTCTTTCTTTCTTTCTTCCTTCCTTCCTTCCTTTCTTCCTTTCTTTCTTTCTTTCTTTCTTTCTTTCTTAAGATTTACTTTGTGTGTGGGGGATGTCGGGAGTGGAGGGGATTAGAGATAGGATATCTGTTTAAGCCTACCTGTCCTGGAACACACTTTGTAGACTTAGACCAGGCTGGACTTGAACTCAGTTTCACCTGCCTCTTCCTTCCAAGTGCTGGAATTATAGGCATGCATGCACCATTATGCCCACGTAAGATTTGCTTTTATTTATAAAATAAATTGCACACACACACGCACACACACACACACACACACCCTCCATATGTGCCCAAGTAAGACCAGAAGAGGGCATTGGGTTTCCTGGCGCTGGACAGATTAGACTGTCACAATTAGAATTCTCTCTTCCTAGATAGAAATATTAGGTACAAGACTTAAACTTAGCTGGGTATTAGTGGTGCACACCTTTAATCCCAGCACTTGGGAGGCAGAGGCAGGCTGATCTCTGTGAGTTTGAGGCCAGCCTGGTCTACAGAGCAAGTTCCAGGACAGGCTCCAAAGCAATACAGAGAAATCCTGTCTCAAAAACAAACAACAAAAAAAGAAAAGAGAAAGAAAGAAAGAAAGAAAGAAAGAAAGAAAGAAAGAAAGAAAGAAAGAAAGAAAGGAAGGAAGGAAGGAAGAAAGAAAGAAAGAAAAGACTTAAACTTTCCAGTTTAGGATAACTTTGTAGTTCATGCCAATTGCTCTATGTTGCTTCACTGGTAGTAGGTCTTAAATTGTGTATGTTTTTACCTTTCCTTCTCCTAGAACATACATGATATATTTGCTGTCATTGTGTATAGTTTTATATCAAGCCTAAATCTCCTTCTTTAGACTAAAAGGGGAATTATAGTGATATATTCGCACACACCCCGTCCCCGTACCTAAAGCACTGACCATGCCTTTGGGGCATGGTCACAGGTGCAGATGTGACCGTTAAAATGAATAGGATTGGGGCTCAGAGACCCTTCAGGTCACCGAGAGCATCAGGGTGGCAGGGTCTGCAACCTTGGAGCTGGAACAATGGAACAGTCACTTGTTACCTGTGTAAGTTGTTTTTCCCCAAATAAACTACACTTCATTCTATAATGAGTCTAGTGAATCCTAATTCCCACGTCAATAGCAGGCTGTCTTACATGAGTGCTGAGAACCTAACTCAGGACCTCTGGAAGAGCAGCAAACACTCTTAACCATGAACATCTCTCCAGCCCCTAGAAGAAGGTTTGTTAGGACACAAAACACAACATAATAGTAAAAATAAAAGTAGAAAAAAGACATAAAAAATCCATCAGTGGTGGCCTTTAATCCCAGCACTCAGGAGGCAGAGGAAGGTGTATCTCTGAGTTCCAGGCCAGCCTAGTCTACAAAGTGAGTTCCAGGGCAGCTAGAGCTACCCTATCTGGGGGAGAAAAAAAAAAGTAAAAATTGATGAATTGGATTACCTCTGAATTGAAATCTTCTGGTCTTGAAAAAGACCATAAAAACTAAAAAGTCAAGTCACAGACAAAAATGAATATTATTAACACATATACATGCAAAAGACATGCATCAAAATACATCAACATATAACTCGACAATGAAGGTAAGCACAGGTTGTGGTTAGGCAGCCCCTTTAAGAAAACACGGAGACAGCAGACAAATACACAAAAAGACATCTGATGTCATCAGGCATCAGGAAAGTGCGAATCATGCAGACCTAGACTGAGATACAGAACCACAGTGAGATACCACTTCACACAAAACAAGTAATGATGTGGGGCTAGCAAGGGACTATTTCTGGTATGAGTGTAAAATGCCACAGTTGCTTTGGAAAAAAAAATGGTGGTTCCTCCAAAAGTTAAACACAGAATAACCATATGACCCAGCAATCCCACACAGTTACAAATAAGAGAACTGTAACCATAGGTCCACACATTTGTACATGAGTGTTCAAAATGGTGTAATTCATAGCAGTCCCCCTCCCCCTAAAAAGCAGAAATAACCCAAATGCCCAGCAACTCAGGAATGAATAAATAAAATGTGGCATATCCACATGACTATAAAAAGGAATGAAGTACTAACTAACACATAGTGCATAATGAAAACATTATGCTAAATGATACAAGCTAGGCACAAATACCACATGCATGGCTTGTGTGATGTGAATGAGAATGCCCCACAGGCTCTTATATGTAAATGCTTGGTCCCCAATTGGTGGAACTATTTGAGGATTGGGAGGTGTGGCCTTATTGGAGGAAGTATTGGGGTTGGCTTGAGGTTTCAAAAGTCCAGGCCTTTCCCAGTCATCTCTCTCTCTCTCTCTCTCTCTCTCTCTCTCTCTCTCTCTCTCTCTCTCTCCCTACTTTTAAAAGGTACCGCTGCTCCAGAACTCGCCTGCCCCCATGCTCCCTGCCATGGTGGTCATGAATCCTCTGAAAATTTTCACCCTCTAAAAAATGTAAGCAACTTAGCAAAAGATGCAAATTAGAGCCATAGTAAGCACTGGTGGCAGGCTCAGGCAAGGAGATGAAGTCTTGGTGGGATTCTTAAGCTCTGCAGGGGGACACACAATGGTTCCACACTTTGGAAGACAGTTTGACAGTGCCTTTAAAGTATTTAAAAGCAATCCCACCATACTGCCTTGCCATTCCATTCAAATGGAGCTGGGGTGGTGCTCAATTGGTAGAGTGCTTGCCTAGCATGAAAAAAGCCCTGGGTTCAATCCCCAGCACCCACATGGAGGCTCACAACTCCAGTTCCAGGGATACTATGTCTCTACATTCCTCTAGGCATGCAGGTGATATATAGACATGCATGCAAGAAAAAACCCATACACATTAAGTATAATATATATGTCAAGACATGGTGATGCAGGCCTTTAATCCCAATGTTTGGGAGGCAAAGGCAGGCAGTGTTCAAGGCCAGCCTGGTCTATAGAGACTCGGTCTCAAAAAGTGTTAAAAATAATAAATAAAGTATATATGGGGGCTAGAGAGGAGTCTCAACGGTTGAGAGCCCTGGCTGCTCTTCCAACCAGAGTTTGGTTCGCAGCACCCACATGGAGGTTCACAATCATCTGTAACTCCCTTGCAGGGGAACAGATGCCCTCTTCAGGCAGCTGTACTCAGGAACATAGCCCCACTCAGAGACACAAACACATGCACATAAACAAACATAAAATCTCTCTCTCTCTCTCTCTCTCTCTCTCTCTCTCTGTGTGTGTGTTGTGTGTGTCTGTGTGTGTGTGTGTGTGTGTGTTCACACAGAATTCTAGAAAATGCACTCAAGCTGCCTAGTCCTGGGCTCCTTCATCAACCTCACAGGGGGCAAAAACAACAGCAAACCAATCCTCTGTTGACCAGGAGAGATGACTCAAGGCAGAGGACTTGCCTAGCCTGTTCTGAGGGTGAGAGAGGACCACCAGGAGTTCAAGGCCAGCCTGGGCAACAGAGCAAAACCCCTGCTCCTAGAAATAAAAATTAAGGGACAATATGAAAATTCTCTCAAGCCCCCAGACTGAGCTTTCTTGTCCTTGTGTTTTACCCGAGTGGCTGTTGACAGGCCATTTGAGATCTGGAGAATTTTCTACAAGTTCTTCATTTCCTTTTTTCATTCTTTCAGCTCAGCTATTACTCAATCTGAACTTAGCCTCCGATGGTCCTTTTCTCCTGCCTCCCCCACACTGTTTTCTTGCTTATGTGTATGTATGTATTCCTGTGTACAAACATGGATGTTTCCAACTGACATTTTAGTATTTGGATGCACTAGCCAATAGAGGTGGGACTGCAGTATTACCTCTTGTCTCATCTTCCTTGACAATCACTGAGGGATACACCAAGAAAGAAAAGATGGGACTTGCAATTCATGGAACTCTGGCCATTGGCAGTGTTGTGGTTTAAATAAAAAAATGGCCCTGGCAGGTCTGTGGTGGCTCACACCTTTAATCCCAGCACTCAGGGGGCAGAGGCAGGTGGATCTCTGTGAGTTCGAGGCCAGCCTGGTCTACAAAGTAAGTTCCAGGACAGGCTCCAAAGCTACAGAGAAACCCTGTCTTAGAAAAACCAAACAACAACAAAAAAGAGGCCCCCACAGGCTCATATACTTGAATGCTTAGTCACCAGAGGGTGGAATTCATTGATAGGATTAGAAGGATCAGGAGGTGTGGCCTTGTTAGAGGAAATGTGTCCTCGGGGCTTTGAGGTTTCAAAAGCCCATGCCAGGGCCAGTTTCTCTCTCTGCCTGTGGATCAGGGTGAAGCTCTTAGCTACTGCTCCAGCACCATACTTGCAACCTTGGTGATAACAAACAAACCTCTGAAACTGTTAAGCAAGCTCCCAATTAAATACTTTCCTTTTAAGAGCTGCCGTGGCCATGGTGTCTCTACACAGCAATAGAAAGAACAGTGCTTAAAACAAATGGATTAAGTCAGAACATCTGTGATCACCCTCAAGTGATGTTCATTAGAATTCCTGTGGAGTCCTGGAGGGCACCTAGGTTTGCACAAGGTCCTGCCTCTCCCCAAGGATATATAAGTGACAGTTGCCAGGGTCCCTCTCTTTCAGTGGAATAAATATCAGTAAGTCTCTCTCCTACTTTAACCCAATTAAACTCACTAGTTCGCCAAGCTGAGCTTGGGTGGAGTCATCTCATTTGACTCAAGCTCAAAGTCTCAGATCCCATGATGGAAGGAGAGTACCAGTTCCTGGAAGTTGTCCTCTGGTATTGACACACATGCTGTGGCCAAGTGTGCCCCCTAATACAATACACTAACAATAAATACAATACCTTTTGAAATAAAATGCATCCTAGGTGCATTAGCAAGGCCTGCTGGTTGTCTCCCAAGCCTAGTAGTTATTTCTGAATGGGTTCATAAATGCTCCGAATTTAGAGTCTACATCCCAGAAGCTGTGGGATATTTTGACTAAATTCTGATTGTCAGGCTATGAAAAGAAATAGTGGGCACTCAGGAGATTGTGCTCAGACCAAGAGCATGCCCTTGTTTCCCTTCCCCCAACGCAGACAAGAAAGCTGGCAATGAAGCAGGGGCCATCAGGAGACCAAGAGCAGTAGACAGCATGGTCCTTTCCTTGTGGGAACAGATGGGGTTCAACCCCGACTGCTATGCAGAAATATCACCAGGGAAAACAAGACAGATGAAATTGATTGGGCACTGTCTCAGCACACTGTAAGGACAGCTGAACAACCTGAGTTTGAATTCTGCAGGTCCACTCATAGTGAATTTGTTATTGTTGAGATTTTCGACAATTAAAAAATAATTACAGATAAAACCGATAGACTAGAAACATTGAAAATATTAAGGAAAAAATGTGGGAGCTGCATAGATTGGGCAGTGGTTAAAAGCACTTGCCACTTAATCATGAAGATCAGAGTTCAGACCCCAACACCCAAATCAGGTTGCTAACAAACACCTGTCATTCAAGCTGAAAGAGATCTGATGCCCTCTCCTGGCCTTAATGGGCACCTACACTCACACTCACAGATAAAGGAACACAGACCTAAGAAGTTATGCAGGTAATAGTGTCAATCGTTAGTAAGATAAACACAAATAGCTGAACATGGAGGCACACCCCATTAGTCCCACCATTTGGAGAAAGAGAAAGGCAGAGCTCTGTGAGCTTGAAGTCAGCCTGGTCCA
Organism: Cricetiscus sungorus; assembly: GCA_030556225.1. Taxonomy (NCBI): domain Eukaryota; kingdom Metazoa; phylum Chordata; class Mammalia; order Rodentia; family Cricetidae; genus Cricetiscus; species Cricetiscus sungorus. The sequence goes on along the minus strand of JANBXA010000372.1, from coordinate 62,807,184 downwards.
AAAGTTTCAGGCAGCTAGGGCTACATAGTGAAGATGAAGACCCTGTCTTAAGAAACAAAACAAAAAGATATATTCTAAAAAGTTGAAAGTTAGCCAGACAGTGGCGGTGCACACCTTTATTCCACAAACTCAGGAGTCAAAGACAGGCAGATCTCTTTGAGTTCAAGGCTGCTCTGGTCTACAGAGTGAGTTCTGGGACAGCCAGGACTACACAGAGAAACCCTGCCTTAAGAAACAAAAAACAAAACTACAAAGCTGAAAGTTTTTCTCAAACTTATGCAAACAAATGCAGACCATGAAGTGCCATAAAATAAGCATCCTGCATTCTTTAAATTATTTGAATTCTGTGTGTGTGTGTGTGTGTGTGCGCACACACACACACACAATTATTGGGTCACCTGGAGCTGTATTTATATAAAGCTGTGAGCCAGCTGATGTGGTGCTCTTAGCTGCTGTACCATCTCTCTGGCCCTCACCCTACATTCTATACTGTGAAAGCCTCATAAACTCCCTGCTATTTACTACCCTAAGCAGCTTACTCAAGAAAACACCCTAGTACAGTCAAAAGATCTCTTCCCAGGACTTCCCACATGTAACACACAGGATGTATTCACCAGCTCTGTTGCCAGTTAAGGCCTCAGCCAACTGCAGGTTCTTGGTGAATCTTCTGAAAGGTGGGGAGTCAACCATATGGAGGTCAGTGTCTTCACCTCCAAAGCTGTTCCCACACTGTGGGGTATCATTTAATCTTCACAGCACACCATAAACAGCCCCTCACTCTTACTGATGAGGAAAAGAGGTCTAATTTGTCCAAGGTCATGCAGCTGTGGCTCTGGCTCCAGAGCCCACACTTGAGACGTCTCACTAACATTTCCAGATTTTGTTCACTAGGACTCTTGGGAATGTAAAACAGGATGCTGGGCCCCACCCCTGAGTGGGGTAACTGATTGCACCCCAAGGGAGAGCAGAAGCCTGAGACTGGGTGACCACAGAGCCACAGTGGACTGGCTGCACTCATGATTTATTTCAGCCATGCTATATTTCTTTTTGTCCCTTGACATGTAACCATAATTCTAACCTGTACAGCACAGCCTTAAGACATGAAAATGTATTAACTGTCTAAACGCACTAATATTACTATTTTTAAACTCTTGCCCTGCAATTTTAGGTGCAGTTAAGTCATGTCAGATCTTGACTTACCTCCTAAGTTCATCTGTGGCCATAACTAACCATACTTCAAGGAAAACATCTTTAACAGTACACAGCTGGGAGTTCTGCTTGCATGGTATATGGGAATAGAATGTCTAGCTTTGAGACCACTTTACTTGCATATTAATTTTTAAGACTTTTATTGGAAGTAATAGATACTAGATTTTTCTATTTTCACTGTCTGAACCCTATCACCCTAAGGACAGAGACTAAATACTTTGAAACACAAGACTTTTAGAAAGTGTTACTGGTGCATGCATGTATGACTAGCACCCAGGAAGTAGAGGCAGAATTACTAAGTGTTTAAGGCTAGCCTGATCTACACAGCAAGTTCCAGACTATCTAGGCCTAGATGGCTAGACCTGTCTCAAAATAAAGCTGAATAAACAAGTAAACTTTTTAAGTTGTGTTTTAATCACTGGTTAGTCCTAGCTGGCCTAGAACTCACTATGTAGATCAGGCTGGCCTTAAGTTCTCAAAATTTCACTTGCCTCTGCGGTGATATATAATTTATGATTTATTAGAGCTTGCCTGGGGATACAGAAAGCAAAGTCAGCCACAAGCCATAGAAGTCAGGCACACACCTTTAATCCCAGCAGCCAGAAACTAGGACGTGATGGCACACACCTTTAGGCTTAATAGGTAGATGGTTCTCTGTGTGTTCAAGGCCACCCAGATCTACACAAGACTGATCCAGTCCTAAAGAGAAACTGCTCACACAAAGATGGTCTCTGCACCTGGGATCATATGCCTTTAATCCCAGCATTAGGAAGGATTATAAAAACAGGAGTAAGGTCTCAGATTTGAGCATTCATTCTCCAGACACACTGAGGATAGGAAGACATTAAGTCTCAGGATTCTCCAGCCATGCTGAAGAGAAGTAGCATTCTGAGGTTTGGTAAAGTCAGGATTGCATTTCAGTCTGAGGTAGACTAAGAGCTAGTGCCCAAATGCTTTACTTTTCTGATCTCCAGCTTGAAATTTAAACCCCAGTATCGATCTCTGGGCCAATTACTTTTCCTGTCACATGCCTCTGCCTCTGGAGTGAACACTGTGATTAAAGATATGTCACCACGCTGGGCTCCAAAATGGTATTTTAAGACTTTCCCTATAGTGCCCTTTACCCATGCCTTAAAGGTATGATGTGTATGTAGAGGTCTTGTGAGACAAGTGACACCAATGCTTCAGACACAGAAACAAGGCTCAGGTGACCTCATGGGCAAACTCAAGCCATTGTCCTGGGTGAAACATGATAGATGTTAAAAAGAACAGCGACATTGGATGCCTCAGAAACCAGTGCCCCAGGGAAGGAATCTAAATTTAAGCTATCTATTAAGATATCTATGGAGTCAGGTCAGTGACCTGCCTTCATCATCACTTCCTGTGTGGCCTTGAGCAAGACAATTAATTGCTTCACTGCTGATGGTTCTGTAGAATAGGGCTAGCAGCACAGGAGCTTAGAATTAAAGCATGAAGCACACTGCCAGCACACCAAGTGCTTAGAGATGACCGTAGATGCCAGCCAGTGAGGTGGCTTCTCACTGTAAGCCACCACTGTGACATTACTATGGAAGTACAGTTTAGGGCACGCCACACTAGAAAACCGGCTGGTACAGGAACTCACACAGAGATTCTGATGATTGGGGACAGGGTGGAGATACCTGCCTAGGCTCTGGAAGTTTGGAAAAATTATCAGGGGTAGACAAATTTGAAGTGATGTTACATTACAGAAGGTAGACAACTGTTCCAGATTAAAAATGGACAAAAAGTTGGCTAGCTACCTGGCTCAGTGGGTGAAAGTGCTTGCTTCCAAGCCTGACAACCATAATTCAATCTCAGAACCCACATGATTGAGGAAGTGACTCCTGCAAGTTGTCTTCCACATTCATGCATGCTGTGGGGCATAGGACCCCTGCTGTGAAATAACCCTATTGATGTTTAATAAGGATCAGGAGAAACAAATAGGCCGAATAGATGTTTATTCAGGGAGAAATAACTCACAACATAAGACAGATGAACACCAGCAGGTTCCTGGTCCCAAGGATGCCTCCGGATGTGCTCCTGTCCCCGTGCTGCAAGCAAGATGCTCTCCAAGCCCCCTCCTCAGCCTTAGTTTCCCCAGGTCACGACCAGCCGGGCCTGTCTCCACCCCCAACAGCCGTGGTCTATGCCACAGGTGTGGACAAGGTAAATATCTCACTGCAATCCCCCTTTTAGTCTAAAGAAAAGATTTGGGCTAGATACAAAAACTATATACAAAACAGTAAATAACAAGTGTGCTCTAAGAAAAGGAAAATCGAGAACATTCAAACTTAATACCTAACTATCTAGTCCTAGAGTGAAATCGAAACGGGGTTTACAATAGAATTGTCCTAAGCTGGAAAACTTAAGTCTAGTACCTAATATATCTAACTAGGAAGAGAGAATAATAGTTGTGAATAAAATAGTTTTTAAAAGACAGAGAGGAGTTGGGTGTGGTGGCACATGCCTTTAATCCCAGCACTCGGGAGACAGGGGCAAACAGATCTCTGTGATTGCAAAGTAAACTCCAGGACAGATTAAAAGTTACACTGAGAAACCCTGTCTCAAAAAGTGAAAAAATAGAAGTAAAAGAAATAGAGTAATAAAAAAGCCAGGTAAAGATGGAAAGTACAGAGAAACTTTGGACACTATACCCTGTTCTGTTATCTTTAAATCGTTTGACTGCTGAGGAAATAGCAACAACTGTTAAAATAAATGCTGCTAAATTAATTCAATTTATATATTTTAAAAATGCATTGTCTTCAAAATTTAAGTCTAAGGACAGGATACTGGGGAAAAGGATTTCTATTTTTGTTTCCACAGAAAATGAAAAGCTGTGGATTCTTTTCAGATTAATGTAGTTTGATCAAGCAAGACCCCCTGAAGCAATGTCCATGGGACAATGCAGCCTTGCAGACCACTACAACCAGGATTTCTGCATCTTCTTAGGATCCCCATGACAGCACCCCCTATCAGCAGGAAGCAGTTTGGAAAGAATGACGTCCAAATTCCCAAATATTGTTTATAAGTGTTTGTTTTCATTTATATGGGGTGGGTTATAAATGGTTAATGACCACAACCAATCTTTTTAAAGGTAAAAAGGGGATTATGGTATTTTGTTTTGAAATGGATTCTCATTTATTGATACAATTTAAGGTCAATTTTGTGATATGTATATATTTCTCCTCTTATTTAGGTATTGTGTTTATATAGCTCATTTAGAAATGTAATGTATAAATTAGTACAAATTACAGTTACCTATGATAGTCAAAACTTAAGAGTTAAGTTACTTAGGTTTTCAAGATGTATTTAAGATGGATAGGCATTCTTCAAACCTTTCAAAGACCTACAGAATATGGCGTTTAAAATGGTTTAGGGTTTTTCTTAACAGTGAGACACAACTGCTCCTGGCAACACCACCTGTGTCAGAAAAGAAGATGGACCTTGAAGAAACGTGTTATGGAGTTTGCTTTCAATATGGCAAGACTAGCCATTTGGGCAAGATACTGCTGTTGTCTGGACTGTTTGACTTCATGCTGTATAAAATGAACATGCAGGACCCACAGGAAAATGACAGCTGATAAAAGATGGACATTGCTACAGGATTCCTGCTTCATAGAAGAGTCTGCCAGACAGTCTGCAGGACACAGAAAAGTGACTGACAAACTGCCAATATAGGTGGACAGTTTAAAATTTCTTGCTTTGCCGAGGAGTCTGGCAGACACACTAAGGCCTATGGACTGAAGATGAAACATTACAGAAGAACTTCAGGTGCCTGACCAGGTAGTGAGTTATCTATGTCATTTCTAGTGTTTATATATTATCCTTCTGTGGTCTTTGAAGGAGTTGAAGACAAATAATTATGGTTATAGTTTTTATTATTTAGGAGTAAAGATAAATTGCATATAGGACTTTAGACTCACAAAGATAGGATAGATAATGGAATATGTTCTTTACATCTTACTAAATGTTAATGTACTAGATATTGTTAACTGTGATTCTCATTTGATAACAGTTGTGTGATATATTTTGCTATGCTAAGGTTAAAACTCTTCTTTTTATTTTAGACAGAAAACAGGAGATGATGGGAGATGTCATTCTGTAAATATGTTTCTCTTATTGGTTAATGAATAAAGCACTTTTGGCCAATAAGAAAGGAAGAAAGGGACTAGGAGACAAGGAGGATTCCAGAAGTAGTAGGGAGATCCAAGGTGGAGAACGGAGAGAGAAGGAAACCAGCTCTGCTCTCCGATGAGACCACGTGGAAGTACTTAGATTAATAGAAATGGGTTAATAATTAAGACAGAGATAGCCAATAAGAAGCTAGTAACTGGCCAACAGAATTATATCAAATACAGAGTCTCTGTGTTAATTGGGGCTGGTATGGCAGTGGGGCCAGACTGGCGGGAAAAAAAAACCTTACTCCTAACATAACCCTCTGTACACTGTGAGGATGTGTTGCTCTCTTGTTAATAAAAAGCATATTGGCCAATGGCTAGGCAGGATGTTGGGGGCAGAGAGAATGCTGGGGAGAAGAAAGGCAAAGTCTGAGGAGACGCTATGAGACACAGAGCAAGCAGGATGGGAAGTATGTCCATGAGGTAAATGAACATTTGGGAGCTGGCCAGCAGTCCCAACGAAAAATTTCACTACAATTCCACCACCATAATAAATGCCAAAATCTTTAATGGGTAAAAGGGCAAATGTAACACATGATAGAGGATGTTGGGAACTGAAAGTCATTTAGGAGTCAAACAGGGAATTTTTAAATAAGCTGCTTAGTAGTGGCGCCTTGCCTGTGAACCTGTAACGGTGGCCACATCCTCTTTGGGTGTGGCTTTCAGGTGGGACAGAAGCTGAAAGAGGAAAGCATGAGGCATGGTCTCTTTCTCATGAGCTCACTCTCTTGGGTGAAGCATCCGATCGGAAGGGTAGAGAAATGATGTGCGCCTTATTGTTCTGTGCAAGTTTTCCCCAATAAAAGACCCATTTATCATTTATCTTGGGCACAGTGAATTAATTAACCTTCAAATTCACTGCATTATTAGATGGTGACACTACTAGGCCCAGCAAAATGGCTCAGTGGGTAAAAACACTGGCTGTACAAGTCTCTGAACCTGATTTTGGTCCCTAGAATCCACACAAAAGTGGCGCACACTTACAATCCCAGCACTTGGGAGGCTAGGCATTGTATCACCCATGACCTGCCCAGATAGAACAGGGTCCAACATCCTATATCAACATTGCAATCAGGATGACAAGGAGCCCAACACGCACAATTCCCCCCACTGTGTGGTCAAAGATAAATACTCTTGTGTAGCAATCTTTATGTATTTATTCACACATTTGATAGAAACGTCATAGTTAGGAGCAACTCCTATTAAATTACCATTAAATCAAAACAAAGGTCAACCATAACTGCTTAATACCTGTGCCCCATCCAGCACACACACAACACACTCACACACATTCAACTACAGGTGCTGAATTCAGATAAAAGGTTTCTGTCAGGTCCTGGGGAGAAGAGAGATGCTCACTGAAAGACACTGAGGTTGCTTCAATACATCTCTCTGCTCTGCCAACACTCAAGAAGACATGAAACATTGGGGGAGTTAGTTGTTTCCTTGGCACAGAACTGAGTAGGCAACAACATTTTTTTAAAAAGAGTTAAGTTCACCTTGGGTTTAGTTTCCTTTTTCAACACCACAACAGGATTGCAAGCAGGAAAAAAAGAAAAATTCAGCTATATAAACTCCAGGGAAAAATGGGGGAAAAGATTTAAAACTTGATCCCTATTCACCATAAAGAAACCAACAAGGCCAGTCCTATATCATCTGGTTGTGATCTTATCCAAACTGTGTGTCTTACTTCTATGTCAGCTCTGGAGGGAAATGTTTTAGAGGCTCAAGAGGGTCACATAAACCATATCCCTACCATATCAGTACAGTACAAGACTTCGTCTGCTGGCCCACATGGCAGCTTACTGTTCTGAAAGTTCTGAGGAAATGGTGTAACCACCACCCATTACCTTTAGCCCTCCAGAAGGCCCAGTCAGTCTGCAGTGGGCAAACAGTGCTAAGAAGGAGTTGTGCTCAAATCTGCAACTCCATTTTGCTACCAGGGTTAAAAAGAAATCTAGTTATTTTTAGGTGAGACATTTGGTGCATACTTCCACTGACCCTATCAAAATACTGATAAATAGCAATCAACAGAAAGCTACTGTCTAAAGGGGTTTGTCTCTGGTGCTCCTGGCAAATGGGCTAAGGCTATGGCAGAAGCAACAATCCAGCAAGCACAGCCCATGAACACAGAAAAGCCAGTTAAGATGAAACCTGCTTTGAGTCAAATGAGTCAGTGTCATAGTATTTTGCAGGGAGAAGGATTCCTTGGTACAACTTCATGTCTCTAATGATACAGCAAGGTGAGGACAAGGCACTTAGCTCAGCCAGTGTTCACATCACCACAGGATTGTTGCCAAGAACATTCCTAGTGACCCCTTAGTGAGAACCAGGATCAACAACTTTCCAAGTGATATACAGAACCAGGGATATCCAGGGTGCTGCATAACCAACGGTGGCATTTGGAATGTCAGCAAGGAAGCTTCTTGGAGGAGACAGATGGGAGTCATTCCCTTCTGGCCTAAAGGTTTGTTCCAGATTAGCTCAGCATAATACTGGATTTCACAATAGTTGGCCTGAGAACATGACGGCTCCATGATGTCATGGTCCTCTCTGTCTGGTAAAGAGCAAGATGGCTCCAAATGAAATCTAACTCCAGTTATAATTCTCTCGAACTGACAGTTACAGAAGATGTCTTCTAACACATGTGACTTGTCCCTGTCCTGCAGTAGAGTTGAGGGAGCAAGGCAGGGGCGGAATTGCCTGTCTCTCCTTATCACAAAGGCCCTTAAGCATACTCAATCCGAGCCGGGCCACGGCTCCCCTCACTCTTCCGCTCAGAGGACGGAGCAGTGGTCTTGGCCTCACTGCTCATTTCCAAAGGCTTAGCTGAGATGTAGTCCTTCACTTTGATCTCCATGTTCTTGGCTTTCAGAGTGGCCATGTGCAGCTTCTCCAGGAAATCTGGCATGCCTATTGGGACACAGAAGAATCTGTTCAAGCAGCTGTGATGGTTAGTTTTCTGTCACCCTGACATAGGCTATAGTCATCTGGGAAGAGTTGAGAAAATGCCTCTATAAGACTGGCCTCTAGGGAACTATGGGGAGCACTTTCTTCATTAATGACTGATGTGGGAAGGCCCAACCCACAGTGGGTAGTACCATACCTACATAGTCAGGTGGTCCTAGGCTGTGCAAAATAGGCTGAGCAAACCATGGAGAGCAAGCCAGTAAGCAATGTTCCTCTACAGCCTCTACTTCAGTTACCTGCCCTAACTTCTTTTCATGATGCACATAAACTATAAGGTGAAATAAACCTTTTCCTTGCCAAGTTGCCTTTTTTTTTTTTTTTTTTTTTTTTTTTTTGGTCATGGTGTTCATTAGAGCAACAGAAAGCAAACTAGGACAGCTGACATACAAGCTAATAACAACAGGCCCAAAACCAGAGCGTATTCTTCCCTGTGCACAGGTTGTGAAAGCTATTCAACTCTGATCTTTTCATCAAGCTGCTGACTTACCAAATATCTCTGTTAGGTGATTAAAATGTCATTTAGTGATATAGTCAAAACAACTGTCATTTAATTCAGATAAATGAACACACACATGTCTAATTTCCCATCTGAGAGTTAGGGAACTACTAGAGCACTGGAAGAAAGTAAACTATATGAGGAGTCAGGCATGGCATCATACAATAGTAATTCCAATAACTGCGAGGTTGAAATAGGGGGATCTGCAGTTTAAAACCAAGCCAGCAAGCCGGGTAGTGGTGGCACACTCCTTTAATCCCAGCACTCGGGAGGTAGAGGCAGGCAGATCTCTGTGAGTTCGAGGCCAGCCTGGCCTACAGAGCAAGTTTTAGGACAGATAGGGCAGTTACATAGAGAAACCCTGTCTCAAAAAATAAAAACAAAAAATAAAACCAAGCTGTCCTTTAATCCAGTACTCCAGAGGCAGAGGCAGAGGCAGGCAGAGCTCTGTGAGTTCAGGGTCAGTCCAGTCTACAGAGTGAGTTCTAGGACATCCAGGGCTGTTACACCTGGAGGTTAAAGCCAGCCTGGATTATACAAGATATTTTCAAAAACAATACCAAAAAAAAAAAAAAAATCCAAGCCAAAACAATGAAACTCATGTGTAGACAAGGTATTAGAACTGGGAGATGTGATTATGGCTATGACATGCAGCCCTAGGTGACTACTGCTCCACAACTAAGTCTTCTTAGCCTCAACATTTCTCATAGCCTTCAACATTTTGGTTTTAACAGATGTCACCTAGGCTGGCCTTGATCCTGCCTCAGCTCCTGTACCCACTACTGAGATTACAATGCATACCACCAACCTAACCATTCAGCACTACTGAGCAAAAAAATCTAAGTACATCAATGACCTAAATTCATCAATGCCTATATGGAGGCATGGAAGAGGGTGTCTGGTAAATTTTCCTCTGGGTAAAAAGAAAAGAATCCTTTCTAGAATCCCTGTGCTGCTTAACCCTTCAAATCCTACCTATAGTGAAATGGGAAGACAGTTCAAATCTCCCCCAACATGTCTACAAAATGGTAAGTGCCAACCCTCCTGTTGCCACTAAGACAGAAAAACAAAATTGTTCAGCTAGGTTCAGGCCCCCTGTGCATACCCCTACTTACCACTGGAAACCATCCAACTGACACAGTAACGAGGGAACACTGTCTGAGGATTGTCACTGTATGTCAGTAAATAATCAAAGCCATTCTGGAAAAGAAAAATAGCAACAATGAGGGCACTTGGGTATCTCACAGCAACTCTATATCCAGTACCAGAATAACCATGACCCAATACTGCAGTGAAGAGTGCAATACCCTGTGAAATCCCCCACCCCAAAAGACAGTGAAGGCCAGAGGCCACTGTTCATAGAAAAGCCCCCGATCATCTTATTCGGTAAGTAAGTTTCCTGTACCCAAATCACAACAAATAAACAAATCTCTGGTGGCCTCCATGAAAGATGGATTTACAAGTTAAACAGAGGGTGCTATGTTTTCAGCTTCTAGTGAAAACACCAGCACAAACTCTCTAACGGGTCACTGGCCAAAACGTTAGACACACATTGCTACATCTTGATGTTAGGGAAGGAAGCCTCAAGGCTTGTCTTTTTCCTTTATAAATCTGGTTGTGTATCACTACTATGTTAGTGTCCTAAGTAGCTAGAAGTACAATATTTGCCGAGTCCTGAAGGTCTTTTTAGCAAATCTTCAATCATAGGAGTAGCCTTGAGGACCCTAGTACAGATGCCCAATGTTCACAACTTAAAGATCTCACCTTCCCCTTTTGCTCTCAATGCTAATAATAACTGTTTACAGAACTATGCAGCTGGAGCTGCCTTAATCCTTGCAGCCTATGATGCACTACCTTCTTCCACTTTACAGATGAACAGCTTGGACACTGAAGTGAAAAAAGGAACTCTGACCACCAGGCCTACATACATTCTGTTCTTTGGCTCAGCCCTCTCAATCCTAATACCAAAAGAGATCCAGGATCATTGAGGTGATTAAAGGGTCCTCATCCTGCTGGGTATGGTGACACATATCTGAAGCTCCAGCACTTATCAGGCGGAGGCACACAAAGCAAACAAAACACAAAATGTCCCAATCCTAAGAAACCTGGACAGCTGTGTGCTGATAGAATAAAGAGCTGATGCTCTAGCCACACATTACAAGCAAAGCCGTCAGGACTGATAATCAACAGCAAAACCTACCCTCCTGCCCCTGCTCAGTATACTATTAAGTTGTTGCTCATTTTCTCAGCATATATTTGAATGTCTGCTATGTCTGGCATTTTGTTAGGTGCGGCACAGAAAACACATCAGCTCTAGTCCTGCCCTCAAGAGCTTCTGATTATGAAGACAAAGTGCCCTAGGTGGTATTGCATTTCGGTGATAGAACCTTTGCCTCAAATGTATGAGGTTCTGGGTTTAATACCCAGTACTGAGGAAAAACAAAAAACAAAAATCAAAATGCCCTAATAGAAATCTACAATGAGTGCTGTGAAAAGTGTGCAAAAGGAAAGGTAAAGCCACAGGATACCGATACAAACAGACCCACCACAAAGGCTGCTTAAATGACAAAATGAGATCCTGCAAGTAAAACCTTTCTTAAGTTATTCCATCTGTGGGACTAGACAGTTGGCTCAGCAGTTAAAAGCATTTATTCTTGCATAGGACAGAGGTTCAATTCCCTGTATCACATGGTAGCTCACAATAATTTGTAATTCTAGTCCTAGGCAATCTGACACCCTCTTCTGGTCTCCAAGAGAACAGATATACTAGCAGAGAAAACACTCATACACACTTAAACATTCAGTAAAACTCACCTCATCAAATGACTTGTGCGGACGGATAACCATTTGGGATTCATAGGATCTGACCCTGACAAACTCTGGGGACTCTGGCACACTGGGGTGCTCCACAGCACTGTAAGAGGAAGAGGCATTAACCTGTGGTGAGCCAAGGCTAAGAGGGGGTGGGCAAGACTCTAAAACACTAACTCAACAGAACCAAGCAGTCACTGAGATAAATGAAATACAATCTAGCTTGTAAAAATAAGTTTCTTTGATAGTATAATATATAGCTCACAGGTTGTATTTCTAGTTTTACCTTTTAAAATCACCAGCATTAAGAAATTCATAAGCTTTAATCAGTACTGTGCTTGAGAAGCATGAGTAAAGCTCCTATTTCTACCCTTAACATCCACTCCCACCCTCCGCAAAAGCTTTCAAGTGTTTGTTCAGCTTCCCTGGTACATCAGCCTAGTTCCAAAGCAGGGATCAGGGATGGATAGGAACTGGCTGTTAGTAAGTCTACAGGGCACTCATGAAGGCGAGCTTAAAGGCACAGATGGGTGCAGGCACGGCTAATGGAGCTCAACAAGGGCTCTAGTAGTTATACATACCGTGACACCAAGACCATCACATTGTTTTCCTCATCCACACTATACCGACGGACATAAACATAATCCCGCGAGTACATCGGATACTAAAGAAAGGGACGGGGAAGGATTAGTGTTCTGCATCCCTGACTTGAAAGAAATAAAACCAAAGTAAATGTACTCACAGGAAAATGTGTTACCCAATGAAGAACCTCAGAACCACTGACGACATCTCTTTCAATCACCTCCAGCTTGATCACAAGAGCATCCCACTTCTTCCTATACTCTGTGTCCAGCTGCAAAAGGGAAGATCCAAACAGAGATGCAGAAGTTTCTCTGGAGGCTGGTTCTCTGACTTAAGGACATTATGGAGAATTAGTGATTTAACTCAACAGTGCCAACATTTAGAGGCATGGCTGTTTATTAGATGATTCTCTTAAGATTATTACATACATCGAAGGGGATTCTGTGTGTGTGTGTGTGTGTGTGTGCACATGTGGGTTTCTTCTATCACCCTCCACTTTATTTTTATTTCTTTATTGGTTTGTTTGTTTTGAGTCTTTGAGACAGGGTTTCTCTGTGTAGCCCTGCCTGGCTATCCTGGAACTCATTCTGTAGACTAGAATGGTCTTGAACTCAAGAGATCACCTGCCTCTGCCTCCCGAGTGCTGTGGTTTATTTTATTAAGACAGGCTCTCTCACTGAACCCAAGGCTCAATGGTTTGAGTAGACTGGCTGGTCAGCAACCTCAGAGGATCCATCTGCCCCCATCTGCCCAGGGCTGGGGTTACTTACAAACACATGCTCCCACACTCAGCTTTTATATGGGTGATATAGGACTCATGCTTTATCAGCAAGCATTGTACCCACTGGACCATTCCCCAAGTACCGTGGGGGAATTTCTTTTTCTAAACTTTATGTGTATGGTGTTTTGCCTGTATACCTGTCTGCACACTGCAGCATGTCTGCCTGGCAGCCATGGAAGCCAGAAGATGGTGTTTTAGATCCCCTGGGACTAGAGTTACACACAGTTGTGAGCCATGTGATTACTGGGAATTTGAGTTGTCTTGAAGAGCAGATAGTGCTCTCCACCACTGAGCCACTTCTCCAGCCCCCTGCAGGGAGTCTTAAAAATCTTACTAGACATCTGAGGCACATGCCTATAATATCGGCAATTCAAGAAGTAGAGACAGGAAGATCAAAAGCTCAATGAAACACAGGACTACTTGTCTCAGAAATCAAACAAAGGAAAAAACCCTAAAAGACGGAAGATGCAGCACAGTGGTTAGATTACTTGTCTAGTAAGTTTTAACAGCCATGTTCGGTTCCCATTATCATGTGCATTCATGCACACACATACACAAAAACATTGAAATAGAAATGTTTGTGGACTGTCAAGATGGCTCAGTGGGTAACTATTTTTGCTACCAGTTGATTTTAGCTTTAAGCATTAACTTGACACAGCTGGTAGTCACCTGTCTATTGGGGGTTGTCTTGATCGCTAATTGACTAGGTAGACACAGCCCACTATGGACAGTATCACTCCCTGGAAAGGTGGTCCTGGAGTGTATAAGGAAACTAGCTATACACGAGGCCTGGAAGAGAGCCAATAAATAGTACTCTTCCATGGTTTCTGTCTCAAGTTCCTGTCCCAACTTCCCTCGGTTATTAACTATAACCTATAAACTGAAATAAACCATTTCTTCCCCTACATTGCTTTGGTCAGGGAGTTTTAGCACAGCAAAAGAATGAAACTAGAACACTGTCTAACTATGTAAGCCTAACAATCTGAAATTCAATACACATAACACACATCAGGGTAGAAGAAGTAAGCACTCTACATTGTCCTCTGACCTTCACAAGCTATGCCTGTGCCCTCACCCCCACAGTAACAATAAAATTTAGAAAGAAAAGGAGACGTATGGAGAAAGCATAATGTATACTGTGTAAAGATCAGATCATTCTAAACCACTTTAAACAGAAAAAAGTATGAACAGACCTCTGATGCACTGAAATTAAGGAAGCATGTCTCGTCTTTTGGCACCTCAAATGCAGACGTATAGTATGCATCAAAACAAAACAACACTAATGCAGGTCAAAGTATACTTGCATACCCTTAGTGAGTGGGTATATTGCTGTTGCAGTTCTGGGGATTCGACCCAGGGCACATACTGCATAATGCTCTATTTTCCCAGTCCTGTTTTTAACTTTTTAAGACTGTCTCATTAAGTTGACCAGGCTGGTCTTGAACACATTATGTCCTAGGAAGACTTCAGCCTCTCAAATAGCTAGGATTACAGGCCTATTTAAACAGGCTTGGCATTATTATAATCAACAAACTAGTTACTAAAAGCTTTTCAAAAATTACAAGACTATGATGGCAGGGATGTGGGGAAAGAGGAATCCTACATTGCTAGTGGAATTATACACTGGTGCAACCATTATGAAAATCAGTATGAAAGTTTCTCAAAAAAAAAAAAAAAAAATAAAAATAGAACTACCATATGACCCAGCCACACCACTCCTGGGCATATACCCTACTATTTATGTTTACTGTTGCACTATTCACAAAAGCAAGGGAAACAAGCCAAATGAAGATAGTGAACATGTGGTACTTAGCTACAATGGAATTTTATTCAGCCATAAGAAAAAATGAAAACTATAAAACTTTCAGAAAGATGAAGTTCTATTAAACAAGGCAACAGACTCAGAAAGACAAATGACACATTCTCTTTCATATGCACATCCTAGCTTGTAATGTTTATTTATGTATATATGTGGGTATAAGTCATGAAACCCAAGGAGTCCAGGACAAAAGAAAAGTTATTGATGAAAGAAGAGAAGATAACAGAATAAGTATGACATCAAAGTTGAAAGGAGTTACTAAGGGTAGAAATATATAAGAGGAAGACAGAGGGATAAGGGAAAAGGCAGGGGGAGAAAGGAGACCAGCAAAACAAATTATGTTTTAAAATGCCACAAAGAAGCCTAATACTTTGTATACTTATTGTATATTTTGGATTGTCTTTTGTTTTGTTTTGTTTTCTGTTTTTGAGACAGGATCTCTCTATATAGTCCTTGATGTCCTGGGGCTCTCTATGGAAACCAGGACACCCTCAAACTCTGCCTCCTGAGTGCTGGGATTAAAGGCACACACCATCACATTCTGCTGTATACTAATTTTAAAAATTAAAAAATTAAATTAAATTTTAAAATAGAACTATTATGAAAATTCTATGTAGATAACACTTTGGTGATCCCACCTTTCTCTCTCACTTCTGTTTTACTGTTTTTTGAGACAGGGTCTCTATTATGTAGTTCTGGCTGGCTGTCCTGGAACTAGCTGTGCAGCCCACCCAGGCTGGCCTTGAACTCACAGAGATCTATCCTCCTGCCTCTGCTTCCTGAATACTAAGATTAATGGAAGGTACCACCATAGCCAACTCTTATATTGTTTTTTAACTTGCTAATTTGTTTTAATTCCTGGGACAGGATCTTGCTGTGTAGCTCTGACTAGCCTTATATTTGTTCACAACCCAGGCTTGTGTCTAACTTGCAGCAAGTCTCCTGCCTCACCTTCCCAAGTGCTGAGATTATAGGTATTCATTGAGCCAGGAAGCTCCAAATCTGGAAAGAAAATGAGCTCACCTGAACATTGAAGAACTGCCGAGGCGTCACATCTGTGTATGTTCCAAAAACTAGAACGACAAGAAGGGGGAGGGGGGAGCTTGCCATGCCCTGTCCCCTAAACAGCATTTTAAGTCCAGAGGACTGACAGGTCTCAAAGGCAAGATCAAAACCTAAAAATCATTCCAGGAGCAGCAAAGCAAAGCAGAGATGACATGTATCAAGGAGGAATATGAAAAGCTTGTCATCTGGCAGAGGAAAATAAATGAGAGTTTGGCAAATTTCCTTCCACAGAGCCAGGTCAGAATAGTTTAGGAAGTACAAGGAACAAAGTGCTGCATGCCTGAGCACCATGGGCTCACGTCAAAGGCAGCAGGCATGGCTCACCTCGGTACTGGTAAAGGTGGGTGCCTGTGATTGGGCGCCGCCACAGCTTGAAGTGTTTCTTGTCCATCACCATTTCCCATGGTTCTTCTTTGTCCTTTGATTTCTCATTACCTTCTGCTGCGGTCTTTGGTCCAGGAGGGTGATTATCAACTCCAGAACTCTGAAATACATTTGACATTTCCTCCAACCGTTTCATCTCATTAATGGACCTGCAAAGACAGAAACAGGCAGTGTCCATGAAATGACATGTCCAAAAGCCTGAAAATTGAGAGGTGTGGTGGGAAACAGCATATTGTCACAGTGAACATAAATAAAATCTGAGTTGTTAAGCTTGAATACTAGCCTAATACTTGTAATTAGAATAATTACTTAACCAGTTCCCCATTTCTAAATCTACAAAATTCAGAAAATAATAGTATCTACCTCAAGCTGGTTGTGAAAACATACAAAAAGGGTGCTCAAGACCTGGCCCACAGCCTCGAATAACTTAAAGAATTTTAACATTTATTTCTTTGGGGGTATTTTTATTTTATGATAGTCAAAACTTGGAGTTAAGTTAGTTAGGATTTCTAGATATGCAGAGATGTATGAGATAAATAGGCATTCTTCAAACCTTTCAAAGACCTACAGAATATGGCATTTAAAGTGGTTTAGGGTTTTCTTGACACAACTGCTCCTGGTAACACCACCTGCAATCGAAGAAACGCATAATGAAGTTTGCTTCTAATATGGCAAGACTAGTTGTTTGGACAAGATACTGCTCTTGTCTAGACTGACTATATGCTGAATAAACTGGATGTGCAGGATCCACAGAAAAGTGACTGCTGATGCAAGATGGACATTGCTACAGGATTCCTGCTTCATGGAAGAGGCTGCCTGCCAGACAGTCTACAGGACACAAAGAAAAATGACTGACAAACTGCCAATACAGGTGGACAGTTTAAAGTTTCCTGCTTTGTTGAGGAGTCTAGAGACACACTATGGCCTATGGGCTGAAGATGGAACATTACAGAACTTCAGGTGACTGACCAGACAATGAGTTGTCTCTGTCATTTCTAGAGTTTATATATTATCTTTCTGTGGTCTTTGAAGGAGTTGAAGACAGATAGTTATGGTTATAGTTTTTTTTAGTTAGGATTAAAGATAAGTTACATATAGGACTTTAGACTCACAAAGATAGGATAGATGATATTTTTTTTAAGTCTTACAAAATGTTAATGGACTAAATATTGTTAACTGTGATTCTTATTTGATAACTGTTATATGTTATATTTTGCTATGTTAAGGTTAAACCCCTTCTTCTATTTTAGACAGAAAAAAGGAGATGATGGGAGATGTTATTCTGTAAATATGTTTCTCATACTGGTTAATTAATAAAGCACCGTTGGGCCAATGGGAAACTAGATAGGCGGGACTAGGAGACTAGGAGGAGGAAAGAGGAAGTAATTAGGAGGGGTCAGCATGGAGAGCTTGGAGAAAGAAGATGCCAGCGGCGGCTCCCCAATAAGATGACCACGTAGAAATACTTAGATAAGTAGAAATGGGTTAATAATTAAGACAGAGCTAGCCCATAAACAATAATGGTAACTGCCCAACAGGATTGTATCAAATACAGAGTCTCAGAGTGTTATTTGGGGCGCCAGACCGGCGACGGGCGGGCTGGCGGAAAACAACAATGCTACAGTTGGATATTTATATTCAGACACTTCGCTCACTCTCCATCCCTGCTAGCCATGAGGAGTGATGGAGATAGACCCTAAGGCTTCACACACGTTAGGTAAGCATTCTTACTATCTGAGTTACATTCCTAGCCCCTACATTTACTTTTTTGAGGAACTTTCAAGCTACTTTATATTTGTCTGTTTACATTGCTTTACTGGTAGGGGGAGGGATATGTGCCATGCTCACACGCAGAGATTCAAGAGCAACTTGTGGGACTTAGTCCCCTCCTTCTACCATGTAGGTTCAAGGAAATGAACTTGGGTCATCAGGTGTGGCAGCAAACACCTTACCACTGAGCCATCTATCTGGTCCTTAATCTATTTTCCAAAGCAGCTGCACCATTTAAATATCCACGTCACAGACACATGAAAATTCTAGTTACTCAACGTTGACAACATTTATCATCTCCCCTGTTTTTGTTTTAAAGCAAGGTCTCACTATGCAGCCTGCTGGCCTTGAACTCCTAGGTTTTAGTAATCCCTGTGCCTCAGCTTCCCAAGGGGTTACCGGTGTCCCACTCTGTCTCTTTAAATTGATTTTATTTACAGGTGTTCATGTGCCACTGTGTATGTGTGGAAGCAAGAGGACAACTTTTAGGAATCAGTTTTCTCCTTCCACCAAGACAGTCTATCAATTCTGGTCCTGCCTGGCCAGCTCTCCTTAGCTTCCAGCTAATTCTGACTCTGCCTCCCAATTCCTAGTGGGAATGTTGGGATTACACCTGATGTTTTAAAAATGTGTGTCTGGGGATCAAACACATGCTGTTAGGCTTGAACTCTAGGTGCCTAATCCCTGGCCCCTTTTGTCTTTAAAACACACACACACACACACACACACACACACACACACACACACACACACCCTGCTCATTTCATTTTCAGATCGTTCAGTACTTACTGATTGTTTAGCCTGCAATCTTGTTAGCTAGTGTGAACAGTTTACTAAGTTTGGCAGTATCTGCTGTAGTTTTACTTCTTCCTTTTCAGTCTGGGTACCTTTTATCTTTCTCTTCCCTAGCTTGTCTGGCTATAAACGCTAGTACACTGTTCAAAGGAGGGAGTGAGAGCAGTGGCTTGTCTTGTTTGTTATTGCTGACCTTACAGGGAAGGTTTCATTTTCTCAACAAGCTGTGAGCTATTTTTAGATGCTCTTTATAAATCTGAGGATTTTCCCTTTCATTCCCAATCTGTTGAGTGCTATTTTCTTAAAGGTTATATATTGTAGGTGCTTTTGCCCATATTTTTGTCTGTGTTCCATGAGTGCCTGGTACCCTCAAAGGCCAGAAGGCGGCACTGGATTCCCTGGAATTCAAGTTACAAATGGTTGTTAGCCATCATGAGGGTGCTGGGACTTAAACCCAGATCTTCAGGAAGAGAAGAAAGACCACCAAATCATCTCTCCAGCTCCTGTGATTTCTTTAAATCATAAAATGAGGTTAGAATTAGCCAAATGCATATGGGCAGTGGTGGCACATGCCATTAATCCCAGGCTCCTGTATTTTATTCCATTAATGTGCCATATTAAATTAACTTTTTACGTTGTTGTATTCAGTCTTTTAGTACTTCCATCCAAAGAGCTATAAAATTCTAAAATGTGATACTATATGGTGTGATTATATAATTGCTTGATGATCAATGCTTAGTTATGAAGATATAGATTGGCATAATATCCAACAAAGTGTAATTACGGGCACATCTATGGAGGTAAGGAAAAATCACAAAAAAAAAAAAAAGCACAGAAAAACTGCTACTATAATTTTGGGGGGTTGTTATGGTGTGGTTTATTTTATTTTTAAGACAGGGTGTCGATAGACTGGCCAAAAACTCCTGATCCTCCTGCTATTGCCTTCCAAATGCTGAGCTGCAGGCATCTATGCCTGCCTTTATTTTTTAAATATTATATTTTGTATCTTTTATTCTTTAACCCTTTTACCTGAAACATTTTATGAAAATGATTTTTTTTTTTTTAACATGGTTCTACAGAACCGGTCAAAAGCTCCTGGCTAGGGAGGACATAGACCCTAGGGGGAATGTACTTCTTACAGTTTTGTTAAAATATAAATATTTATCCTTATACCCCTTAGTGCTGCTCTCAAAGAAGCTTCTTTTCATAGTGGGTGACAGTTGACCTAGAGACTCAAAGTGCTGAGAAAGCAACTTGAGTGCTCAGCCTTAAATGACACATCTGTATCACAAGTTTAAGAAACATTAGATACTAATCTTTTCTCATCTTCCCCACCTATATGTGAATGTTTCCATCCTTCGCCACTCACTACACAAGGACTCCTATTGCATTCCAAGAACCTAAGTCTAGATCAGTGACCCCATTCCCCTCAGAGCAATGTCTCCTTTCTCCTTGGATCAGTACTCTTTTCTATTCCATATACCTCAACCTGGAAAGACTGAGAGGTTGGACCGCAGTCAATGAGACAAAGATACAGTTGCCAATTGTGTTAGAATACAGGAATGAAGCACACTTCCTGTCCCAGGGTACCTGCTCCTGCTTCTTGATGAAGAGTAACATTTTGCTTTGCTGTGACACTAGAGTGGTGGTCTCTTTCTTTGCCACTCCTCACTTCTTTCTAACACAGAAGTCAGGAAAGTTAAGAAATGCTGTTGTCAACATGAGGTGGCTGCTCTACTCAGAAACTTACAACAGCTGTGGCAACCTGCACAAAGATCAGGTCAGGCAACATTCCAGCATGGATAGGATGGGAGCTCAGGAAGCCCCAACCAAAGCTCAGGAGCTACTTGCAGTTTATGGCTGCTGGGGGGAAGTAGGTCATTTCTTCTGAAGTTGCTCAAGCTCTGGTGAATGGTCTCACAACCATGCACATGCAAGAGTGGGTTATGAGGGAAAAGTAGTATTTTAAGAGGTTCTAGAGACAGGAGTAGGTATGAACAAGATATGCTATATACATGTTTGAAGTTTTCAAAGAAAATAAACAAAGCATGGCTTGTATTTTATCAATAACTTTAAATAGTAAACAGGAAAGAAAACCTGCTGGTTGAGTTGGCTGCACATACTAGGGTGCAATTCAAGACTAAAGGTGGCCCTGGGTGTGGCCAAACATGCCTGACCTGCATTACAGCAGTTGGGAGGCAATCAGAAGGATGGAAAATTTGAGGGCAGATTGAATTACATAGTAAGATCCTATCTAAAAAAAAGTCCAGGGTCTGAGGATGTAGCCTGCTAACAGAGTATTTATATAGTACATATACAAGCCTGGGTTTGATCCCCAGATTTGTACAACAAAAGACTAAGGAAAACGGCAATTACTAACATACTGAAATAAGGGTAACTCCTACAGAGTCAGTGACATGAATTTTCTTTTGTTCTCTACAGAACTATTATTATACTATTAGTATACTATAGTATATTATAGTATTAGTATACTATAATAATCTATCTTTATGTCAGCTTCCTTTGTTAAACTATGAATCTTTTTTAACTACTGTTTCAATTCCTAGTAACTCTAAGGTAAGTAGTAAATAGTCAACAAATATCTATTGAATAAGGTGAGTAAATGAAACAGTAGACCTCAGTAATTCAAATTCTTGTAGTGAAACATTACATTAATATGCTGCTTTAAAAGCAAAAACCACATCAGGAGCAACTGCATAGCCTGTAATTTCAACACAGAGGAAACTGAGGTAGGAGGATTATAATGATCAAAGTCAATTTAGACCACAAGCCACCCAGGGCTACATATGATGCTTTAAAAAAAAAAAAAAAAAAAAAAAAAAAGATTCAAACTTGAATTATTGGCAATCCAACATAACTTCTGAGCAATTTAGCAGTCCTTGAGAGGTTTGTTGTAGTCCTAGCTCTAATATCAACTAATAGTGTGATCTTATGAGATTCATTTACCTGTAAAGTGAAGACATGTTTTCTTTTTTATCGTTTGGTTTTGGAGACAGGGTTTCTCTGTATAGCTCTGGTTATCCTGGAACTCAGGTCTGTAGACCTGGCCTTGGGGTTGGCTACACAGAGAAACCCTGTCTTGGGGAAGAAAAAAATATTTCAACATTTAAAACAAAAAAGTTTTAAGTTGGAAGTTGCAAATTGTAATTCAAGACTAGCCCTGCAAAGGTCTAAGTACAGAAATATGGGGGATATCTTACTAATGGCAGACAATTAGATCTGCAGAAGAGAACAAAATAACAATCACAGTACCAATTACCTACAGAACAGAACAATTCCAGGCCTGACTTGGCAATAAACAAGGGGAATGTTCATGACTATTAAGGCATCATCCCATCCCATCCTATCCGCCCCCCCCCCCACACACACACACAGGGTCTCTCTATGGAACCTTCATCCCATCCCATCCCATCCCATCCTATCCTCACCACCCCCACCCCCCCACACACAGGGTCTCTCTATGGAACCTTGGCAGCCCTGGAACTTGCAATGTACACCAGGCTGGCTTCTATCTGACTCACAGAGATCTACCTACCAGAGTGCTGGGATTAAATGCACTCTTAATATCAAGCACCATTACTGAATGAGAGAGAAGCATAAATCTATTTCCCCTGGTAAACTTCTTCCTAACAACAGGAGCTAAGGCTGGTGATACAGCTCAGTTAATAGAATTCTTATCCAGGGCCTAGAGTCATTCCCTAACACCTCATAAACCAATACAAGTGGCACATATATAGTACTCAGGAGATACTACTAGTAGGAGAATATGACTGATGTTCAAGGCTATCCTCACCCACAAAGTGAGTTCAAAGCCAGCTGGGCTATAGCATCTAGTACTTGTGGAAAAGCATAGCATGAATGAAGCATGGAGCAAGACTTGGCCATTACTGTCCTGAAGGGTTCAACTTCTAAGTGCTAAGAAAACTGACAAAGCCACAAGAGCACAAGCAGTACCATAGGTAGCATGTGGAGAAGGAAGCACCTCTTCTCTATGTGTCTAATCTTGTTGGAAGAGGATAAGCAACTAATCTTCCCATGTAAGAAGACTTAGTAACAGAGAAAAGGGCAGGAGAGATTATTCCTGAAATAGTAACAAAATCAGCAGATTACATTAGTACAAGGATCAAGGAGAGATAGTCTATACTCTCCCTCTCCAAAACAATATTTGAGAAAGGGATGTAGCGAAGACTAAGGAAACCAAAGACACATGAAAATGGAATAAGCATACCAATATGTGACTCAGCCAGGGTGCTGGCCTCACAACCAATCAGTGACCCAGACTCCAAAATAATTCTGGTAGGGCCATCTCTGCAAGTAGGGATTTCAACACCACTGCTTCTTCACCTAACAAAATCTCCTCAACTTCTGCACTACTGTCGAGATTAGGGACCTTTGGCTAGGCATAGTAGCACATTCCTTTAATCCCAGGACTTGGGAGGCAGAGGCAGTTTGACCTCTATGATTCTGAGGCCAGCCTGGTCTATATATTAAGTTCCAGGATAGACAGAGCATAGTGAGGCCCTGTCTCAAAATAATTAAACAAAAACAGAAAGAATTAGGGTTTTTCAGCTATTACTGATTTGAAACATTATCTTGAAATAAGATATAAAGTAGTTCATGGCATTTTTAGACAAGCAGCTAGTTAATGCTAACATAACAAATTCAACAAATCTCAAGTCCCCTTTATGTCATTTTGTTGACATAAGAGCTTTGTACAATGCACCAAAGTGACTGTGGTCATTAAGTTCCTTTAAGCCAGAAGGATTTTACTAGTTAATAACACACTGAAAAGTTCAATGAATTCTAAATGCCCAGAAAAAGACAAAAATAGGGAAATGGCCAATTTTCCTTACAAAAATTTACTAGCACTAATTTCTCATTAAACAGAATTACTCAAACTTTTAGAGCGGTGAACTGTAACTTTTTTAAAAACGAGGTTAATGGAACATTTCCCCCTATATTTTCATATTTCCTAACATCCTTCCTCTTTTTGTTTCTGTAACTTAAAAAAAAGAAAAACTTCTGTATTTTTCCATGGGATTTGCCCTAGTCTGACAGAACATCAGCTAGCACCACAATAGTCCACAAAGATACTTTGCTTAAGAAGTTAACTGGATGAAAACACTAAACAAGCCTGGTGGTGGTGGCTCACGCCTTTGATCCCAGCACCCAGGAGGCAGAGGCAGGTGGATCTTTGTGAGTTTGAGGCCAGCCTGATCTATAAGAGCTAGTTCCAGGACAGCTTCCAAAGCCACAGAGAAATCCTATCTCAGGACTTGAGTTTGATCCCAGGGTCCCACAGGACAGAAGAAAAAAATTCCAACAATTCATTCTTTGACTTACACATAAAGGCTATAGTGTTTAAGAGCAACACCCCCCCACACACACACACATGAATACATAAATATAATAAAAATATAAAAAGAGATAGATCTTATTTCTCTTGGGCATGGTAGCTCACACCTATAATCCCAGCACTCAGGAGGACTGCTCCTAGTTTGAGGCCAGTTTAGGCTATATAGTGAGTTTCTGGCAGCCTAGGGTATAGAATAAGATCCTATCAAGGGTGAGGGTGTGGGGAGAGGGGTACTGACAAAATTATTTCTACAGCTGATGTAGCAATGCTTCAAAATTTTAAATAAGATTATTAAGACTGGATTTGTTAAGATGTTTTCTTTTTTTTCTTCTGAGGCAGGGCTCTGTGTAGTCCTGGGTGACCTGGACCTCACCATGCAGTACCACAGAACTCTTCCTGCTTCTATATCCCAAACTTGGGGGGGTGGCGATGACTAAAGGCATGTGCCACCACACCCACCCTCTAAGAGGTTCTTAAGCGTCAACAGGCTAGGAAGCCAAGAGTATTCTTCCCTCATTAAACAGAGTCCAAATCATGTAAGAAAAACACATACTGCAGTTTCAGGTGATGGCACACCTGTATCCTTGTTTCCTTTCCAAAGAGAGACTAAAGTGTAGTGGTATATACCTGTAATCCCAGCACTGGGAAGGCTGAGGCAAAAGAACTAAAAGTTCAAGGGTACTGGGCAAAAAAATGGGCAGATCCTGCCTCAAAACACTGAGGGGGAGGGGCACAAATGACTAAATAGAGAAGAATACTAAGGATTACCAAAATAGCTATCATGCTTTAACGTTTTTATACATAGAAATCATTTGTGATTATTATTATAATTCATCTTTTGAACTGGGTGGTGGTGGCACACATCTTTAATCCCACTTAAGAACAGAGGCAGGAAGATCTCTTAAGTTTGAAGCCAGCCTGGTCTACAGAATGAGTTCTAGAACAGCTAGTTTCGGAAAACACAAACAAACACATCTTTTGTCTGCAGCCATGCTATCCTGAACACAGTCGACCTTTTTAAAAGCCATCTTTCTTGTTAGGCATGTAGTCCCAGTTCTTAAGAGAGACCAGCTTTTGTTCTCAATTCATTACTGCATAAATTGCTGCTTGGCACTTGGGTATTTATTATATATGTCCAGTAGTTCACAGTATGGAACTTTACATCTCTGTTCTCATTTTTAATGTAACAAAAAACGTAAAACAGGTTCTCTCCCTGTTTAAAAAATATTTAGAAAGACTCTCAGGTAGGGAGGAGGGAACTGTCCTTCTTGGTTCCTAAAATCACGGTTCAGAAGCAGGGTGGAGGTGGGGGGTGGGTGAGGGGCACAATGTGAGAGTATCAGTTTAAAAGGAATATAGAAATGCTGTAATGCAAAAACATTTACCTTCTAAGATTATCTGGAAATTATAGTCTCACAACTACAGATTAAAAAAAAAAAAAGCCAATACAAAGGCTAATGACACAGTATTTGAATAGTTCTAAAGCAGCAAAAATTTAACCTAACTCTTACGGGTTAGAATGTTCGGGCCTCTTGCTTCGTGCAAACAGACAAATCCCTCCCAGCTTCTTAAATGTGCCAAGACACAAGTCACATAGACCGAGGGCTGTCCGCGCAAAAGCCCAAGTCCCTTCTGGATTGCAGTCATTTTATAAATGGCAAGATATCTCACACACACGCACACCCTTGGGCTTATTTTACAGCCCGTTTTGAATGTGCATTTTTTCTGGGTATTCTGATTACCAGAAAAATGGTCTTAGATATTCTAATTTGTTTTTGACATATTTCTTTAGTGCCATACTACCCATCAGAACCACCCCCAACCCCTCCCCGCTTCCAGTTATTTTTAACCTGACAAATGGAATTAACAGGCAAGGGGCAATAACGTGTGGTACTAATATGGGTTCGATCCATTGCATCGTCAATCAAAAGATCACTGGGCAAACGGGGCACTGACGACAGGGCAGGTCCCAAGGTGCCCACCAACCCTGTCGCCCAGGCTCACCCCTGTACGGAACAGAGACGCCACTGCAGACAAGAGGCTCACCTCTGCAACTCCTCCTCCTGGATCCTCTCCTCGTCCCATACGAAGACACCGGCGAGCGCCGCCATCAAGGCAGAGGCATGGCCGGGAGGGCCGCGAAGCCGGCGCCAGAGGCGTCCGAGCAGGACGCAGCGCGAGCTTTCCGAATACAGGCGGCCGTAGAGCTGCGCGATCTGCTGAGCTCGCCGCACGCGCAGTCCCGTCACGAAGCGACACTGATTGGCCAGCACGGCCAGCAGGCCCCCGCCCCGCGCGCCCGCCAGCCAGGCGGCCAGGGTGGCCGGCGGCCTCCGCGGGAACATGTCGGCCTCTGTGGGTCCCCGCGCCTGCCGCTAGGCCCCGGAGAGGAAGAGCTGCAGAGCCGGGCCGTCCGCGAAGTTCCCTTAACTGGCCGACCGCGAGTCCACCTCAGGCTCCCGAGGCCAGGAGCCACCCCTCATGCCTCTTTGCAGAAACCGCTGTGATAGTGGATTCTGAGGACAGCACCGCTGCACGAGGTCCCCTCGGTTCTGACGACCCGCTCGGCTGCGTGTACGGCGGAAGTACCGGGTCCCGGCATCCGGTGCGCGAAGGAGAGAGGTGGGCGTCCCGGGCCGCAGCAGAAGAGGTCCCGCGCGCCCGTGTCCACCCCTCACGCGGAGCGCGTGCAACCGAACCTGTCTCCTCTGTCGGCGCTCTGATTGGACGCAGCCCAGAAAGCTGGACGCTCATTGGCCAAGACGAGTGCTCGTCCGCCCTTGTTCCTAGCCGCTTGTTAGCAAGCTAGGTGGCACGGCGCGATGGCCCGTCAAGGGCGCCGGGAGAGTGACCCTCGGACCCCGGCGCGGCCGCCATTTAGGGACGTCCCATCCCGCCCGCGGAGAGGCGCGGTCAGGTGTGGTGTTCCATTGTGCTGAGAGGCCCGCTCTGTTGACCTGTCTCTACAGTCCAGGGAGGGGCGGGTCTGTGCTGGGTGGAGTGCGGTACACGCCCTACGTGAACCGGGGCCCACCGCAGGCCTGGGGTCACCTGCCTGCCGCCGGAACCTTCCAGGGACGACCTCCTAGTTGGGATTCTTCTAAACCACCTGAATATCTGCAGCTGGGACGTCGTTCTAACCTCCGGGTCCGAGAGAGGACCAGTGAGTGGTCCATCCTTACCGAGGTACTCCTTGCAGAGAATGCCCCAAGGGCAGGTGACCTGCTGCGGTCTGAAAATGCGCTAGGCCTTACCATCCAGTCTCCGTTTGACTAGGAGGAGGCTACAGGATAGGAAAGTAAACTGGTTTCCCAAAACATACCTTGCCATGGGCAACCTAATGGTTTCTAAATGGAGTCTCTGGATAAACTACTATTCTAAAATGGGGTGTGGTGGCTCCTGGCTGTAATCCTAGCACTCTGGGGTCTGAGACAGGAGCATTGCTTTGAGATCGAGGCCAGCCTGGGCAACAGTGTGTCTCAAAAGTAAAGAAGTCAGTAAAAGTTCGGTACCAATCTTAAAATGACAGTGCTAGTTGCCCCCCAAGAAGCTTTATACAAAGTTGCTTCTGTGTCATCTTTTTAAACAAACAAAACTTAAGAATCTTATTAGCCGGATGATGGTGACCCACACCTTTAGTGTCAGTACTCAGGAGGTATGAGGCAGGCAGATCTTTAGTGAGTTTAAGGCCAGCCAAGGCTGTTAACACAGAAAAACTGTCTCAAACAAAAAAATCTTAATGACAACAAATACTGGGTTTTGTTTGTTTTGTTGTTGTTTTATTGAGACAGGGTTTCTCTGTGGCTTTGGAAGCTATCCTGGCACTAGCTCTGTAGACCAGGCTGGCCTTGCATTCACAGAGGTCCTCCAGTGCACTGGAATTAAAGGCATGCACCACTAAAGCCAGCTTGTTAAAAGGTTTTTAACAGTTTGCCCCTTTGGTGAATGGGAAGCCAATTGGGGACCTATTTGGAACTGGTAAATGACGTAAGAAATACAGAATCTTTTCAGTCAATAAAACCTGTATTTAGGGCAAGGAATTAAAACCCTTTCATCTCCCCCACCTTGGAAGACTTTTTTTTTTTTTTTTTGTGGGGGTGGTGGGCACATTCCAGACAAGGTTTCTCTGTGTAGCTTTGTAAAACAGGCTGGCCTTGAACTCACATAAATTCTTGCCTCTGCCTCCCAAGTGCTGGGATTAAAAGGGTGAACCACCACCACCCTACTGAACCTAAACATTTCTAACAAGGAGAACCTGCAGACAGCTCCCAAAGCAGTTTCTTCAAACAAGGAAATTTGGAGTGTGGGGGACTTGCATATTTATACTGTAGAGACTTGTCATTCTGTAGGTGGCATGTTTCTGCAGTGCCAATTCACGCTCTTTCACACAGAGCAAGTTTTAAAATGGCAGAGAAGTATGGTGTGATGGTGCAATCAGTCCCAACACTCAGAAGGACTGCTTCCAGTCCTAGGCCATCCTGGGCTGTCTGTGGTTGGAGACCCTGCTGCAAAAGACACAAAACAAAGCTGTTGGGGAGCACAGCCTAGAAGCAGAGAATTTTACAGACCCTTAAGGGAGCAAAGTTTACTCAAGTTGCTTAGGAGATGGATTGAGCGCCCTTCTAGTATTCTAGTAGTTTATTCCGCTGCCAATAGGAGGCAGCAGCTTCTCCCTGCCTGTGAGCAAGAAACTGTTCCCTACACAGGATTTAGGTTTTGTCTTACACCCTCACTAATGTGTGCCATCTTAGATACTTGTACCAAAATAAAATTTTCTCCAAAGGTTGAGGAGGTTTTCTGGTAACTGAAAGTTAGGCCTCTCCTGCCCTATCTTGGCTGAATTTAGTTTAGAAATTAATATTGTGTTTATTTCTTCATGAGAGGAAATTAAGGAGAAATTTGTAATAGAAAATAGTGGCCTCTTGAGCAATGAGAAGGTTGGACTTTGCTGCTGTCTGCTTCCATTGATTAACAGGAGTTGTTGAGGTCTGTGAAAGCCCCAACTATCCATGGTTTAGGATTTTTATCTGCCTCATAAAGCAAAATGGAGGAATTATCCTGTGGGAACATAAAATTACCTTCTCCTCTGAAAAACCTCCCACATCACTGGCATTGATATTGTCCAGGAATATTGGGGTCTTATGAGAAATAAAGGTTTTTCAGTTGAGGTCAAGAGAATACAGCAAATGCAGCTAGGATACAGCACATGGCATCTTCTATACAAGAGAATAAATCTTAGACTCTAAACACTTACTTAAAAATGTTTCCCACTACTCAAGATTACAGCCATCAAGACCACATGCCCAAAACAATAACATGTTTTCGTTTGTTTGTTGTTGTTTTTGAGACAGAGTTTCTCTGTGGCTTTGGAGTCTGTCCTGGAATTAGCTCTTGTAGACCATGATAGTCTCGAACTCAGAGATCTGCCTACCTCTCTGCTTCCCAAGTGCTGGGATGAAATGCATGTGCCGCCACCACCTGGCCTGAAAAACAAGTTCTTTAAACTTTACAAATAGATTTTATTTTAGCACCAAGGGCTTCACTGATAACCTCTACTTTATCCCAGCGTTCTAGAACTAAAGATTGCAGGAGCTTGAAAGACAGCCAAGCAGTTAAGAGTACTTATTTCTCTTTCTTCCAGAGTTCAGTTCTCACCATACTGGGTAGCTCACAACCACTAACTCCAGCCCCAGGAAATCTGATGCCATCTTATGGCTTCTGTGGCACTCATTCATGTGGCATATTCTCGTACAGACACACAAATTTAAACAAAAACTTTAAAGAAAAACTGCGGGGCTGGAGAGGGGCTCAGTATATAGAAGCACTGGTTGGTCTTCCAGATTTGCTTCCCAGCACCCACAGTAGCTCACAACTGTCACTCCTGTTCCAGGTGATCTGACATCTTCCTCTGGATTCCTTGGGAAGCAGGCATGCACATGGTGCACATGCATACATGCAGGCGAAACATAAAATAGTAGTGGACCAAGTGACTTGCTGGGGAGGCAGAGCTTATGACAATGTTGCCTTCTGTTCCAGGACCCACTTGTTGGAATACTCAAAAAAAAAAAAAATGATCAGAGAAGAATCCAGTGAATTGTGTGCTGCCTCCAAATCCACTGTTGTGGACTAATCTTTTTGTGCACTCACTGGTTTAATTAAAAAGCTGAATGGCAATAGCTAGGCAGAATTTTTGGGACACAGAGGACGCTGAGAAGAAGGGTGGAGACACGGAGAGGAAGCAGTATGGGTACGGAGTAAAGGTAACCAAGCCACATAATAGAACTTAAGTTAGAGATATGGGTTAAGTAGTAAGAGCTAGTTGGTAACAAGCCTAAGCTATGTCCGAGCTTTCCTAATTAGTAAGTTTCCATGTGATTATTTGGGAGCTAGCTGGGGGGACAAAGTCCAACTACACACTATACCTTTTTTGTTTTGTTTTGAGCCACGGTTTATCTGTGTAACAGTCTTGGCTGTCCTTGAACTCACTTTGTAGACCAGGCTGTCCTTGAACTCACAGAGCTCTACCTGCCTCTGCCTTCTAAGTGCTAGGATTAAAGGTATGCACCACCATGACCTGGTTTTCCAACTCTTCCTTAAGGGGGCAGGGGGACTCAAACAATAACCTGTCCTTTACCTTGAAAGGAATAGTTCAGGCCACCAAGTTTGGTAGGGCCGGGTGTAGCACACAACTTTAGTCCCAGCTCTCAGGAGGCAGAGGCAGGCAGATCTACCCAAGTTAGAAGCCAGCCTGGTTTACAAATCAAGTTCTAAGACAACTAGGGCTACACAGAGAAACCCTGTCTTGAAAAAAAAAAAAAAAAAAAAAAAAGTGGCTTGGTGGGTAGGGTGTCTCCTACCAAGCCTGATGACATGAGTTCAATGGGGACACACAAGGAAGGAGATAATTGACTCCTGAAAGCTACCTTCTAACCACACCTCTCCCTCCCTCCGTGTCTGTCTGTCTGTCTGTCTGTCTGTCTGTCTCTCTCTCTCTCTCTCTCTCTGTGTCACACACAATTAAAAATGTAAAGAAAGGAATAGCTCACTATACCCTACGCCAGTGGTTTTCAACCTGTGGGTTTTGATCACTTTGGGGTCAACTGACCTTTTCACAAGAGTATCCTAAGACCATCAGAAAACAGACATTTATATTATGATTCATAATATTAGAAAACTAGTTATGAAGTAGCAACAAAAAGTTTTATGATTGGGGCTACCATAACATGAGAACTGTATTAAAAGGGTCACAGCATTAGGAAGGTTGAGAACCACTGCCCTAGACCATTAGGACTCCAGAAGTCTTTGGGCTTCTCCAGGAATATCCCCTTTCAGCATACCTTCTTATCAAGATGGCTGAAATAGTAGCTAATTCCAAGCAGCCTGTTGCCAGTGTCATAGATCAGTGTGGCACAGAGAAGTACAAGGTCTCTGGAACAAGGCTGTAACAGGTACAGGGGGACAGAGTCCTAAATGTGAATGAACCTTTCTAGTCTTGACAGTTGCAAGGAGCAAACAGTTCTTGATGGTCTTGACTATCATGCTTTAAAACCTCAAGTCCCTTCTTCAGGAAGCCTTCCCTTTTTTTTTTTTTTTTTTTTTTTCTTTAATCTTTTTGAGATAGCATCGTCCTATTGCCAGGATGGATTGGAAATCCCCATGTAACCCAGGCTGCTCTCAAACTTGTGGCAATTCTCCTGCCTCAGCCTCCTTTCTAAGTGCTGGGGTCACAGGGCTGAGACACTTGACTGTCAGGTTATGATCTCATTAGGTTTTCTCTTTCCTGGCAGCTGGTCTAGAAAGCATTCAGGACAAGAACTTCATGGGTTAATAACTTTGTGGTACTGGGTATCAAACCCAGGACTTTGCCCATACAAAGACAAGCCCTCTACCAACTATATCCTCCACAAAACACTTTGAACCAAGCATGGTGGCACAAGCCGTTAATCCCAGCACTAGGGAGGCACAGGTAGGTGGATCTTAGTGAGCTTGAAGTCAGTCTGATCTAGATATCAAGTTCCAGGCAGAGTTTAATAGTAAATCCTGTCAACAAAATACAAAAATAAATAAATGTTGAGAATGTAGCTCTATTGGTGGAGTGCTTCCTTAGTGTGCACAAAGCCCCGGGTCTTTGTACCACATAAAACTGAATCCCAAGCCTAGAATCCCAACCATCAGAAGGTCATCCCTTCTACATAGACAGTTGGAGGCCTGCATGGGCTACATGAAATGCTCTCAGAAATAATAATGAACAGCCAGGCGGTGGTGGCACATGCCTTTGATCCCAGCACTTGGGAGGCAGTAGCAGGGGTATTTGGCCTTCACAGCAAGTTCCAAGACAGCTAGGGCTGTAACAGAGAACCCCTGTCACAAAAAAAATCAAAATAATAATAATAAACTAAACAGAAAAAAATGTTTGATCCTCCCTCAAAAAAAAGTTGTGATGGCCTGTGCCTTTAATCCCAGCATTCAGGAGCTAGAGGCAGGTGCAACTCTTGCATTTGAGGTCAAACTGGTCTATAGAACTAGTTCCAGAACAGCCAGGGCAACATTGAGAAGTCCTGTCTCAAAACACCAAAAGACAAACAAAAAAGAAAAGTCTGACCTTTTGGCCTAATGAATTTACAACTTAGGCTTATCAACAAAATAGAAATACATATGTATACACAAGCAAATTTTCTTTGCCCTCCTATTAGACTGTAAGGGGACACAAAAACCTACCCACCACACTGAGGATTTTACAAAAGAAAACACCAACACCAATAGTCAAGGTAGAAACGCCATTTTCAAGAAGGTGGTAGAAGAGGCAAACATGGGGTACATGGTCCATCTCACCATTGTGTGTTCTCTTAGGAGCCAGTTGCCATCTTCTAGGGACAGTCAGGACAAGACAGGTTCAAACAGGCCCTGTACTCTGAAAGACCCAGGTAAAAAGTGGACTGGAAATTGCCTCTTTGAAAGTTCTTTTATTCTCTAACTCCTCAGACACATGGTTGGCAGAAAAGCCTCTTCCTCCCCTTCAACATCTTTAGAAAAGGCCTCTCACAAGACCTGGGGTTTTCCTCCTTGGCAGAATGGATAGGCCGGTCTGCCATGAATCTCTCCAGAAGTAAGAGCCCTCTTCCCCAGTACTTAAGTCAAGCATTTCCCCCACAACTTATAGGTGTGGAATTGACATCTTAATTGTCAAACCACTGCCCCTAAGACTTCGTGCCTTTGGCCTGGAGAGATGGCTCAGTGGTTAGGAGCCCTGGCTGCTCTTCTGGAGGGTCCAGGTTCAATTCCCAGTACTCACATGGAAGTTCACAATTGTCTATAACTCCAGGTCTCCAGGACCCAACGGTCTCACACAGATATATATTCAGACAAAACACCAATGCACATAAGAATAAATAAATCATTAAAAAAAAAAAGAGATTTCCTGCCTCACTTCGGGCAGACCCATCCAAAATGGAGTCATCTTCTGTGCCTGACCCCATTGCAATGGCACTCCCAAGGAAAGGCACAGGAAGACTGCAGACCATTTGAAAACAAAGGCTATAAAGTTTATTAGTTCTTTTCTGTCTCCACACAGAAACGTGTATTCCATACTGTCATGGCCCAGGGCACAGTACGTCTGAGAAGACCAGCTGCAGATTCTGGGGTTATCTGGAGAGAACTGCCCTTCCTTCAGGCACAACAGCCACTTTGTGTCTCCTTCACACAACACATCTTCTCTTCTGGAGCCCTCTTGAGCTACAAGGCTGGTCCCTTCTTCTGGTGCATTATGACAGGGATGGAGTTCCTGGGCTCTATCCCCTTCTATCAGGCCTGGGGGTCCTCTGTCCCCCCAACTCCCACACTCTCTGGTGCTTCTCTTAACATCACAACCCCCCACACCACCAGCAGCCCACAAAACTGTATCACCTTTGCTTCCAGAGCCCTGTGGCTTCCCACTGTTTTGAGGAACATCAGATGCACCACATCCTCACCACCACACCACTCCCTCATAGGGAATGGCCCCTCTCCCAAATGCTCTTCCACACCAACCCAGCTCTTTCTGCAACTTCCAGAAAACTGTTGATAATTCTTCTGGTTAGAACTAGTCATCCATCTCCAGCACAGGACTTTCCCAAGGTGTCTAGGAGACTACTCATCTCACCGTTTCCTTGTGGGGGAATCCATCTGCTGAGCTAAGGAAATACAATCCTGGGAGACAAGGTCCTGTCAGACATCCTGTTTCTTTCATGGGGCTCAATGTTTTGTGCATAACCTAATGGATCCTTTATAGAAATGTCTTAATGGACACAAAATGAGAAGATTATCAGTTTCCAGGAAAGACATGCATCCTGCTAGGAATGGACTACTTCCGAAAGAGCCCTAAATGCTTTCACCAAATATACACTTGGGGCCTCAAGTTGAGAATGAATGAACTAAGAATGTGGGCAGCCATCAAGGTTTCACCCATCAACTGCCTAGAAGAGCAACTCCGCAGGTCTTGCTGCCAGAACCATTTGTATTCTCAGGCTTTTCCTAGTATCACTAGAGATCTCAAAACAACTCTTCTGCAACTCATCAGAACATGCAGAGATGGGTAGGTCAAGTTTGTAGTCCATATTTTGGGCAGAACCACCTACTGTTTCTAGCTGTGGGCTTTGGGAATGTCCTCTGTGAAAGATGTCAGGAGTGAGAGGTTCCCAAGGACCAAAAGGTCATGTGTGATTTAGGTGCATGCCAAGTCCCTCCTAAATTTGCCGTCACAAGCTTCATCACTGAATGTCTCCTGCTTCTCTGGGAGGAAGAGAACAAACATCTGGAAAATTATGACAAAAATTACAGGCAGCCACTGGCATTTGTGTTTGCATTTGTAGTTCCTGGTTTTTGTTTTGTCTTTTAATTTTTTCCTAGAAAAGAAAAACACAACCAGAAGAATTTATATGACAAACTATCAGTGAGAAAAGAGAAAGAAAGGCCCGAGGAAATGAAATCTAATAAAAAGTGGGTTCCAAATCACAAGGAACAGTCCACAGGGTCGAATCCTCATTCACTTTGGCATGCATGTTTGGTGCCTGGTCTTCTGGCCTGCTCCCTCAGATGCAATGTTAGAGAGAGCTGGCCACACACTTCAAAAACCTGCCAGCGATAAGCTCAGGACTTCACAGAAAGGTAGTCTTAATTAGCTTAATTGACTTGGTGCTCAGGCATCACCTGGCAGCTTTTCTTGCCTCAGAGAAGGGTTTGGAAGGAGTCACACTGGGGCACACTTTGGCATCACAGCAGGGAACTCCAAGCAGATGCTTTCTTATGGGCACACTTGGTCTTCATCTGCATAAGCATTTGTCCATATATTCCCCACTCTTTCTGGCCAAAGAATGGGGAGGTGACAGTCTTCTTGCTATCACAGTTCAGTGACTGTATTCAGTCTCCATTCTTGCTCAAAATGTCTTAAGGGTGAGAGGAGATTGGAATTCATCTCCCTTTCAGCTAGCACTAGACTCTCACTCCAAAGAAGCTCTTAGTTGAACAAGAACAGCTTGCCTATCTGGATCCAAGCTGCAGGCCTTTCAAATCCCATCCACCTTATACCCCAGGTCTCCAGGTAAAACAACAAAATAAACAAACAATAAAACTGGACCCAATACAAACAGAATAGTTAAGAGTAATAGCCCAGTAGCACACCGCAAGACCAGCATACATTCCAGAAGGGGAGAGGGGCATGCAGCAAGCTGTAGCCCCAAGTCACAAGCTTAGGGTACACATTGACTCTGAAGGCTACAGCCAGGCCTGCACATCTGACAGGGTCCTGGCACCAATCTGATGGGCCTCTGAGTGGAGTACTATTGTGGAGAGTGGAGGGTCCTGCCCTGCTTGGCCCCAGTGCCTGAACTGAGGCCAGGTTACATCTCAGTGCCACAGTTCTGAGGAGCACCACGCTGGCCAGCCAGCCAGCCAGGCCATAGTTCTCAGCCCCGCAGGGGCCATGTGGCCCTAGTTCCACAGAAAGGCCCCAGGGAGCCACAGTTGCCTGGAAGAAGGAGCCAGGACAGAAAGCCTGCATTCTGTTGGAGAGACTGGAAGGAGTGACTGTAGACTTACAGGGAGCTATGGTCAAAAAATATTGCAGAGCCATAAGGGATGGGCTCCATTTCTGAACAGCAGCAGCCATATCCCTGTTTTAGAAAGAGAGCATGGCTGCTCTTGCTTGGTTTTGTTTTGTTTTCTCCTTTTAAAACCACTCACATTAAAAAGTGAAGGGACTGAGGTACTCAGTCCCCTTAACTAGGGTCCTTGACAGGATCAGTCTCTTGCCTGGTTCTGCTTCCTTGCCTAGATCCAACTACAAGAAGCCAGAACAGGGCAGGAGAGCAGCTGGTCTGCTCCCCAACAGCAATTCCTTCTCTCCAGAAAACCAGAACACACATGAGGAGTGGGCCAGAGACTAAAGTGCAGAGAATCCACAAAGTGGACAGCTGGGCCCAGGGCACTCTAGAAAGAATGAGGGAGTCAGCCCAGACACACAAGTGGTACAAATGCTGGGCCTGGCAAAGTGAATCTACGTGGCACAGTCCCCTTCCCTCTGTGCCCTGTTGGCATCCCTCTCAGGGACTGTCCTCTACCAGCAGCAACCCAAGGAAAGTCCCTGTCCCAAAGACGTGGTCCACGGAGGGAGGAAACTTATCTGACCATCCATGGTTGGAAGGAGCTAGTGAATAGGAAAGGAGTAGAGGGTTCTAGGAGGGGAAAGAGTGCATTATATAAAATCAGAGTCCCAGCTCTGCAGAGCAGGGACAAACAGACAACCCTAAAGGCAGAGTGTCACCTGGGGGAGGTTTGGTGAAGATGGTCAGGGTCCTACCGGTGAGACCTGTTAGGGGAAGTGGCTCTTCTGGGTGTAAGAGGAGCTGTGGCACTGGGGACAGCCCGCTGAGGAAGAGAACCCCGGCTGCCATTAGGGTGTGTAGGCTGGGGGTGGCTGGAACTGGTTGATGACATCATACTCTGCTGGATAGGGGTCATTTTCTTCCATCTCAGACAGTAACTCCAGCGCTTGCTCCTCTTCCTCTGTTGGATAGTGGCGCAGGAGGTTGGCTGCAGTAGCCAGGATTGAGGCTCCGCCAGCTCCTGCCACCAGATAGAAGCTAACAGCAAAGGTGACATAGACTTGGGAGCCGTGGTACTTCTTATGCTGTTGCTGCTGGGCCAGGATGAGCTCAGAAGCCCAGTAGGAAAAGCCAATGACGGTAGCACACTGTAGGACTGGGAGACAGGGACAGCACAGAACGGGGATCAGCAGTCAGGATGCTTAAGGAATCAATCAAAGCCTCTCACCCAGTTTTCATGGCCCAAGGCTCTAAGAACTTTCTTGGAGATGAGAATCTTGGTTTGGGCTAAGAATGTCATTTGACCACCCTGACTAGACAGGGTCTATCCTAAGAATTACTCTTCAGTAGTTAAGGAGCTTGCCTAACATGCACAAGGTCCTAAACTCAATCCTCAGTACCACCCCATGCCCCCCCCCCAAAAAAAGGGGGGGGGAGAAAAAAAAGAATGTACAATTAGTTAATAAGATACCCAGATGTTTCTAGGTCCTGAGAAGAAACAGATAAGATCATGCAGTTTTAGAAACTGAGATGAACTGAAGTCAGTCACTATCAAAAGCTCAACTGATATATCAGCCCAGGCCTGGGTGAAGAAAGCGGCTGAATACCAGCAGAGAAAGCAGACCTGGCAGGGAACTAGACTTGGGGGAGGCGGGGGGGGGGGGGGGAGAGGAGGGAAACAACTGACCATACACATCAGTCCAGATAAGACAGCCCAAGTCCTTCCATGCTTACACCAAGCCCTGAGTTTCTGTGAACTTCAATTGTCATTTTTACAGAGCCATAAGATTCCTATGGAATACTAACATTCCCTCTAATCCTTGGTAAATCATTCACAAATGACAGAAGTCAACACTAAGGTACCCCATACCCTGAAAAGTTAGAGCTTATCACACAACTCTCTACAGAGAAACAATCCTTTGTACCACTATGCCTAGGGCAGGTCCTCTCTCACATGAGTAGACTCCAGCCTTACCAGTGAGGATGTGAGCGAAAGCATAGCGACGAGTTATCTTCAGAGCTGGGTGCTTGGGCCCAAAGACATCCAAAAGGAATGCAGAGAGACTACACAGGATGCCCAGGAAGCAGAAGGCAGCAATGACCCTCAGGAGCAGCACTGTCTGGGGGTTCATGCAGAAATCTGTAGAGAGAGAATGGAAGCTTCACGTCCAAGAAACACCCTGAGGCAGGCAGTGTGATCTTAGTTCCCCCTCTCCCCCCAGTCTCCAGGAGCCAGAAGCCCTGGAGGGCAGTATGAGCTCCTGCCAGCAGCTGCTCTGTAGCAGCAAGGAACTTCTGTGCTGCAAACAGAAGTCAACTGTATACCTCAAGTCTTTTTTCCAACAAGACTAGTCTAGGGTGACTATATTTTTTCTATATATCTTTTTGAGGCAGGATCTCATGTATCTCAGGCTGACCTCAAACTTGCTAAGCAGGGGTAGAGAACAAACTTAAACTTGTGATTTCCTGCCCCCACCTCTAGGGGGCTAGACTTACAGGCATGCATCACCACACATAATTTATGGCACAAACCAGGGCTTCCTATATGCTAGGTACTCTACAAACCAAGTGCCATGCACAGTGCCTGCCCCCCAACCACCCTTTTACTTTTGAGACAAGAGTTTCAATGTATAGCCCAGGCTGGCTTCAAACTCATGATCCTTCTCCCTCAGCTTCCTGGGTTTTGGAACCAGACCTAGGTTCAAACCATTTTTCAAGATCCTGACAATTAATTAAGCTGGCATGTTAAGCTATTTTGCTAAAGGATGCTTTGGGCCCATAGGAAAAGGTCATTGACTTCTGAGCTGAAACAGTCAGAGAGACCAAGGCCAGAGGACAACTGATGCCCACTCTCCACTTATTCACTCATTTCTTCTGTTTTCATTCTGAAACAAGCACTGGACTTAAAGAACTGAGCTAAGTGAAGTAAGTTAAGTCAATTGGAGAAGGCCAAGCACTGTGATTCTGTTCATGAGATGCCAAGAAGCCAGAATCACTGGCACACAGGAGTGAGATGGTGGTTGCCAGAGGCTGGAAAAAGGGAGGGCAAGGTGTTAGTTGACTGAGTTTTCAGTTTAGGGTCATGCAAAAGTTCTAGAAATGGGCAGTGGTGAAGACTAACAACGATACAAATATGCCACTGAGCATATCTGTAAATCCAGCACTTAGGAGGTGTTACCAGGAGGTTCAGAAGTTCGAGCCAGTTTCTGCTACTTAACAAACCTGAGGCCAGCCTGGGCTTGCTGAGACCCTGCCTCAATCAGCACCCTCAACTGCACCCTCTACAAAAAAGGGAGAGAAGACTTCGATTAGGACTAGACAGCTGAAATGCAAGCCAGCAGTGGAAAAGCTAAGAAGTTATACCCTGGAAAGTTCAGAAATGAGAACATGTATATGCTACCAAAACAGGGGGCAGCTTTCAAGGAGTCCCTAGGGTGACAATCATGCACCACAACAGAGCAGCTTGCATTCCTTACAGTGTTTAAATACCTTCTTTAAAACATTTCAATAAAGAATACTGTCATTCTCCTTTGATAGCTATGGAAACTTGGATGGCTTCCTGAAACACTGAATGGAATAAAGGCTGATCAAAAAGGAGAAAAGGCGGGTCTTGTTGGTGTCCACCTTTAATCCCAGTACTCTCTGAGTTAGGGGCTATTCTACATAGTGAGTCCCTACATTAAAAAAAAAAAAAAAAAGGATGAATAAATAAATAATTTTAAAAGGGCCCAGCAGTGGTGGCTCATGCCCTTAATCCCTGGAAGGCAGAGGCAGATGGATCTCAGTGAAATCAAGGCTAGCCTGGTTCACAGAACTAGTTCTAGGGTAGCCAGAGCTACACAAAGCAAACCTGTCTTGAAAAGAAAAACAAATCCAAAAAGGAATGAAACAAGTCTTCATTTCCTCTCCCTCCTCTCCCTCAGCTATTACCATAGGTCACTGAGTAATTTAGGAAAAACTGGATAGAACTGGTCAAACTCAGGCCACAGGCTCCTTTCTTGATCTTTGATGTCAAATTCAGAACCTGAAGGTGACAATCTTCAATTTCTAGCATACATCTTGATCACCAAGGTGCTGCTGCAACCATGCACCAGGCTCCTCGAGGGTCTAGGAGCACAGAAAATCCCCATACAAGAAGCCCAAGTCTTCATTCCCCAAAAAACCAGCACTACATTCCATAAGAAGGTAAACAGATGGAGGAAAGCCCAAGAAGCTAAGTGGCGGACCCTCTGCCAACAATCAGCAGATGCTGGCCATCATGGAGTCTTGAGCAGTGGGAGATTCCAAGCATATGTACTCAGCCTCAGACTCAAATTTTGCCAGGTAGATGCTGGCTGAGCCCAGACAAGACTCAGGTGCCTCGGCCTGGCTGCCTTCAGAGTCATCTGTCATGATCTTTACTTCGGAGGCTTGGGTGATTACCTACTGTCATGGAGCTTGCCTGCCCATGAGTTCTGCCAGAACATCTGCCCTCACTGCATCCAGAACTGCCTCTTAGGACAACACAGGGATTGTGAAGGGGCCCAGGAAGAAAGGCTTCAGGGAGAAAGGGGCTTTTTGACTCCTGTCTCTGATTTGAACATTACTGAAAACTGAATCAGTTCTTTTTGAGGTCTGCATGGCATGTGGGAATGCTGGGGCAGGATTCAAAAGTGTTCCAATGCTACCAAGAATGCCTGTCAGAGACAGGGTGTTAAGGGCTGATATCACGGGCCACTTTGCAACAGTTTGCCTGCATTACTCTGCAACCAGGGACTCTGAAGAAGGGAACCCAAGAGGCTTCAAAGACACTGTTTTTTGTTTCTTCTGATGATGGTTGAACATATTATCCTTGAAAATGTGCACCTGATATATCCATGCCT
Source organism: Cricetiscus sungorus (assembly GCA_030556225.1). Taxonomy (NCBI): domain Eukaryota; kingdom Metazoa; phylum Chordata; class Mammalia; order Rodentia; family Cricetidae; genus Cricetiscus; species Cricetiscus sungorus. The sequence continues at coordinate 62,765,987 of JANBXA010000372.1, read as the reverse complement.
ATGTGCTTTACATTTTAAAATACTTTTTTTTTTTTTTTTTGAGACAGGGTTTCTGTGTAATATCCCTGGCTGTCATGTAGACCAGGCTGGCCTCAAACTCAGAGAACTGATGCCTCTGCCTCCCAGATGCTGGGATTAAAGGTGTGGCCACCACTTCCTGGCTTACTTTCATTTTAATAAACAAGATATGCACATGACAAAAAGCTTCAAGAGGCCCACCTTCACCTGCCTTTCTCTAGAGGCAAACAAGAGCCTGTACACACAAATGGGTCAAGCATTATTTTTGCCAAGCTTGACTGACACCCTGGAAGTCATCACACAGCTCAGATGAGCAGTCAGAATAAGACTGAGTGACCTCCTCCAGTCACACAGTGACCGCCCCTCCTCCCCCAGACACTGCAATGTGCTGCTTGAAACCGCTAAGCACCCACTGGCAGCTTTTATTATTTCCTTGATGGAGATAACCAATCAAACTCTAAGGAGGTGCATTGAAAAGGGTCAGATAAACTAGTAAGACATTGCCCAAGATAGTAGCTGCTGAGCTCATGAAAACAGCAGCTGGAGGACTCAAATTCCACCACACTAACAACAAAAAGCAAGAAAGGTGTGGATCGTTAAGTGATGAGCAGTGCTGACACAGGGGCTTAGGGCAAAACTGGCTTCACGCAGTGTTTGAACTCTGCAGCACTAAGGGCATCTGAGTACAATTCTGGTCACGCATTAGGGCACCAGAAAAACTACACCTGGTCTAATGCTATGCCTACCACAGGCTACAGTCAGTCTTCAATAAGTCACTAGCTGGCCTGTTTCAAAGGCTCAAATGAAAGCAGCAACACCTGCCTCACCCACCACAGACAGGTGCTAGGAGGGAAAGCAGTGGCCTGTTCAACCAGAATGAACAGAGTAACTCTGGACAGAGGAAGAGCTTCTGACCAAGATCAAGCATGTTTTGTTTCGACTGCCCTTCTCTACTTCAAAGCTATAGTGCTTAAGGCAGTGGTTCTGAACCTTCCTAATGTTGCTACCCATTAATACAGTTCCTCATGTTGTGGTGACTCCAACCATAAAATTATTTCATTGCTACCTCAAATGTAATTTTGCTACTGTTATGTAAATACCTGTGTTTTCCAATAGACTTAGGCAACCCCTGTGAAAGGGTGGGTAGGCCCCTAAAGGGGTTGATCGCCACCATGTTCAGACCAGCTGAAAGCCCAATGTGAGCTTCCTGTTGGGTGGTGCTAACATTCCAGCAGGGGAGCAATGTCTTAGCATAAGGTAAGACAGGAAGATAGCCCTAGGGCCAGAGATCTGAAAGTCTCTAGTTTCCTTTCCTAAATACCAGTATGGCAGGGAGAGCAAATAATACTCCTCCTTCCCCAAGGACACTTAAGCCCTAAAGGCTAGATAGGCTAGGAGTGACTTATGGTGGGAGAGAAAGGCCACGTGGGGCAGGGTCTTGACTTTACATTTGAGCCAGTGGTTTGCTACACTACATTCCAGACAGATAGCATATCCTATCCTCCCTCCAGTTGTATTCTGCCCTGTTTATTTTGGTAAACACTGCTTGACTGTCCCTTCTAGTCATCAGGGAAGAAGGCAGCTGCTATGTAATCAGATCCTAAGGAACTGACTTTGACCAAGGTCATTGGTGAGTCACAGGGCTGGATTTGTTTGGAATGCTCTGGCTCTTCCTGTCTACCTGTCTGTGGTTGACCCTCTCTTGACCTATGTGGGCTGAAGGCAGAAAAGCTAAAGTGGTTTCAGCCAGCTTTCTGCTATTCTTCCCTTCCTCCTTCCTCACTTAGGGGTCCTGTGGGCTAGAGGAACTCCCACTGCCCAAGTCTCTCCCAACACCTTCCCCCCAGCTCTGCATCCTTCACTCTTAAGTCTTGGCTTTCTGCCAAACCTGACACAGACAACCAACAGGGCACACTAGTGTCCAGATGGGTCATCATACAGTTGTCAATGGTGCCAGCCAAACCTCCTGAGAACAGCCCCCAAGGGCCTGGTGATGACATCAGTCTCTGTCACTACCCATCAGGTACACAGGCCCTCTATCCACGGTCCTCCAGTGGCTGTTGTCAATCTTGAGTCACTTGACATCAAATCCCAACTTAACTCATTCTCCAGCTTCCTGAAGCTGGTGGTGAGGCTGCCCTTCGCTAACCACACTAGGGAGGCAGAGAGGGCTTTCAGCGGTTCTATCCCAGACACTACAAGTCTGGGCATTTCTAGGCCTTCTCTGGATCTAAGCGCAGAGAAGCTATGTGAGAAGATTCAGAACAGAATCTGTTGAGCTGGCATTTGCTGAAGCCTTCAGGCATCTGTCACACAACAAGGGTGAGTGGCTCTGCCTCTGGTTCACCAAGTTGAGCCTGAAACCTGAGAGAGAGTGTGGGCACTAAAAAGCACAGCTCTGGCTGGGCTTGATAAAAATACAACTGGAGAGGCTTCAGCTTCCCAAATCTCCCTTTTGATTTGCAAAGGGTCTTTTCTTTTCTTTCTTTCTTTTTTTTTTTTTTTTTTTTTTTTTGGTGTGTTTTGTGTGTGCATTTCCTCGCCCCTAATAAAGCTTTCTCTTACTGTCAAAAAACAAGAAACCAATCAAACAAACAAAAAACCCACTCCATCAGAATAATAAAGGAAAACAAACTCAGAGGGCACTAAGATGTGATGGTAATAAGTGTGGACTTCAGAGTCAACTTGGATCAGCTATGTCTCTGAGTACCTTACCTACTGTCATTGAGCTGGGGGCCTTTATGTAAGGATCAAGTGAAGGCAAAAGTGAGGTGTGCTTGGTACACAGGCTTGCTTTGGAACCTTCTGGCCCACCTCATTCTCTGTTACCTGCAGAGACCTACCAGGGTATTTCCCTCTGTAAGTATCTATAAGCACCATATTTGCCCAGCATACCTCTACTCCCTTCTGGGATTGGAATATTCCAGGCTTCCAGAGTAGATCATCTAGCAGACCTAGAAATCAGCACAGTCACACAGGATACCACATGCCCGAAGTCCGCGAGGTACCACAAACACAAGACAAAGAGCAACGGAAGCGAAACAACAAGAGGCCAGATTCCTTGCCTTCTGCAATGGCTCACAAGACCCCAATGCCAATGCTTCTATTTATAGACTGTATGTAGCAAGTGATCCTGGCTTACAATGGCCAAGGAGATGAGCAGAGCAGGCAAACCACAAATGGGCTAAGATATCTAAACACACAGCAAATACAATGCAAAGTTTATGACAACATATTTGAAAAGGACAAAATTTGGTCTGAATAATTTCTTAGAAAGGGCAAATATGGCCAGGTGGTGGCAGCACACGCCTTTAATCCCAGCACTTGGGAGGCAGAGGCAGGTGGACCTCAGTGAGTTAGAGGCCAGCTTATGAAGTAAGTTGCAGGACAGCCAGGACACAGAGAGACCCTATCTGGGGGGTGGGGGGGGGGAGAGGATGACACACACAAATACTTCTGTGAACAAACAAAAACTTGAATCAAGAACTGATTTTTATTTTAACGCACCTTTGACGGGGACATATATCAGGGCAGGGTTATCATGTGATCCTTTTTTACAACAGTCAAAGTAAAACAAAGGATAAATATAATTAAGGGGACAGCACCACTTTATTCTGGCACCAACAGTTATCATTGATGCCACCCAGCAGGGCAAGCCTAGGGAGCTCGCTTCACTTTTTTTCCTGGATTTCTGAAATAAAGATGCCTCTCTCCATACCATTTGAATGGAATGACCCTTCCACCTCAGGGATGACCTGCAAAATTCAATCATCATAAACTACTTCCCAGTTTGTGTGTGACACTCAACTCCTGAAACAGAAATACCATAGCACCAAATGCAAAAGGCCTGAATGAAGACAGGAGTGCATCCAGTTCAAACTCTGCAGCCTTCTGCCATCAGGTATTGGCTACGAAAAAGCTGCACTTAAGAAGGCCTTCACCCAAGGTATAACCTTGGTCTTAGAAGACAAACTCAGGAAGAGGGTAAAAAATAAAGTCTGAAACCAGTGCCACCACCCTACTCTCTATAAAAGTCATCCATCCTAAAGCCTTAAATGTACAAAGAGAAGCAAACTGTTGAGACCTCAGCAAGAAGAACAACACTAGGTGACAGGATAAGGCTTTTCATCTTAGACCTACAGTACTGTTTTTATTTCCAATACAGAGGGGGACCTTTTCACCAGATTATAGGGCTTGAGCCCTTCATTAGATACTTTGCACATATCTTACAGCAATGTACCAGAACTAGAGGGCAAAGAAGAAACATGTAAACTTCCGAGACTAGTTCCAAGGACTTGAGGGCAACAAGATGTGTCCATTTGGGGCCCAATAGCCATTTTTAGGTTAAAATATCAGGTAGTACAGTCTGCTTTCACACCACACAGCCTTTCTCCTCACTCCTAGAAACAGAGGAGCTGCTATGAGACTCATGAAACAGACCCTCCACTAAGCTCTGAACTCCCATTTCATCCAATAAACAGAATAGGTGTTTTCTTCTGCCTGTTGGTCTGGGAAATCCGTTGACAAAAAAAAAAGCAATCATCTCTGTCAGTCATACCTATAAGGGCACTGAAAGCCAAATTCCAACTGTTGAGTGTGGCAATGGAACTGACGTCTGGTACCTGGGATGCCGAAAGTACCCTCTACTATAAGTCCAATTATCATAAATACTAAAGTGGTCATATTAACAGTTGTTTTCTCCATCAATCAAGCTGGCCCAAAACAACTTTTCTGCATCTCAGGTCTGTTAGAAGGGGGTGGTTAATTGTGATACCTAATACCCTATTAAAGTGCTCTTCCTCTGGCAGAAATCTAAAAAAGGCACATTCTGTATTAGCAAGACAGTGAAGAATAGGTGCTTGGCTGAATAACATCAGAATTGATGAGGGGCTAGACCCCCAAACAGAGCCACCTGGTGGGCATGAGCACCAAGTAAGAACGGGGCTGTTGCCTTCAACAAATGACTGCCTCTGGTCATCTGTTTCCTTCAGCCAGTCCCATGTCCGTTCCGCACCACCCCTCTAGTCGGGAGAGGAGGAGATCAGCGCCCTCACCTTTTAGCAGATCCGGATGCACGTAGCCCAGCACGTCCGAGACCCCCAGCTCCTGGCGGGAACAGGTGCCTCCGTGGATGTGCAACCAAGCGGGCTCCGCCAGGGCAGTACACAACGCTGTGATGGACAGGGCGCCAGGCAGGGCCGAAGCCAGGCTCCGCTCCGGCTGTTTGGGCAGAGCGCTGCTTCCCGGGCTCCTCCGGCGGCGCCCTCCCGGCAGCCCTGCGCCTCCAGGGGCATACATGCCCGGGGCCGCCCGCTGTAGCTATGCGGAGGCTACTGATGGCCGCCGACCTCAGCGGGGCGCGCAGAGCCTATCTGTACCCGGGTGAAGAGCAACGCAATGGGCGGCTGGCCCGGAGCTGTCAGAGCCCGCACCAGAGACTGCGGGGTGGGACCCAGGGCTAAGCACAGACCAAAGGACTGCGGGAATCCGGGGGGCGGGGACCGAGGGCTCTGGAGGAAGGGTACTGAACCAGGGAGACGACAGGGAACTAGGTGGGCTGTGGACATGCCAGGGTGAACAGACGGAGGTCCTGGGGGGTCAGCTACAGGCGCGGGAGGGGGAGGGAGCGGAGTAGACTTAGACCGGGGTTATTGGACAGAGGGCTCCTGAGGGGCGGAGGATGCGGCTGGGCCGCCGGGATCCGAAACCCGCACTCTGAGGTTCGACCTAAGCCACAGTGACCCTCCCTACTCTAGTCCCTGCTCCTCACCGGTCAGCAGGCCTCAGAGCCGGGATGGCGCCGCTCCGCCCGGTCACAGGCTTCTCAGCTGCCCGGGTCAAGCGATCCCAGGCCCCAATCCCCGCAACGCCCAGACGGACCCGGGCTGATGCACTTCCGGCTTCCTCCAACCCCACCTCCCTTGTCTCCTCCTCCGGCTCACCGCTCTGCCCTAGGCCTTCGTCACTGTGTGCGCGCGCACCACCTGTCCTCGCGCGGAGCATCAAGGGACTGGTAGTTCGGAACAGTCCCGCGAGGCTTCCCGTTGGGGAGGGTGGTAGAGTGACTACAAATCCCAGAAGGCCGCGCGGCCTCAGCAGCGGGTGCTTCAGTTCCCAGGGCGACCCCTCTGGCTGAAGGTGGACATCTAGCGTCCGCGGGGTCCTGTAGTGGCCACCGCTTTCCGCACGTTGCTTTCAGCGTCCTCCTTCTCACCCTGAGGCCGCCGCTATGAAGGATTCGCTGGTGCTGCAGAGCCGTATCCCGGCGCACCCGGACTCCCGCTGCTGGTTCCTGGCCTGGAACCCCTCGGGGACCCTGCTGGCCTCGTGCGGCGGCGACCGTAAAATCCGCATCTGGGGCACCGAGGGTAAGGCCTGGCTTGGCTTTGTGACCCTGGTGCCCAGGAAGACGCTACTCTGAAAAGGGTTTGTCGGGGGAAGGAGTGTGCAAGCGTCAACAGACAGCCCGGGATTATTGCGGGAACTGGGATGTTTGTTGGGGAAGAAAAATGAGAAAAGTAGTCTGAAAAGCAACTTGATGGTTTTAGGACCAGTTCCAGAGGAAGCAGTCGCTTGCATCGTTGTAATGGTGATTGAGTTTGTCCCCACAGTGTTCCGCTTTCAGTACTAGTTATTGAATGGCATTGATGGTGCTCCAGAAACTAGCCTGTTCTCTGCCTGTAGGTGACAGTTGGATTTGCAAGGCTGTCCTTTCTGAAGGCCATCAGCGTACTGTTCGTAAAGTAGCCTGGTCCCCCTGTGGAAATTACCTGGCCTCAGCCAGCTTTGATGCTACCACTTGCATTTGGAAGAAGAAACAGGATGACTTTGAGGTAACCAGGCCGGGTGGGAGCAGATTGTTACCTGTTTGCACCCCGGGGCTGGGTTCACTTGGACCATTTGAGTACAGGCTTTACTTAATGTTCCTACCACAGAATGGTAGTGGGTATGGTAGACACTAATCCCAGCATTTGGGACACTGGAGCAAGAGGATTGCTACAAGCCCAAGGTTATCTTGGGCTGTAGAATGAGACCCTGTTTCAAACAACAACAAAATTGTGATCTTAGATTTTTGCTAGGGCATTGGGCCCTTAGCTGCCATTAATTCACAACCTTTTTCTGTTTCCAGTGTGTAACCACTCTTGAGGGTCATGAAAATGAGGTCAAATCAGTGGCTTGGGCCCCATCCGGCAACCTGCTGGCTACCTGCAGCAGGGATAAGAGCGTGTGGGTCTGGGAAGGTGAGTCCAGGTGCCTCTAGAACAATGGGAAACGGGCTCACTGACTTTCAGCTTCGTTCCTGACAGGCTCTTTGGTTCTCTTTTTCTCCCACAGTTGATGAAGAAGATGAGTATGAATGTGTCAGTGTCCTCAACTCTCATACACAAGACGTTAAGCATGTAGTTTGGCACCCGAGCCAGGAGGTAAGAGTCAGACGAGGTAGGGAAGAACCCTGATGTGGACGGAGGCTTGTGCCCAGCCTGCACAACATCACCCTCAGCTTTGATAGGGATCTCTGGGACTGCCCTGTCCTGACAGGGTTTGATATTTGAACCATGGGTTCCTCCTGGGCCAGGCCGACAAGTCTCCTTTCTTACTCTTTCAGCTTTTGGCTTCTGCCAGCTACGACGATACGGTGAAACTGTACCAGGAAGAGGGGGATGACTGGGTTTGTTGTGCCACTCTTGAAGGCCATGAGTCCACTGTGTGGAGCTTGGCCTTTGACCCCAGTGGCCAGCGTTTGGCATCTTGCAGTGATGACCGTACTGTGCGCATCTGGCGCCAGTATCTACCAGGCAATGAACAAGGTGAGGGTCCAGGAGTCAAGGGAGACTCCTTTCCTTAGAGTTCTATCATGAATCAGATTGGACTCAGTGTATCAAGGAAGGTCTCCAGAGAGACACTGAAAGAACTGGGGGTAGCTTTCTAGAACAAGGCCTTCCAACCAAATTTGAAAAGGGTATGTAGATTTTTTTTTTTTTTTTTTTTTTTTTTGGTCAAGACAGGGTTTCTTTGTAGTTTTGGAGCCTGTCCTGGAATTCACTCTGTAGATCAGGCTGGGCTCTAACTCACAGAGCCACCTGTCTCTGCTTCCCAAGTGCTGGGATTAAACGTGTGTGCCACCACCACCCAACTAAGTATATAGAATTTTTATCAGGAGAATATAATGCAAGAATTCCCGGTGGAAAGTCAACCCTCTCCCCCTCAAAAAAAAAAAAAGGCTGTCAAGCAATGCTGTCATATACCTTCCCAGTAGGGAGGCAGAAGCTAGGGGAATCTCTGAGTTCAAGGGCAGCCTGGTCTACATAGTAAATTCCAGAAATTCCAGGACAGCCAAAGCTACATAATGAGACCTTGACTCAAAAAAAATAAAAAAAAAAAGACCAAAACCAACCAAACCAAAAAAAAAAAAAAACACAGAAAGAAAAGGAAACCCAGTAGCATGATTTAGCTGATAGTGGGAATGTCTAAATAGAAGGTGAAATGAAGAACAAGATTCCTTGAGGCAAGGCAGAGAATTAGAAGGGAGGCGTAAAGGAGGTTGGGTTGGCTAGTGGGTGCCCTTAAAAGGCCTATTAACTCATTAGATACAGCCTGCAGTGGAATAGGGATGCTTCCTTCTCAGAATTAATTCTGGGGTGGCAACAGTGTGTAAGGCAGATAAGGAGGGTGGGAACAACACAGCTGGGACAAGGACTCATTGATTGGCAATTCGATGAGGAAGGGCACAATAGAATCGCCTTTGCAATAGTAGAATGCCTTGGGCTTAAGGAAATTCTGTCACACAGGGGTGGCTTGCAGTGGCTCTGACCCCAGCTGGAAATGTATCTGCACTTTGTCAGGGTTCCACACCAGGACCATTTACGACGTTGCTTGGTAAGACCTCAGTCTCATCCCAGCAGGGATTTTAGAGATGGCATGACTGTGCTGCTCTGCATTTCTTCAGATTAGGCCTGCTGTTCTAGTTTATAACTGGCTGGCCTGGGATTCTAGGACCAGGAAGCTGACTATACCTAAGACTATTTCTGGACAAGATCCCAGGCTTTCTTACCCTCTCTGAGTGGGTGGGAGGCAGGGTTGGGGGGAAGGTGGGGAAATCTGGAAGAGGGGAGGGAGTGGGAACTGGGATTGGTATATAAAATGAGAAAAGATTGTTTTAAAATTTAAAAAAAATCCCAGGCTTTAAGAATAGCACCAACCCTTAGTATTTACATAGCATTGAACTATCCTGAGGTAATCATTGAATATATGCATTGTGGTTTAGTAACTGACTTTTATGGAGACCAGAAAAGCTGCCCCATTTTTAGAAGAATAGAGGCTAAGGCCACTCTGGACCTGAGTCTTGCCATACACACCTTTAATCCCAGCCCTCAGTAGGCAGAGGCAGACAGATCTCCCGTGTTCAAGGCCAGCCTGGTCTACAGAGCCAGTTCCAGGACAGCCAGGGTACACAGAGAAACCCTGTCTCAAAAAATAAAAAAAAATCTCAAATATTCATTGCTAGACAACTAGAATTCTTGCTGGCTTTTTTAACTTACTAAAATGAATAGGCAGTTGAATATTCTAGATTCAAGTTTTACACAGTGATGGGCAATGGGGGAATTTTCAGTGCTTAAAATTTAAGTTCTTTACTTTAAGAAGGACTAAATTGAACTTGTTAATATCCGTTTTAAAAGGAGGCTAAGGATGCTGTGGCATGGGCAACTGCTTATGCTAAATGGGGAAAGTGACTTGGTCTCATCTGTAGCTGGGGCAACCAGGTGGGAACACCTGAGGACTTGGAGGGCCTTGGTTGGTGTGGTAGTTTAGGAAAGCTTCTCTGTGAGACACTTAACAGAGGCCTAGGGTTCGGAAAAACTAGGCTTGAGACTGTGGAACACTTCTCCCTAATTTGCTAGGTTGGAGAGGCAGGAATCATCTGCTTACCTACTGACCTATATGTTCCTCCCAGGTGTCAGCTGACAGGGGCCCTGGCTACAGCCTGTGGGGATGACGCCATCCGAGTATTTGAGGAGGATCCAGGCTCAGATCCACAGCAGCCTACCTTCTCTCTGACAGCTCATCTGCATCAGGCCCATTCCCAGGATGTCAACTGTGTGGCTTGGAATCCCAAGGAACCGGGACTCCTGGCCTCTTGTAGTGATGATGGGGAGGTGGCCTTCTGGGAGTATCACCAGACTGCAGGCCTCTGAGCTATAGCTTAACTTGGCCAAGACTTTCCTGGTTACTGGGGGGTCATTTAGCTTTATGCCCTTCTGTTTGGTTGTATAGCCACCACAAGACCACTCACTGTTTCCCTTCCCTGGTGAGGGAGCCATGGGACAGAGCCATGGAACAGAAGTATGTTGTATTTCACATTTGTTTGATTTAGGGCATGGTGTTACATATTTTGAGGGTGAATACAGTATTTATAATCACTATGTATGTATATAGGAAAATGTGTTTGAGAGCTTTCTGAAATTGTGAGCTTTATAGAAATAGTCTATCTGTGCCCACTTCCTGTTTTATAAATAAGGCCATTTATCACTTATAATCCCACTGTTGGAAATGGGCCCCTTCTTCCCAATTTTTAGAAGTCCCTGCATTTAAGACCTGCAAGCCAGTTGTGGTATCTTCCTAGTACCTAGGTCTCAATAAGCAAAGACAGGATGATCAGAAGCTCAACGTTGTCCTTGGCTACACAGGGAATTTTAAGCTAACCTGGGATACAAGACCCTTTTTTCAAAAAACAAAGACATTCAAAGTTTGTTCAGTGTAAAAGTACACTTCTGCTCACATGCCTCTTGAGACATACTGTGGTGGCAACTGAACCTCCCCTAAAGAGAGAATTGATTCAGTGAGAGGCAGAAAATATTAAGACAATAGCTTGTGGCCCTCTTTAAAAACAAAAACCCAGTGGCAGATTGGGTGTCATAGCACACACCTATAATATACCACTCAGGAGGCAGAGGCTGACCTGATCTACAAAATGAGTTTCAGGACAGCCATGGAGACAGGCCTAATCTCAAAAGAACAGAACAAATGAAAAAACAAGACAATGGCGTGCGCACATGCACACGCGCTGCCAATCTGTGGTGTTTTTCAGGGCAAAAAGTAATTAGATGTCTAGTGAGCCTTCTAAATCATGGTGAGGATTGTCTCCAAAGCTGGAACCTTCACTTAACTTTTGATGCTGTACAATTATGACCTTAGATTTCTTGGAAGACAGCAGAAGCAGTATCAAAAGCAGCAGTAGCTAATGATCTGCAGGTCCCTGGGAGTCCTAGGATCCTTGCAAGGTCAATACCATAACATGATCAGGGAATAGCACCAGTTAAATAGCCATCAGTCTTCACTACCTTGTTCCCACAGTAAGAATGGAGCCAGCTTCACTTAGACAAGAGAGAGGACTATTAAACATTGACCTTTGAGAACTTCTCATACTGACAAATGAGAAAATTCCATTCAGGCCCTCTGCAACAAAGTAAGGTGATTCTAAGGAAAAGCAGTTGAACTTTGGTTGCAAGCCATTCATGGAATGCCATTTTTATGAGAAAACTAACCATTTAGGCATGGCTATTTATCTGAAATGTGAAAAATGAACACATTTAACCTTTCACTAATCGTGTTTATTCACTGCTAATGGTAAATATTTAAAAGATGGAATTTCTGAAAACGTGTAACAAACTTTAGTGGTAATTAAATTAGCAAATGAGTAGTAAACAGTGTGGATATCTTGAAATCTGTGGTCAGTCTCCAAATGACCAATATACTGATGTTACGTTGGTCATTTGGAGAATGTTAAATCAGACAGTGACTCTAAGATGGGGGTAGTGTTTAGTAGTACAAGATGCACGGATGCAGCTGTAGACCCTACATTGCCTTTAGAAAACTTTCACAGTTTTCGTATAGTATCAAAGGAGAGCCACAATTATTTGAAAACTTTTCTCTGAAATTGACATGCTTCAGCTCTACCACACAACAGATGAGCATAGATGTGGCTGGCTTCTGTTAAGCCAGGTGTAAAGTGATTGCAACACTGTACCGTGTTACCCTTCTTCCAGAACTTATTTTTCCTAAAATATGTTGATGAAGTTATTTTGAAATGGACTGCCTTAATTTTTAATATAACAAGTATCAATGACTATAACCTACATAATAATAAAAGCTTTTGAGGCTGAAGGAGAAATGGGTCTTGAAATCATTTGAAAATGGCTGGCCTGGGTGAAAATGAATCACTTTTCAGCATTGTTCACATTTATTCCTCAACAACAGAAACCATTTGAAGTGGGTCTGAGACTGTGGTAAGAGGGCATTTTAAAGCGCCTATAATCACACCTGCCTGGTACTTTTTTTGCTGCTGCTTTTGTTTGATTTACTTATTTGCTTGTTTGTTTATTTTTAGGTGTGGTTTTTCTGTGTAGCTCTGACTATACTGGAATTAGCTCTAAAGACCAGGCTGGCTTCAAACTCAGAGACTCACCTGCCCCTGCCTCTGCCTCCCAAGGGCTAGCACTAAGTGTGCACCACTGCTGCCAGGCCCTACCTGGTGCATCTCAACCACTCCCAGTGTTATCCCCTGTAAGGAAAGAATTCCAGAACAAAGATGAAAAGCCCTATCTATCTGTTGGCTAAGATGGAGTCAGCTCCTGCGTCATACAACTAACTTTGCCACTGTTCAGCAACATTTATAAAGGAGGCGAGGCGAGGTCATTCGAATGCCCAAAGAGTAGCTGTCTGCCATTGTTTTGTTCTTCAGTAGAGGGCAAGTTTGTCCTCCACATACTCAGTAGGAAAATTCAGTGCTAAAATGAGAGTCTTTCTGGGCAGAGCTTTTGGTTGAAGAAAATTTAGTATCTCTGTTAAGGACATAGTTTTTTCAAATTATTTATTAGAACATCTGACTCAAGGAACTACAAAAAGAATGCCTTCCAGCTACTATACAGTTTATACTTGACATGACACTTGAAAGTACTGGACCCAGAGTTTAAAACGCTTAGTCCAAAGTGGGAAAGTAACTAGATGTGGACTGCGAACAGCAGAAGCCTGAATGGCCAGGCCTCGGGCTAACAGACCTGGTCTCCAAAACCAGTTCCCCTGAACTGTCCACATTACTGTTTCCAGGTTAAATGTTCCAGAACATGAGAGAATGCCTCAGACTCAATCTGAATCACTATCTGTCTCGGCTTCTTTTACATCCACACTGAATTTATACTCCTGGTCACATCCCATGTAAGCATCACTCATGAAGTATAAGGTGTAGTTGTGGCCACCTGTGGCTGGGGCCACAAAGTCTAGCTTCACCTAAAGAGAACAGGCAGAAATCAGGTTAGTGGGAAACTGGGAGGAGGCAATCCACCATCAAACCCCAGGGATAGATGCAGGACTGAGTACACACACTCACCTTGGCTTTCTGCTGCAGGGTCAGCCTTTTGATGGAGATGAGGCTGTTGGACTTTGCATCCCCAATCACAACCCACCAGCCTTCTTCACGTTTCTGCAGGGACCAAACCAAGAAATTGAGCATAGAAAACTCAATGGCTACAAGCAACTGTGATGAGGACAGTTATGAAACAGAGTAACAGAACTCAAATTAAAGCTCTCCACAGTTGCTTCCTGAAAGAGTTTAGTAGACTTTTTGAAACAACTCTTGGTAGAGTTTCTAAGCAGTCTAAAGATATCCCCAAAGGACTTAATCTTCAAATAAGTAGACAGGCTAATTTTTTAGTTCTACCTCATTTCCATAATCCAAGGCACCTTTTCTATTTAATATTTGTCATTGACTCTAAGATGACTTATCAGAGATTTAGCCTTGGAACAATGAAGCTTCAAGTTCTTAAACTTAGGTGCAAGGCAAGCTAACTGAAAAATCTTAATGTGGAGATGAACCTGCAACAGAGAGATACAAAGCAAGCCTTTGGGGCCTCTTCTCACATCTTGTCTCTCTGGAAAAGGCCTCTCTGTTGGCCAAAATAAAGCAAGTCTGCCCAGTGGCACTTTCCCTAGAAACTTGAATAACCTGTTTACAGAAGTACATGGAGTTTATCATCTGCACCCAACCCTCAATTCTCCCACAAAAAGATGAGATTTTCTTTGTGTTGATTTAAAAACATGAAACTAAAACCTGAGCGAAAGAAATATAACTAAGGAAAGACCAAGTACAAAAGTCCTGAGATATTGATACACAAAAGTATCTTAAGAGTCAGAGAGACAAACACTGCCTGATGTTTTTTTAACAATGGCCAGCCATCTTTTTTTTTAATCCATGGTTCTGAGACTAATACTCAGCCTTGTGAGTTCATTACCCCCTGGTGGGAATGTACTCTGTACCTAAGATCAAGCCAGTGAACAAGGCTTCAAATGAACTCCAGGCAAAGCCGGCTGCTAGAACATACCTGTGGGAAGAGTGGTGCAATAACAGGGCCTGTGACTTCCTCTTCTCGCTCCAGTTGCACTAGCACCACAACTGGCCCGCCACTGGTGAAAGCAAAATAATATATGAGTACTATAGCTGTGGGCAGAGACCACGGGACGAGACTGCTGACACTTCCTGTCTTACCTGCGGATGCTGTCCTTATCCACCACTTCATAGGACAGTTCAATATTCGGGTAGCGGTTACAGAAGCGGGCCACATCTGCAATCTGGCTGTCAGTCAACTGAAGCAATGCATTCCGTTCTTCATCCTCCATCTCCATGATGTCAAAAACGCTCTCCACTCCCTACAGTAGGTATGCAGAGAACACATGGCAGAAGCAAGTAACACTGGCTCTAAAGAGCTGCTCATCTTATATACCACACTGCCAAGTCATCTAAAAACAGCTTTAGAAAGAATACAGACCATTTCTGGCCCCTCTTAGCACCTCAATTCAGATAGAACTCCTTCCTTTGAAGGAGTCCCCCCTGCTAATACTTGCCTCCCCTAATCTACCTGCAGATCAGGACTTTCTGTTCTCAGGCTCATCTTCCAGCACTCCAGGACTTAGCTCACCTTATCTGTGCAACGTTTGATATGCTCTGAGGTGAAGTGTGGCAGCTGCTTCAGATAAGAGTCCTTAGACCACATGGCTTGGGTGACCATCTGAGCCAGTTCCATGGCTGCCAGAGCAGGGCTGAGCCACCCATTGCTAGACAGTACATCCACACAGGCCTGAATGAGTCGGATTGCCTGTATGGAAGGAGGATAAGAGCAGTCTTACATGGAACAGTCTTCTGAGGGCCCCATGGCCAGTGAGCCTCCCAACCCCACCCACACTACCTTACTAAGGATTTCCTCTGTGTCTGACTGTAGTTCAGCACTCAGCTGCATGCGGGACAGGTGAGCCTGCAGTAGCAGGTTGGTCTTCACATGTGGATCATTGAACTTGGGGTTATTCAGCTTGTGGGGGACCTTCTGAGCCAACTAGAATGTGAAAGAAAAAAAACTGGTGAGAAACAGAGGACCCTACCTGAGACCTGTTTAAGCCAAACACACCATGTGGCCCAGCCAGACTCTAGAGGGAAGAAGGATAGAGAAGTGAGGTAAGGGTGGAAGGATGCATGAGGTTGAGAGGTAAGAGAAATGAATGGGGGTGGCAGGAAGCCCTGTGCTTCGGCAATGGGCCAGCTTTTTAGTCCTGAGTGGTGTAAAGCCTATGCCTCACCTGGCGCAGCAGGTTGTCTTCATGATGTCTGATTGGAATGTTCTCATACTCTGCCGCGTTGGAAATAATCTCAATAAGTCCTCGGACCTTGGTTTTAGCATTCAGAGACATGCTGAAGAGCTCTGAAAGAAAGTGAGAGACCATGAAACGAGCCAATGGTAGGGGAAAGGGAGCAGAGTAACAAGAATCAACTGCCTGGGCTGCACTGCTTTCTTGCAGTAACATCTCTTTGGCAAATACTGGCCATCACACACATCCCAACAGACTCCAGAGAAGCCGGTGTGCCTGCCACTCGTCCTCACCAATGGTGGTGTAGTTTATGTAATAGTAGGCAGCAATCATGCCCAGGTTCAGAGGGGCCACATCCATCTCATCCTCAATGCTGATGCACTTGGACTGCTCCAGGTCACTAAGGGTCTGTTCCACCAGCTCTGACAAGTGGTCAGACAAATGACGATGGGATATGCCTGTAGAGATGTAAGAGGGAGTCTCAGGACACTGCCTAGCAAGGGCGCGAAAACCTCCAAGGGCAGCATGTGCTCCTCAGTTCACTGACCCTGAAGGTTGTAGTAATTGGGGTTCTGTGTCATCCGGCGATAGAGAAAGGTCCAGGTGAGGTAGTCAACAGCGTCCTGCTTGTTCTCAATAGTCTTGGTGACAATCTCAGCATTGAAGTGGTCATGCATACAGTGGTCCAGATGAGACTCTACCGGCAATGGCTCATATAAAAACTTTTTAAAAAAATCCTGTGGATTGGGGAAGGGGAGGCATTAAAAAAGAACAATGACAACATAGGGTCAAGGGCAATTCAACAGGGAATGTCCTCTGTATGATATCTATACATTTACAACAGCCAAACAGGAGAAACAATTAGAAAACAGTATCATATAATTCATATAAAGCAGGAATGGGATATGCTAATCCACATAGATAGAACAGTAAACAATGCATGGCGAAAGACAAGTAATGAGTGGGAAGACATGGGCATGGAAAGACACGGAATCACCAACAGTCGCAAAAATAAGGGACAAAATTCTGTGTGGCTCTAGCTTATTACAAAAGCAACTGGCAGAAAAGATGGAAGAGTGTATTAAAGATTCAAGAATCTGTTCAACTCAGTTCCCCATAACTGACCTTTTTAGAGCCTTGACACATAATGACACAGCGTCCCTCATCATCCTGCAGGGGGCGGTTGGCATGGCCCACCATCTGAAGCACATCATAGATGGGGTAGTCCACATAGCTGATGGCAAAAGAGAGAAATGAGGAAGCATATCAGGAGGCCTGCCTGCTTTCAGTTAAGGAGATAAGGTCAAACTATAGCAAAACTGGTCATGAACCTATGTGCTTAATGATCCATTTCACTTGCTTACCTACACATTATTTTAGTTTCTAAGTCAGAGTCATGAGTGTTACTCAATGAACTTGAACCAAAGCCAAAAACCTATGTAAGGCCAGAAGCAAAATAACATCCTATTAAAGGACCAAACTTAAAGTCAAGCTTAAGGGCTGTGTGTTTCACAGAGTAAAAAGTAATCTAGCTGGGCAGTGGTGGCTCATGCCTTTAATCCCAGCACTCAGGAGGCAGAGGCAGGTGGATCTCTGTGAGTTCCAGGACAGGCTCCAAAGGTACACAGAGAACCCCTATCTCAAAAAAACAAAATAAATAAATTATAAAAAGTAATCTAAAACCCAAACTAATAACCAGATTCAGACATTTTAAACTCACAAAACTAATTTCAAAATAATCTGCATTTTGGAAAAAGAATAAATTATTCAGGCTCTAAAAAACACAGAACCTTGTGTTTGTCGTGACAAAGTATGACCTTGTGGGAATTAGGTAACAAGCTCCTTTCCTCCTGTCTGTGAGGACCTCTCTCCAAACTGCTGAGACAGAGGTACAATGACTAAAAAGCAAATGTAAGTCTATCTCTTGGGACAAAAAATGAACACTGACCTACTGGGACTCTTGCCTATGTTTAGTTCCCTATACTGTACTTGTAGATTCACACTTATTTTAGGAGGGAGATCTGTTAATGTCCACAGCAACTATACTCACGCATGGATCTTGCCATTGTAGTACTGAGTATCCATGATGATCACTAGATGAGCAGCAACATTCATACCCCAGCAGAGACTTCGAGAAGCCACCACGACCTGGATAGCCCCTGAGCAGGGGAAGGGAGGGAGAGAAAGATTGAGGCTAGGACTCCCAGAAACTATCTGCTTCATGGGCAGGCAGCAGCCAACCTTGTGCTACATTTCAAAGCTCAGCATGAGGCTGTCTGGGATCAAGGTCCTGACGCTAATGGGGCACTGTGAAAGGCAGAGCCACACTATGGTGCCTTTCGCTCCGAGACTATCCTAGAAAAAGTAAAGCAATTCTAGCAAATCTGGGAAAAGAAAGACCTGAACGGCCTGCTTGATCAGCCCTCAGATGGTGAAAGCTAATACCAACCCAACCACAACTAGTTTAGCCCATGGCTAAAAATCATACCCAAACCAGGCAGATTCAACGAGTGACCAATTGGCTGGATCAGCTACACCAAGGTTCTGCCACACTGTGCCAGAATAGTGAACAATGCATAAAATGCCACAGGTCAACAAAGGGTAGCAAGCAAGAGACAACCAACCAGAGACAACAAATCCACAGCCATCTCTTAAGTTCTAACCCCACCAGTCTGGTCTCAACACAGAACCAAGGTCTATTGGCCGATGGCCCAGAATCACAGAAAACCAGGTTCTGAAATGGGACCAGCTTATGTGCCTGTCCATTTTCTAATCTAGCAGGGAGGGCTATCTCTCTCAACCACATCGTAAGTGTTTAAGAGGAATCTAATGAGACAAGACAGCTAGCATTGTGGAAATGAGTACTATTCAACAGAGAAATGTTATCCACATCCTCAAGTTTAGTACATACAACTGTGATAATAGCTTTAGATGGCATGAGGTTTTCTTACCTGAGCTGAAGAGCTGCTCTACCAGGCGCCTCTCCATGGGGCTCAGCCCTTCATGTAGGTAGCCCACCCCATTTAACAGTGTTTCCTTGAGTGTGCTGTCACTTAGCTTCTCCAGGTAAGGGATGAGATCCTTCTCAGTACAGTGCAAGAACCTGGGCAGAACAAGAACAAGCACACGTCAGAACTATTTCAATCTGTGGACCCTGGCCTTAGTCCCTGCCTCGCCCAGGACACAGAGCAGGGGGCGACTTCACAAAATATGATCTCATGCACCCACCCATCCACCCCAGAAAATTAGACTATACCCCACCTCTGCCGTTGGATGTCTGCTGCACAGGTAGTGAGGATGTCTATTGCAGTGAGGCGGGTCTGCTTTCGAGATGGGACAAAAACAATGACAGGCTTCTTGGGTGAGTGTTTGGTGATAGCATGGTACACAGGCTTGGCCATAGACAGCAGGCGAGTCTGTGTATGGCTGATGTTGAAGCCCTGGAAACAAAGGCAGAAGAAAAGACACGGAGGTCACTAGACCTGAGTGACTACAGATCCCTAGGGCCATGGAGGAATGGAGACAGGGTCCTACCTGGATATGCAGTTCCAAGGGTACAGGGCGCACATTAGGGTGGAAGTTGAAGGTGGAGGTGGCACTGCAGCCCAGCCAGTGAGCCACATCCTTGGCATTGGAGAGTGACGAGCTAAGCGCCACAATGCGAATAGGCCGCTCAATCTGGGAGGAGATGTAGCGCATCCGGGAGCAGATCACTTCCAAGACAGGCTGGGAAAAGGGAAAGAGTCAATCCAGGCCCGGTTCCCTTTGTGAACCACCTGATAGTCCCAGTTATGGGCTCTCCCGCCTGTCTGAACAACCCAAGAGACAACTAAGCAACATCATTCTTTAAGAGTTCTATCAAAATAAAAAGGAAGGAAGGAAGGAAGGAAGGAAGGAAGGAAGGAAGGAAGGAAGGAAGGAAGGGAAGGAAGCAGGTCATCCTTTTGGAACAAGGCAATACACAGGCAGAAATCTTTGTGAAGACCCTAGTCTTTGGCCCAGTGTATAGTCACTGTGTGGGTCCCAGCCCTCCTTTATGCTGCAGAGTCAAGCATACCCCATTCTCGCCCCCGATAAGGTGGACCTCATCCACCACGAAGAGGTTAATGTTCTGGACATTCTTTCTCTGCTTCCACCTCCGGGAAAGGATGTCCCACTTCTCAGGGGTACTGATGATGATGTTGCCTTTGCCCAGAAGCTTCAGGTCTGTGCTAGTCTCCCCCGTCAGCAGGACCACTTTCTTGTTGAGCCTGTCTTGAAACTTCTCATACCAGTCCATGTACACCTGGTAGTCAGGGGAAGGGAGACATAAGAACGGAAGGTCATAGGCACATCTCTCACTTGCTAGGAGGAAAACTGAGAAACCAGATACCTTATACTACTTTTTGTTTGTTTGTTTGTTTGTTTGGAGATGGGGGCCTAGGCTGACCTCAAATTTGTGGGTTTAAGTGAACCTCTTGCCTCAGCCTCCTAAGCAGCTGGGGTGACAATCATGTACCATTACATTCTATTCATGATACTGTACAATGCATACCAACTTTTAAGTTGACAGGGAAGCTATTTTTTAAGGAATTATATGCAGTTGTCAAGGATGAGAAACCTTCACCTGGAATCACAGATGGAGGGGCTTCTGGGAAATTCACAGCCCCACAGCACATTACACACCTGCTCTGCCAGAGCCTCCATGGGAGTAATGTAGACACAGCGTCCCTCAGAATTCTGCAGCAGCATCCGGAGGATGGCAAACTCTGCACAGATGGTCTTCCCGCTGCCCGTGGGGGCCCCCACGAACACATTATCATCACTGTTGTACACAGTGTTAAAAACTGGAAACCAACAGGTGCACAATGAACACAGGGCAGGGAAGAAGATATAACATTGATCATTTGTCAAAGATTATGAACACCATAAGACACAAAGTCAATCAGCTGCAGTACAAGAGAAGCCTGTGGCACTGGCCCAGCTGGCTGTGTCTCCCCATACTTTCCCCTGCAAATCAGGGAAGGAGAAAGTCCAAGATCAGGTTAGAATCCCTGAGATAAACGGGAAGAAAAATCAAGCAAAAGAAATCCAGCATCTTTACCTCTCAAGGACCAAGGTACTATTCAAATACAGAAGGTGAGCCCAGGCCCTGGGATTAAGACTGGGTTAGAAACCTAAACCAAAGCTCAACTATTTACTAGTCTGTTTAATTAGGGCTCCTTCCTATGCCTCTGTCCCCTCCTCATGAAATGCAAACTTAACTGTGGCACTAAATAGTAACCTTTCAAAGGTTTGGTGGAAGAGGAGAGAACTCTGCACTCAGCCTAGTATTTACAATACAGAGCTTGCCCTGTGAACACAGGCATTATTTTATTTTAACGATGCAATGAGGTCTCAATCAACACCATGCTCTGGAGCATGAGGAACAAGCATCAACACCTGGAGCAGGAGTTGACAACACACCATGGAAAGACCTCACTCTCCTGACCCTCCGAAGGAGACATGCAGAGCAGCAAAGCAAAGTAACAGTAAACAAGAACTTCTAGAAAGAAAAACATTCTGGCAGGCCACAGCAGGCTGCTAAACTCCAGGCCCACTAACTGCCTGGTTCTAGGCCAGATACACAACACACTTATCAGGAGGTAACCTTAAAAGGCAGGCATGGTCTGGGCAGTGGTGGCACATGCCTTTAATCCCAGTACTTGGAAGGCAGACGCAAGGGGATCTCTGTGAGTTAGAAGCTAGTCTGGTCTACAGAGTGTGTTCTAGGACAGCCAGGGCTGCTGTACAAAGAAACCCTGGGGGAGGGGAGGGACACACACACACAAAAGGCATGCATGGAAACCAAATATGTAAAAGTGAAACACCTACCTTGAGTCTGGATAGGGTTGAAAAAAGGAAATTTATCTTGATAAAGGCTCTCAAAAGCACTGTTTCTTAGAGCAGATACCGGCAATGGCTGCAGGTCCAACAGTTCAGTTGGAGGTGGGTACTTCTCTGGTAAGATCAGGTGCCGGAAAGAGACAGGCAACTGGGTCTCACAAGCTGTCAGGGAAGAAATGGAAGGTTAGGAAGCGACCTCCCGCAGACCTCCACAACCCCACCCATGAACACTAGAAGCCTTAGGTTATATCTGTATCACTCTCTTAGCAGAGGCAAAGTCCACTACCATCCTTAGAAGGTATGTTCCTAGGGGACGCGGGAGACACTCACAGAGCCAGCGGTCAGACACCACTCGGATGAAGTACTGAGGGGGCAGTGGTTCAAAGACTGGGACGAAGAATGTGATGAGGTGCTCATCCTGGGCGTACTTGGCCTTCAGAAGGAAATACTCATGGTGCAGAATCACTTCACTGTCCACATCCTCCACCAGAATCCAAAACGCCTCCGATGAACCATGCACCTGCCAACCCAAGCACCCGAGAAATAAGAATGGGCCAATGAGGTTACTCAGCAACAACTCCAACTCCACCCTCTAACTGACAAAGCCTTGCCTTTTCATCCCACTGGAAATCTGGCGTGATCGTCAGCTCCACTTTCAGGGTGGAGCGTGTAATAGGCTGCAGGTGCACTGACAACTCCAACTTGGGGAAGAGATGCACGTACTTGTGGATGGTCTTCCCCATCTTCGGCATTCGTATAAGCTCACCTATGAGAAAGGCATTGGGGCTGCTGTGTGACTAGCCTAGCAAATCTGCAAACGGGGCCTAAGGGCAACTGTGGGAGAGGAGTGGATTCTACACCAGTGGACAGGTACCCACTTTAGCCTCAGTGCAGTACTAACGGTTCAAAGTCCCGAGTCTAGGAGTCAATGTGTACAATATGTATGCACAGGTACCAGTGTCCAGGGCCTAGGACCTTGGGAGTAGGAGGCTGGCAGAGAAAGATGCCTAGGCTGCAAGACAGGACAAGAACTTCACACACC
Source organism: Cricetiscus sungorus (assembly GCA_030556225.1). Classification (NCBI taxonomy): domain Eukaryota; kingdom Metazoa; phylum Chordata; class Mammalia; order Rodentia; family Cricetidae; genus Cricetiscus; species Cricetiscus sungorus. The sequence goes on along the minus strand of JANBXA010000372.1, from coordinate 62,743,432 downwards.
TATCTCATTATGATTCAAGTCATACAGCCGCTCAAAGGGGAAGTTTTTCTTCTCGATCTTCTTCACTACTTCCTCAGGAAGTTTACGGAACTGGCGAAGAGGACACATGGACTGCCACCTATCCAGAAAGGAGACACAGCTAGTTCACTCTTTCTGTAGGGTTGTGAACAAAGTGCCTTCATCACAGCCAGCTTCCAACTCTTTAGAATAGCCACACAGATCCTATTGTTAAAGGAAGCTGTCTGAAACTGTCAGCAGAAGGACCAGACAGCCAATAATTGGCTGTTGCTCGCCAACCTCCCCAGCCCTATATTCTAGAGAACCCTTCCACTTCCCAACTTTCACCCAGGTTCATGCCACATCTCAGCCACTAGGACTGGACATCAAATGCACTGAGGCCCAAATTCACAGTGAATAGCCTCAAGCTCACTGAGCCCTTACATGCGTTTGTCAATCATCTTGCAGAGATTCAGGGTCTTATCTGTAAGCTGTGCCCAACCTCGGTTCAGGACAATTTCGAAGATTGCACGCATCAACCGGCCAGCCGACTGGAGAAAGACAAGTATCCCACTGTGAAACCTCTATCACAGCTTGAAATCTCAATTCTGATGCAATCCCTCATATCAATTCAGAAACAAAGGTTTCTGTCTCCTACCCTTTCAGGTTAAGATAGATTAATAAAATATTTGTCATTTCTCATGCTACAATGGAAATAGTTTCCACAGCTACAATGGAAATAGTTTCTCATGGAGAAGGTGACATGCCCTGTGGATCTCTCTACAAGCACCTTTAGAACTTCTTAGTACTTTGTAAGGCCCGCCCTTCCCACAAGCTCAAGATCAGCACAGAAGGTGCTGGAACTATCTGGACTCTGCTGATCACTCAGTGCAACTCTGTCCTCACCTGCGTCACGTACACCATGTCAGCCATCAGTGCAAAGCCCTCCAGTTTCAGCTGTGAGATGAAGGCTTGGAGAAGCACATTGATCTGCAAAGAAGCAAGGATGGCTAGCAAAGATCAATCATGGGACAATCCAAGATATTTACAGTTCTGCTCTGGTACATGTGCCAAACAGGACCTCCCAGAGTCCTTGACTTACATGTTAAATAATTATTATTCCTTATAAAGCATATGTAAGAAGGAAGCAGAGTAGGAAAATTGGGGAGTGGGGGCACAGCCAGATCAACCCCTAGCACCCCTCCAAGGAGTAGAAAGAATTACCACGTGTTAAATCAAGTTCAAGGTCCATCTTTTGGAAACGGGAGTGTTCCTGTTTGAAAGTGAAGACATGCTTACCTTAGCGCTGGGTTCTTCAATGCTCTCCTTTACAGGGATGGGTACCCTCTCTAACAACTTCTGCAGCTCCAGCTTCTCCTCCTGACACAAGAAAAGACAGGTCACAGAAAATCCACAGGGCAAGGGTCAAAGAAAGAAGTCAACTAGCAACCTGCCAGGGGTCCCAACTCCTGTCCCAGCACGCTCATAGGCTCACCTCTCTCACAGTGATGTTCTTGAACTCCGAGGACAAAGAGAACACTCGGAAAAGTTCAATCTCGCTCAGAGTGGGCTTCAGCAGCTGGTTGTAGGTCTGCACAGTATCATTGGTGATGTAGTAGTGACTAGCTATCCGGCCAAGTTCTGTTACCTAGAAAGAAGGAAGACTCAGTACAAGGCTGACCAGTGAACACCCACAACGTCTAGCATCAAGTGACTGTCTTAAGACTACAAGCAGATGAACTCCGTGTGGTACAACTGCCTGCCTAAAACAAGCACAACAAGAAAGATGGCACAACAAACTGACCCATGGAGAACTGATGCACATGTAAATCAAACAGCCAAATGACCTAACTCAGCTCAAACTTGGAAAACTATCTACCATTTTTTAAATCTAAGGGCTGGAGAGATGGGTTGGTGAGGGATGGCTGCTCTTCCAGAAGAACTATGGGGTTCAATTTCCAGCACCTTCATGGTGGCTCACAACCATCTCCAGTCCCAGGGCAGCCAATGACCTCTTCCGGCCTCTGTGGGGACCAGGCACATCTGAGTTACAGACTAACATGCAGGCAAAACACTCAAAACAAATAATAAAGATTTAAAAGTAAAAATTTGAAAGTCAAGGTCATAGCTCAAAGAGCACAGTCTAATCCCCAATCTAGGCAACAGGTAATTAGACAGGCAATACATAGAGCAAGAAACCTAAACTTGCTAAAACGTTCTCAAAAAAACCATATGCCAATCACCTGAAAGTTGCCTGTCTTCTTGTCGTACTTGACCAGATTGTTCTTGTCCAGCATCAATGCAGCAGTGTGAACAAGATCTAGACGGCGCTGGTCCAGCAAGGGATCTCCCTTCAGGTCATCATGAGAGATGCCATAGAGGGTCGGGGACCGGAGCATTCGGATGTACAGGTAGGCATAGCCCAGCCAGTTCACCGCATCCTGCAAGACAGCTCATGGTGTTTAGCATGAAGAGCTGCTAATGTCCAAAGAGAAGCCCCACAGACAGAGTGGACATTAATTCTCAAGCACAAGGACACACATTACAGTGTCTTCTGGATGTTTTCATATTTCAATTTAAAGTCTTTTAGAGTATCATAAACATAAAAGGAACTATCTGCCATAAACCCAAGAAGCTTGCCCTGCATGAGGTGTGGTGCAGAGCTTGAGACACTGCTGCTGACCCTAAACATCCATCACTCCAAGTCTCTTGAGGCATGAGGAAAACTGTAAAGCCAAGGACAAAGTGCCCTACCTTTGCGTTCTGGACATTCCCCAGCACAATTTCTGCATTGAGCATGTCAGGCAGCTTTGATACCATCTGGCTCTCAATAGGAAGTTGCTGGTTGAGGAGGGAGAGGTAGTACTGTAACTCTCCATGAGATGTGATAAGTATACCTTCACCCTTGGTGTCATACTGAGGTCGTCCAGCACGGCCCAGCATCTAAGTCAGGAGCAATAAAAGGAAATGTCATAGCGGGCCTTTTGACAAGAGCCTACACACGTTAGAATTTGGCCTTGACCTGCCATCTTTCCAACTTCCTTGTGCTCCAGGTACAGGATTCTCATCCCATTGGGAATCATCTCAGAAACTCTGTACCTACCTGGAGGATATCCAGTGCGCCCAGCTCTGTCCAACGCCCCTTCTCTGGACTGTACACCTGGGTGCCTTTGATGATAACTGTATGTGCAGGGAGATTTACACCCCAAGCCAGAGTTGCTGTGGAAACTAAAACCTGAAGAGGCAAAGGAGGACAATGAGGAAAACATACAACACCCCAGCAGGGTCACACTCCTGGCTTCTCTGGCTTCTGAACTCACTGGAGGTTTCTTGAGTGGATACGTGTCTCAGCGTTTCTTGAGTGGATGCATATCTCAGTGTTTCCTGTGACACTGGAGCAAAAGAATTGCTCCAGTCGCTTACATATTTAAAAATTAATACACCAAGGTTCCAGAGACACTTCAAGGTCAGAAACTTAGACCTGTATTCATCAACTTAGTTACAAGACACAGGAAGTACACTATCCCAGAAGAGGGAAAGAATGTGGTCCTGACCCTGTGAATTATAGTGTAAATTGCTATAAAATATTCATCTTCCCTCATGCAGTGTATGAAGTGTTGGGAGAGACAACATAAACCCCACAACCTTCCAGCCTGGGCTAGTTAGTCCAGATATCAAAGTCTAGGCATGTATTATTCTTATAGAGGACTGGGACTCAGGTCCCAGAACCCACACCTGCCTAACTAAAGTTCTAGGGATCTAGTGCCCTCTTCTGGTGACTGAGAGCACCTGCATGCATGTGGTGTACATAAATTCATGCAAGCCACACACACAGATACAGAAGTACACTTATGGGCAGAGCTACTGACATTTTAGATGCTCTAAAGTCTACATCACCTGTTCTTTCAAGTTTTCCCCCTCCTCACCTGAATATGTTTGTCAGCAAAAAGATCCTCTACAAGTGTTCGGTCAACTCTGGTCATGCCTGCATGATGAATAGCAAAGCCATAAGGCAAAAGATCCTTCAGTTCCAAGTTCTGTGAACAGAAAAAAACCACAAAGTGAGGCCAACCTCCCTGCTGGGCTCTTCCAGGGCCAAAGGAAACCTTTCCATGGGAGCCCCCATAACCAAATACAGTCACTTTCTACAAAAATGTACTTATGTCTTTATGTTTGACTCTGTGTGGTGTGTGTGGAGGTCAGAAAGAATCTGTGGAAGTTCTCTCCTCCACTATGTGAGTCCCTGAGATTGAACTCAGGCCACCAATCAGGCTTGGCAACCCCTATCTGCTGAGTCATCTCCCTGGTCCTCAATTACTTTCAGCCTATATGTACTTGGCGCATACAGTCCCAAAGAAATCTACCCAGCAATATGGAACCAGTCACCAGGCACAAGCCCGAGGAGCTGCCCATCCCTGCTTACCTTGCACTGCTCTGCTTCTGTACGAAGGACTTCAGTGGAGGCAGAACCCTCTCGAAGAAACAGACCCAAGGTGTCCTTCTCCAGGCACATGTCACGGATTGCCCTGGCTGTCTTCCCAGTTTCTTTCCGAGAGTGGACAAACACCAGCACCTAAGGAGAATCAAGCAATAGGTAAAGGATGTACCTTCAGCAGCTGCTCTCATAGTACCAAGGCACAAGAAGCAGGAAGCAGAGGCTGCGCCACTGTAACCAGAAGCCATGGTCCATGGCAAAAACACATGCTAGTTTGGAAAAAAGTCTAATAGGGCTGATGGTAACCAAAAGGAAGCTGGGCATGGTGAGTCCATCTATAATTCCTGCACTGGAGGTGTGCCTAAGTTCCAGGTTAGTCTCACTACTCAAGAGTTTAAGCCTAGCCCAGGATACATAGCAAAAGCATGTGTCAAAGAACAAAACAGAACAACTCAAGAGGAAGGAGTCTACCAAGGACAATGACATAGTCTTATAGATGAGAAACTAAACTAATCCTAGAATTCTGCCTTGAATGGCAAATTTAAATATACAGTGTATAAAGATTCAGAGACCTCAACTATGAATATATTCAGAGTCCTAAGAAGTCTAAGCCAAATAAAGATGTGTTTGCAAGATAACAGTAAAACTATGAGGCTGTTGAGATGGTTCCGCAGTTAAGAGTACTAGCTGCTGTTCCAGAGAACCCAGGCTCAATTCCAGCACCCACATACAACAAGCAACTGTCTGTAACTCCAGGTCCAGGGGATCTGGCATCCTCACACAGACATACATGCAGGTAAAACACCAATGCACATAAAATAAAAATAAGTAAATGTTTAAAAAGGATAACAGCAAAACTACTACATTATTTATAAAAAGATTTAGGAAACAAGTTTGAAACTAGTATCATATTATAAGATATACAGCCCTCCTAAGATCTAGCTAGTATCCTGAAGCTTGTCACATTAATTCCTGTGCTTCTTATCAGAAAAAGAAGTGCATAACCTCTTACCTCTTGCCATCTTAAACATTGCTAACCTGTTCAACTTACAAATAAAATGTGCTTTCATTAGTGTTTTGAAATAGGGTTTCACTATGCATCCCTGGCTGGACTGTAACTATGCAGAGCACACTGGCCTTGAACTCAAAGACCAGGTATTAAAGGCATGCACCATCATGACCCACAGCTTGTTTGCTTTTTTTGTTTTTTTAATTATTTATTTTATTTATTTTGTATGTGTGGGACATGCATGCATGTCACAGCATACCTGTAGAGGTCAGAGTAGTTACCTTCTACCATGTGGGTTCTGGGGATCAAACTCAGGTCATCAGTCTTAGGCATAAGCACTGTTAACCTACAGAACCATCTCACTAGCTTGCTTTCACTAGATTTTAATTTGCATCTTTATTTTTACTATCTTATTGACAGATTAATTTTTCTAGTTCCACCATCTTGGGAACAAAGAATATTAATTACAAAACTATCATTAGCCAGGAGTTGGTGGCACTTTACGTTTAATCCCAGTACTCAGGAGGCAGAGGCAGGCGGATCTTTGTGAGTTCATGCCAGCCTAGTCTATAGAGTGAGTTCCAGGACAGGCTCCAAAGCTACACAGAGAAACCCTGTCTTGAAAATTTAAAAAACAAAATCCTACCATTAATGACCACAGTACTATTTAGATTATATTTCATCTAGGCTACAGTAATAGTTCTTTTCAGGAAATGATCCATTTCTTCTAAGTTACCAGTTTATTTACTTAATAATTTTTATTTTATGTGTATGAATGTTTTGTGTGTGTGTATGTATATACATATACATACATACATACATACTCATGGTGCACATATATGAGTCTGTGCACCAAGTATATGCCTGATGTTCACAGAGGCCAGAAACAGAGAGAGTCAGCCTCTCTGGAACTGGAGTTTACAGACTGCTCTGAGCTTTCATGTGGGTGCTAAAAACCAAACCTGAGCCCTTTACAAGAGCAGCCATTGCTTTTAACTGAGCCATCTCTCCAGCCCATAAGTTGGTTAATTTATGAGTGCAGAATTGTTCATAGTATTCCATCTATTTACGCAGTGATAGAAACTGAACCCAGGGTTTACACATGCTATGTCTATGCTCTACCACTGAGTTCACCAGTTCCCAATCATTCCTTTGTTCTATGGCGTTATTTTTTGTTGTTGTTGGATTTTTTGTATATTTTTTGTTTTCTTTTCTTTTTTGGTTGGGGGTTATCACTGTATAGCCCAAAATGGCCTCCAGCTAGCTTGAGATCTTCCTGCCCCAGCCTCCTAGGTTGGGGTACTACAGGCATGTACTAACTATCCTAACGCCTAACCATTTTTTAAGGCAAGGTCTTTTTTTTAATTGGTTTTTCGAGACAGGATTTTTCTGTGTTAACAGTCCTGGCTGTCCTAAAATTTACTCTGTGGGCCAGGCTGGTCTCAAACTCACAGAGATCCACCTGACTATCGAGTGCTAGGATTAAAGGTGTACACCATTACCACCCAGGTTTAAGGCAAGTTTTGTAGTAATAATTCATGTCATTTATGATCACTGGTGATTCATGCTATTATCTTGTCAATTTTGCTTATGTCAGAACCAGAAAAAGTTCAAGAACCATCAACAGACCTGATTTTTTCCAGCATGTTCCATGATTTTCTCATAAACTATTTCATTCATGATCTGGAAACGCTTGATAGCTTTTTTCTCTGTGATGCCCACGTATGTCTGTTCCAGAGGCACCGGGCGGAAGCTAGAAGTTCAACAGTTACACAAATGAAATTTCCAGCAGAATATACTGTGAGGAAAAAAGTAACTTTCCATTGACCTAGAAGCAATAATGTTTCTTAAATACACACAGGACCCCCTAAAACTCATTTAGTGTGCCCCTTAGAGAAGAGAAGGGACAGGAACTGCCTTGGTAACATGTTATACCTGTTGTCAAAGTAGAAGAGACCCTTGGCAGGGTCAACACGCAGAAAGGTGGCCACATCTTCATAGTTGGGAAGGGTAGCACTGAGACCAATGAGTCGGACATCTTCTTGGGTCATCTCAATGTTTCTGATGGCCCTGGCTACCAAAGCTTCTAAGACGGGACCTCTGTCATCATGTAGAAGATGGATCTCATCCTAAAGGAAATGAAAGACAGCAAACCAGAGATATAACCTCCTCCCTTGAGACAGTCTGCTGTAGAAGTATATACAGAAAAGGGAGCCTCAAGTCAGAGTCCTAAAGAACAAAGACAGCTTCTAATAGGAATTAGCATTGAGCATAAACTTTGTAGACACTTGTGAGTCCTTTATTTTACCATAAATCTGACAAATATATGATGGCCCTGCCCAAGTTGAAACAAACAAGCCTTCACTTTTGGGCAAGTCTCTTCATCCAGAACAAAAACTAAAAGGCTTCACTTACAATAAGGTCACATTGCCAATAGCAGTGCTTCTCAGATACAGTAAGCCCTGAAGCCCCTAGAGATGTGGAAATGCAAATGGAATCTGTAACTGTGTGTGCAGGCCAGGGATTTAGCACTCCTAGGAAGCAGTGGTATGGGCTGCTGTAGGAAAGGCATGGAGGAGCAAGGCTCTAAAGAAGGGTTCGCAAACCAGCACCAAACATGTAATAATGTAGGCTTGTGAGCCATGTATCCTTTGTCACAAATACTCAATTCTGCCACAGAAACAAGAGTAGCTAGAAATAGTACATAAACCAATCTGCACAACTGTGTTCAATAAAACAAAAACTTGTAGCCAACTCTGAACACAGAACATGAACTACTTTCTTAGACACTAAATAATCAACCCTCAGAGGCCTGTGAAATGGTCAACGAATAACAGGCACTTTACTGCCAATCCTGATGGTTTGAGCTTGACTCCCAGAACATACAAGGTAGGAGAGAACTGACTCTAAGTTGTACTTTGACCAACCTATACACGCAGGCACACACATGTACGTACATATGATGTGCAACATCAGAAAATAAACAAATGAAATTAACTAAAAAATAAACAAGAGAGATGGTTCAGTGGTTAAAAGCACTGGCTGCTCTTCCAGATACCTGGGTTCTATTCCCAGCACCCACGTGGTAGCTCACAACTGTCTGTGTCTCCAGTTCCAAGGGATCTGGCATCCTTACACCAATGAAACATAAAAAAAGTTAAACTATTTAAAAAACAAAAAACAAAAACAAGAATCAACATTTGGCTCCAAGTCCATCCTGTGGATGCTTCCATGTAAATGGAACACAATGTCCCAATTCCTTATTTGTCCTATCTGGCAATGGATTATTTACAAAGCATTTTAATGTTGGGAGGACAAAATTTTTTTTGTCTGTTTTCATTTGATTCCAAATATTTCAGATTGTGGAGTGAGGTCCAGGACAGCCAGGACTACAGAGACCCAGTCTCAAAAAGCAAACAAAAGACATGGACCGTGGCAAACATCATGCACTGACAGGGAGGGAAGCAGCTGCTGGTAATGGTTAACAGCAGAGCTCTCAATGGCGCCTATGAAGGACAGTGCATATAGAATGGCGCTGAAGAACAGAACAGGTAAACAGTAAATCCTCCTGTTAGAACACAGTCCAAGCTGGGCAGTATTGGTGCACGCTTTTAATCCCTGCACTAGAGAGGCAGAGGCAGGTGGATCTCTGTGAGTTTGAGGCCTGCCTGGTCTACAAAGATACACAGAGAAACCCTGACTGGAAAAAAAAAAAATCAAAACAACAAAAACACAGTGCAATAATGGAATTGTGTGAGAATTCTGAGTAGCTTGTGAGAAAACTCCAAGGAAACAAAGTCTGGTGACCTCGGTTTCTCCAAAAACAGAATTGTTCTTGAAATGTGTTTTCATGCTTCGCCCAGGTATAGCAGGTAGGAGTGAGATTACTTCAACTGTTGTTATTCATAGGCCTCTATGGAAAAACATGTTTTTGCCATATGCGGCTTATCCTAGTGACTGCACACCTTATTCATGTGATTCTTCTTAACCCTTGGAGTATAAATTGCCTGATGCTATGAATGATGTTGCCTATTGCATGATCTTTAGCCTGCCTCGTTTTTTAGGCCCTGCTCTATCTACCAGGTTCACCCCACCAATGAGAGCAGCAAACACTCCCTGACCATAGTTGACCACTCCTTCCTTTACTCTCCCCACTCACCAAGACAATGAGCCGCACCAGCTGGGTATAGGTACGCTCTCCGCCTTTGCGCGTGATGATGTCCCACTTCTCAGGGGTACAGACAATAATCTGTGTGGCACTGATTTCTTCCTTGCACAGCTGGTGATCTCCGGTCAGCTCAGCAACAGTGATACCGTATGTGGCCAGGCGCTGGGGGAAGGAAGGATCATCAGCATAACAAGTAATGGAGCTGGCAGTGCAGAGTGGCAGGGAGCTTGCCTAATGTGTGCAGTCTGGTGGATGGTGCTAGAAGAAACAGTGATAGATAGGCCCAGCCCCGCTTCATGGACATCTATCTGCAGCCATATCTTCTAGAGAAGTTATAACTTACCTTTCCAAAACTGCCCACCATCTCCTGGACCAAGGACCGCATAGGAGCTATATAGATGATCTTGAAGTCATCCACATTGATAGTGCCATCCATGTTAATGTGTTTCCCTATCTCTCGGAGCATACACATCAGGGCCACATTGGTCTTCCCGGCACCCTAGAGGCAGGTCAGAGACAGTCTGTTCATCTCTGAAGAACTATATAGCTGCTACCTTGACTTCCATGGGCTAGCACCAAGAGAGAGAGAGAACTGACCAGTGGACTGTCCTATGTCTTCCATAACAGAATAAACAATAGCCAGGCATGGTATGCCACCCCTTAAATCCCAGCACTTGGGAGGCAGAGGCAGGCAGATTTCTGCGAGTTTAAGGGCAGCCTGGCCTACATAGTGAGACACAGGACAACCAGGGCTAAACAGTAAGACCATCTCAAAACAACCATAAAAATAAAGCCTGATGTAAAGATTAACATTCAACTTGCCACTAAAACATTCCAGGACAGAAAAAGCAGGCGGGGCAATGCTTACAGTAGGAGCACAGAGCAGCAAGTTCTCATCCGTCTCCAGGGCTGCACGGTAGAGTTTACTCTGGATCCGGTTCAGGGTTTTGAAGCCCTCAAACCCTGCCTGGGCATACTTTGGCAGCTTCTCCACAGGCAGCAGTTGCTAGAGGAAACAAGTTCCACAATTCATGCTACAGCAGCCTTCAGCAGGCTGCTCATTCTTGTAAGATTTCTTATAAGATTACTATTTTTTTTTAAGTTTTTTTTTTTAAAGATTCATTTATTTATTATGTCACAGTGCTCTGGCATGTAGATGGTTGTGAGGCACCATGTAGGTGCTGGAATTGAACTCAGGACCTCTGTGAGAGCAGACAGTGTTCTTAACCACTGAGTCATCTCCAGCCGCCAAGATTACTATTCTTACAAAAATACCATGATGTCACTTTGTGATTCCCCATAATTTCATTCCCTGGCAATCACTGTTCACAATTCTCCAGCATAAACCTATCCAGAAGCCAAGTGTTAGTGGTGTACACCTTTAATGACAATACTCAGGAAGCAGAGGCAGATGGATCTCTGTGAGCTTGAGGCCAGCCTGGTTACAGAGTGAGTTCCAGGACAGGCTCTAAAGCCACAAAGAAACCTTGTCTTGAAAAACCAAAATAAATAAATAAACAAATAATTAAACAAACAAACAAACAAACAAACAAACAAATAAATAAATAAATAAATAAATAAGCCTGTCCAGAGAGAACAGTACTGCTTCCTTGTCTCAGAATGGGAAAACTCTGGAACAGTTTCTGCCTCTAGAATAAATAAGCCTTGAGACAAGGTGACGCTTCAGTCAATGGCTGAAAGCAAACAGGAAGAGAGGCGAGAGAACAATGTAGAGAAAAGCAATTCACCCACTTCTTCTGAGCCGAAGGGCTTGGGCTTCAAAGCAGGCACATGCACCTCCTCATAGCCCTTACGCTGGCGTCGGAAGGATCCATCAGGAAGCTGGCAGCGTTTGTTGGCCATGAAGTGGCTCCCTTGGGTAAAAACGAGGTCCTCCAAATCCAGAACCTGCCGTGGAGCCAGAGCCTGGGAGCAGGTAAAACAGTGACAGGCTGAGCACATGCGCTTCCCATCCACCACAGCCTGCGAACAGCCCTGCACTCACTTCTCCACCCTGGTCCAAATCCATCGTCTCCAGATCTGTGTCCATTCGGGACTGACGGACTCTCTCTCTCCGGGACCTTTCTTCCTGAAGCAGGGAAGGAGAAAAGGTACAACGATCATCACTCTCCTAGGTTCTTGTCCCTTGTGGGTTGGGTTTCACTCACAAGTGCTAACTCATGTTTCCCCAAACCCAAAGACATCACTTTATTTTGAGACTTGCAAGAAACTGCAAAAAAGAGAACATAATGAGGTACAATGTGCTAAACAGTTTGACAGAAGTAGACATTCTACAATTAACCACTAAGGCTATACCTACGGCATGGAAGTATGGAGCTCTATATTAAGCAAACATGGTCCTTCCCGGACTGTAATAAACAGGTCCCCATGGTGCTAGGTAAAGAGGGTGTCACAGCCATAAAATGAGTGTGCTCACTCTACTTTACACCCTGACAAACTCAAAGGTTGTTTTATTGCCTCAGACCCTGAAAGAGAAATGACAAGAAAACAAACCAGCCCTCACTCTGATTAGGTCTTCCTTCTCGGTCTCATGGAGCTGATAGAGGAACTTGGAAAGCTCTGGGTCAGCTTCCATTTTTCCCATGATCCTTTCCTTTTCAGCTTCACTCTGAGCACTGGCCAACAGGGTACAATATAGAACTGAGGGACAGAGAGAGGGTGGGAAAGAATGAAATAAAACCAACGTTTATTCCTGGACAAAAAGAAGGTAATTAAATGTTGAAGCCAAAGAAGCAACACAATTCATCCACAACTAAATGTATGGATGGACACAGGGACATGGACACACACACACACACACACACACACACACACACACACACAAAACACACAAAAGTAAGCAGAAAAAGTGTACAAACTACTCACTCATCATCCTGTGCTGCCGCAACACTTTAATGAAGTCAAAAGTGTTGAAACCAAGGAGCAGAACCAGTTGGTTCTCACATTCTCGGTCATCACTGGCTGTCTGGAAAGAACAAATAACACCAACATTAAGAACACAGCCATCTGCTACTCCAAACTGTCCCTGCACTGCTGGCCCTGGCCCTGCCCTGGTGGTATTGTGGTAAGCTTAGCTACCTTCTAAACACTGACCCTTTCTGGCCAGCACATGAAATTGAAATACCTTTTTGGCCATACCTTCAAAATCTCCAACACCTCATCTGCCTTCTTCTGAGACACAATAGCATCATCATAGAAACGACTGAGCTGTCGCTGCAGCCAAAATGCATCAATATCCCGAGGGTGTAAATCCTTCTTCTTTGAACTCATCAGTTCTCCTGAGGCTACAAGCTAAGGAAGAAAGCAAGCACTAGGTCTCTTCATCATGCTGCAACAAAGTTACCTATTGTCCCATAGGCTACTTTCTAAGGCCTTTCCAGAAGGAAACAGCTCTATTACACTGAATTCAGGAGCACACCATACCAAGATTTCATCAACCCATGTATTTGGAAGGGTAACAACTAACTAAAATCCTAAAGAAATCAAAATGTTAAATGTTTAAGACTCAAACTGAGCTTGGTGAAACATCTGTAGTCACATCACTGAGGAGGCTGATGAAGGAGATTACAAATTCCAGATCAGACTGAGATGTCCAGCAAGTTCTATCTCAGAAAACACACACACACACACACACACACACACACACACACACACACACACACACACACACCAGGCTAGTGGCACAGCTTACGTGAGCTATACAGTAAGTGTTAAGTCCAGCCTGGCAACTAACTTAGTGAGGCCTTTTCTCAAAATAAAAATATAAAGTTTTAAGTTTCTTTAAAACCTGGAACTATGAAACTCAAGTGTTAAAGCATTCACCATGCACCTTGCACTAAGTTCAACCCCCAGACAACAAACAAAAATGTTGTTGCCATTGCTGTGTTAATTACATATCAAATTAAAAAAAAAAAATCAAATAACCATCAAAAGGCACAGGCATGCCTATAATCCCAGAACTTGAGAGCAAGACATCAAAAGTTTGAGGCCGGCCTAGCTGCAGAGCAAGCTCCTGTCTCAAAACAACAAAATTCTAAACGACCCAAAAAGTTGAAAATCGGTCAGTGATGGAGCACTTCCCTACAGTGCCCCAGTAACCCCACACAAACACAAAGAAAACAACTATGGCCAGTTAGCTTTTTAGTAGGAGAAAATGATATAAATCCAGAAATGAGCCAGTCTACAGCAGGACAGAGACTATACTTACATTTGCTGAGAGGGTACAGCGCACAACAGCCTCATCCCCTTCCATGTCATCATCAGAAGCTTCTTCTCGGACTTCCCCATACACATCTTCATCACCTTCCTACAGAGACAACCCCAATCTCAATACAAATGTGGAGCTGGTACAGTGTCATACAAACCCTGTCTTTCTATCACTCTAAGTAAGCTCTGTGATTAGAACAATGGCTTTGGGGTGAAACGATCCCTGTATTGGAAGCAGTATCACCCATATTCCAGGAACATTAGTGGAATGACCGCTTGGAATGGGCTTATTAGATGTGTCTGTTCTCTTTTCTGTTTCTCACCTTAGTTGCCAATGACAAACACCCGGATCACATGTTCTTTCTGAAATACTAAGACTCCTGGCTAACAAAAGAGCTGTGAAGATGTATACACAGTAGATTGTGTGCCAGAAAAGTAGAGACCATACTTAGTTTGTTCACCACTGTATATACTCACATTGTGGAGTGTATACTTGAAACATCATGTTCAATAATTAGCATTTATTAAATAAATTGCTTGGGCTCAGATCAGTGCTCTGCCCTCTGACTCTCCCATATCACCCCTTCTTTCTGTATGATTACAAATTTTAAACACAAGCTCACCCACTGAAAAATCTGAACTATATTTTTTTTCTACACTTTAGAGACAGAATTTCACTATGTAGCCCAGCTGGCCTCAACCACCCAACTGTTGGGATTGCAGGCATCTTGCTACCATTCCTAGTCCAACATTTTTGTTTTGTTTTTTTCAACTGTCTCACTCATTCTTGTTTAGTTATAACTAGAAGTAGCAAGCATTAACCCCAGTGGGTTCTGTAACTGCTAAACAGCCCAGTAAAAACTAGGTCCATACCCCTAGGTAAATATGTTTCCTTTTGAAACCAGCAGTTGAAACACAGTACTAAAAATAAAGTAAATTACTACCATAAGGTGAAAATACTATGGCAGGGCAAGATGTGCTTTATCTTGTTTTTGTCTTTGTGTTCTAGGCAATTTCATACATGTATACAATGCACACTGATTATCACCATCCTCTTGTCTCCCTTCTACCTCCACCTGTCTCTCTCTTTCTACACATCTATTTCTCACATACATGTTTATTTTGTGACCCAGAGTTATCTGTTTGACCAAGGGTTTGAGGCCATCCATTAAAGACCAGTAGACTCAAAAGAAGTAATATAACTGAAGACAAATACACTTTTCCATAATCTATCAATAACCAATAGTTAGGCAGTTTTGGAGTAGGGACTCCTCCCCTCTGACTGATTTACTGCAGGCCCAAAGTAAGTAACTGCAGGTGCTATGAGTTCATGATTGCAATGGCTTCATTGTACCTAGAGGATGGCATTTTTCAGTCCTTCTCCCTAGTTTTGTGGTCTATAAATTGTTAATATACATCTACTAGTTTAACTTAAAAAAACACACAAAAAAACACAATAACTTTTTATTTGAAAAACACAAACTTTCTAAGTTGAACACAAAACACTATAAATCACTAAGCTAGGGATTTCAGTACATGGGACAAGCCCCTATCACCTCGGGAACTTCACAAAACAAACAGATGGGATGCATTTACTTAGTCACTCACCTCCTCATCAGACTCAAACTGTACATTCACACCGTAAGTCTCGTCAATGTTGTCATCTGAGGTAATAAAGGAATTACAGGGAAGGCAGTGATTAGTGAGACACTTGAGCCCATTTCCTCAACTGTCAGGTTTGCTTGTTCTCAGGCCAGAAACACATACTCACACAACATGAAAACCAGCACCCAGGCCCCGCCAACCCGCCAACCCGCCAACCCGCCAACCCGCCAACCCGCCAACCTGCCAACCCGGATTCTGTCCTGCTCTCCTTCAGCTCCTAAACCACACTCTACAGCTCTCACCCACATTCTACATAGTAAGTCTCAGAATAAGAAATGGCTGCCAGGGCTGAAGAGAGAATTCAACCATTAAATGGTAAGGCTCACAATCAAAACCATAAAATGGCTGCTAGAATCAAGGGATTCTAGTGCCTGTTAGTCATATCAATCTATCTATCCTCCCTCCCTCTCCCTCTCCCTTTCCCTTTCTTCCTCCCTCTCTCCCCCTCCCTGTCAAAGATGGGCTTTTCTATGGCACCCTGGCAGTCCTAGAACTTGCTTTGTAGACCAGGCTAACTTGCTGGGATTCTAAGCCTGTGCCAACACATACGGCATATTAGCCATTCTCTTCAAGCAACGTATGTTATATAAACAATGCTATTCGGGAATTTTAACAATGATGCTGAGTGCTCACTAAGAAAGGCGGACAACCATTACAAAACATGATGAGAACACAAAGGGCTCCAGTACCCATATTCTGGATCTCCTTGTCTCCACCGTAGTCTGTGATCTTCTTGCCCAGATTCACTAGCACATGGTATCTAGTATCATCTGTCTGACCAAGCAGCAAGTCAATCTCCCGTCTTCTCTCCTTGTCTCGAAGCTTTTCATTCTTCAGGACGGCCAGAACTTCATCAGCTGCCCCACAAAGGATATCACGAGGCTGAAGAAAAAAAAAAAAAAAACAAAAAACCAAACAACATTGACTACAATGATAAGTAGGACACTGACCAGACTTGGGGCAATGGGAAATAAAGAAGTATATATCTTTAAAATAGGAGCTGGAGAAGTGACTCAAAAATTGAGAGCACTATTGCTCTTGCTGGGTTCAATTCCCAGCACCCACAAGATGGCGCAAAAAAAATTCTTAACTCAAGTTCCAGAAGATCTAATGCCTTCTTCTGATCTCCAAGAGATCAGAATATATATATATATATATATATATATATATATATATATATATACATATATATATACATGTAAGCAAAACAGTCATACACATAAAAAGCAACTTAAAAAAGAACAGAAAGAAAATCTGCAGCAACCCAGGCTTTGATCACATTCATCAACAAGACACAATGGCATGTGCCTGTAATCATAGCACTTGGGAAGAGGCAACAGGGCCAGAAGTTCATGGTTATTCTTGAATACACAGTGAGTTTGGGTCAGCTTGAGCTACATGAGCCCTTGTCTTACACAAACAATCAAATTAAAATTGAAAAAGACAGCTTTGACCCCAGCACTCAGGAGGCAGAGGCAGGAGGATCTCTGAATTGGAGGCCAGCCTGGTCTACAGAGTGAGTTCCAGGACAGCCAAGGCTACACAGAGAAACCCTGTCTTGAAAAACCAAAAATTAAAAACATAAAATTAAAGACTATAGGGAGCTTCTGAGGATTTAACATAGAAGTATCACTTGTGCTTAAAGTGCATGAGATCAAGCCAGCGGTGGTGGTGCACACCTTTAGTCCCAGCACTCGGGAGACAGAGGCAGGTAGATCTTTGTGAGTTGGAAACCAGCCTGGTCTACAAGAGCTAGTTCCAGGACAGGTTCCAAAGCCAAAGAGAAACCCTGCCTTCAAAAACTTAAAAAAACAAAACAACAAACAAAAACACCCCCATGAGATCCTGCAATCAGTCCCCAAAAGTGGGGGGTGGGGTACTAGGTAGGGGATCTTCGGAAGCAAAACAAACTTCCACAACATCTTGCCACACATCTCTACATGAAAGAGGCGCTCAGCAGCCTTCTTGCATCCTGTCACACTTTTACTAATTCTTGGTTCACACATCCTCTAATCCCTACCTCACTAGAGAACTCATAAAGGCTCCCCATATAATCCTAAGTATGCAATGGTTAGGGCAGATTTTGCATAGGGATCACTTGAATTCACATTCTGACTGACAAATACTATCTCTTTGACTTAGGTATCTCATGTCTCTTTTCTATAAAACTGAAAATGAATGTTAATAGCACATATTCATAGTTAACATCTGTTCTATATACACTAAGTGCTCAAGAAGTAGTAGCCATTTCTACAAAATGGTATTGCCCTCCACACCTTGCTGGGAAAATCCAGTTAAGATTCTTCTGGTTGGGCTAGCAAGATGGAACCACAGTTAACCGTATTTTCCACCAAGGCCAACAATTTAAGTTTGATCTCTGAGTCCCACACAGAGTAGAGAGGACCAACGCTGAAAGTTGTCCTGACTTCCACACACAGAGTAAGTATATGTAACTAATAATTTAGCCAAAATTCTTGTGTATCACCCCTTCTCTTTCCAAATACAAGGCTTCATCCTCTGGTTTCAGCCTCACCTGGTCTCCAAGAGCAGCCTGGATGAAGCTGAGTAGCACCTCATAGGTCTCCCGAGTCTCCTTAGTTTTGGGCTTATAGATGATGCCCACCATTTCATCAATGCCCTCTGACAGCAGTGTATAACCTTTCATCTTGTTGATGTCATGCCGATCCTCATCACGCTTTCTTCTCCTAATGGACACAGGATATGATGCTAAATGGGAGAACTTTCTGTTCCCACGGCAAGTTTACCCTTTCTGTACATTTAATATGTGCAAGCAGGAAAATGAATCAAAATAAATAATTCCCACTTGACCTTAATCATTGGAAGAAGTATTTCTTTATCCTCATGAGGAGATAATATAATGGTATTTCAACTGGTTTTTGTTGTTTTTGTAACCTTTTAATAGCCAGAGAGGCTAGGCTCCAGGGAATCTACTTCTATGACTCCCAATAAATAACTAGAAAGGCCAGATTCTGAAAACTGAAGAGCCCAGGAATAATGTTTCTTTGTAAATTTAACAATTCTCTCAAATCTCAACAACTCTTCTCAATTACAAACACTCAAACTGAACAGGGCTTGGCAACTGTTAAGACATCACAGAAAGAGAATGGAGAAAGAAAACACAGAATATGCAACTTCTGAAATGAACCTATCAAGATGAAAACAGGAGAGACAACAAAGCAAAAGCATCAGGAAGTGAACAACATCTGGAGGGAGTTAGGGTAAGAAGTTTGTAAAAAATGGTGGTGGGGCTGAATAGCTCAGACTAACAAGAGTCTTGGATGACGGTGCAGGAGAGAAAGTTCAACTAGTCAGGAGCAATCTGCTTCTACAGAAAATCAGAGTTGAGTTCCCAGTCTCCCCACACTGGGTAGCTCACAACTGCCTGAAACTCCAGTGCTGGGTTCCCAAACTGTCTTCTGGCCACCAACGGCGTTTGCATGTATACATACATCATACATGCATATGATTAAAAATAAAACCGATTTTCAAGAAAAAATAGCTTGAAGAAAATTAGCATAATCTACCTATGAATCAGAAACAAAAGATATCAATAGATTCTTGTTCCACTTCACTGCAACCAAGTCCAAAGAAGCTTTAAACCTTTAAGAGGTTTTCGCTGTGTTATGTAAACACTGCTGATCGTCCACAAGTATTTCAACAACACTATCGCTTAAACGTTGAAGATGTGCTTTAGATTACAAGAAAAATATAACATCCCATCGACACTTACTTGGCCCGTCTTTCCTCCTGCATCTGTGGTTTGGTACGTTGAGCCTTATCTCCCATACGGGTTCCCTCCAACTTCCCAACCAGGGACAGAACCTCTCCTGTCGGTTCATCTCGGCGGGTTCGGTCAATAAGAGAGCGGTCAGCTTGGAGCACAAGATTTGAGTTCTGAAAAGATCATACTTAATCAAAACTTAGTTATATAAATAGTTTCGATTCCTGTTATCACAGTGAAAAACACTGGAATAAAAGGATAATCCCCTTAAGAAACAGTCTATAACGCCATGCACAAGCACCGGACTATCTGGTAAAGTGAACGATCAACGTTCCTAACAGTACCCACAATAACCCACAGTAGGTAAAGTGTTGAGCACATTTGGGGATACCGAGTAGAAGGAAGCGGTTTAGCGATGAAGAGACTAAGGGGGGAAATGTCCCGAGTCCTCACGCGCCCTAAACCCCACTAGAGTTATTCCGTCGTGTTTTAACAGTCTTCACCCAGATCAGATTTTCCGTCCGTGTTTGTGGCTATCCACCTCCCTCGCCCGCAGCCGAGACTTCACGCACCGCCTTGTACTCGTACTGCAGACTGCGGGCAGTCACATCCGCCATGGCTGCAGATGCTCGGGGAACTCAGAGTTCCACTCTCCCACACGCTGCGAACCGCCTAGACAAACCGCGCTGAGCCAGCAGGAAGAACGCAGGCCAAACGTACGGGACAGAGAAAAGAACCGGACTAACTTCCGCTTCCGGGACGCACGCTAAAATGTGATGCTTTCCGGTGAATACAGCTACTGGGCGGAGTTTGCAGACCGTAGTATATCCGGGTCACGGATTCCGTGGACCGACGAAACACACGCTACTGTGAACTATAGTTCCGAGGACCTATACGTACTGCAGAGCCATTAAACCATTTTTAGTATGGTGTAAAAGTCCCTTTCTGCAGTACTTTTGCTTTCTCAGACCAGCGGTCCTGTCAACAGGCCTGCAGACAAACGGAAGCTCCGTTTATTAAGGATAAGGAAGCTGAAGGAGCGAGTTAACATGGTTTAATAACTGAATGGATTTCTCTTCTGTTTTGAAATTGGGGAAATGTTTGCTGTCCCATTCAACCTACCCCAAACCTTTTTCCTCAATCACTGTGTTAGCCGACTGAAGGGGAAGGAAGACATATTTGCATCCAGTGATCTGTCACAGCCCATGTCAGGATTATAGGTGTGGATTATTTGCCCCCCTCAATATGGCACAAATGCTGCATTTAAATGGCTGTTTTGCTAAAGAAATATATGGCAAATAAGTCATGTGCAAATTTACTTACTATTCAGATTTATTAAGCAGTAATGATACATTTATGTAATGGTGGTATTTAGATTTTTAATAATTCACTACATTAAAAACAAAACAGCTTTTTCTATTTTTCCTTTATATTTAATAAGCATGAGTGACTCTTAAGCCTGTGTCTTAATCCATTGAGCCATCTGGATGGCAATTTTTATTGTTTAACCTGTTTATCATTATTTTAATTATATATATATATATATATGGCTGTTTTGACTACCTGTATGTCTATGACTGAATGTATGTTCGTGTATGTATGTATATACAGAGCCCAAGAAGGCCAGAAGAAGGTATTAAATCCCCTGGGACTTGAGCTACAGATATGTTGTGAGTTGCCATGTGGGTGGTGGTGTTGAAACCTAGGTCCTCTGACAGAGCAGCCAAGTGTTCATAATCACTAAGCCCCTCTTTGGTTTTTTGAAAAAGGATCTTTTGGAGTCCAGGCAAGCCTCAAACTTGCTTGCAGAGACTTTTCTGCATATTATTATTGTTGTTGTTATTTGTATTTAAAATACAATATAATATTTAGTATATTTATAAATCATATCTTAATATATTCCTAACAACATATTTATATTTATTATTTTCTGTTATTTATTTTTGAGACCAAGCTGGCCTCGAATTTGCAGAGATCCACCTTCCTCTGCCTCCCAAGTAATGAGATCAAAGGCTTGCGCCACTAACACCAAGTATAAACATCTGTATCTTAACATGTTTAGCAGCAATAGCAGTATAATAATCCTAGATTGGACTCTTTCTTTTCTTCTTTTATTGGTAAAAAGAAATTTTATCATTTAGGTTCCAAGGCATTTAAAAAATAATTAGCGGGGCCTGGAGAGATGGCTCAGAGGTTAGGAGCACTGACTGTTCTTCCAGAGGTCCTGAGTTCAATTCCCAACAACCACATGGTGGCTCACAACCATCTGTGATGAGATCTGGTGCCCTTTGCTGGCATGCATACATGCAGACAGAATACTGTATGCATAATAAAATCTTTAAACTAGATAGATGATAGATAGATAGATAGATAGATAGATAGATAGATAGATAGATAGATACCCTCCCAAATGGAGTTCCTTTTGGAAGATTTAAATAACTACTTATCAGTTTTAAAACTGAATGTTATACTGAGAATAAGAGAAATATTTTATGAAAGTATTGACAGTTTTGAAACATTTTTACATATTTACTTATATGTTGTTGTATGGGTGTTTTGCCTGCCATGTATGGATGAAGACCACATCAGTGCCTGGTGTCAGTGAAGGTCAGAAAAGGGAACTAGAGTCTGTGCCATGGGGGTGCTTGGAATGAACCTGCTTATTTTGCAGGAGCAGCAAGTACTCTTAACTGTAGAGCCATCTCTCCAGCCTTATTTTTTTCTTTTTTTTATAGTTTTTTTCAACACAGGGTTTTTCTGTGTAACTGGCTGTGTTCCTGGTTGTCCTGGAACTTACTTTGTATACCTGGCTGGCTGGCCTCAAACTTTCTGAAATCTTCCTGCCCCTGCCACACAAGTACTGGGATAAAAGGTATGTGCCACCACCGCCTAGCATCTCCAACCCTAATTTGTAGACACTTTTTCTTTGGCCCACCTGTCTTCACAAGTGCCACTGAGCAAAGACAGGGACTGAATCTTTAAAGTGGGTTTTATGAGGCTGGAGAGATGTCTCAGTGGTTAGGAGCATTTGCTGCTCTTCCAGAGGACTTGGATTTGATCCCCACTACTCAATTGGTAGCTCACAACCATCTGAAACTGTAGTCCTAAGGGATCTGATGCCCTCTTCTGGCCCCTAGGGACACTAGGCATTTATGCTGTGCATAGATAAACATGCAGGCAAAACACCCATACACATGGAATAAATTTAAATGTATAATAGGACTTTATTCAGAGTGCCAGATATCTGAGAATGCCTTATATCTTGTCTCCAGCTAGAAAACTTTACTGAGTGAAAATAAAACAGTCACTCCAAAGTTTATTTTTGTCTTCTGGCCAGGTGGTCAGCCTTGGCTTTGAGGTTCATCATGTTGCCACTTCTCTCTTTGTCTCCTGCACCTTCTCCTGTTACTGTATTTCTCCATGCAGCATGGATATGGACCACATGCTCTGAAGGTCACAGTGACTTGCATTCTCCTGGTATGCCATCCAGGTTCCTGATGAACTCAGAATAAACACAGTAGTGTGTACATGCTGAGCTACTTAAATGTATAATTGCAAGATTCTTTTCTACAATGTGAAATACAAAAGTACCATTATAATGTAGAATATGATAGTGCCCCAGCCATCCCAAATACCCCCTATCATTCCCCATAGCAAGCAGTAAGTTCTCTATCATGTGTAGATGGCATTCTGCCACCATGTATTGATGGGGTAAACTTCTTACCAGTAAGAAGGTGTAAATTAAGGAAAATTATAAGCAACAGCAAGCAGTTGTGCTGGAAATGATTTAAATTAAAAAAAAATAAGTGACTGGCTGGGTGGTGGTGGCACCCGCCTTTAATCCCAGCACTCAGGAGACAGAGACAGGCAGATCTCTGTGAGTTTGAGGCCAGCCTGGTCTACTAAGTTAGTTCCAGAACAGGCTGTAAAGCTACAGAAAAAAACTTGTTTCAAAATATAAATAAATAAATAAGGGACTGGGACATGGCTCAGTGGTTAAGAGCATTTGTTGCTCTTGCAGAATTTAATTCCCAGCGCCCACATGGTGACTCACAACCCTCTGTAATTCTAATTCTGTGGGATCCAACACTGTCTTATAGCCTCCATGGGCACTGCATGAACATGGTACACAGATACTCAGGCAGGCAAAAAACACTCATACACATGAAATAAAATAAATCTTAGCTGGATGATGGTGGCATATGCCTCTCTAATCCTAATACTCAGGAGGCAGAGGCAGGTGGATCTGTTTTTTGTTCTCTTGTATTTTTTGAGACAGGGTTTCTCTGTAGCTTTGGAGCCTGTCCTGGATCTTGCTCTGTAGACCAGGATCTGTAGATCCACCTGCCTCTGCCTTCTGAGTGCTGGGATTAAGGAGTGTGCCACCACCACCCGGCCTTAAATAAATGAATCTTGAAAGAAGAAAGGAAGGGAGGGAGGGAGGGAGGGAGGAAGGACCAATGATAGTATCTATATTTTACCAGAGAATGTTTGAGACTAAGAACGTCCTGTAATTCATGTATGAGGAAGAGGTCAACAGAATTCTCAGCACCTGAGGAAGCTAGCTTCACAGACAGCATTTCAAACAATAAAATAGATAGAGCCAACAGGAGGGGGACTGGAGCATGTCATGTACAGAAAAGTGTTTTGTATCAAGAAAGTACTGCTTAAAAAGGATTGCTCCTCCATGTGTCACCAGAGAGCATTTCACCTTAAAGGGACCTAGGACTGTTATCATAGAGGCAAGAGAGAGGCTCAAGAAGACAGTGGGTTGTTTTTCATAATGATATTTTTCCAGAGAGTCATGCACTGTCCCATCTGTAGCAGGAACAGGGTCTATGTGACTACATGGGGATTACCAGTAGGTTTGGAGCCAGAAAAAAAAAAAAGAAAAGAAATCAAGGTCACATTCAAACCAATGTAGAACAAGCAGCAACTGTCAGGGAAATTCACCAGCACCTCATCAGATATCCTCTGCATAGTTTCCCAAAAGGTGTCAGCAGGTGTCATTTTCTTTAGTGGTGTTGCACCAGCAAGCTATAAATGCTCCAGTAAATAAGCTCCTAGCCTTGCTCATACTAGCAACCTTAATTCAACCAGTGTGCTTTAGAAAAACAAAATTATAGAAAAACAATGTTTTTTTTTGTTTGCTTGTTATTTTTTGTTTTGTTTTGTTTGGTGGTTCTTTTTGGGTTTTTTGTTTGTTTGCTTGCCTTTGTTTTGTTTTTCTGAGACAAGGCTTCTCTGTAGCTGTGGAGTCTGTCCTGGAGAACTAGCTCTGAAGAGCGCACAAAGATCTGCCTGCCTTCACTGGGATTAAAGGCATCTTCCTTCCTTCTAATGGGGGAAGGTAAATATGACCACAGTATATTGTAACTATGTATAAAGTTTTTTAAAAATAGTACAGTGGGACACCTGAACACAAATTAAGGAAATTCACCATTTCAATAACTGTCCCTTCATGATCTCCACGAAGATCAGCAGTAGGTAGGCAGAAGCTGGTGACATAATTCTGTGTCATCTCTAGCAACCTGAGGAGATCTCTTCGGAACTCATTGCTGGTGTATTCTTGACTTTCCTAGAGAAAATAACTCCAGGATGAGCCAATATGAAACAGTACTGGGATTCATGAAGAAGAGATCTGAAAATAGGTTTAGGTATGGATAATTAAGCTGGACAGTGGTGGCTCACACCTCTAATTTCAGCACTTGGGAGGCAGAAGCAGGCAGGTCTCTGAGTTCAAGGCCAGTCTGATCTACAGAGCTAGTTCCAGGACAGCCAGAGCTGCACAGAGAAGCCCTGTCTTGAAAAGCAAAACACAACACAGCACAAGCATGGATAGTAATATTCAGGTCCTTAGAGAAAGGACAGGACCAACACAAGCATAGGTGTGGGCTTCTCAAGACAGAGTTGGGTTTGAGTGTCTTAGCAATAGCTGTAAATACACTTTTGCTGGATTGCAAGTAAAATCTCAACAGCTTTATTTTATCTTTCCCGTTAAAATGATAAGGTGGCTGCAGAGGTGCCTTGGTTAGGATTGCAATAAGTTAAAATCATGGGTGCCCAAGGATTGCACAAGAGTTTAAGGTGTATTTTTTTTCCATCACAAATGAGGGTTCTCCCGAGAGTCCTAGGAAATCACAGGCTATACCTGGGAAAGGAATAAAGCCATTTACACTGAGTCCTGAAGCCTGGTTCATTACTGTTTAACACCCTTCTAGTGGTAATGTAGGCTGATGAGATGACCCAGTGGATAAAGGCTCCTGAAGACCTAAGTCAATCCCCAGAACCTACCTGGTGGAAGGGAGAAAATAGAGTCCCCAGGTTGTCCTCTGACCTCCATACAAGCACTGTGGCACATGTATGTCTACATATATGGCACATAATACAAATACAGACATAATAAAATTGTTTAAAATGAACCTTGTGTCAATATGGGCAATGATCACAGAAAATGTCAGTTGTGCTGGAATTCTTCACTCTCAACCAGTGAGTCTTCAAGACTTTAGGGTAAGACGCTCCTTTCTCTCCCACATAGTCTGTAGCAGTCTGTAAAGGCCTGTCTCTCTACCCTCTTCACAGAGTTTCTATAATATGAGAATGTCTTCTCCCTCAGGGTTTCCTCTTAAAATAGACTAACAAGCTTTCTAATCTGGAAGGAAAGCTTTGCCAGTGAAGCATGGATTTGGGGGGTGAGACTAATTAGAGAGTTCACAATTCATGTTTACTCCTGATACAACCTCTAAGGCCTTTTTTGGTTAATTTCCTATTTTTAACAATCGGTTTAATTTTACAGTTTCCAATTTTTTGTTTTTGAAAAGATTTATTATTATTGTTATTTTTATGTAAGTCTCCTCTTGAAATTTAAAAACTCAGCACGTGGGGCTGGAGAGATGGCTCAGAGGTTAAGAGAGCACTGACAGCTCTTCCAGAGGTTCTAAGTTCAATTCCCAGTAACCACATGGTGGCTCACAACCATCTGTAATGAGAGCAGTACCCTCATATGGCTTGCATGGGTGCAGACAGAAAGCTGTATACATAATAAATAAATGTAAATGTGGCATGTAAAAGGTGCCATATGACAGAGTTTGGGTGTAGGCATTTTCTTCTTGGGGGAAAGTGAATGGGAAACGGGGGTAGGGTAGGTAGGAGAGACCATCAGAGAGGAGAGAGAGAGAGAGAGAGAGAGAGAGAGAGAGAGAGAGAGAGAGAGAGACAGAGAGACAGAGAGAGAGACAGAGAGAGAGAGAGAAACAAAGGAGCGAGGCAGGGAGATGGGCAGGGCCCTTTTAAAAGTGAAAGCAGTGAATGTGCAGTGCACAGGTGATGCTCTTAGTGGATGCAGCTGAGGGTGTATCCTGTCAGAACCCCGAGGGCAGGCCAGTACAGACGCTTGAATAAGAACATGTTCTGCCTGTGTTATGGATGCTGGCAGAAGACACAAGAAGGTTTTGGATCCCCTGGAACTCCCCATTCCCACTGCCTTGTTTCAAGCACATTACATTCCTAAAGCTAGCCACTTCCTCCTTCTGAGGCTGACTACCAAGGTCCAGCTATCAAAGTATCGAAGCCCAGCGATCAAAAGGCCCCTTGTCTCATCCAATTAACATGCCCAATCAAAAGTCAACACCTCATCCTAACACAGGGTTTCCCCTTTTAACTTTATAAACTGATGTTTGTCTATGGACCACATCTGTCCCCACTCTATCTAGAGGCAGTCCTTTATCCTCCCAGGACAAGTACCCCTTCCCCCCCCCCATCTTCTATCTTAGTCTCTTATTCCCTTCCCCCTGTACTTCTGGGGCAAATAAGTCTCATTTGAGCTGAGAACTTGGGGTATCCTGAGGCCATTACCAATCTTTTACAATATAGTTTTAGGCTTTTCTGTTGGCAGAAACTTGTGGTCTGCTAAGAATACATTTTAAAGGCTTTGATAGTCAATAGGATGTTAGGTCAGAAACAGGGAAGAGAAATGAATGCCATCCAAGGGGACTAAAAATAGCCTGTAGTGATTTGGCTCTGGCTCTTCAACATTTTAATTTTTGGTAATCATTAAATTCAATCCTGTCATTTATCCTTTTAGCATCTTCAGCACAGATGCGGTTTATTTTGGGGACTTCTGCTCACTTCTATCATCTAAATTGATTGCAAACATTTATGTTAATGAGGTGTTTTATTTATTTATTCTTTGAGGAGTGTCTCCATAAACTTAAGTACTGCCAAAAACTGATATCAATCCCCAAGCACATGATTTCCATTAGAAAAGTATATAATATGGAATGTAAAAATTAAATTAATAAAAAATGCAACAAGAAATATGTAATTATTTATTTATTTTGTTTTTTCAAGACAGGACTTCTCTTTGTAGCCCTGACTATCCCAGAACTTGCTTTGTAGATCAAGTTAGCCTCAAATTCAGAGATTTGCCTGGTTCTGCCTTCTAAGTGCTGGGATTAAAGGTATGTACCACCATGCCTAGCACTGTATATTTATATAGTGCGTTTTTGTTTTATTTTTTATTTAGTTTTTGGTTTCTCGAGACAGGGTTTCTCTGTGTTGCTTTGGAGACTGTCCTGGAACTAGCTCTGTAGACCAGGCTGGCTTCAAACTCAGAGATTTGCCTGCCTCTGCCTCCTGAGTGTTGGGACCAAAGGTGTGCACCACCAACGCCCAGCTAATATAGTGGGTCTTTAATATATTATTACAGTGCAGATTAAATGCTTCTAATTGAAGGTCAAAATCCCCAGAACTGCAAAGCTAAGTAAAGTTTAGAATGTAGGGTGATTATGTGGTGATATTTTGTTTGTGATCTAACAAAGTTTGCCTGGAGATCAGAGGGTGGAGCTAGTCACACTAGTTAGCCATAGATGCTAGGCAGTGGTGGCACAAACCTTTAATCCCAGTACTTGGGAGGCAGAGTGATGGGAGATGTCATTCTGTAAATATGCTTCTCTTATTAGTTAATGAATAAAGCCCTGCTGGCCAATAGGAAAGCAAGATAGGTGGGATGAGGAGATAAGGAGGACTCTGGGAGATGCAGTAAGGAGAGTCAAGATGTAGGGACTTGAGAGAAGTCTGGACCCTCTCTCCAGTAAGATAAGACCATGTGGAAACACTTAGATTAATAGAAATGGGTTACTATTTAAGACAGAGCTAGCCAATAAAAAACACTAGTAACAGGCCAATAGCTTTATATCTAATACAGTGTCTCTGTGTGTTATTTGGGGCTGGCACGGCTGTGGGACCAGGCTGGTGGCAAAACTGCTTGTGACAGCAGAGACAGGTGAACATCTGTGAGTTTGAGGCCACTTTGGGTTACACAACATTGGTCCAGTCTAAAACAGAAACAGAGGCAGGCAGTGGTGGCTCACACCTTTAACCCCAGTACTTGGGAGTCACGTGCCTTTAATCCCAACATTAGGGAGCTGGAGACAGGCGTGATATGGCTGGGTGGAGAGAGGAACATAAGGTGGGAGGAGACAGGAGCTCACGGCATTCAGTCTAAGGACTGGGAGGGATAGAGTCCCTGGCTCCTTTGGCCTGAGGATTCAGTAGAGGTGAGAACTAGTGGCTGCTGCTCTGCTTCTCCCGTCTCTCAGCTCCGGATTTTCATTATTAAGGCCAATTAAAATTTGTACTACATGATTCTTTTCACTTTAGTAATATCTGGCACATCCTGCTGAGACTGAGGCTTGAGGTGATACAATTAATCCCAGCAGTCGGGAGGCAGAGGCAGGTGGATCTCTGAGTTTGAGGCTACCTTGGTCTGCAGAGCAAGTTCCAGGACAGCCAGGACTATACAAAGAAACCCTGTCTAGAATGTGCCCCACCCCCAAAGTATGGAATCTGGCAAGGCAAGGTCACACAAGCCTTCAAGAGGCAGAGGCAGGAAGATGACTACAAGTTCAAGGCCAGCTTACTCTACCTAGAGAACCAATAGACAGTCAAGGCCACACAGATTCAAACCAAAAGTAAAAGTATCAACTTTACAACAAAAGATAATTCCCAAAAGTGGTTGTTTGTTGGAAACGCTTGTTTTCTCAGTTGCAAATTTAAGAAAAGAACTATAAAACACCACCACAGCCGACACAGCACTGGGTAAGTGAGACTCACTGGTTGTGCTCTCTGAGTACATGCAAGGCCCTGTATTCAATCTCCATATTTACACACACAGACTCAAAAGATTAAAAAGCGTGATGGCAAGAGAGTGAGGTCAGTCAGCTTCCTTTGTTTATATTTGTTTGTTTGTTTTTTAAATGTATATGAATGTTTTGCTGCCTTTAATCGCAACACTCAGGAGGCAGTGGCAGGGGGATCTCTGTGAGTTCCAGGCCAGGCTGGACAGGTTCCAGAGCTACATAGAGAAACCCTATCTCGAAAAATAAAACAAAACAAACAAACAAAAATATGGACAAGTCTGATGATTTCCAACTCCACAGGAGTTTATGACGCTCACCATTAACACGTGATAGACTCAAATACTTCCCACAAAATATCTGTTGCTAAATACAACAGATAGCCAAGGCTTTACACACATGCATTTTAATCACCTAGACCTTTTGCTTATTTTCAGTT
Organism: Cricetiscus sungorus; assembly: GCA_030556225.1. NCBI lineage: Eukaryota > Metazoa > Chordata > Mammalia > Rodentia > Cricetidae > Cricetiscus > Cricetiscus sungorus. The sequence goes on along the minus strand of JANBXA010000372.1, from coordinate 62,713,614 downwards.
ACAATGTGTTTTAGCTCATTCCACCACATGTCTTACTGAGTTTCGGTGGGCTTTAAAAAAATCTTGACATTTTTTTCTTTAATTACTCCAGAGTATATGTAATATCTAATTTTTCATTAATTGTAAAGTCTGGTCTCATGAATAAAAAGCAACAACGGAAGTGTACCGACCTCCTATATGTCTTGACTTTTTAGGAAGGCACTGGGATTTGAACTTAGGTCATCATGCTTGCTTGACAAACACTTTTACCAACAATACCTTCTTCCCAGTCTGTGTGTGTGTGTGTCTCTCTCCTCTCTCTCCTCTCTCTCTCTCTCTCTCTCTCTCTCTCTCTCTCTCTCTCTCTCTCTCTCTCGGAGCGGGGGTGGGGGTGGGGGGTGGGGGGTAGGAGGTGTCTTTGCAGATGCCTCCACCAGCAAAGTAAAGATCCACATGAGATAAGAAGGAAATCAGGTTCAGCATGACTCCGTACTTGGTGTTGGTTCAAACTTCTAGAGTCTGACACCAGGCAACTTATTTTAGGCATATTTAAGTACAATACAATCTGGTGGCGGTGGGGTTCCTGGTGTAACAATCTTGTATTCACAAGAAGGCATGATTACATTGAAACTTTTCAAATTCAGTGTCACTTTATCATGAAGATGAGTTCTAGAGATAGGCTCTATGTGTTATCTTAAGGGCCTAGGGGAGGATCTGGTGTGGCCAGTCATTCAGATAGCACAGAGGTCATCTAGACTGTTAGCCACCTCCCAGTTCTAGTTGTAGGAGCCTGGGGGAGCTCCTGCCATACAAATAGAGCAAGGATCACTTGGGCTATTTAGCCACTTTCATCCCCAGCCTTCTGGGCAGAAATCAGTTATACATCTCATCCACTGAAGAGACAGCCTGTGTGTTTAACATATCTGATTTCTCTAATGCTTATCTGTGAGTACAAGAACTTTTGTGCTCCCAACACCTGTCCAACTTTTGCAGGGTCTCTCTCACATAGCCCAGACTAGCCTTGAACTTATCCCCTGCCTCAAATTTCCCAAAATTTTGGGTTTGTATTCCTGTGTGTGATGTCTGGTTTACAATATAAGCTTTTAGAGGATACAGCTAAAATTATTTCACAGAAAATCTACCATATTTCTTTGCTGAGCAAGGGTAAGTACCCACAATGCTGGAGTTAGCTTTGTTAACAAAATACAGGTTGGAGGGGGTGGGAGGAGATGGCTCAGCTGTCAAGATTATCTGAGTTTAGTTCCCAGCACCAGTTCCTGGGGATCTTCTGACTTTCTCGGGCATCAGGCACCAAGCTCCCGGCACCATACACGGTGCACATACTACATATAGGTAAGACACTCCCATACATAAGAAAAAAAAAAAAAATAGAGCCAATCGGTGGTGGTGCATGTCGTTAATCCCAGCACTCAGGAGGCAGAGACCAACAGATCTCTGTGAATTTGAGGCTAGGCTGTTCTACAGAGTAAGTTCCAAGACAGCCAGGGCAACACAGAGACACCCTATCTCTAAATAAACAAACACAGAAATACAACTTGGAACTGGGCACGGTAACACTTGCCTTTAATTCCAGCATGTGGGAGGCAGAAGCAGGTGGATCTCTGTGTTCCAGGCCAGCCAGGGCTACATAGTGACACCCTGTGTCTCTAAAACAAAAGAAGTTGAGAAACAAAGCCAAGAAAACAAAAAACAAACAACAACAAAGATGCTCTCTGATACTAAGTCAATTCAAATTTGACCTTTAAGTGGGATAATAGCTCTCTAGATTGTTGGTATCTCCCCCTTTTAAAAGACTGATTTACTTTTAAAAGTTTTCTGTGTTTTGCCTACTTGTGTGGATGGGCATTCTGTAGCCGAGTCCACAGAGACATGAGAGGGTGTCCGATTGTTGAATTCCCTGGAACTGGAGTTACAGATGGTGATGAGCTACCATGTGAGTCCTAAGAACTGAACCTGGGTCATTTGGAAGAACAGTTAGTGTTCTCAACCATAAGGCCATGTCTCCAGCTCCTTGTTGGCATTGCTTTTTTTGTTGTTGTTTTGTTTTGCTTTTTTGTTTTTCAAGACTGGGTTTCTCTGTGTAACCGTCCTGGCTGTCCTGAGATCCTCTTCTGCCTGTACCTGCCAAGCGCTGGGATTAAAGGCATGTGCCATCAATGCCCAGCTTTTGTTGACATTTCTTAACGTGTACTAAACCTTGTCTAGCCTTCATATTTTACGAAGTTCGCTTTGATACAATGTATGATCAGTAGAGATGCTTGAAAGTGCTGGGATTAAAGGCAGTGAGTGATGGTACATGCCTTCCTTTGACTAGTGAGTGGTAAACAAGGCTCCAAGGCAGGTCTTTGAGTACATACCTCCTTTCCTAAGAACCACTATGATTGGGGGAAGATACATGATTTCTGAGCATGGTCTGGAGGTGAACTATCTAGAAGTATATGCATAACACCTGTGTATATGCATGTTTGTCTGGTGTTGCATATGTATGTGTGCACCTGCCTCCTGTGTACCTGTTGAGGCCATAGGTCAATATCAGAAGCTACCTCTGTAGACCAGGCTGGCCTCAAATTCACAGAGATCCACCTGCCTCTGCTTCCCAAGGCATAAGCCACCACTGGCCAGCAAGAGACAGGGTCTCTTACTAACACCTTACACTCATTGGCCACTTTAAGCTCAGTAGACCTGCCTATGTCCTTTCAGTTTGGGGTTTAGAGGTGTTATGCCTGGGGCCCCAAACTCATATTTTCATGCTTGGGCAGCAGGCACTCCACCCACTGAGTCATCTTTCCCATCAAGAGATGTTTACTACAGGTGCTTACCAGCATCTCCTTTTTTACTTTGCATAGAGCCAGAGGGAAGTGAGAGTCAGTTCCTAGCTCTGTCTCCATTATCTTTCCACCACCAAATTCTCAGTAAGTGTACTTTATCCAGGAAGGAACTTGGTGAGGGTGACAACAGGCACTTCAGCCTTGTGCCACCGGTCGATGCAAAGCAGCTGTGAGAGGGTAGCCACAGATGCTCTGCTGTCCCCTCAAACCCGAGGGAGACAGACAAGGTGTGTGCCCTTAGGGAGGGCCTCAGATCTAGTTGAGCCTCTGCCCCGGGACCGCCTCTTGGCTTTGAGCAAGGGGTGGAGCATGTCGGGGCGGAACCCCTGAGGCGGGAACCTCTGAGGATTGCTGGAGTTCTCCACGACTAGCACCGCGTGTTAGTCATGGTAGTCGCAGCACTCCACAGCCCGCAGACTTTGGACTGTCAGAGACATGGTCTGTATCCAGAAAGAGCGCGTCGGGTCCTCTCCTGTAGTTGGTGCCGGCTATGAACTGGGAGCATCGTGCACGCCCGGAAGAAGGCGGTGGGGGCCAGGCCGCGCTGTGTCTTTAAGAATGCTCTCTTGCTCATAACAGAGACCGTGAGTAAGGTGGCCCCTAATCCCAAGAGAAACCTTTCGTTTGGGTCTTTAATTGGGCCAGGAGAGATGGGTGAGAATACACTTTCTGGGTGTGGAATTTGGGGAAGTTACTAATGGTAGAGGGGCCTCCACTTTGAGGCAGAGCCTGTGGCCCGGGTAATTTTTAATAGGGCTCATGGAGAGGGCAGCTGGGCTCAGTTCCAAAGAGAGGAGAGCCCCTCACCTGAACTTGATGTCCATGGTGCACTATCCTTCATGACTCAGGACGTGGGGTAAAGGCCGGAAGTTTCAGGCTTCAGTGGTTGGGTGGGCGGGCCAGGGAATCTCTGCTGCTGTCTGTCGTTTGGGTCTTGGCCACTCGGTTCTGCAGGCTCTCTCCTGAGCTGAGATGTGCAACTGGGCCGATGACCATCGGCTAGCTGGTCTCAGAACCTCACATTGCAGTACCAAGGAGGTAGCAACACAGCCCCTGCCTGACTGCTGCAGGGCTGAGTGGTGAGGCGAAGTGGTCTAATCACAAAGGGTAGGGTTGTGAAGTCACAGAGGAAGTGGGATGCTGCAGCTAGGGACTGAGGCTGGCTACCCAAGAATGGGGAAGATATTGCCCAGACCGATTCTGTGTTTTCTGCCTGTGGAAGGGAGCCTTTGGGACTGTCTGGGCATACCTGGTGCCCAAGGTGGACTGATGAGTCGGGTGAGGTCACCCCACTGTAAGGGTCCCCCTCCCCATATTATACTGGAATAAAAACAGTCTCGTGTCCACCCTCTGGCGGCATAAATACCACCCACAGTATATGGAAGGAAAGCAGGTGACTCAGGGTACATCCTGCTGTTACCACTTCCCTTCCCCGAACCTCCTCTGAGGCAGACCACACTTGCTCCGTCCAAACTCAGCTCTGCACACTTTGTCCCTCTTGAGTAGTTGGCATCCAGGATTTGAGGTACCAGGGCTCTGGGGATTATGTGCTGGAGAAAGTCACCACTGATCCCCACTCTCCTACTTCTCCAGATGCAGAGGCCTCCATGGCTGTGATAAGCCTGGTGTTCTTGGCAGTGATGTATGTTGTTCACCACCCCCTGATGGTCAGTGACCGGATGGACCTGGATACACTAGCCAGGAGTCGGCAGCTGGAGAAACGGATGAGCGAGGAGATGCGGCAGTTAGAGATAGAGTTTGAAGACAGAAGGCGGGCAGCTGATCAGAAGCAGAAAGCAGAGAGCTTCTGGAGGGGAGACACATCCAGTGACCAGTTAGTGCTGGGGAAGAAAGACATGGGGTGGCCCTTCCAGGGCAGTGACCAGGATGGGGGCCCTCTGGGCTGGCTGCTGGGAAACCTGTGGAATGCAGGCCTCTTCTGCCTTTTTCTCATCTTTGAGCTCCTGCGACAGAACATGCAGCACGAGCCAGCCTTTGACTCCAGCAGCGAAGAGGAAGAGGAAGAGATCCGGATTGTGCCTGTCACCTCTTACACCTGGCTCTCTAATTTTCCCTCCCAGGAAGCCCTGGAATCCTTTTACAAACATTATATCCAAAATGCCATCCGTGACCTGCCCTGCACCTGTGAGTTTGTGGAGAGCTTTGTGGATGATCTCATTGAGGCCTGTCGGGTGCTCAGCCGCCAGGAGGCTCACCCACAGTTGGAGGACTGCCTGGGCATTGGAGCTGCCTTTGAGAAGTGGGGGACCCTCCATGAGACACACAAATTTGATGTCCTGGTGCCCATTGTCCCTCCACAGGGCACTATGTTTGTCTTGGAGATGAGAGATCCGGCCCTGGGCCGTCGTTGTGGCTGTGTGAGAGTGGACTCCAAATGCATGTGCAAACATGAGAAGCTCCTGGGGGATGTGCTGTGCCTGGTACACCACCACAGGGACCACTCCGCCATCTTGAGCAAGTGTACTAGCTCCCTCAAGGCGGCTCTCTGCACTGGCTCGCACCTGGACGTCTGTAAGACTGTGCAATGGTTCCGAAACATGGTGGGCAATGCCTGGGCCCTAGTGGCCCACAAATACAACTTTAAGCTCACCCTCCCGCCGTCTACCACCTCCTGCAAGCTCAGGTTGGATTACCGCTCAGGCCGCTTCCTGTCGATCAGTTTGGTTCTTGGGGTGCAACGGGAAGACACCTTGGTCTACCTGGTGAGTCAGGCCCCTGAGCGAGAACAGTTCACCAGTGTGGACTGGCCTGAGTCCTTTGCAGCTTGTGAACATTTGTTTCTGAAGCTGGTTGGGCGCTTTGCCCCCGAGAACACCTGCCACCTCAAATGCCTGCAGATCATTTTGAGTCTTCAGGACCATCAGATGTTACCCCCCGGAGCCTCCCGCCCCATCCTCACCTCCTACCACTTCAAAACAGCCCTCATGCACTTGTTGCTACGACTGCCTCTGACAGACTGGCAGCCCAGCATGCTCTCTCAGAGGCTCCAGGACCTTCTCTGGTTCTTAGGGCAAGGCCTCCAGCAAAGGTCTCTCCACCATTTCCTCATTGGTAATGCTTTCCTGCCCCTGACCATACCGATCCCTAAGGCATTTCGTAATGCTGAACCCGTGAATCTTTTCCAACACCTGGTGCTAAATCCAGTAGCACACTCACAGGCAATGGAGGAATTCCACAACCTTCTGGCCCAGGTGAAAACTCTGCCTTGCTCCCCACAGCATGGAGAACTTTAAAGGAAAGCCAATTAAAAGAAAAAAAAAAAAAAAAAAAAGAAAGAAAGAAAAAAATAGGAGAGGGTATTTCTGATTCCTCAGGATGCAGAGTTTATTTCTAACATAACCAGAGGTGTATGTAACCCTCACCTTGCCCATGGGGACTATGACACAGTAAATCACTCTTAGAAGCCTGTGAAGAAGGCTACGGCCAGTGGGACTTAGTCTGGGGGTGGGAGTTGGGGTGGGGTGTCAGAGGCTGATGTTTTAGAATCCCGACATTAGTGAAAGTGCATGGAAACAGATGCCATGGGAGGAGTTTGCTGCTGAGGAGTTGAGATCCTGTTAAGTTGTGTTTCGGTGTCACCATTGGAAGCAGAAGCTCCAGAGATAACTCCACCCTAGCTGACTTTTTTCTGTGACTTGCTCCATGTTCCCTTTGAAATGTCTTATTGCACTGTTTAATTTCCACCTAAACTGATGCATTCCACTTTCCTCCCTTGAATCTACAGCTACAGTTCATACTTCAGAATGTAAGTTTTCATAACTTAATTAGTTTGAAAATATAAACAAGATATGTCTTTTCCTTTTTTTTTTTTTTTTTTTTTAGCTGGATCTCACTATGTAACCCTGGCTGGCCTGGTACTCGATGTGTAGACCAGGCTAGTCTTGGATGCAGACATCTGCCTATCTCTGCCTCCCAAGTGCAGGGCTTAAAGGTATACCCCACTACCACCTGCCTTTTTTCTTTTCTTCTGTTCTTTCCTTCCTTCCTCAGTTTTCTCAAGACAGGGTTTCTCTGTGTGGCCTTGGGTGTCCTGGAACTCTCTGTAGATCAGGCTGGCCTTGAGCTCAGAGATCTGCCTGCCTCAGCCTCCCAAGTGCTGGAATCAAAGGTGCATCACTCCCACCCACTGACTTCTTTTTTTTGTAACATCCTTGGCTGTCCTGTAACTTTCTTTGTAGACCAGGTTGGCCTCAAACTCACAGAGACCTGCCTGCCTCTGCCTCCCTATTTTCATACAATTTTATAGCTGTTTTTATGTATCTGAGAAAATCTCTAGTACTACCCAAATATTTGTTAGTTTTGAGTATTAATAAGTATTAAGTTAATGGTGACCCATCCCATAACTGATTTAACATAAGCAATAAGCAAAACCTGATGACCTTTCTGGTGCCTGGAAGCAATGTTGGTAAGTTCTGCTTTTGCTTTTCCATGGGCTCTGAGATGAGCAGTTGGTTTCTGAGAGAGCTGACCTGTGCATTCTGCTGGTGATGACTTTCTGGTCTCTTTCCAGAGGTGACAGACATGACTTGAACTTTGTAGTTTTGAAAAGAGGGGTCATCACAATCCAGGCCCATTGCCAGGACTGGACAGGAAGGTCTGTGAAGCAGTTTAACTCTAAATAAGAGTCCTGATTTTAGAGAATGATCGGCGTGTGTTTTCCCCTCGTTCCAAACCTTCAACATCTTGAGTATTAAGAAATAGTTGTGGGTGTGGTTGTTTTTGAAACATCAAGGCTGTTATGTACCCAACACGGCCAGGATATTTGTTGGGAAGGACACCCAGGCCCGCCCTTTGACTTGACCTCTGCTGCAGTTGGTGAGGAAGAGGGTATCAAATGCTTCTGTTGAGGAATCCACACCTTCCCCACCCCAACAAAAATAAAAGCATTCTAGAAACTGATGTCAGTCAGTATTTGGAATTCTAGTATATCCTGGTATTTCTCAGTGCACCTTAAAACTGGGCTTTGCCTAGTGGTTTCCAGTGGCATGGCCAGTGGATAGGGAGGGAGGAATAACTCATAAAGTTAAGAAACATCTAAGTTATTAATTTCCATGGTACCTAATCCCAGATCTCAACCAAATTATCTTAGTAACTACAAACAGTGTGCTCTGGGAGTCTGCTGCGATAGGAAGAAGGTGGTATGATTGCTAGGTCCGCAGGGATGTTTCTCATCTACCAGGTGAAAAAGAAAACGTGAAATTATGACTGGGGAGAAGACTACAAAGGGGATAGTCAACAAAGCTTGGGTGGGGCAGAAGGTACAAGTAAGTGTACAGGGTGTGTGTGGGGGCAAGAGTAATGGAAAGAACAGACCTGTAGTGCACTGGGAATAGTCTTAACAATGAAATGGGGAACCTCTCCAGATAGGAAGCTAAATTTTATTGTACTACAGAACCTGGCAAGCCCCCAGGATGCAACACTGGTTCCAGTGATGGGAATAGTCACAGTTCATTGAGCATTGTCGGCGCTGCTGGTTTTGTTTAGGAATTCACTTAGTCCTCACATTGTAGCCCCACAACATAAGCTCATGTTGTTGTTGTTGTTATTATTATTATTATTTTGGAAACAGGGTTTCTCTGTAGCTTTGGAACCCGTTCTGCTACTCAACTCTGTAGACCAGGCTGGCCTCAAACTCACAAAGATCTGCTTGCCTCTGCCTCCCAAGTGCTGGGATTAAAGGGGAGCACCACCATCATCTGGCTTTCACATAGGTTCTTTATTGGAGGAACAGGTACGGAAAAGGTGCACAATTTTCCTATGGTTGAAATAACCTAGTAAGTGGCTGCACATGGGATAAAGTACCCGCCCTAGCCACCTTTCATTGTGGGCTTTGGAGTGGAACAAGATTAACCGGTCCAGTAGCTCTGAAAAGCAAAATGTATCATATTGTTTTTAAGATCAGGGCAGTATGTTATTGTTTGAAAGTTCTAAGATTAATTGTTCATAGCCTAGGATTTAGGAGGTGAGGAATTTCATATTGCATAAAAAATTAAAAGCATTTTCTTAGAGGCCAAAAACATTGTAAAGAGCAAGCAACCCCCTCCCCACCCCCCCCCCCCCACCACACACACACACACACACACACACACACACACACACACACACACACACACACACACACACACACAGAGTTTTTCTGTGCAGGGTTTCTCTGTGTGGAACTGACTCTGGTTCTAAAGACCCGGTTGAGCTTGAACTCAGAGATCCACCTGCCTCTGCCTCCACCTCAGGAATGCTGGAATCAAAGGTCTGCTCTACCACTGGCCAGCATCTTGGAAAGCCCTTTCAACAGCAATCTCTTTTGGTCTCAGTAACTTGATGGTTTAAATCAGAAACTGTGTTACAGCAAAGGCCAATTTTTGGCTGAAAAAGTCAGCAAATGTGTAGCCAAAGGTTGCTTGTTTAGCTAATTGGTAACTACTGGTCCTCACCCAAACTAAGGTTGTTTCTCTTGGGTTTTAAGGAAGTAGAATCTGGTGCAGTACAATCCGTCCTCTGGCAGCCTACCAGTCGGGGAGGGGCCTACCACTTCGCTTCTGTACAAACAGGGGAATTGAGTTTCACATGCCTCTGATACCAATGATAAATCACTTAATCTTTTGGCACCCTCAGTAGCCTTAACTCTAAAACAAAGGCAGCATTCAGAGGAGGATGTGAAAGACCTGGCTGCTCTGGGCATGCTTGGCCTACAGACACTTGAGTATGAACCTGGCACAGAGCCAGCCAAGCAGTCAGTCTAGGAGGCTCATTATTGCCCCCAAATAATAGCCTCCAGTGGGTCATCCAGCATCTTTCCTTTGCCAGAGGTTCCAACCCCGTTCTTCAGGGACTCTTATTCAGAGCCACCTGTACTCCTCCAACACTTGTTGCTCTTAGTTTAAACATCAGAGCCTCCAATAAGGAGCCTTCAGTGTATCTGGAAGGCTTTCCTGGAGAACTGAGCTAACTGGTGGAAGATGGAAATGGAGAGAATTTTAAATGGAAGGGAGCATGGATGCAGAGGAATTGTGGTAGGAGCAGGCAGGATGAAGGCAAGTCAGAGTGGAGGAAGGGAGGTGACTAGATCAAAATGAGGCTGAAGAGTCTATGGGGGTGGGGCAAACCCTGTAGGTCCTTGTGGGCCCCTTTGGAAGTTCCCAGAACAAAGGAACCTTTGAAGGGGGTTTAGACCTCTGGGAGGAAGTGGTAACAGACAAGCTGGAATGACATCAGATTTACACTGGGCAAACACCATTCTAGGCTCTAGGAGGTGAGTGATGTGGATGGAAAGGTGAGGGGCCTGCAGAGATTTTTCAGAGGCAAAAACAGTAATGGGTAAGGTGAGGGGCATCCAGTCCTGGGCGCTGATGTGCATTTTCTGGGTGGCTGATGGTAGGATTCAGGAAGATGAGGAACACTGTAGTCTTTTCATAGTTCCACTGTTATGGGGTTCCCACCAGAGAGGACGGCTCAGAAATGTTTGTCTTTAAAGATACTTGCTGGTAAGCTTGACAGCTTTATAATTGATTTATTTTTATGTACATTGGTGTTTTGCCTGAATGTGTTTCTGTATGTGGGTTTTGGATCCTCTGGAATAGGAGTTACAGACAGTTGTGAGCAGCCATGTGGGTGCTGGGAATGGAATCCAGGTCTTCTGGAAGAGCAGCCTGTGCTCTTAATCACTGAGCCATCTTTCCAGACCCAGAAATAGGCTTAAGCTGAGAAAATCTTTGTTAGACCACCTGTAACTCTACTGGGTGTTCGGGATTCTACCTAGTGTAGCTCAAGATTTTCCCAGGGTGAGCATTTAAGCACAAAAGCCATGTCCTGGGTTAACATACTTCAGTTAACAAGAACAGAACTACAGAGGCCAAAACTCAAGGTTAGTACATATACTTTCCCAGAACTATGGATTTGATGGATTAGGTCTTTGTTTTAGTTTTGACAGGTGGTGCTGTCTACATGCTGAGTTTTACAGCCTGAATGTTACTTCCATAATGGAGCCAGTTGTGCTAATAACTAGGGCCATGTTACAACACTGTGCCTCATCCTAAAGTACACTGTGCCTCATCCTAAAGTAGTTCTGGGAGTAAAAGTTCATGCAAAAACTAAGTAGCTTTAAAAAGTAGCTTTTGGGGTTGGAGAGATGGTTCAGTGGTTTAGAGTACTTGTTCCTGTAGAACACCTGGGTTCCATTCCTAGAACAGACATGGTGGCTCACAAACATCTGTAACTCCAGTTCCAGGGGATCTGACGCCCTCTTCTGACCTCCTCAGGCACCAGCCAAAATACTCATATACATACATCTTTTGTTAAAAAGCACAGCATTGGTTACCAAAATGAGGGACACTAATGACATTTAGTAGGCAGGCAAATGTCAAAGGGTGTTAAAAAGCCACACCTTAGTCCTCCTTAAATAAATAAATAAATGAACGAACGAACGAACGAATGAATGAATAAATAAATAAAACGGTGGTAGGCATATGGTTTCTAAAAAAGCTTTTTACAAGAATGTGAACAAAAATGTCCTTCATTTTAAATGTGTGTATGTGTGTGCACGCAGACATGAATACACAATGGTCTGGTGCGTATACAAATGCTTACACAACAATCTGCTATGTGTATATATGTGCACACACACACACACACATATATATGCATACACAATGTTCTGGGATGTGTAGCTGTGTGTATATACACAAAAGCATACACAATGCTCTGGGGTGTGTGTACACATCCATACATAATACTCTTGGAAGTGTATACATATATGTACACACATGTTCTAAGGGGTGTGTACACCAGTAAATACAATGCTCTAGTGTGTTTATACTTTCGTACACAATGTTCGGGGGGGGTGTATACACATGTAAATACAATGCTCTAGGATGTGTTTGTGTACAGTCATACACAATACTCTTGGAAGTGTATACATATATGTACACATGTTCTAAGGGGTGTGTACACCGGTAAATACAATGCTCTGGTATGTTTATACTTTCGTACACAATGTTCTGCGGGGGGGGTGTACACATGTAAATACAGTGCTCTAGGATGTGTGTGTGTGTGTGTACAGTCATACACAATACTCTTGGACGTGTATACATATACATACATACTGTTCTTGGGGTGTGTATACACAGGCAAACAATGTTCTGTGGGGTGCCTACATGCATACACGATGATCTTGGAAGTGTACACACATGTATGCATAATGCTCTGGTGGGTGTGTACACATGAATACACTCACTGCTCTACATTCATTTTTGCCCGCCTGGAACTTTGAATAAAGACAGCCTTTTGCTATTCACGCAGCAAAGAAACCTGCCTCCGCATTAAAACCCAAATTCTAGGAAAGCAAAGCTTTTGCCCTCCGGGATCCACACTTCCTACTCCGCGTCTAGCGTTTGGCACCGGGATGTTTTAAGCTTCTTCAGCATGGTCACCACTGTCTTCAGTCTCACTGGCAGTAGACTTCGATGAGCGACTTCCCGCTCGCTTTTCGTGACCACCCTTTTACCCGCTACCTATGCGGTCTGCGCAGGCGCGCCCAGACCACGCCCCGTGACGTCACGCGGCAGTTAGCGCGCTTCCACGCTTGGCGGTCTCAATTTAAAACCAATTCCGGAGATCTGGAGAGCTAAGATGAGAACTCCACTCCCAAGTGAGCTCGAGTGGGTCCAGGCGCGTGCGGGCAGGGTCAGGACGGAGGGGCACTCGCGTGGGCAAGTCCGGAAGGGACGAGTGTGCTCGGCCGGGCTCGGCCAGGGTCGGGGGCTGAGCGCGGGGACGGGGGAGGGGAGAGGAGGGAAGTGGGGGCCACAGGCCCAATCAGGGCGCAGCTGCAAGTAGCGTCCCGGCTCTCCTGCTCCCCGCGCTCGGGTTCTAACGGAGGATAAGATGGTCTTTTTTCTGGACTGGACGTTGTTTGAGGAGCTGTGAAAGCGGAGTGGTGACCGCTCTGTGTTGAGCGCCTTTATTTTGGAACTAGTTCAAAAGTCTTGAACAGAGATACTTCGGTCAGATACAGAGATACTCAACAAAGGAAGCCTGGGCTTTGGAGGTGGAGACCGGAGGATCAGAAGTTCAAGGTTATTCTCAGCTATAGCAAGTTCGAGGCTAACCTGGGGTATCGCTCCCTTTAGCGTGGCTCCCGCGCGGTGTGTGTGTGTGTACAGTGTGTGTGTTCTTGGAGGTTATGGTTAAGTTGAGACAGTGCAGGAAATACTTGACAGATAAGGCCTAGTGTTGTGACTCCTCCATTATGGGACTCGAGATTTTTAAGCGTACATTGGGAAGAACGTCACAGCTAGAGAGCAGCGTGTACGAAAGTAAAGGTTCAGGAAAGAGTCTGGACTGGGCAAGGAACTAACTAGAACATCATAAGTAAGCTTAGTGAGATTGGACGGTAAGCAGGACCTGGTAGACCTTGGTAAAAGCTTGGGAATGATAGTTTCATTTTGAAACTGTGACTTCCCGGACAGGTGCTCAGGTGAAGGGGTCTGTATCTACTGAATGAATTTGACAGAGAGGTAGATTTGTATTTCTCCATCAAATAGATCATGGGTACAGGTGAGAATACTAAACAGACCTCGTAGAGAGTACATTGAGGACCAGCACAGAGAGGCTGGATGAAGGAGGGCACAGGAGAAATTCAAGGTACAGATCACAGGGGCCAAGGGCAGTTCAAGAAGAAAAAAGTCATTAATTATTTCGAATGCTGCTGAGTCTCAAAAAAACAAAACAAAACAAAACAAAACAACAACGGAGCTTGAAGGAAGTGTCTACACTATTTGACCACAAGCAAGTTGTTCTAATCATGGCAAGACTTTTTATGAAATGGTAGGGATAGGAACCAGAGCAGAGGAGTTGAATGAGTGGGAGGACATGCATAAGCAGAAGGAAATGTTTTTGATTCAGTAACGATCTGTTGAATTAGAATAGATGCATACTGCCCACCCCAGACAGGAATCACCGAGGATTTATAGGCCCTCAGTGCTTCCAGATTCTCAAGTCCTTCCCTTACCCACATTCACACAGTCACAAACCTCTTGAAAACGTCTCTCATCTCCTATTTTGACTTTTATTTTTTTGTGCTTTGGTGTTAGAGGAGAGTTGTGTTAATTATACTATTCAACTTACGGGAAGCGTTGTCAAGTTTTTCTGCTGTCTTTTATTCCTGTTCCCATACACAACCATTTGTTGTGTGTAGGTCTTACATCTTGTGTTCATGCTAGGCAAGCATTCTACTGCTGCTCTATATTCCCAGACTCTCTCTCTCTCTTTTTTTTTTTTTTTTTGCCTTTTCCAGACAAAGTTTTTCTGTGTAGCTTTGGAGCCTATCCTGGCAATTGCTCTGTTGAACAGGATCTGCCTGCTTCTGCCTCCTGAGTGCTGGGATTAAAGGTGGCAGCCACTACCGCCACGCCCTCCCAGCCTCCTTTTATTTTTAGTGTGTTCCTATAAAATATTGTGTCTATTGTAGTTACATTGTATCACCTGTTCCGAAACAGCAAGGTCTGTGTTCAGCTGCTCTCTCCCTCCCTTGCTCCTTTTCTCCTTTTCTTCCTCCCTCCCTCCCCCTTCCTCTCTATACATGCCAGCCTACCAGCCAAAGCCAGGTGTATGTATGCTCTTCCTCTTAGGGCGGTGGTGAAGCAAATACAGCATAGACACAGACAGAGAGCGTGCCTAAGGTTTTGTCAGCTAGTAAGTGATGAAGGCAACCTGAAGCAGTGCTTTCTGTTTCTTAGATCTGGTAAGAGTGGGTTTTTGTCTCCCAGGAATCCTGCCTCTTGCTCTAAGCAGTACCTCATAGTCACTGCCATAGTCACACCATGAAAGTGTTATTAGCAATAACGATGCCATTCTGTCCCCCATGTGTTTAATACCACCCCTATGTGTCCAGCTCATTTTCTCTTACTCCCAGCCTTCAGGCTTTTATTCTGCCAACCTATATTCTCCTGCTTTTTGCTGCCTATTACCATTTTGTGTCCTGTCAGTTCTTTATTTGTATTGTGTTCCTGGTCAATCAGCATAACCACATGTTTCCCTGTGTCCTTCTGTGCAGGTTCTTGGCAAAACCCCACAACCCTGGTAAATTTAAACATAGCCTGTTCTGCACACTTGACAGTGGTCAGAGTAAGATGTTTGGTTTGGGGGGCCCTATAAAGCTGTTCATCAGTTGTATCACATTTCCTGCTTCATTCAATCTGTTTCTAGATAGCCATTGCTTCCTTAGCTTTCCAGTACCTTGTCCATCACTGACCCCCTAGCTCACCTGTATTCTATACATAAGGACAAGAAAAACAACAGAGAACACGTGATTTAGTTGGTAGAATCCTGTCTATGTTTTCCTCATGGCCTGTGCTTCTCCAGGCTCTTTGCTTTGCTCTTTCCCGCTATGTAGTTTTGAAGTATAATGAGGCCTGTCTCAGACATCATCTCCTCTCCATTCATTTATTTTGGAGAGCTCATCCAGTGTGTTAAATGAATAGTCTGTTGGTGACTCCCAAACTTATCTAGCCTGGAATTACCCCCTGAATTCTACAATTAGATGTTGTAGTTGGATGGCTAGGGAATGTGAGACGTCTAACCCTAACCCTAACCCTAACCCTAACCCTAACCCTAACCCTAACCCTAACCCTAACCTTGTGGCCTTGTATTCTGCCCCACGACATGCTTCTCTCCCAGAGTTTCCTCAGATCCTGGAGATTCAGCCAGCTGTTGATGATAATCTTGGAGCTAGCCTTGAGTCTTCACAATCCACATTCGTTTCCTTTTTCTTTTATAATTTATTTAACTTTATTTTGTGTGCATTGGTGTGAAGATGTCAAATCCCCTGGAACTAGAGTTACAGACAGTTGTGAGCTGCCATGTGGATGCTGGGAATGGAACCTGTGTCCTCTGGAAGAGCAGCCAGTGCTCTTAACTGCTGAGCCAACTCTCCAGCCCTCCATCCCCCCCCCCCCATCCACATTTCAACAGAAAATCATGCCCCCTTTTCTGGAGACTTAGCCAATGTCGAGACACCTCTCACCTCCAGCACTGCCACCTGTCTCGCCACGTCCCACCTTGTTTATTGGCAGTCCTCTTCTAATTGGTTTTCCTGCTTAGTTCTCATCTCTTCTTTAGTGTGTCCTCACTATGACAACCAGAGGGGTCCTCTATCCTCCTGAAGCTCAAGTTAGCTCATTTTATTCCTCCCTTCCTCATTACCTAGTCTTATCTGTTCTCACTGCATTTAAGAGGTAAAGTCGGGACTGGGGATGTGGCTAGGTTGGTAGAATGCTTGCCTAGCAGTGAGGTTTTTCTCAAACCCCTAGCCCTGGGTTTGATCCCCAGTGCCACATAAACCAGGCATGGTAGCATATGCCTGTAATGTCAGAATGCAAGAAATGGTGGCATGAAGATGAAAACTTCAAGGTTATCCCCTTAGCTGTGGTAAGTTTGAGGCTAGCATGGGCTACATGAGACCTGTCTGAGTAAAGTCATTACAGTGGTCATGAGTCATGCGCGGAAGCTCCTGTGAGCTGGTCTTCCATTGTTCTGTCTAGTGTTCTTTCCCCCTTGGCCCTGGAGAGCCTCAGGATTTGTTTGCCCCTGGCTACTGTATTATGTCACACTGGGCCCACACGTGTGCCAGCACGTTTCCACTGCTTCCACGTGCTTTTCCCAGCCTGCGTGGCTTTGATTCTGGTGTAAGCTTTTTGGTAAAGCCTCTGGCTACTGTATTTATAGTGACCTTGCCAGGCAGTGGTGGTACACAGCTCTAACCCCTGCACTCGGGAGGCAGAGGCAGGTGGGTCTCTGAGTTTGAGGCCAGCCTGGAGTGAGTTCCAGGACAGCCAAAGCTACACAGAGACCCTATCTTGAAAAAACCAGAGACCCCCCCCCAACAAAGAGTGATTTTACTGACAGCTCCCATCCTCCTTATTCCTTTCCTGCTTCACCCCTCCCCAAAACATGTATACCCACCACACACCAAACACACACACACACACACACACACACACACACACACACACACACACACACACACCCCTACACACACACACCTACACACCTACCTCAGTTTCCAACTTCCTGAATACTTTATGCACACTAGCCGAGTCCAACAATTGCTAATGTTTTCCTGCCTTCACTTTTAAAGCAAGTTACACTCTTCAGACCACTCCATACTTGTTTCTCACACATCTCCTTAAAGCAGTGGCCTTCAGCATGTCACTGTGGTACCTATGATATTCAATTTCCTAGACTAAGATCTAGACTTTATTCTAGATTTTTAAAGTTTCCCCTGAATATTGCTCTTGGACATCTTTTTGAGCAGGGATTGTCTGAGAGAGTCCCTTTGCTGCTTTTGGTTTATACAGTTATTTCTTTTCTTTTCAGCTGCCCTGGCTTTTTGATAATTGGCTTGTTAACTTTTCCTTGTTTTGAGACAGGGTGTCACTTTGTAGCCCCTGCCTGCCTGCCTGGGACTTGTTACACAGACCAGGCTGGCTTCAAACTTGCAATGTCCTGCTTGTTTCCAGCACTATGGACTGTGCCACTCAGCCCAGCCACCTTTTTTATGTGCTCCCTGCTACTACTTCACTCTGTTATCTCGGCACTGTCTGTCTGGATCAGCACCCTGAGGACTATCCTCCCCGCCCCCCAGGACTGCTGAGCTTTCTGTTCTCTAAATAACCAGTGTTGAGACACAAGCAGAAGAGGCTATGGTACAATGGGATGCACCACTAGACTTGACATCAAATGCCTCGGTCTTTCAGCCTGAGGTGTGCCAGTCCATGCTGGGTTGTTTTAGGCATGCCTTAGTCAAGAAACTACTGCTTCCACTACAGTGTTCCTCTCTTTAATGACATTAACCTTTCGTTCATTTCATTGTTTGAGCCATGTCTCATTATGTTGTTCAAGCTAGGCTTGAGCTCCTTGGCAACTCTCCTGCCTTAGCCTCCTAGATGCTGGGATTACAGGTGTGAGCTATGTCTTATAAACTGTCCCCATTCTAGATTTAGCTAAATGTTTATTTGTATCCTTTAACTCTTTCCTCTGCTCTTATATTTCTTACAAGATTAGATCTAAAGTATTAGTTACATTTAAGTTAAATATTTCTGGCAAAAGCATTTCCTTGGTGATTCTAAAAGTTTCCTGTAGTTGGGGCTGGAGGGATGGCATAACCTTTAAGAGCACCAACAGCTTTTCCAGAGGACCCGGTTCAATTTTCAGCACACAACATTGACAGCTCACAACTGTCTGTAACTCCAGTTCCAGGGGATCTGACACCCTCACATGGACATATATGCAGGCAAAACACCAATGCACATAAAATAAAAATAAATTCTAATCAGATATGAGGGAACTTCTCATTTTTGGTGAGGCTGCATTCATCCACTTGGTTAATGTATAGTCATTGCCCAATGGCTTTTATAGTTTGCATGTGATTTGTGGCCAATTCTTGGGAATGCTGTGTGTGTGTGTGTGTGTGTGTGTGTGTATGTGTGTTGCATATTTCAAATGTTTTTTCTCCATCTTCCTGCCATCTCAGCCTCTGTGACTAGACCAACCTCATCATTACTCAGCACCAGTATCTCTTGGGCCTGATATTGTGGGAGACAGATGTCCTGCTAGTTTGTGAGCTTATCAAAGGCAGCAACTTTTTCTCATCCATCTGCCTGTCCTTGGCAGTGCTGGGGATGTAACCTATTCCCAAGCGTGCTAGGCAAATGCTCTACCACTCAACTCCATCTCCAGTTGTGCCTCATCGTCTTTATCTGGTGTTGTTCTTGAATGTACAGGAGCTGTGAAGTGGATATTTATCCTATTACCTTTCTCTTTACTCCCTACTCACACCCCACCAAAAAACAAAACTATAGAGTGTCTAGCATCATGCATTGTAGGACTTAGCGGAGAATGTGCAGTGAGCCCTGTAATAGGCTCAAGTCCCCTTTTGGTATAGGAAATAATTCTGTTGAAGGTTCTTGAGCAAGTATTTTGTTTTGTCACTGCCAGAAACAATGAACAACTCTTCTCCAAAGATCAATGGACACCAGCATGATGTTTCATCACCTTTGGAACGGGTGCTGTCAATTCCCCGGCCTGGGAAGGCCCCTCTCAGCACTCCTAACACCCCAGTCCTTGAAGACTTTCCTCAGAATGACGATGAAAAGGAGCGGATGCAGCGGAGACGCTCCAGAGTCTTTGACCTGCAGTTCAGTACAGACTCATCTCATATGCTCGCCTCCCCTAACAGGTGGGCACATTTCTGCATTGGCTCTGTTTGGGTGGCATGGGTTGTATGGGTCCTGGTGCCTCCATAGTACATAGAACCATTGATTCTGGGCACTGGGGTTTTTGTTTTGTTTTAATATATTTATTCTGTGTGTCTGCGTGCGTGTGTGCGTGCATGCATGCATGCGTGTGTGCACGCAGAAGGCAGCACAACTTGCAGGAGTAAGTTTTCTCCTACTTTGTGTCCAGGGATCAATCTCAGGTCGTCAAGTTTGGAGACAAGTACCTTTACCCACTGAGCTGTCTTGCTGGCCTCATGGGTTTGTGTTTTGAAGTAACTGTATTATAGATCCTTGCTAGAATTTTTGTTTTTCATTTAGGAATATTGATGTTTCAACTACCATATCTAAGTTTACAAACACACAAATTACAGAACATTACTCTACCTGTATCAAGCTCTCTACTGAAAACGTGAGTGTTTATTATTTTATAGTTATTTAGGCAGGATCTTGCTTTGTAGCTCTGGCTGGCCTCGAACCTTTGATTGTTCTGCCTAGCCTCATTTCAGATGTGTATTTTGTACCTAATTTTATATCTGATCACAGGGAGATGGGGCTTTCTTGATTTAGGTAGGAAATGTGATGGTTTGTTTATTCTCTAGTGTGGCTTCCTAATGCTGGTTTTTCTCTGTGACTTTACTGTTTCCGGTGGAAACTTTGATGTTGCTGCTTATGAATGGCCTCCTAGTTGCAGTATATCTAACATAGCAACATGGCTTACTGACAAATGGTGTGAGTGTGGAAAGTAATGAGTTCTGGATCCACCCTGCATTAGAACCTTCTCTTTCTGATTTAGAAACTGGTGACTCCCTGCTCCAGGTTCCTCTCAAGGGAGAGTACCTGCCTCACAGGCTTTTGCAGAGTTCTTAGAACAAGACCTGTGCCCAGTGAGCTCTCGTGTATTCTCAGTTTTCAGCTGGGGTGGGTGGAATGCATGTGGATTTGGCTGTGTTGCAAGTGCTTATGGGAACTGAGATCAATGGGAGTATTTGTGTATAAACTTTAGTATCATTATTTACAGGAGCTTATGAACGGAGCCTGTGAGTAATAACCTTTCCTGTAATGTTTTCCCCTAGAAAATCACTACTAAGAATGCTTTTGGCTTGCATTTGATTGATTTCATGTCAGAGATTCTTAAGCAGAAGGACACAGAACCAACCAACTTTAAAGTAAGAAACATGGGTACTCTCCTTATAGCCGACTCAGTGATTATTTCAAATGCTTAGTGAGCAGGCTTGAATTGTGCAAGCACACAGGAGCCTTCCTGATGAGATAGTACTGTGGCTCCTTCACACTCTTCCCTCAAAGCGTGAGATGCAGGCTCGAAGCAGATGTTTTTATTCCCACAAATCTTTGAGCACCTTAATTTTTTTCTTCAATAAATATTTTACGAATCCAGCTGAATTTTACTGTTGTCCAAAGTGCTGTCCTGTGCATCTTCTTGAATCTAGCTGTGCTTTTGGACTAGGTAGCTGCTGGCACCTTGGATGCCAGCACCAAGATCTATGCTGTTCGTGTGGATGCTGTCCATGCTGATGTATACAGAGTCCTTGGAGGGCTGGGTAAAGACCCACCATCTCAAGAAGAAGTAGAGAGCCTTGGCACAGGTACACAGGCTGGGGTCTGGAGGTACAGGGCTACTTCTAGTGTGTGTACTGGGTAATATTTCTAGAATGTGGTTTTCCATGAGAAAGTACAGGAAATGTGGCTTCTGCTTGTGTCTTCAGAAATTGATTTTTTTTTCCCCCAGCCCTGGCTGTCCTGGCACTCACTCTGTAGACCAGGCTGGCCTTGAACTCAGAGGTCTGCTTGCCTCTGCCTCCTGAGTGCTAGGATTAAAGGTGAAGGCCACCACTGCCACCTGACCACAATTTTTTTTTTTTTTTGGTTTTTCAAGACTCACTGAGATCTGCCTGCCTTTGCCTCCCAAGCAAGTGCTGAGATTAAAGGCATGCTCTACCACTGCAGACTGAAAACGGATTTTTATTAGAAGTGAAATGTGTTATCTAGTAATCCAGTTTTCTGTAAGTGGCAGATTAGAGCAGTTTGTTGCCTTGTGAGGATTTCCTGTTTAAATCATGACAACTCTGAGGGTTTTCAAGAACTGGTATTTCTCCTTAGATGGAAGTGCTGTTGAACCCGGAACAACAAAAAAGGCGGCAAAGCCAAAGAAGAAGACGTCCTGCAAAACCATTGAGCAGAATCTAAGCAACATCAATGTCTCCGAAGCAGATCGGAAGTGTGAGGTGAGGGAGTGCACTCCATGTGGTTTCTGACAGATTTGGCAGAGTGGGTGGCAGGGTCAGTGTTCACGGTGTGGCTGAGTTTTGAAGAAAGGTTAGATTTGGTTCATTAACTGCAGATTCGTGACCTATAGGTCTGGGCTTCAGATGGGCGAGCATAACTGGTTAGTGTTTGAGGGAAGAACTAGAAGTGACAGTACCAGTGTTCCACAGAGGCGGGTCACATGCACCGGTGGCACCGGGGGTGGGGGAGGTGGGGGGGTGGGGGGGTGGGGGGGTGAGCTGGGAGGATGGTTATGGAGTTGTGAAGCTGCCTGGATGACAACAGAGATGACAGGGTGTGGAGGTGTGAATGACACATGTCCCTTTTTGGGACCCAGGATGTTGGGATTGGGTCATGAAGATGGCAGGATCACAGCCTCCAAGAAAGGTCAGGGAGCTACATCTGTGTTCCCAGACCTGATCCCTGTTTCTGCTTGGAAGCCACATCACAAAGCACCTGTGAGACCTAAGCCCAGTATACTCCCCTGGCAGGACCCCAGGGGTCCTTCCTCCTTTTGTGCCTCACATACATTTGCCTTGTCTGTCCCTGTGCTTGTGATGTGTTCTGCTTTTGGGTTGCTATCACATGAGTGTGCCACCCCTCTCTGTGACCCAACCTAAGGGCCTCCTTGCAACCTGGCAGCCAATGCTCAGCTACCAGCCCATCCATTCCAACTGCCTGTCCTTCACCTAGTCATCCTGCTTGGGTTCTTCCAAATCTTAGAGATATTTCTGTTCAGAGCAACAATAGTGAGCCAGATGTGGTTTCATATACCTATAACTTCAACACTTAAGAGGCTGGGGCAGAAGGCTTTGAGTTAAAATGACAACCTGGGGATAGAGTAAGACCCCACCTTAAATAGGAGTCCCCTAAACATAGGAAGGATAGACCCTTGTAATTAGCTTTATCCCAATAGCTCATTAAGGCAATGGGATTTGTTGTGATGTTATTTTACTGTGTTGGGCTCGTTAGAAGTAGCTATTTAGAAACTGCCTGTGGAAGGGAACTAGCAGGAGGTTATCTGTCCATGTATGTTATAGATAGAGATTAAAGTACACTTCTCACCACTCATCCATCTGAGCGCTGCCTTTCTTCAGCCAGGATTGTACTTGATGACTCAGAAAGTCTTCCCATTTGACCATGCACAGACATTCAGTCTTGTAGATAGGCCATGGGTGAGCTTGTTTCCTCCTGCTGCCTGCTCTCATTCTTTGGTTCCCTGCTCTTGCACGCAGGTGGATCCTATGTTTCAGAAGACTGCGGCCTCATTTGATGAGTGCAGCACAGCTGGGGTATTTCTGTCCACCCTTCACTGCCAGGACTATAGAAGCGAGCTGCTTTTCCCTTCTGACATGCAGACTCTCTCCTCGGGAGAACCTCTCGAATTGCCGGATTTAGGTTGTGTAGACATGACAGATTTAAAAGGTGAGTAGAATTGCCCTTTATCAGTGCATCTAAGTCCCTAGAGAAGCTTCTCATAGTTACGAGGGTACCCATAAGTCACGTTCGCTTCTTCTGGAAAGCCAAATTGGGTGATCTTTAGTAGTGCCTACCATCCCCTCACTCCCCCACCCCCCCCTCTGCTGTACGGAGTCATCACTTTGCCTGTGTGCCATGGACCTCGGGTACTCAGTGCTTGAGCTAGGACGAAAGGAAGAGGCATCTATCCAGCCATAGATGCCTTGTTCTTATTTGTTCCCAGCTCACAGGGTCCTGAAAAGGAAATATTGTGAATTATTCCCAAACCCTGTGGCAGTCTAAGAACTGCACTATCCTGTTAGTAGTTTCCTCATACTTGACAAGATTTCAGCATCACCCCCAATTCTCCCTCTTTCCTGCTGACCAGGAGATATTCCAAGATTGTGTAGGGGCAGGGTCAAGGCTGTGTGTGCAGTGCCATAGACATGCGTGCTTGTGATCGATCAGTTCCATGTGCTGAATGAAACAGATCTTCTCCCTCTAGGCTGACCATGCAGATATTATGGCGCCTATTCTTGTCATTGTTTTTATTATTATTATTATTATTATTATTATTATTATTATTATTATTTTTTTTTTTTTTTTTTTTTTTTTTTAGAGGGGTCCTGCTATTTATATTTACCCAGGCTGTCCTTGTACCGCCTCCTCTTCCTCCCTCTAACTCCTGAGGGCTGGAATCACAAACATTCACCACTGTTCCCAGTTGTATTCATTCTTTTGTTTTGTTTTGTTTGTTTTTATTTTTGCTTTTCGAGGCAGGGTTTCTCTGTGTAGTCCTGGCTGTCCTGGAACTTGCTCTGTAGACCAGTCTGGCCTCTGCCTCCCAAGTGCTGGGACTACAGGTGTGCATCACCACCGCCTGGCCCATTCTCTCTGTTCTTGCAGACATTTTGCTCAGCATAACTGTTGTGCTGACAATCTGTTTCTGTGCTTTTGCCCTCAACTAGGACTGTGATCCTCTGAGGTATGTCGTCTGTAGCTACTTTAGTAAGTACCATCACATGATTCCTAAGGAATTCAGTGCTTTTAAGAACAGGCTCATACATTTCCCAGCTGTAGAGTTTACTTCAGAATCAAATGTCCATGCCTCCGATTTCTCCTTTGCAGTTAAGCTTCAGGAATGGCATTTAGCTTGACTGACTGTGGGTACACCTGGGTCTGTTTATATCCCCAAATGGTTCAGCAACAGGAGGTTGGCAACCAACCCACATTGGCAATACTGCCTCTCCTCTGTGCCATTCGAAAGTGGCAAACTCAACAGGTCAACCCACCTGTAATCTTTTCATGTCCCCCTAGAACCCTTGCAGCAGTGTGTGGAAGACCGCCAGCTCTGCCCTTCTCTGGCCGGGTTCCAGTTTACTAAGTGGGACAGTGAAACACATAATGAGGTGTGGTCAACTTTTGGATTTATAAGGGCTTGGGGCATTTTCCAGTGGCTGGTGGTTTCGGTTAGCTAGTCCAAGATTAGTTTTGCCCAGTGGGAACCAAAACTGTGGCATCGATTTTATTTATTCAAGAGTACAGAAAATATTTCCTTTGGCACTTTTGTGGGAATTCTCAGCCTAGCTGGGAGGGTGGGGCTGTGAACCCCAGCAGGCCCATCAAGCAGTTGTGAATTCTGACCATGTCTTACTTGCTTCCTGAGGGTCAGATTTGCTCTTGAGCATGCTTATCGTAACAGTCACTTGTCTCCAGCTGCTGTCAGGCTTCTTTTTGGGGTTAAGTCCCCTGGCACACTGTTTCCTGAGAAACTGTCATGTTTAAAGCCTTCCTTTGTGTATTTTTAGCAGGGTCCCCTTTAGCCTACTTACTACAACTTCCAACATAAATGGTCTCCATGGAAAACTGTGTTCTCAAACATGCAGTTAACGAATGCAGATTCCTGTTTTGTGTTTTGCTAAATTAGCCCAACACAATGCAGCCTAAGCCTGCACTGCACAATGTAAACTTCCTGTGAGAGTGCTGGCTCTAGCGGGTGGAGCTGGGGGTGGGGTGCAGGAAAAGGAGAAGCTGAAATGGCTGGTCTCCAGGGATGAGCTGGAGTGACCCTAAGAGCCCTGTCTTTTTTTGTAGTCTGTCTCGGCCCTGATGGACAAGTTTAAGAAGAATGATCAGGTATTTGACATCAATGCTGAGGTTGAAGACAGTGACGATGGGGGTGTCCCTGATGGGCCCCTGATGGAAGACTTTGATGACAATGATGAGCCAGACCCTTCTGCAGCTGGGGATCATGAAGAGTTGGGGAGCTGGAAGGAGCTCAGCAAGGTCCAAAGCAGCCAGTAAGGCCCCTAGGTCCCAGAAGGTTCCCAGAATGTTTCCAAACAGACATCCAGCTCCGGTTAGCTGGGCTGGTGTGCCATATCACACACATGGGCTGAGCCATGTGGCTGAGGGTCACATCTGGCTTTGCATGTTAGTGATCTAGTTCATTATAGAACTGACATCGCCCAGGCACAGCTCATCCCACTCCTTGGCTACAATAGTGAAGTATTCTGCTGGCTGGCAGGAACCCTCAGGTCAGTGCCATTAGGACAACTAGACTGAAGGAAGGAGTGGCCTATGATGTTAGGGGAAGACAGATCAGAGATGGCCCCTAAGAGGGTGAAGATTGGGAGGAGCAGCCTTAGAGTACAGATGTAATACAGATTAGGTTAGCTGTATGGACTGGGGTAAGGAGTACCTGCCACCCAGATGTGTTGAAGGATTTGAGTGACTAGAGTTCTAGAAGTATGCAGGGCCTCTGCATAGCATCAGGCCAGGCTGTTGGGAAGGGGACAGGCTCTTCACACATTGCCTATACATGCCTAACTGCCAAAAGCTGACAGCAGAGAAGTAGAGAGGCTCTGAAGCCATCTTGTTCCATCTGTATTTCTTGTGTAACTACACATTCATTAGTCTGTGACACAGTCTAGGTCCTTGTCCTTGACAGTATAGGGTCCAACAGACTTGATATGTGAGGTTTTTGTATTTTAATTTTAAAATAATTTTGAAATGCATAGTCTCTTGGACTTTTGGTTTGGTAGTGCCCTTTTTAAAGTTTTTTTTTTTTTTTTTTTTTTTTTTTTGCTTACTCTGTAGAGTGTGTCATAGGACTCATGGTCAGCTCAATGTCAGTGCAAAGCTGCTCTCACGAGAGACTGCGTTCTCCTCACTCACTACCTTTATCCTCACAGGGTGGCAGAGGAGAGGGCTCCCTCATGCCCCATAGCTGCCAGCTGCCAGACCTCTTACCTGTATCATACACAGCAGATGAAGCTGGGTGACCTAACACATTACTAAAGGGGCTCCCCAAGTGTTTGGGGAGCTAACTATGTAAACTGGAATATCCTTTTCACTCTCAGGAGGAACTAAGGCAGTGCCTGTAGATCCTCATCAGTGAGAGAATGGGAATTAGGATTTCATGTTTCGTGGCAAAAACCACATGTGTGAAAAGACCCACATCTGGATTCAGAGAATTGTATCCCGCTCCCAGCTCTGGCTTCCTTTGCTTGTCCTTTGAGATTAAATATCATTATGTAGCCCAGGCTGACCTCACACTCAAGATCCCCCTGCCTCATCCTCCCTAGTTCAGGGGTTATAGGTATCTGCCATCATACCCAGCCCAGCATTGGTGTTTTGCTGGTCTATGTAATGAGTTTCAGGCCAGTCAGAGCTACATAGGGAGACACTGTCTAAAACAAACAAACAAATCCTTGACTTTTTACCTGTTTCCTTGCCTCTCAGATGGGTAGATTAATATTTACAAAGCACTTTGGAACAGCCAACATATTTGTATAGTAATAAACACTTTGTGAGAAAATTAGGCAAAAACAGTCAACAAGTAAAAACTTGGTGGTTTCTTAATGAAGGGTTTGCTTGGACTTAGGAAGGCTGCTTCCCAACTCTAGTTCCAGGGAGTCCATGTCCCCTTCTGGCCTCTGGAGGCACGAGGCATACACAAGATGCACATCCACTGATACAGGCAAAACACCTATGCATATAAAATAAAACATAAAACTGAAAGAGAAGGAAGTGACCCTTTGTGGTGGAGGAGGTGGAGTAGCATCTATAGTAACAAACACCAACTTCTTCAAATGTAAATGCATGGTTTATGTTCTGTGCAGTATACATGAACAAATGGTTTTGTTGTGTTACAGGGGAGAAATTATTTCCCTCAGGGACAGAGACATCCAAACCATGTGCTCCTTTTTATCCATGAAACCTGGAGAATATTCCTATTTCAGTCCCCGGACCATGAAGATGTGGGCTGGCCCAGATCACTGGCGCTTTCGGCCTCGACCCAAACGTAAGTACTTGTGGGTGGGACTTTAAGACAATGCCATGCAGCCTGTACTGCCTGCCAGTCTTCAGGCAGCTGGGCAAAGAGATGCTGCTGGTCTTTGTTCTTCTCAACTTGTGCAGATGGCTGAATCAGAGGAGCTGAGCCGCCACAGGTCAGTTAATGTGGAGTGGCAAGAGTAAGCCTCTGAGTCTGGGGGACAGGCCTCATGACCTCACTCTTGCTTCCTAGTACCAACATGACTTATGTTGTGGGAGTGACACAAGGGAATCACCCCTAAAGTCTCCCAGGCTCTGTAAAGAAGAGTCCATACTGATGCACATAGCTAGCATAACACGGATGCTGTATCTAGATGGACCTGGGTATGAGACTTTGCCGTCTTCCACCTCTGTGGTCATGCTTAGCAACACATGCTGCCTTATGCATGAGATGAGAATACTGTTGGTATATTGATTAGTGGTATCAACTGTATTTATTTCTGCAGAAGATACTGCCTCCCACATGGAGAACAAAAAGAAGAGTGCAAAGAAAGACTTTGAAATTAATTTTGACGATGATATTGATTTTGATTCATATTTTCAGAAAACAAAGGTTTGTGCCAGACATTAGTGCCTTGTGAGATCACTCTGCACTGTTCTTGTCCTTTCTGACAGGGTTTTCAAAGACTGTACAGCCTGGTGTAACAGCCCCACCTTTAATCTCAGCACTCAGGAGGCAGAGGGTCTGTGAGTTCCAGGCTAGCTGGGGCTACAAAGAGAGACTCCATAACAAAGAAATAAGCAGAAAGTTACTGAGTATTTAATTCTAGAGATAGGGTCTCATGTAACACAGGCTACCCTCAAACTTGCTATATAGCTGAGGCTGGTGTTAAACATCTGGTTCTCCTGCCTTTACTCCCCAGATGTGCCCTGGTGCCCCCCCTTATAACTTTAACAAATTCTTTTCTCCCTCATCCTTAAGGGACCCCTGAGAAATAGTTCCAAAGCTATTGCCAGGGACAGGCAAGCTTAGAAAGTGAGACAGGGTAATACCGTGTTGCCCAGGCTGATCTTGAATTAATGATAGGATGCCCGCCTCAGCCCCCCTGAGTGCTGTGATTACAGGCATCTACTCTGATGCCCAGCACAGTCACTCATAGTGACCAGAGAATTGCAAGTAGAGTATGCCCAACCCTTCCTAACCTCCTTTAAAATGATATATATCATTGCTATTAAGAATGCTTTTTGGAGCCCATTCCCTATGGAGGGATACCTTGTTCAACCTAGATACAGGGAAGAGGGCCTCAGTCCTGCCCCACATGATGTGACAGACTTTGATTCCCCATGGGAGGCCTCACCCTCTCTGAGAAGTGGATGGGGGGTGGGGGTGGGAGGACAAGAGGAAGAGGGAACTGGGATTGGTACGTAAAGAAGATTGTTTTTAATTTAAATTTAAAAAATGTTTTTGTTTGTTTGTTTGTTTGTTTGTTTGTTTTTGATGAATAGGCTGCTACCACTCTGACTAAGTCCACTTTGGAGAACCAGAATTGGAAAGTCACCACTCTTCCCACAGATTTCCACTATGAAAAGGATGCTCTCGTCCAGCTACACCTCAAGCCAGGCATAAGGGTAGGATTATGCCTCCCTTCCTTTAAGCTGTTGCCTGTTGATGGCCTGTGTGGATCAGGTGGCTTGTAGTGTCACTGTTGGGCAGGAGAAAAGGAGGGGTCAGGGAGGAATCACAGGGGGCAGATGGGTGGGGTGGAGGAGAGGACAGAGACTGGAGAGCTGTCACCTTGGAGTGCTCTGCCTTGGGTCATACCCAGCTTCAGCTGACCATCTTTGGCGGGAGTAGTTTATAGTTTCCTCGTTATTTTGTCTGTTCCTCTGCAATAGCTCAAGTTCTTTTTGTCTCTTTGTGGCTCTAGGGATTGAGTTTCCCAAGGAGCATGTCCTCCTCAGGGTTTTTACCACTGCAACAAAACACCAGGACCAAAGAGCAAGTTGGGAAGGAAAGAGTTTATTCAGTTTACACGTTCATAGTACTGTGTCATTGAAGGATGTCAGGATAGGAACTCAAGCAGGGCAAGATCCTGGAGGCAGGAGCTGATGCAGAGGCCATGAAGAGTGCTGCTTACTGGCTTGCTCAGCCTGCTTTCTTATAGAACCCAGCCCCAGGATGTATCACCCACAGTGGGCTGGGCTCTACCGCATTGATCACTGAGAAAATGCCTTACAGCTGGATCTCATGGAGGCGTTTCCTCAGCTGAGACTTCTCTCTTTCTGGTAACTCTAACTTGTGTCAAGTTGGCATACAAGACCAGCCATTATAGAACGTTTTCTAGCTTTTATTTGTTTTCTTTTGAGGCAGTGGTCACTTTGTAGCTTTGGCTAGCCTCGAACACACTACACATTCTTCACTTGCCTCAAACTTGGGATCCTCATGCTTCATCACTTTCAAGGACCAGGGTTCCAGTTGTCACCACTATGTTCAGTCAACACATATTTTAGTGATATCCATATATTGTCCTGAATTCACCAATATGCTACACTCTGCTTACACAGACTGGTGTCTTTTCTTTCTGACCAATATTACTCACTTAACAGAAATGTTCTGCCAAGCATAGGAGACACACTGCAGCAGCACTGAGATCAGCAGCTATGGCCCCAGCAGGGACTTTCTGTGCTCGGGGCATAGGCAGACGGATGCAGAATGGCAGAGCAAGGCTGAGGCACAGCTACACAGCTGAAGCCTCTCGGGTAGTCACCCTCCCTGTGGCCTTTATTATGAACCTTTCAGTAGAATAGCCAAGGTAGTAATTTGCACATTCAGGGGTGCTGTAGGGCCTGGCTTTGGTGGTTTGATTTCCCCAATCTCAATCAGCTTAGTCTTCCTTCCTTCCATCCTTCCTTCCTTCAATTTTTCTTTTTTTATTTATTTATTTTTGATTTTTTGAGATAGGGTTTCTCTTTGTATGTCTGGCTGTTCTGGCACCAGGCTGGCTTCAAATTCATAGAGATCTGCCTGCCTCTGCCTTCTGAATGCTGGGATTAAAGGCATGAGTTTTTCTTTTTTTCTTTTTTTTTTGCTTGTTTATTTGTTTGTTTGTTTTTAGGGTATTACCCTGTAGCTCAGGCTAGTCTGAAACTCACTCACTATGTAGATCAGCCTCTTTATCTCCTAAGTGCTAGGATGAGGCTCCATGCCTGTCTCGTAATTGTTCCCTATGGAAGAAAGAACTCTGGTTCTTCATGTACTCAGAATCACAGTCCCCATGAGAGGCCCCAGCAAGAGCTGGAGATCCTTTTTTCTTTGGTGGAGCTCCACTGTGAAAAGAACACTGAAAGCTTGGCAGGGGGCAAGCTAGCACACACCCAGAGCTGGGTGTTCCAGTGGAGAACTCCCTGTATCATATGAGAAACAGTACAAGAATGTGGGGGCATTTCTTAACTCACTAAATGTTAGTATAGATACTATTTTTGAATTTGTGGTATGAAAACAGTGCTTTAAGGGGTGGGTTTTGAAGTATAGAATTGTATTAGAATAGTCAAGATAGTGTTGGAAGCTAAGTCCATCTCCAGCCGCTCCCCTTAACTCAAAAGACATACATACATCCCAAGTACAGACCACTGCTATAAGAGCTGCAGATGTTTGAGGGCTGTGATACTGAGTCCTTCCAGAGGGAGGCACTGTTCTGTGAGGCTGTGAAGATTAAATGGGGACTCCTGGGCAATTGGGAGAAGGAGCCGGATGCTTCTGGTTTTGCTGTGTAGTGAGCAGCTGTAGTAGAATAATCCTCTGACACCCTGTAAGGAGTTGTCACTCAAATTGGTTTTATAAAGTTTTTATAAACCGCTGATTGGTCAGTAGCCAGGCAGGAAGTATAGGCCAGGCGACCAAACTAAGGATGCGGGGATAAAGAAGGGCGAAATAAAAGAGTGGGGAGGAGATGCAGAGAAGCAGAATGGGCATGCCAAACTGAGAAAAGGTACCAAGCCACGTGACAAAGCATAGATAAGAAAGAAATACGGGTTAATTTAAGTATAAGAGTTAGCTAGTAACAAGCCTGAGTTATTGGTCTGGCATTTGTAATTAATAACAAACCTTTGTGTTGGTTATTTGAAGAGTCAGTTTTCTCTGCCTACCACTTTGGACCTGGGGGTTGGACTGAAATTGCCAGGCTTTACCCACCATCCTCCTGACTCCACCTTGTCTTTTCTGAGACAGTCTCACTGCACCCTGTGATCACCAATTAGCTAAACTGGCTGGCCTGCAGAGTTCTAGGGATCCATCACTCTGTTTTTCTGAAATAGGGTTGGACACTTAGGCCCCCTGTGCTTGCAAGGCCAGCCTGTTCAGAGTCATCCTCAGCCCCAGTAGGTTGCCTTTGCAATAAGGAAATGAGTTCTTAGCAGGATTGCTCAAGTACAAGTTTAATTTCTTTCATAAAGCTGTAGGCAAGGTGGCTAGCTTTTGCTTTTGGATAAAACTGCAGGTCAGAGGAGGAAGTGTTTGGCTTTGAGGGTGAGTCGAGGCTCTGTGCCCAGTACCTTATGTTGGTCTGTGCTGTGGAGACGAGGATAGACTATGTAGCTTTAGGGTCATGTCATTCTAGACTATGCTAGAAATTGAGCATAGGAAACAAGCATTATATTCCCCAGCTTTGTCCAGTAGCTGCTTTTCTAAAAAATTCTTTTTGTATCTTCCCCCTTTTATTCTAGTTACTTAAGATGGACAAGGACCAGAAGGCAAAGACTGAGCACTATGAGGAAATTGAAGACTATGATTACAACAACCCTAACGATACCTCCAACTTTTGCCCTGGACTTCAGGTAAGGGGAGAAGAGCTCTTGCCTCTTCCAAATGGAGAGTGGTCTCTTTCCTGGTTTCCACTGTCCCTTCTGGATGCAGTCAGCTATAGGAGGCCTCAGTCTAGAAGGGATTTTCTGAGTGCACAGTCTGTCAGTATAGACCACTGAACAGTGCTGAGAACTGAGCCCAGTGTGGCCTCTTTACTTACAGTCTGGGTTCAGGAAGCAGTGGTCACTTCTGCTAATGAGTTGACATGTGGATGGGGTCTTTGGCCTGCACAGCATAGTGCTAATCTTGGCTGATGTACGATTTCAGAGGAATAGAACTATATTTCCTGTTCTTAAGAGCTAAGTTTTAGCTATAAGACAAAAGGCATAGACATGTGAAGGTGGTGTGGTCTAGTGGACCAAGAATTGAAGTATTTATCAGGAGGACTTGTACATGTCACTCCTCACCTTCAGACCTTGGTTACTTCTAAATCATTTGTTTCTCATTGTGAGTCTACTGAAGAAGTAACAAATAGAAGTAATGGGAGGAAGAGAGAAGCCTCTGACTCTGTGTGCGGGGAGGGGAAGGAACTGGACAGTCCTTACTGGGGGAAGAGACAGACTGTTGCGTTTAATGAAAATCCAGTCTTCTTGGCTGATGCTTCTCCAACTGGGATTACGGGTCTGCTCCATCACCCCTGGTGAGAATGAAAACGGCCCCCACAGGCCAGAGGCCTGTTGAGAGTTCTGCCCCCGCCTATCTCACGACTCTGATCTGTTCACGCTGACGTGGTTCTGAGAATGGCTTTCTGTGGGCTGGGGCTGTAGACTCTCATGAGTGAAGCTGTGGGTTTGATCCCTGACACCACATCAACCAGGTGTCTTAGTCAGAGTTCTATTGCTGTGAAGGTATACCATGACTACAGTAACTTTTTATATATATATAATTTTTATTTTTTATCACTATTTTTGTTTTATGTACGTTGGAGTTTTGTCTCCTTCTATGCCTGTATGAGGGTGTTGGATCCCCTGGAACAAGAGTCACAGACAATCGTGAGCTGCCATGTGGGTGCTAGGAATTGTAAGTGCAGCTAGTGCTCCTATAACTGCTGAGCCATTTCTCCAGCCCAACTACAGTAACTCTTATAAAGGAAAACATTTCATTGGGGCTGGTTCAGAGGTTTAGCATGGTGGCGCACAGGCAGACATGGTGCTGGAGGAGCTGAGAGTTGTACATCTGCATGACAGGCAGCAGGAAGAGAGACAGACAGACACTGGGTGCTTAAGCTTCTGAAAACCTCAGAGCCCACACCCAGTGACAACATTTGCTCCAACAAGGCCACCCCTACTCCAACCAGGTCACGTGTCCTAATCCTTTCAAATAGCGCCACTCCTTGTGAGCCTGTGGGGGCCGTTTTCAAACCATCACACCAGGTGTAGTGGAGCACACCCCTAATCCCAGTTCTCAGGAGCCGGAGGAAGGAGGATCAGAAGTTCAAGCCATCCTTGGCTACAAGGCAAGTTTAAGGTCATCCTGGGATAATAAGGATGTGACTCCTGCTACCAAATTAGATAGTGTCCGGGATCTCCTGTGTTGCTTTTGTATACTAGGGATGGGACATAGCACCTCACATGGAGTGTGTGTGCTCTGCCACTGAGCTGTTTGCCCAGCCCCTGTTTTGTGCTCTTGGCTACTAAGCAAAGGTGACCGTGTTCCCTGTGGTCATTGCCTCTTTTGAATCATGTTTCAGAAGTGTCAGGCTGATGACAGATGCTGCTGTCACTAGTAGGCTCATAGGAAACAGGGAGAAGTGAAGTGAGCAGTACACCTTTGGACCTCTCTTGGTGGGCTCTGAGGCGGTCTCTGCTTGCTGTGTACATGGACTCTTTCCTGTGGTTTCTACGCTCCATCAACAGCTTAGGCTAAACTTGAGTTGTGTCCTTGCCCAGGCTGACAGTGATGATGAAGAGCCAGATGAGTTATTTTCGGGACCCGTTGGGACCTTTGACCTCGAATCTGATCCTTGCTCTACGCCAAAGACAGCACTGGAGAATGGTCACATGCCTGCTGAAAGCCAAGGAGTAGACATCACCACTTACGGAGAGTCAAACTTGGTGCCTGAGCCTCAGAAGGTAAGGAAGAGGCAGCAAGGGATGGCCTGGCTCCTGGAGATCTGTTTACTGCCTCTCAAGATGAGAGTCCATCAGCCTGCTCCACCTGGCTCCCTTTTCCATCTTAACCTCTTACTCTCCAGGCAGCTGAGTTTTAGGCAGGGTTGAGCTGATATGTGGCTCCAACTGGTTAGGTCATGTAGAAATGACATCTTTTAAAATACTTTATCTTACTTTGTTAATTTTTACTTAACTTTTGCAGTGTTGAGAATCAAATCCAGGCCATAAGTAGGGGTGGATTGATCACACCAATAAAGTATATGAGTGAAGGCTACAGCAGTGAGCATATCTTTACATGTTTCTTCACCCTTAGCTGTGCTCCTCCTAACCCTTGGCCACATTCATTTCATTTTATGTTAAACATCTATATTCCTGTATCAAGTGCCAGGCTTGGTGCTATCTAATATTTGGTCTACTCATCTCTCTTACACTGGGAGTCTTAGTCCTTTTTTTTTTTTAAGATTTATTTATTATGTACTCAGTGTTCTGCCTTCATATATGTCTGCGCACCAGAAGAGGACACCAGATCTCATTATAGATGTATGTGAGCCACCATGTGGTTGCTCCTGGGTATTGAACTCAGGACCTCTGGAAGAGCAGCCAGTGCTCTTAACCTCTGAGCCATCTCTCCAGCCTGGGATTCTTAGTCTTGATGTAAATTACATCTGATTAAAAAACATTAGGATCTGGGGATGTAGCTTTGTTGGTAGAGTGTTTACCCAGCATATGTGAAGCCCTGAGTTCAGTCCCACACTGGCTCTTTAAATTCTGGCTCATTAAAATTGGGCATCGAAGTACACACTCACAATTCCAGCACACAGCTTGGAGGCAAGTGGACCAGAAGTTCAAGGTCTACATAGTAAGTGCAGCCCAGCCTTGGCAACATGAGAACCCTGTCATAAAAACCAACCAAATAACAATATATAAAATGTAAAAACAAAAATTTTTTTTTTCTGAGATGGTCTTACTATCCTAGAACTCACTATATAGATCAGGCTGGCATCAAACTCACAGAGATCTAGTTGCCTCTGCTTCTGAGTACAAGAATCAAGGTGTGTGCCATTATGTCTGGCCTGAATTCCTTCTTGATTTCCAACGTTTTCATCCCAGACTTATTTTTTTTTTTTTTTTTTTATACAGTAAACTGATAGTGAATGTTTCTCTTCTGCCTAATTCTGTTACTCCTATTTCAGGTGAATAAAATAGAAATTCATTATGCCAAGACTGCCAAAAAGATGGACATGAAGAAACTGAAGCAGAGCATGTGGAGTCTGCTGACAGAGTTTCCTAGAAAGGAGGCTGACACAGAGGTAGTGACAGTGCTCAGGTTCTGTGGGTCCCCATGTGTGGGAGGGAGAGCTGGTGTTTACAGTTCATGATCCCTCAGTGTTCATGGCCCCAAAACAGAGAGATGCAGTCAAAGTTTAAGAAAGACATCATGCTTCTATGAAAGAAACTGTTCCAGCAGAGTGGGCAGGTCCCATGAAATCGGCACACGTTGCAAGCTAGGGCCTTGGCTGCTGTTTTCCCTTAACTGGGGATGAGAACGTGCAGTAGAAGTTTTTCATGCTGCCCTAACAACTGAATTTCAGCTTCCCAGTATCAATGTGAATTTGGAGTTCTTACCCAGTAGCAACTTAAGTTGAAACATGACCTTTGGCAGAGTAAACTATGACTACGTTACAGATGTGGGAAAGTGTTTAAGCTTTGAGCTGACATTCTCATTTGGAATATTTGTTCTCCACAAGAACACTGGAAAAATAATCACATTGCTGGATTCTTTCTCCTGAGAGTAAGGTGAACCCTGAGTAACTGATTATTTAGACCCAGCCCACTCTACAAACTCCACACACACATTCTGCTGGCTGAGCAGTGAATTTCATGGTTACTAAGGACCCTAAGCTGTGTGGTCTTAGATGTATCAGGGAAAGCCTCAGCCCCTGTGTTCGTGTGTGTGTAGTGTGTGTGTGTGTGTGTGTGTGTGTGTGTGTGTGTGTGTGTGTGTGTGTGTGTGCGCGCGTGCGCGTGCGCGCTGTACCGAACAACAGAGACACTTACCTCAAACAAAAGCTCAGTTGTCTGCAAATGGTTGCCACCATTGCTTTGGTCTTGTAGTACTTTACATAAGCACCAAGGAGGGTCAAATCACTTGTATGGTGGCTAGAATGTGGAAGAAAGACTAAGGGCATATTGTCCACTATCCACAGGCACGCCTCAGTGACCTGTCACCTCTCTTTAAAATTCTAACACCTCAGCCAGGCATGGTGGCACATGCCAGAGGCCAGCATGGTCTACATAAAGAGACCCTGTCTCAAAGAAACAAGAACAAAAACAAACAAGACAAAAATCTCAGCACCTCGAGTGCCTGTGTGGGGACTAAATTAAAACATCTCCTTAGGTCTTCAGGAAATAAGCAAGAGTTTATCCTTGCTTCATTCGGTTCACTTTTCTTTATTGGATTGAGTTGTACAAGTTTTTGTTTCAAGCATGAACTTAAGTGTTCAGTCCATAAATAATGGCTTTTTGGGTAGGCAAACCACAGTGTCAATGGAAAAGAAGGGGACCCCGAGCAAGTGACTGACGAGAAGATGCTCAGTGGGCTCACAAAGGACCTGCAGAAGAGGTGTGTGCTGACAGGGGTGGGGGGCATACCCCTCCCCATCCTGGCCAACTTCTTGGTGGGACTTTTAGCCTGGCCATGGCTTGCTTTATGTAAACACATATCTTTTGTTTCTTGATAGTTTGTAGGTATGTGTCTGTCTCCTGAGTTATATGATCTACTCACTGCTTCCCCCTTTCCTCCAGGCTGCCCCCACTCATGGCTCAGAACCTCTCCATACCCCTGGCTTTTGCCTGTCTCCTGCATTTAGCCAATGAAAAGGTAAGTCATTCAAAAAGTACAGGAGTGTTTGACTCTGCCTTTTCCTGCTAGCTCCCTGGAGCTTTTATAGCAGATCTTCCAGGGTTTACCCATCAGTGGGTAAGAGCCCATAATCCTATTCAGAGAGCTTGAATTCAGTTCCTGGCACCCATACCGGGTAATTCACAACTCTTGTAACTCTGGTTCAGGATTTACTGACCCATTGGCACACACACACAGGAATAAAATAAAATAAAAAAATCGATGGGCATTGGTGGCACACACCTTTAATCCTAGCGCTCAGGAGGCAGAGACGGTGGATTTCTGTGAGTTTCAGGCCAGCCTTATCTGCAAAATGAGTTCCAGGACAGCCTGTTACACAGAAAAACCCTGTCTTGAATAAACCTAAATAAATAAATAATCTTTTTTCATTTTTTCCAAGACAGGATTTCTCTGTGCACCTCTGGCTGTCCTGGAACTCACTCTAGACCAGGCTGGCTTTGAACTCAGAGATGACTGCTTCTTCCTCTTGAGTATTGGGATCAAAGGCTTGTGCCCTAACCACCCAGCTTAAAAAAAAAAAAAGAAAAAAGAAAGAAAAAGAAAAAGCTATGGGGACAAGGGTGATGGGCATATAGCACCTATCCATGGTTAAGGGATATGGCAGTGCAAGTGTTTCCATGGGGTTCCTGATATAAACATCAAATGCCAGACCTGAAGAAAGGCTCAAATCCTAACTGGGTAACTAACTGTGGGGTATTGTCACCATCTTAACAAGGTCAGTAGGCACTGGCTCTAAATCCCATTAGGAGTAGGAGTGGCTTCACTCAGGTTTTCAGCTCTGGCAGCTCTGCTCCCCTCCCCCTGGTGAAAATGCAGGCTTTAGAGACCTCAGAGACCTTGTTATCTGAAGAATGCAACATGGCCATAGCTCATGCCCTGACAGGCTGAATATGGGATTGGGCTTGGACCATTTTGACATTTCCTAAGATCAGAGTTCTGGGATGACTCAGAGCTTAGCACCCACAAGGGAAGCATCCCTCAACACTTCATCCTGTACCGTCATCTTCCTACTTCTTCCTACTTCCTTAGCTGTTTTTACTTTACGTGCATTGGTGTTTGCATGTATGTCTGTGTGAGGGTGTCAGATCCCCTGCAAGTAGAGTGACAGACAGAGCTATGAGCTGCCAGTGCTCTTGGCCACCGAGTCATCTCTCCAGCCCCGTTCTTTCTTAGTCACTCCTATGTGGACCCTGTTGTTCTGTCATTCTAGTTAGTGACCTCTCCTCAGATGTGCTGTGTGGTTGGGGCTTAGGATTCAGGGATAGATGTTTCTGCTTTCTTCTGCCACCATAACCAGCAGCAAAAACTGACTGGTCAAACTGGAAGCACCTTTCCCCGTGCTAGAGATCAGACTTAAGGCTTTACATATATCAGGCTAGTGCTCTCTCACTGAGTGAAGTCCTCATGCTCTCACAGCTTCTAGAACCTGAGTTACAGAACACCAGGCAGGTAGAATAGGGAAGACAGTGGGGCAGATGCTGAGTACCAGCACATCTTACCACTGCACCTTTGAGGCAGGGGTGCAGGTGGGGAGATGCAAGGAAGAGAAACAGATGCCTGAGGTGAAGATGAGACAGAGTTGAGATGGTTGCTGAGCAGCTGCCATGGATTTAACAGTTGGGGGATGGGGTATGGACCTGTGGAAGAGACCAGACAGGTTAGTCATGTGTGCCAAAGCTCTTGGTGGCCTCCCTTCTGCATCTCCCTTGGGGCAGGTGGCCTGGCTCTTTAGTTTCCGTGGGAGTCGTTACCTCAGCTTGTTGAGAAGCGGCAGCTTTGCACAAACTTTGCCTGAGATGATTTCCTTATAGTGGTGAACCTTGTGGTGGTGAACCTGTGGTAACCTTGTCTCCTCAACTAAAATTTGTGTCAGGTTTGTTCTCAGTCTATCAGAGCCTGTGTGTTTCTTCCCTCAGAATCTGAAGCTAGAAGGCACCGAGGATCTGTCTGATGTTCTTGTGGTGCAAGGAGACTGAGGCCACTTGAGACGGCTGTAGTGGGAGGCCCAGTGCGTCCCGGCGGCACTGAGGAGATGCTGGGGTTGTGGTGTGGCTGTGGCCACTGCCACAGTGCTGTTGCTCTCCCCCTCTTGCCACCTCAGTCTGGATGCCACACTCTGAAGCTCCACGCCCATGGAAGTTTCCACATGGTGCCCATCCACCTAGGAGAGGTCCTCTGTTCTTTATATCCATGTGCTTCTGGTCACTAGAATCCACTTTCCGCCCTGTACTGTTGTACAGAATAGTTTCTCAGCAGCTTCTTACTATTTTTAGAGTTCTCTGTTCCATGTACATGACATTCATCATTTGTAAACTTAATTGTATAATACTCAAAAATAAAACCATTCTGGTACAATATTGAGTAGATATTCAGCATTAGTGTCACACCTGGTTACTCCCCTCAGCTATCCGGGGTGCCATGTCCCTCAAGGCAGGAAATATATAAGAGCTAGAGGAGACCAGGTTGTGTATAAGCACCTATGGATTCTGGGGAAGGGTGGCAGTAGCAGATGATATACAAGTGTTCTCTCACCCTTCTGTGCCTCAGCACCACTGAGGAACACAGGAGGGCTGGCTGTTTCAGGGATGGGCCTTGTTGGCCCATCTTGCAGCTACCTTGATGCTGTGCTGCTGTAGTCACAGGCTGAACTGTGACTCACTGACTCCCTCCCTCCCCCTTTGTCATACACACCTCAGGGTCTCCACCCTAGTCAGCAAGTTCAGACTCCTATTGCCTGCCCTAGGGACCGCTCAGCCTGGTCTACAGAGTGAGTTCCAGGACAGCCAGAGCTACACAGAGAAACCCTGTCTCAAAAATTTAAAAAAAAAAAAAAAAAAAAATGCACATTTTGCTTTGTATACACCTATGACAGGACAGTAGGACTATTCAGAAAGGTAGACTAATAGGAAGACGGAAAGGAGGGCAGAGTCTATGGTCCCCAAGTATGAAAATGTTACAATGAAACCTGTTCATTCTTTAAAAGCAGCCAGTTAAAAAACAAAGTAGGCTTTGGAGAAAATGCAAGAGGACAAGTGCAGGTTCTAGGCACTCTGCTCGGCTCAGGGCAGCAGAGGCTGATGGACCGAACAGCCAACACTGCAGGTGTACTTGAACATCTTTTGGCAAACTGTTACCTCTTTCCAGTGGCTTCCTGAGTACTTAGCCTGACTGAGCTGAAGAACTGGCCAAGCTATAACTGTCAAATAACACAGGACCACGGTGCTGCCTGTGTTACCAAGTCATACTCTTCTCTCCGGGTTCCCCCCTGTAGGCCTGGCTGCTGCAGGACCACTGTCACCGGGCTTCTCTGGGCTACTTCCTTGTCTGCCTCTTTACTAGACTCAAGTGGCTTTGCTCACATCCTTGCCATTTACTATTGTTAACACCCTTCCACCAAAAAACCCCTTTTCTTGAGTCACTGACAAATGACCCACTGGTCACTAAGGATGACCAGCAACTAGTAGTGACCCTGTGGCTGTCAGGACAGCCACATTCCCTGAAGAATGGAAAGCATCTCAAGATAAGTAGTGTGGAGCATGGGTAGAACTTCAAATCCACTTTTTTTTCCTGCTTGGATGACTTCAAGCAAGCTTTCCCACAAGAATGAAAACAGCATTGGCTATATATATCCATCAGGCTGCTGCTAGGAAGACGAAATAAAACTAGGCTGTAAACCATCACTTCAGACGGTTCTTCCCTTACTCCCACAGAAAGGCCCCAGCACCAAATATTACTTCTACCACCGTTTATGACACTACTCATTCTGTTTACCCAATGTATTTAATTGTGAGAACTGTTGATAAAAGCAAACCCTGGCCCTTTCTCAGAGGTCCCGCAGCTCCATCCTCACTTCTTAGGGCGGCAGAGCTTCTGGATGTCTTCAGCCAGGCCCAGGCAGTGCATGATGCGTTTCCTCTCAGTGGCCAGGTCCTCTGCAGAGACCTGGCCCAAGAGCTTCTGAATAAATATATCCTGATCTTTCAGAAAAATGTTGCTATTGACCCCTACATTTGGCACATTCTCGAGGGATCCAGATTTGAATTGGAAACTTAAGTATCTGTTTCTTTTTAAACCGGGCCCTTTCTCTTCAATCCAGCACAACGCACTGCAAAGACAAAAATCCCTCATGTTAAAAAGCACACTGGACAGAGCCAGAGAGAAGGTAAACACATACAGTGCTTGTGGTACAAGCATGAGGGCCCCAGCTGAGATCCTCAGCTCCCACACTCAAGCTGTACTGTCATGGTGGTCCACTTGTAATTCCTGGAGGGAGAGTCATGGAATCTGAAAGGTCTAGAGTCAGTGAGGGGCCCCGCCTCAGAAAATAAAGTGGAGACTGGTCAAGGAAGCAGATGAGACTCAACATCAACCTCTAGCCTTCACACACATGTGCACAAGTGTGAGCACACATGCATGAACATGCCACACATGCCAAAAAACAAAACAAAACAAAACACACACAGGAGAGCAGATGGGTACTCACATCTGACTTCATGTGACAGACTGACCCATCTTCCCTGAAAGGCTGGCTCACTGTGGTGACTCAGAGGCCCCCTGATCTCCATCGCCACCCAAAGGCTACCGGTGACTGAGTTTCCAACGTTACTATGGACAGGTCTTTGTCTTGCCATTTGTTTGCCATTAGGGTACTTCTGTGTAACCACTGCTTTGCACCCTGAGCCTTATGGGTTGCTCTAAGAATCCAAACAGAAGGCAGGCAGCCACAAGCCATGAAAAACTGCGAACTGCCATAACCTCGTGTGTGAATTCTCAAGAGTTACTTCACTGGATTCTCCAAGAACACAAGTTAGCAAGCACCGTCCTGTTGCTAACAAAGCACCTTTATGTCCACGCAATCTCTCGATGTGACTCAGACTCAACCTCTCCAAGGTAGCCCTACACCTGTGCTGCTGCATTTTCTTATTAGCAGAGCTATGATACCTGACCATGGAAAACAGAAATCTCTGCCTAAGTTGATTGTGATCTCAGGCAAATACATCATTGAATATTAAAGAGTAGCAAAAACAGCTGATCAAACTTTACCTAAAAATTATTTTGCAAAGTTCACAGAACAAGCTGGGTGTGTTGGTAATTCCAGCTAACGTACGAAAGTCTCAAGTTTGAGATGGGCTATACAGTCTATACAGCCAGCCTGGGCTACATTGAGATCCTGTCTCACAAAATAAAAAAACTAAGAAAAAGAAAATTATGATTAAGATTAATTTGAATGTAATTTACTCACTATTTTTACCTTAATTCTGGATAAAATTTGAGTTATTTTAGTTATTGCAAACAGTTTCATATATAAACAGTTTCATATATTGAAGTTGTTTCATAAAACAACTTCATATATCCTTCCAAATAACGCAGTGTTATGTTTTGAGGCAATGCAAAATACCCACGTGTTTCTTGCACCTCAACTTCCTCATAACTACAAACATGGGATGGGGGCAATAGCAAGTGCCTATGTATATGCCCAAGCTCAAGAGGCTGAGACAGAAGGACTGCTGGAGTCTAGGAGTTTGGGATCAGCCTGGACAATACAGTGGCATCCTATCTCTAAGATAAATAGGGAAAAAGTAAACAATAAAGCTTAAAGTAATTACTTGCATAACCTAATTATTTGCTTAATCTGTAAGCCATTATTTATCTGATGGCAACTGAACTTACATTGTTCCTTCACATCTCAGGGTGTAAAGGATGAAATGGCAATATCAAGTTCTCTCTACAGCAGATACTTGTCTTAGGTCTGGAGGCCAGGGGATGGTCCTTCAGGATCTCCCAAGAGCTACCCTATGACTGCCTGAGGGAGTAAGAAATCTCTCTCTTACTACTTCTC
Organism: Cricetiscus sungorus; assembly: GCA_030556225.1. Lineage (NCBI taxonomy): Eukaryota > Metazoa > Chordata > Mammalia > Rodentia > Cricetidae > Cricetiscus > Cricetiscus sungorus. The sequence continues at coordinate 62,670,741 of JANBXA010000372.1, read as the reverse complement.
ACAACTCACCCCTTGTTCTGGGTCTCAAGCTGCACAGTCATTTTCAGATACTGATCTTCTTTACGGTCTTCCAAGGTGGCAGAAATAAGAGAAAGCTCCCCAAAGAGGCAGACCAGCCAGGTCAAGCGAGAAATGCCACTGAATGCAGGGAAGCCAAATTTCTCTTCTTCCAGTGGACTAGCTGCAAGAAATCACACATGCTAAGAGAGCTGGGAAGAGACTGTCTCACAAAGACTCATGCCCAGGGAATCTGGGGAAGGAACATGGCACACACGTGTACAGTGATCAATAAAAGATAAAACGCAAGGTGGAAAAATGGAAAATGTTTCTTTTTAAATCATACAGTATTAGAAGTTAGAGAGATGGCTTTGTGGTTAAGCGCACTCACTGCTCTTCCAGAGGACTCAAGTTCAATTTCTAGCACCCATAGCTCACAACTGTCTGTATCTCCAAGATCCAACATCTTCACACAGACACACATGCAGGCAAAACACTAATGTACATAAAATAAGAGTAAATCTCTGTAGACCAGGCTGGCCTCGAACACCCAGAGTTCTGCCTGCCTCTGCTGGGATTAAAGGCCAGCAGAAAAATTTTTTAAATTCAAAGTTGCTAGTAAATGTATGAAGTTCTCTAAAGATAATTTAAATAAAGATAATACTAAAATGGTCAATAAGCCATGCTTTTTAATCTCCTTTAAATCTTTTTCCTTCATTTTTATGTGTATGGGTGTTTTGCTTGCATGCATGTCTGTGCACCACACACTTGAAGTGCCTGCCTCCCACTGGGTCAGACCCGCTGGGACTGGAGTTCTCAACAGCTGTAATCCGCCATGTGGATAACCTGGGTCTGTGGAAGAGCAGCCCTGAACTATGTCTCCAGACCCTTTACTTTAGTCTCGTTGTGACATAAATTACGTGTGCAGGTACCACCGAGGCGCTCAGGGATATATATGTTCCTCTCCTACTCTGTGCTTGGCTCTCTTCAACTGCTTCCAGTCTTTCAGCTTCAATAAGCTCATTAACGTTTCCTCATTTTGGTATGACATGAAATGACGCTACAGGAGTGTGAGGTCAAGAACCAAGCTGCACCTGAGTAGAGAGCCCTGGGGCTCTGAGAACTTCTAAGGCGCCAGGTGACAACTCTAATCTGGATGGTCTCTGCTAGAAGTGGAGTCAGTACTGGCTGGTTTTGGGGCCTCCCCCGTGACCAGCAGCCCTGCCTCGAACCGACCTGTGAAGTGAAGAGATCCTTTCAGAAGCTCCTTCCCAGCCACTTCTTTTTTCAGGAATGCAAATTCTTCCATCAAGAGTTCCACATGCTCCTCATGCAGGACTTTCCCTGTTGTGACAAAAGGGAATAACAGGTGGCCATTACCCATGGTGTACAGCTAGCTGTGTGCTTGGAGGTTGTGTCATTCTTCCTCCAGACCAGGATATAGTATGTCTATATGTCCAGAGCACACGTTAGGACGATACCTATCCTCACACACCCCAGGTGACATTAATGTTTGTGGGCTTCTAATGTCTCTAAATCTTCGTGAATATTTATTTTTCTGGTTAATAGTGTGCTGTGGAATAATCCTAATGTACTCTGTGGAAATATGTTGCTCTCATTGTTAATAAAAAGTTGATTGGCCGATAGCTAGGCAAGATTTTCAGGGCAGTGAGAATGCCGGGAAGAAGGGCAGAGTCTCCAGAGTCTTGAGAGATGCAGAGGGAAGCAAGATGAACGTGCCGAATTGAAAGAAGGTACCACCACAGGGTAGAGGGTAGATAAAGAAATATGAGTTAATTAAAAATGTCAGAGTCTGCTAGTAACAAGCCTGAGCTGTTGGCTGAGCATTTATAATTAATAAGTCATTTCTGAGTGGTTATTTGGAAGCAGCTGCCGAGACACAGAGAAAGTACACCTACAATAGTGGCTATCTGTGGGAGGCACAGAGGTTCCTGTGCTCACAGATAAGCACTAGGGTCTGTTTAACCAAGAGTGTTAAACACACAGGACTGTCCCTTTAAAGGGAGGGGTGCATAACCTGTTATCTGCCCAGAAGGCTGAGAGCAGAGATGGTTAATAGCCTGGTGACTTTTGTGTGCAGGCTCATCATGAGTTCATCAACCCATAGAACCTATCTTTATGGAAAGTGTCACATGTACTTTACAAAGAGTTTTGATGTAGTCTCATCTTAAGCTTTATTATGCACAAGGGACTGAATTAATCATCACCAGGAAAATTTTCACCAAACTGTGCTGTGCTTAGATATGCCTAAAATAAAATACTTAGGGCGGCCTCCTGACGTGTGAGTCGACACTGGCTACTTAAGTGTGTTAAGTTCAACTACCTTCTTGCCTCCTGAGAATCATTTACTTTACTGGCCTTGGTGGTCACACAGACCCCTACAGATATCCTAATGAATGACATCTTTTGTAGTTTTTATTTGCATTTCTTTAAATACTGGGTGCTGTTTTACTTGTTTGCCACTTTGGAAAATGAAAATTTCTACAATGTGCCTTTTTTCAGTTAGGTTACTTGGTTCATTTTTAAGTTGCAGAATCCTGTAGATGCTGTGAATGCTAAACTTTTCTGAAAGATGTCATATGCACATAGCTTCCATGGCAAAGGATGCCAATTTTCACATTAGTCCATCTTTCATTTGAAGCATCAAAAGTCTTTACATTTTGACAGTTTTATCCTTGTGCTTTTTACTATCACATGAAGAAGCTGCTGCCACCTCAAATGTTACAAAGGATAATTTCTTAATAAATGGTATTTGGAAAGGTGGATATTCACATGCAAAATACTACACTACATACTTATCAAAAATCAACTCACAACATGTTAAATACTTAACTATAAGCTCAAAAACTGGGAAACAATAGATGAAAGCACATGGTAAATTCTTGAGAACACTGGCTCGGTGTCTGTGAGAAAATAACATCCCAGAAACAACTTAGCAGAGTTTAAGATCCCATCATAGTAGGAGGCATGGCACAAGGCATGGGACCAAGCATCAGGAATGGTGTTAGGCAACACAGGCATGCACAGGCAGCAGACACTGAAGCAGGCATGGCACAGGCAGCAGACACTGAAGCAGGCAGTAGGTATGGCAGCAGAAAGGAAGCTGAGTGAACACATCTTTAACCAAAGCACAAAGCAGAAAGAGAGAGGCAGAAAAAGGACGAGGCTATATAACCTCAAACTTCCAGACTTAACTCAAACTTCTCCAAACTGTGTCATTAACTGGGAACCAAGTGTTCAAATCTGAGCCTATTTGTTATTCAAATCACCACAACTGGACTAGGCAAAGATTGCTTAGATAAGATCACAAAGGACAGACTACAAAAGCCAATCAACACAAATGCCATGATATCAAACCAAAATGCCATGTATAACAACAGAATAAAAACACTACTTACAAAATGAATTAAAATACTTGCAAAATACAGATTCAGTAAGGGGTTAATATCCAGAATATATAGAGAATTAAACAGAAAAAATGGTAATAAAAACCAAAAGTTAAAATAGTTTATATAAGTAGAATTTTTTCTAAAGAAGACATACAAACGGCCAGTAGTTACAGGAAAAAAAAAATGTTCAACATTTATCATTAGAAAAATGGATATATAACTCACAATGAAATATTACCTCATTCATTTAGAATGGCTATTATAAAAAAAGGCCAAAAAACTGCTGACAAGATGTGAACTGAAGGAAAGGGCACCCCTTCACATTGCTAGCCTGGCTCATAGCTTGCACTGTGGGAGTCCCTCACAGGGTTCAAAATAGACCTAACATGACCCACCAATCTCATTACATGCGTAAACCACAGAAAATGGACTGGCAAAGAGACAGCTGCACCCCCTTGTTCATCTCCACACTCTTTCAAAACACTCAGAACAAATAAAACAGGGCTTGCCCACAACAGAATACTACTCTTCCATAGTGAAGCTGAAATTTGTCATTTCCAACAGTGTGGTCGAGCCTGGAGGGTATTATGTATGAAACTGAAATGAAACAGGATGAAATCCCGTCATTTCCACCAATGTGGGTGAGCCAAAAGGGTATTATTATTATTTGTGTGTGTAAGTGTGTGTATAAGAGGAGAGAGAGAGAGAGAGAGAGAGAGAGAGAGAGAGAGAGAGAGAGAGAGAGAGGTTTTATTAGAAAGGGAAGGAAAGAGACATAGAGACACAGAGAGAGGACAGAAGAGGGACACAGGAAAAGTCCTGTCTGCCCCTGGGGAACAGCAGGAAAGAACGAGGGATAAGAGAGAGTGGAAAGATAGTGTAAGTGGGCCAGGGTCTTTCTTTTAAAGGGTCCTTTGCACCAATATGCACACTAGTAGCCATGGAACCCTGGGCTGAGCAGGGTACTGCCTGAGTGCATTCTGCCAGGTGACAGGAACAGGCCAGTGTAATGCCTGAATCCTTATATGTCCACCTTTATTTATTATTAAAAAGGTGAGGAGTTAGGTGTGGCAGGTTAGGGAATAAGGATGTTGAGTTCTACTGACTATTTCCTGCTGACTGGGGGGCATCGACCATCTTTAGGGACTTGAGAAAGCTATGTGCTGCCACATCCTGAGGTAGTTGGTTGTTTCATTGCAGCCCAGGCTGTATGGAACACTCTGGTGCCTCTTAGACTAGCTGGCCATGTGGACAGTTGCTCCCAGTGTCCTCCATCATTGTTGAGGGCAGAGGCTTTAAGGACACCTGCTTTCTGCATTAGCATGGGGCTGGATATGGCAGTGGTGGATGGAAGAATCCAGAGATCCTTAGTTGGAAAAGTTACAGGGTTCTGGTTATCTCAGACTGCCACAGGCAGGAAGAAATATGGGAAAAATCTGCTGAGTCACATGCACCAAATGTTATGATAAAGTGCCAGGGAACCTGGTGGCTTCCATGGCAGGTGAGGGTGACTGAGTGGGGGACAAACATGCCAGGCAGACAGAGCTTAGTGAGAAGCTTTATAAGAAAGGGAAAGAGGGGGAAGGAAAGATAAAGAGATAAAGAGACAGAGATACAGAGAGAGAGAGGACAGAAGAGAAGAGAGAGACAGACAGAGGAGAGGTCCTGTCTGCCCCAGGGGAACAGCAGAAAAAGACGAGAGAGTATTATGTTAATGAAACTGAAATGAACCAGGTGCAGAAAGAAAAATGACAGTGCCATTCACTATGTGGGAATAGAAGAGACCAATCCTATGGGAGCAGAATAATGTTTATCTGAAGGTGGGGGAGGGAGACAGGAGAGAGGCTAGTCACTGAATACAGAAGACCTTCCTTGTACCACAGATCCTACACCATCCAGGCCATATCCAACCTCCTGGCCTAACCTAGATCGCATATCCTGTGCTCTGTCTAGAGAGTTCCCCGGACTCTAGCCTGCTCTCTCCTTAACCCCAAACCTAAACCAGATCACACAGGCTCATCCTTGGAACCTCACCTGCCTGTACCATACCCAACAAGCCTAGCCTGGGTGACAGAGACTATTTTCCAGCCTAGGTACCCTGTTTACTGGCCAAGATCCTGGCCCACCCATCCTATCCTATCCTCACTCCTAGGCATAGCTAAGGTACCCCACCTTACACACCAGGTCAAGCGGATATAGCCATGTATACCATTTGCTTTCCTTCTTATTGCTTTCTTGCTTACCATGGAACTGGAACTGTCCTGTTCCTCCCATCCAAAACCAACCCCGAATCTGAAGGTATTAACAAACTCCTTATACCTGATAGAAAATTAACTGAATTTGGGCAACAACCAAAACAAAAGCATACTTCCATTCAAAAGAGAAAGTCTAGAATCTCACACTTGACACACAATCAAGAGAAGTCCACATGCCTAGATCTCACTGGGAAAAACACAAGTTGAAAGGCTGGACAGCATGTTCTCCCCTCAAAAGCCAACAGTTCTACAGAGGTGTTCTCCAATGAGAATTGTTGAAAAGAACAACCAAATTTACACAACTGATGGAGTTTAAAAAGACAAGCAAATAATGAACTTAATGAGCTTAAACAGAATATCAATAAAACCCAAGTGATGCCCAAGAAAACTCAAACACAAGGCTGAACAAATGACAAGGACAATTGGGGATTTTTAAACTGAATTCAGAAAAGAGACAGAAATACTGAAGAGAACTCAATGAAATGAAGATAGAATTGAAAAATGTAATAATCCAATTATAAAATTCATGGGAAAGCCTTAAAGTAGAATGGATAAAATAGAAGACAGAATATCAAGACTTTGAGTCTTAATACTCCCTTAATGGAACAAAGATACTATATACATATAAGACTATCAATTACTCTGATTTGGGCATTTTCCCATTAGTAAGTATCTGAAGTACAACCAAAATATCAACATTATGACACCATCACATGTGGAAACCAACCCTCCGTTCCATTAGAACAAAGCCAGGAGTCTACAAACCCCTCCCCATCCTTCTAATTGACACACTTCCCCATGCATCTAGAGCCTGGGGGCAAGAGGGAGGTGGAGAAATCTTAGCACCAAAGTAGATGCAGATAAAGCAAACTACATGTGATGGGAGATGTTATTCTGTAAATATGTTTCTCATACTGGATAATGAATAAAGCACTGTGGCCAATGAGAAAGCAAGATAGATGGGGCTAGGAGACAAGGGGGAAAAAGGAAGTAGTAAGGAGGAGTCAGCATGGGGAGCCCGGAGAGATAGAACGCCGGTAAGATGAGCCACGTGGAAATACTTAGATAAGTAGAAATGGGTTAATCATTAAGACAGAGCTAGCCGGTAAACAATAATAGTAACTGGCCAACAGGATTGTATCAAATACAGAGTCTCTGCATGTTATTGGGGACTGGCACGGTGGTGGGACCAGACAGGCGGCGGGCAGGCTGGCGGAAAACAACAAGCTACATACACGAAAGGCAGAAAGATGGTACCCTAGAAACTCAAGGGCAGACTCCTGGCACAAGGTCTATGTTCCAGAGTCAGAGAATACGTTACCTTTCTGTGCAGCCAGCTCCCACAGCTCCTGGGCCGCTGTAAAAGACAGTGTCATGGGGTATTCCACGAGGACATGCTTTCCAGCCTGAAGAAACTGCCTTTGAAAACAGAAACACAGAGAGAGGACACTTCAAGTAAACACTCAAGTGCCCTGTATGTCAGAGAACTATGCAATACACAAGAGCCTGGAATGTAACAAACAGCCAAGAGTCAGTGTCCTGCAAAATAAAGAACCACCAACATCTCAATCTTTGTCTATACTGTGAGAAAGGACTTTTCTAGTTATGAAATCATTTGACTATTCATCAATGCTCAAACTCTAGTTTGCCTTCTATTACTGTGGTGAATACTATGTGTAAGGATTCAGGCATTATGCTGGCCTGCCCCTGTCACCTGGCAGAATATGCCTACCTAGTCAGCATGCAGGTGCAAAGGACCCCTTTAAAAGAAAGACTCCTACCCACTTAGGCTCTCTTTCCTGCTATTCCACTGGGACAGACAGGACTTTTCCTGTCTCCCTCTTCTTCTGTCTTCTCTCTGTCTCTATGTCTCTTTACCTGTGTTCTCTTTCCTTCCCCCTTCCCTCCCTTTTCTAATAAAACTTCTCACTTAAGCTCTATCTGCCTGGCATGTTTGTCCCCCTTCCCCCCACCTCATTCACCCTCACCTGCCATGGGATCCTCGAAGATCCCTCATTTACTTATTCCTAACACTATGACCAAAAGCATCTTTTACCCCACCCCCCTATTTGGAGACAGAGTCTTACTATGTAGCCCTGACTGTCCCAGAACTCATTCTGTAGACCAGGATGGCCTGGAACTCACAGAGATCTTCCTGTCTCTGCTTTCTGAATGCTGGGATTAAAGACATGTGCCACCACTGCTCAGCCTGACAGTAGGCCACAGGACAAGTAGAATTTTCTGTGTTGACCATAAGTTCCATTAGCACAGTTTTAGCAAAGCCCACCTGCATCAAGAAACCTACCTTATATAGTCTTCATGGCTGGAACTCTCACTGCAGATGTAGGCGACCTCAATCTCTTGGCTGCAGAGAGCATCTTCCAAAGAAATCTGCCGTACATCAAGGCTCCCGAGATCTCGTCTGTTTCAGAGTAACAACAGTCTCAAAAGCAGACAGAGCTGATGCTTATAGCATTCTTCTCCCCTCCTCCCAAAAACTGCCCAGGGATGGGGCTTTTGGAAAGTAGGAAATTCATTTTCTCTTTCCTATTTCCTGGTTATTTTTTACTGTGGAGTGAGAAAAGCAAGCAGCATTAGGGTTGAAGTCAGGGGACCTGGAATGCTAGCACTGCCACCAATAGCTCATAGAAGCCAGAAGTCTTCCAGTTACTTCTCTAAAATAAAAAGAATCAGATCCTTGCACTTCACATAAAAGGATCTTTGTGGTTATTTGTGGTGATATTTTGTTTGGGAGCTAACAAAGTTTGACTGATGATCAGAGGGCAGAGCTAGCCACAATAGTTAGCCATAGAGTACGCGAGATTGATCCAGTCTAAAAGGGCCAGGAGGAGGTGTCTCACACCTTTAATCCCAGTACTTGGGATCACACACCTTTAATCCCAGCACTAGGGAGGTGGAGAAAGGAGTGCTATGGCTGGGCAGAGAGAGGAATATAAGGAAGAAGGAGACAGGAGCTCAGAGTATTCAGTCTGAGGATTCCTAGGGACAGGATCCCTTTGGTCTGAGGATTCAGCAGAGGTAAGAGGTCTCTCTTATGGCTGGATCCTTTACTTCTCTAACCTTGTAGCATTTACCCTGATATCTGACTCTGGTTCTTTATTATTAAGACTTATTAGGACTCCTGCTACAGTCATTTCCTACTGGAATACTAAGCTCCTGGTCAAATACTGTGACTACCTCACCAAGCCACATCTCACACAGGCATCACCCTGGTATAAACTACCATATACTCCAAGCTGCTTCATATACTTCAAGGCTTGGTGACCACCATGAGAAAAGCAAGCATCCCTGCTTCCATTACAACTGGCCCAGAAAGGCTGTAACTGCCACAGCTGACCAGTGGGGTGAAACCTGGGTGACTATCACTGACATAAAACACAGCAGTAAAGGAGCCATGACATTCTGTATCATACCCCAGTGCATAAGCTGTAGGGAGTGAATGGCCCTAGAAGGCTGCTGTCACAAAACAACATGGGGGCAGACAGCAGAAGCTCCAGCCAACAGTAACTTCAGCCAAGAAGGAATTCATGAGCTACCCAACCCACACTGCTAGGTTTGACCAATACTTATTGCTTGCCTACTGTGTGCGGGGCACTGTAGGGGAAAACACGGAGAATGAGCTCACACTCTGATAGAGGCATGGAGACACACACACATACGCAGCAGCAACACCACCAAAAAGACTAAGTGCGAATTATCAGGGAAATGGATGGGAGACTGGGGAAGCCCAGAACACATCTGGTCTAGGGTTTCAGGACAGGCTTTCTAGGGGAGAAACAGAACTTAGCAAGGAGACCATACACAAGAGTGTAATAATAGCAGGATGCATGCGGTAGAGCAGGGCTATGAGTGTGCCATCGTCCCAGATGACCCAGGGAATTAAGGTCTCAAGGCATGCACTGTGGCAGCTAACTAGGGCTTAAGGGAAAAAAATGTTTCCACTTCAACCTTGAGGGCACATTATACTTGATTCTAACTTCCAGTAGGGTTCACTGGGGTATGTTGGCTAACAACAATCATGATTTCCCTGTTGTGTGAACCCCCCCCCCACCACTCCCTCAATCTGGTAGGGAAGAAAGGACTAAGAGAAGATTCCAGCACATACAGTTTTCTCTCACGCCTGGAGACAGGGGCCAACTCAAGTCACTCAGACTGGAGGAGTGTGGTCCTGTGAGTTAAAATACAAAAGCCTTCCTCATGAACCATCACTAGTCATTTATGAAAATATTTGACATATTTGGCATAGTGACTCACACAGTTAATCCAGCACTCAGGAGGCAAAGGCAGTCTGTGAGTTCAAGGCCAGCCTGAGCTCCAGGATAGCTATGGCTACACAGAAAAATGTGACATGAGTTCTAATAGGTCTTAATAATAAAAGCCTCTGGAGTTAGGTATTGGGGGGTGGTGGTGGTGGTAAAAGCTTAAAAATCAGAGATGCAGAGCTCTTAGCTTTACAAAATCCTCAAATGGAAAGAGATCAAGCTCCTGTCTCCTCCCTTCTACATTTCTCTCTTGGCTCAGGCATCTCACATCCCATCAATCTGCACAGACCTCCAGATCTCTATGGTTAGCTAGTGGCTAGCTCCATCTTCTGATCTTCAGGAAAGCTTTATTTGTTACACAAACACAGAGCAACTCTGTCTGAAAAAAAAGAGAGGAAGAAAGAAAGGAAGAAGCAAAGAAAGAAAGAAAGAAAGAAAGGAAGGAAGGAAGGAAGGAAGGAAGGAAGGAAGGAAGGAAGAAGGGGATATTTATCTGATGTCCTTTGGAGAATGGAATGTAGAGACCTGCCTGGACTTGTCCCCAACACTGTCACCCCCAGCATCTGTGTCTACTTCATAATTGATCCAGCATTGCAGATGCTTAGCTGGTGAGTGGAGGCAGGCCTGGCCATGAGGAAAGGAAGAGAGTTCAATTTAGTTTCCACTGAGTTACAGTGAAAAAATCCAAACAGAAAAGTACAATAGAAGCAGAAAGGGACTTGGAGTGGGGGTGCAGGGAATGGGACGTGAAGGGAAGAAGCAACTAAAACAAAGCTTTGCTTACAAATGCCATCCGAGATCTAATAATTTGCATGTTAAGCAAAAAACTAATTTAAAAAGTTCAGCTCAGTTACCAGTGTGATAAGAACAGTGTTGGACTCAGACACTTTCCTTTAAATGTAATCTTGGGTTTTTCAGTTGTCACAACCTGAACAAGATCACTGAACCTTTCTAAGCCCATGTTTCCTTATCTTGAACTGGAGTTAGCAACAGTCCTGGGAACAGTATAATATAATATAATATACAAAGCCACCAGGAAGACTGTTCTGAATGACAGAATGGCTAGGCAACATACACCTAGACTTCTTTCAGCCAAACCACACTGGGGACTTCCTTTGGTAAACAAACACCATGCTCACTTACTGCCCCATGTGGGGCCTGCACTGGGCATCACTCGCCAGGCACTCAGCTGTAGGTCCCTGACTCTTTAGTTCCCTGACCACTCCAAACTAGAGAGGTTCTGGTTACCACAATATTCATGGTTCTTGGAAGAAGGTGGTTTCCCCTTACTCTGGGTCTAGAAAACATCCATGCCCTGTGGTGATATCACTCATGGTGATTTCCATGAATCGTGGTGCACAAACCAAGTGGGACTTACCTGGACACAAAACCGATCAGGTTCAGGAATGCTGTTGAGCGTGGATCCCTCAAGTCCCTTATCCTCACGGCACCAGCTCTGCCAACACCAACCACCACCACACCAAATCTCCTCTCAGGCTGAAATACCAAAGACCAATGTGGGGTTTGAAAACGGGCCAGGCATCTAATGGAGTACATCAAAACAGAGGGCTAGGTCGGGCTCTGGCAAGCCAGGAAAGCTGACAACCAGGACATATGAGTTGGAGTGGGGCTGCCCTAGAGACGACATAGTTAACTGAGGACTGTAGTGGCGAAGAAAGACCTGCCTGGACAGAGCCCCGACTGACTGTAGGGACCCTTCCCCACTCAAGCATGTGGCTCTGGCAGGCCTTCTCCCTTTCCCCCATTCCCTCTGCCTTGCTAAAAACTGTCAGATTTCATTCCTAAAGCTAGCCACCACGGTCTATCCCTCACTTGACCACTTCCTCCCCCTGAGACTCATTAGCAAAGTCCAGCATTCAAAAGTCCCCTTTGGATCACCTAATTAACATGCCCAATTAAAATTAAACACCTCATCCTAACACTGGGTTTCCCAATTTACCTTTATAAAGTGCCATTTGCCTATGGGCCACTTCTGCCTCCTCTCTATCCAGAGACAGTCTCTCCGGAACAAGTATCCCTGCCTCTTTCCCTAGTCCCCTATCTCCCTTACCACCACACCCCAGCCCATTCTAACACAGACCTCCCCTTTTTGTCTGCTTAAAAATGACTCCTGCAAGGTCATTTGCTGCCGTTTTTCTGCCGGAGTCAGAAAGTGGCCACTTTAACTTTTCTTCCCTGTCTAATAAAGGATCTCTGTGAAAACAGGTGTTTGGGTGTGGTCTATGCCTAACCCCGGGTCTGACATGGAACCTCCCCTTGTGCAAGTGTCTCCTTCAATGACAGCTGTGGAAGCAGATGAGCTCCTAGTTGGTGGCTAGAATGGATAATTCAGGAAGTCATAGAAAAGTATCTAAGAGGCAAATGACCAGAGACAGAGTGCTATGTCATAGAGACACTTCCAGAAGAATATGGCCAATAATTATGTTAACTTTTGTTTATATTTGATTATAGCAAATATTTGAAGTAATCAACATATAGAAAGGCTGTTTTGACTTTATTTTGGAGGTTCCGTGCAGCTATTACCTAAGAAACACAAACACGAAACTCAGTGCCCACATGGAGTTTATTGAGAGAGGGGAGAGAAAGGGGAGTAGCTGGTGGCCAACAGAAAGCAGGAGAGAGAGGAGAGAGAGGAGAGAGAGAAGGGGGGGTCAAAGAAAGAGAGAAGGGGCCCCAGACAGAGAGAGGCGCGCTTGGAGGGCTTGCTTTAAAAGGGGGGCTTGATCATACGTAACTGAGTCCCCTGCGCAGCCAGGTAAAAGCTTGAACATGGCCATGAGCGTCCCGCCCATCATCAGGGGCGGGGGTCAGGAGACTGCTGGTTCCCAACACCTGCTGCATGGACTAACTTAGGGTAGGCAGACATAGATAACAACCCAGAAGGTCCTAATACTTCCTCTATCTCCTAGAGCCACGTGCACCCCAATAGCCTAGAGGGAAAATGTTTACCTGCTTGGGCTGTTTCTAAACTCTTGGGGGGCGGTATATTGAGTAGGTGAAATAATGAACGCTGGAAAAAAAAAATATCCTTGATCAGCTGGCCTTGCTGCATGGGCCTAGAGGGCCAGCACACTCTGCCAGAAACACAGGGCACATGGCCGATGAAAAACCCTCACTTCATGGCTAGGGACTGAAAGGGAGAGGCAGCATAGAGACCCATAGCATGCAGGTAAAAACTCAAGGCAGATAATTTTTCCTCCATCACCCACAACCATGAACAAGTAGGCAGCCTAGGGGAAAGTGTTATAGAAAAATCTTGAAAGGGAAAGGATGATCTATGAGAGAAATATGGCACACTTCAGCAAAAGTATCCCTTAAAGCTTTCTGCATGGAACTCACCTCAGCATTCATCTTGGTCTCTTCTGTAGGTGGCTTTGAAGATTGAAAGAGATTCAGGACCCTGGGAACACTGGCACAAATTCTCTCTGAATACTGTTTTCACACTTAGCTTCAGATGTCAAAACTGCAGGAGGGACCGGGGAAGAGGAAACTGTTGTGTGAAAGGCATGGACAGTGGGTCCAGTTAAAATTTTCTTTTTGCAGCCTGGCTGGTCATTACCCCTTGCAACTGTTTTCTCCTGCCCTCCCCCCAACCCCCTTCTGCTGGGTAGTGATCCTCAAGAATCTTTCTAAGTTCCTGTTTTTCCCTGACACTGGAACATTTTCTTTGCCTGTGACCTTTCCCTTCCTTCTTGGAGGAAATGTTGCAATTTGGAGACCATGCCTTAGAACAGGAACCTCTACTGAGGAACTGCCTACATCAGATTTGTCTGTGGCCATGTTTGTAGAGCATTTTCTTAACTACAGTCAATTGCTACAGAAAGGTCCAGCCCACTGTGCGAAGCACCACCCTATGCCTTAGGCCGCATGAGAAAGGTAACTGAGGAAGGAGAAAGCAAGCCGGAAAACTGCCTTCCTCCACTGTCTCTGCTTCAGCTCTGGGCTTCTTCTGCCGTGAGTTCCTGCCTGCCCTTCCCTTGATGACTGTAACATGTGGTAATATTGTTTATGCTTTAATAAATAAAACTTGCCTGAAGATCAAAGAAGTAAAGGAGCCAGCCCTAGAAAGACCTCTTACCCCTACTGAATCCTCAGACCAAAGGGATCCTGTCCTCAGACTGAATGCCATGAGCCTGTCTCCTCCGGCCTTATATTCCTCTCTCTGCCCAGCCGTATCACTTCTGTTTCCACCTCCTAGCGCTGGGGTTAAATGCATGAGACTCTCAAGTACTGGGATTAAAGGTGTGAGCCAGCACCACTTGGCTGTTTCCTTTAGACTGGATCAATCTCTTGTAGCCCAGGGTGGCCTTGAACTCAGAGATCGGCCAGCCTCTGCCTCTTAAGTGCTGGGATTAAAGGTGTGGCCATCACTGCCTGACCTCTATGGCTAACTATGGCTAGCTCCACACTCTGATATTCAGGAAAGCTTTTTTTTTTTTTTTTTTTTTTTTTGGGTTTTCAAGACAGGGTTTCTCTGTAGCTTCAGAGTGTGTGTGGAATAAGAAAAATAAACTGACCAAATTTAAATCTTATTTTTGTAGGATTAGGTCCTCAATGTTTTATGATCTATTAAGATGCAGATTATCCTAGATTTTGTCAAATATTGGCAGAAAAGGGGGAGGGGGAGGAGTAGGGTGCTGTGACAATCAGCTTTCTATCACTATGACAAAACCTACACTCTGTATGTTGTCGAGCCACACACAACACCATCAAACACAACCTGAAACACATCTGCTCATGTTCGACACTATCATTGTATGTTAAGAACGCTTTTAATCCCAGCACTTGGGAGGCAGAGGCAGGCAGATCTCTGTGAATTCAAGGCCAGCCTGGTCTACAGGACAAGCTCCAAAACTACAGAGAAACCCTGTCTCAACAAAGCAAAACAGCAACAACAACAACAACAACAAACCCTACTCTTATAGAAACATACTAGTTTCATTAGGTTCATATTTTCCTATCATTTCTTGGCATTAACTATAAAACTAGTCTATCTTTGGATCATATTTGTTAGGATATTTTATTCGTTTTTGGTTTTTCGAGACAGGGTTTCTCTGTTAGACAGTCCTGGTTGTCCTGGAACTTGCTCTGCATACCAGGCTGGCCTAGAACTAGAGATCTGCCTCCCGAATTCTGGGATTTAAAGGGTGCACCACCACCAGCATTAACTTTCAAGTAGGAGATAACCTCAGCCTTATTTCTGAGTTCAAGCAGCATGCAACCTACAAGGGGAAATCATTCACAGCATACTTTTTTCTTCGGTTTCCAAAGAATAAAGTGCAGCTAGGGGAGATTAAAGAACACTCCTGGAACAGTCAGTCACCCTCATTCAAATTCCAGGGGGGGGGGAAGAGTTCAAAGTCTGCATTCTGGAGATGAACCGGAACCACAGGCTCAGTGACACCGATTAACAGCTATAAACCCGCCAGTCCACAGTAGGACCGAAACTATCAACACTTTTAAATAAGATGCAGGTTTTATTTCTGTGTCACCATCTGCACTTGGTAACGCCTGGGTCCAGAGCGGAGTCTCCGGCTCGCTGCCACCCGGCCTACGAAGGGTCGGGCAGAGAGGAGCGGATGACCAGGATGCTCCGGGGTCCCGAAGGGCGGCAGGGTGGCGCGGGCCTACCGACAGTGTCAGCCTCGGCCTCCCACTCCCGCCCCACGCCCTTCCCCGGCCGGAGCTCACCTCTTCCGTCTCCCAGCGCCGGATTCCAGCTCTCCCGCAGTTCGTCCCCACCGCTAGGGGTAGCGAAACGAGGCGTTCCTGGGGTTCCATTGGCTGGCAGCTGGGTGGGCAGGGCTTCTGCCGGCCCGCCTCTGCTGCTAGCCCAAGCTGCTGAGTCGAGCAACGTAATTACTAGGCCACGCCCTGTGTCCTGTGGAAGGTGATGTAGTTTTTACACTGGGGTGGTATCGCTACTTTTGTCAGCTCCCTTCACACCATATGCAACTGCCTGAGGCTTTTTTTTTTTTTCTGGTAGTGGATACAGTCGGGGCCTTTTCTAGTTTAGTGGCCCAAGCACCATTCATCTGATACAAGTTTGTTTCTGTAAGAAGCGAAGATTCTAGGAAACTAGCATTTGTGATTCTCTGCCCTCAGGGTTAGGAAACATTTTCCCAGGGATAGATAGCCTGGTCCCTTCCCAGGCATGGCCCAGGAGTAGACACACTGTAGAGGGAATCGGGTTGCTCTGCCTGTAAAGTATACCATCTGGTCTTAGGGTACAAGGCAGAAAAGTAGGGGGAGGGCAAAGGACGAACTGGTCTCAAAGACTGAAGTCTGTTCCAAGACAATCAACATTTCCCCTTTTGTTACTCCATGATGAAGCTAATAGTGTTTTGTTGGTTGCAAAGAGAAATCAAGCCTTTATTTCTAAGTGGTGTTTTTTGTTTTTTTCCTGAAAAGGGATAAACAAAATGTCTTCACTACAGATAGGGTACCGAGCACTAACAAATACAAGTGTAACTTGCAATCTGATCACTTCTTACCTCATTCCTATCATCTGCCACCAGAAAATTTAAAATTGCTCTACCCCCTCCCCCCATCTCCCTGCATCGTTCACCCATACAGCAGGCAGAGTGACCTTAAAAATAATAGCTGGGCTGGAGAGATGGCTTAGCAGTTAAGAGCATTGGCTGCTTTTCCAGAGGACCCCGGTTCAATTCCCAGCACACACATGGCAGCTCACACCTGCCTTTAATTCCATTTCCAGGGGAATCCAACACCCTTACACTTACACATATGCAGGCAAAAACACCAATGCACATAAAAACAAACACTGAAAAAAGGTAATTGAAAAATAACAGCTGGACATGGTAGTACAGACTAATCCCAGTACTTGGAAGCCAAGGGAGATCAAAGCCAGTCTGTGCTGCATAAAACCCTGTTTCACAATAAAGGCTAAGAACAAGGAAGGAAAGATGAATAGATTCCCATGTGCCAGGCAGCCTAAGTCAGTGAGCTCCAGGTTCATAGGAGACCATGTCCCAAAAAACAAGATGGAGAGTCTGGAGAGATGGCTCAGCCATTAAGAGCTCTTGTTGCTCCTGCAGAAGACCTGGGTTCGATTTCCAGCACTCACATAGCAGCTCACAACCATCAACCATCTGTTCTTTAGTTCCAGTGCCTCATCTGATGTCTGTTGGAACCAAGCCCATATGTATGAGTAAGTCATATTCTTTGTTGTTGTTGTTGTTTGAGACAGGGTTTTTTTCTCTGTGTAACTCTGACTGTCCTGGACCTTGCTTTGTAGACCAGGCTGGTCTCAAACTCAGGGACCCACTTGCCTCTGCCTCCCAAGTGCTGGGATTACAAAGTCCTTGTACACTGTGAAGATATGTTGCTCTCACTGTTTAATAAAGAGGTAAAGTCAATAGCAAGGCAGGAATAAGTAAGGAGGGACTTGCAGACAGGGACAAAGAGAGCGTGGGGATGAACAAGTCACCAGTGGAATGTGGGGAAAAGCAAGATGAACATGTGGTGCTGAAGAAAGGTACCACCATATAGATAAGAAATATGGGTTATTTAAGATGTAAGAGCTAGGCCAGGCAGTGGTGGCACATGCCTTTAATCCTAGCACTTGGGAGGCAGAGGCAGGTGGATCTCTGAGTTCGAGGCTAGCCTGGTCTACATAGTGAGTGCCAGGATAGGCTCCAAAGCTACACAAAGAAACCCTGTCTCAAAAAACAAACAAACAAAGATGTAAGAGAGCTAGATAGTAACAAGCCTAAGCTATTGTCTGAGCATTCATAACAATAAGTCTCTATGTGGTTATTTGGGAGCTGGCTGGTGGGATAGAAAAGTCCACCTACATGCCACCACCATCTGGCTAAGTCATATTCTTAAAAATGTTAAAAACCAATAAGATAGTGAGGAAGAAACCTGATCTTGACCTCTGGCCTCTGAAACATGAGCACTTACATGATTGTACGCACACAGCCACACAAACATGTATATATAACACATATGCAAGAATATAAATACAAGTAACATTATACAGACTGAGAAAGTTGGTTTTATGTATTTAGGAATATATATAGATATACCAATTAAATAATTTTCATCTACTTAAATTATAAGAAGATATAGACCCTGATGGGAGATGCCATTCTGTAAATATGTTCCTCTTATTGGTTAATGAATAAAGCACTGTTGGCCAATAAGAAAGCAAGATAGGTGGGACTAGGAGAGGTAGAGGATTCTGAAAAATGTAGTAGAGTCACAATGTGATCTCAGGAGCGAAGGAGTCTTCCATACTCCCCAAGATAAGACCATGTAGGAATACATACATTAGTGATTATGGGTTAATATTTAAGACAGAGATAGCCAATAAGAAATGCTAGTAACCGGTCAATAGTTTCATAATTAATACAGTGTCTCAGTGTATTATTTTGGGACTGATGCGGCTCTGGGACCAGGCTGGCGAGAAAGTGCTTGTAACAAGACTCAAAAAGCATAGATACTTTTTTATTACACATTCAATTAAAGTTTTTAAATTACAGAGTTCAATACCAAAACAAAGTTTAAAAATGCATATTAAGTAGCTATTCACTTGTATTGTTCTGTCCTAAAATTCTGACAAGGAAAACAGCTTAAAACACATGAATAGATTCAGTGCTCTTCCAGTGGCTTACCATGCGACAAAGACCACGTTTATCCATAGAAAACAAGATAAAAGAACCAACAGTAAAATGAAATTAAAATACTGCACTTTTTCGCAATCAGTGTGGAAGGTTTTGGGAGAATGTTAATACTCACCTGCAGAGCATATGCTTGCTTGGCAAGCTTGACACATTAGCTCTCATTAACTGCTCAGCTTCTCCTGTGGTTTCTCTAGCAGGACTAACACAGGGCCTTCACAGCCAAGTGGCTGTTTTGCTGACCTCCTGGGGATGAGTCTTGGGGAGCCTGGACATTTCTTTCAGCTGCTCTCTGTTTTCCTTTATTTGTCCCCAGCCTCATACCTGCTGCCACTCCATCCTCAGTAAAGGTAGCTAGCACAAAGCAAATAGCCCCTCTTCCCCAAGTGTTACCCTCATTGGCTGAATTGTGATTATAAAGTAAAGAGACTAAATCTAAAATTCTCCCTCCTTTATGATCATATCCCCTACAAAGCAAAAAGGTTGATAATGCCTGATTCAGAACATAATTCAACGAATTTAGATAGAACATATACTGGTCCAAAGTTTTAAAATATATACTCTTTTCCATTATAATTATTAGTTTTCAACATCATAAGTGTTGTAAACGTCATATTAAATATTTCAGTAGAAACCCTGTTACCTTACATTTTATTTATTGAGTTCAGAAAGAACAAAAGTGACACTATGTTCCTTTTGGCAGATCTAAAATTATCCCTGAACTCCAAACCTACCATTTATCCATGCACTATTAGACGGCTTCATAGTCCAAGCATGTCTCATGACAATTACTGCTGCTCCCATAAATATACCTTGTAACAAAGCAGCAGGAAACAAACAAAACTAAAGCAACTACGCTGTCTTGGTAAAATTGTCCCTATAATTTTAGATACTTACTCCCACTGCCCCACAACCAACCCAACCTCAGTGAGCACATAAATACCGGGAAGAATAAGCAAGGAGAATCTCCTATATCAAATGCTGTCCTGCTTTATTAAAGTGAGAGTGAGGCTAAGTAAGGTGCAGGGAAGGCTGCTGAAAAGCAACAATAAAAAGGAAGTTAATGAAGCTGGCTACTTCAGAATCCCTTTTTAATGAAAGTGCTAAGTCCGATAATTTGTCTGGTTTTATACACACAGGAACAAACCCGATATAAAGAAAATTCTAGTCACCCACTGACTGCTCTTTTAGCAAGGTTTAATAGAATGTGTGTGTGTGTGTGTGTTGTGTGTGTGTATTTAAATTTTGTGGGTTTTGTGGGGAGGGAGGTTTTGACAGGGTTGCTCTGTGTAGCTTTGGATCCTATCCTGGAACTTGCTCTGTAGATCAGGCTGGCCTTGAACTCACAGAGCTCCTATTGCCTCTGCCTCCAGAGGGCTGGGATTAAAGGTGTGTGCTACTATCACCCAGCTAATTGCATGTTTTTAAAAGAGAAATTAAGAAAATGTTACATTTTAAAATGAATAACTGAAAAATTAATTTGACAATATATTTGTTTTGCTCTAGCTACAGATGACTGAGATCTACTAGCTCAGTACAACCCTCTCTGCATCTTTATCGGCAAGTATTGAGATAACGTAAACCCAGAGTGCTTTGATCAATGGGCTAACCAGTCCTACGAGCTAGAATAACTAATGTAAAGACTTAACGGTTGGATTTCCAGAATAATTTCAATGGTGAAGTACCAAAAAGGGTAAAATAAATATTTTCCACAGCACCATAGGTTTTTTCCTTTTTTATAAAATACTATTTTAGTTAATATACAATCTCAAAATTTTGGCCCATCATATATACTAGGCACAACATCTTCTTTTACTAACAGAGGCCTTATATGCACAAATGTAACATGAAAATGATATATTTACATGGTTACTACTGCAGCTACATCCACTGAATACAAGTAGTTTTAAAAGCCAGGAAAAATCAATTGGCCATTTATAGTATGGTCACAAAATTTAATTGCCAAAAGGATCTAATAGCAAACAGATATACTTTGTGGCCAAATTACTTAAAATTAAGTATAACAAGTTAAAAAGTAAACAACACAGATTGGATTTGCCCAATATCCAGCATGCTCATGGATCTCCTACAACAGTTAGCTTGTACTAGGCCATCTGAGTTTAACACTGACCTAAGCAAAACATAACTGAGAGCACAAATTTTCCCACAACAAACACCACATCCAAAGCCAATCTCATGTGTTCCCGGCATCAATGCAGAGAACTGAGTCTTGGCTTTATTAGAAATCAGTTAATGCTAGAATAAACCTGTTATAAAACATTTATAACAAAATAAATATTTTCAGTTCCTCCACATTGATATATAAATCATTAGCATTATATAACATTAGCTTAGGTCATTTGGGGGGACCCAAACACACTGTACAATCCTGAGTAAAAAAATGAGTGACACGGTTTCTTGAGGATCACTGTTATCAGAAATCAAAAAGAAAACACAGAAACCGAAACTACGATAACCCCCATTTCCATCTTGAGTACCATGAGCTCTTTTTACTTTGGTAAGTTTATAAATGTAAACCACTTATGTGAAAAAGTAAAATTTAACAGAGCTTTGCTAGGATGCCTCCATCACCTTTTGACAGTGACATGATAAGTAGTCTGAAAGAACAGAGCAGGAGGATCGGAACCACAGGGCTACCGCATCAGCATGCACTCGGCAGTGCAGAACGCAGGGGGTGGATGGGAGCAGCTTACATGCCAACAGCCCTTCATTCCCTACAACACAACAAAAACAGAAATTTATTTAATAAATCAGACTTCAACAGACATTCCTCTAAGAATATCTACAAATGGGCCATAAGCAAGCACCTGAAAAGATGTTTATCATCAATCACCAGAGCAATGCCAATCAAACTTATGTCTCTCTCTCTCTCTCTCTCTCTCTCTCTCTCTCTCTCTCTCTCTCTCTCTCTCTCTCTCTGAAGATGTGGACAGATATGAACTCTTACTTACTAATATAAAAAGATATGTTTGCTATATAAATGATCTAGTGAATTATCACCCCCCCAAAACCCAACATATGATTCAGAAATTCCACTCTGAGTATATGATGAGAACTAAGAACAAGAATATCAACAGGTTTTTCAACATTCATGTCCTCGGCAGCATTGTTCATATTAGACAAAAAATGAAAGTGCCCCAAGTGCTTGATAATAGGCTAATAGTGTACTATAATAATAATAAGATGGATAATAATAATGTCAAATAGCAGTATACTATAGTGTACACCGTGTAACATAGCATAATAGCTAGTCAGAAATGATAGGGTCACATTATAACCATTAAAGGAACAACCCATCAAGTAGACATTACAAGTCTAAACATATATTCAGCAAACACAGGTGCATCCCATTTGATAAAAGAACTACTAAATCTATAACCACAGATTAAACCCAACACAGTGACTTCCACACTCTCATCAAACAGCACAGTACTGCCAGAAAAACAGACACACATGACACAATAGAACTGAGGACGCAGAACTCACAGAGACCCACCTGCCTCTGCCTCCCGAGTCCTGGGATTAAAGGTGTGTGCCACCACCATGAGGCTTTTTTTTTTTTTTTTTTTTTTTTTTTTAAGACAGGATTTCTCTGTGTGATCACCCTGGCTATCCTGAAACTAGCTCTGTAGCTCAAGCTATCCTGGAACTCAGATACCCACCTGTCCCCCACCCCATGCTGTGCACCACTATGGCCAGCATGATAATTTTCTTAAAAATCTGGAACAGAAGTGCCCTGAAAAGATAGAATTCTGTTCCTAGATGTTATATGGTTCTAAATCCAACTGCTAGGTGTAGAATATTATTAGTACAGCAACTGTTGACCAGGCGGCTCCAGAGGCTTCCAAAGCAATGGAGTTTGATAGCATTGCTTTTGATAATTCACTATAACTAGGCAGTACAATTATTACTGAAGACACCACACCCTTTGGATGTCTCATTCTAATAAAGTTGAAACTGATCTGGAAGCTTCCCTCCTGGTGGCTAGCAATCAAGGTGCGGGAGGATGCTGGGGAAGAAAAGGCAACCATGGTCTTACAGTGTGGACTCACTGCATATGACAACATTGACCTGTCAAGCTAGATGTGTCCTTTGATGCAACAGAAACATGACTATTTTGAGAGTCATCAACTACTTTCTGGTTGGATTTGAGGCCTATTCCACACAAACAGAAAAATGTTTTAAATATTAAAAAGAAAAACAAAAATTAAATGATAGTTAATTTATGCACCATGAATTGTTCAATCAAATAGTCTGTAATATAGTCTGGAAAACACATTAATCTTAAAAATATACGAGATAAGAATCATAATTCTAAGAAGTATGATGACACCCAGAAAAAAACATCCATATTTACATGGGGCTGCCTTTTCATAATTCTACACACCTATGACGTCAACCACATGAAGTCTCAGTTTCTGCTGCAGCTCAGTCAGGACAGAAGCCAAAGCAACCTGAGGCTCTGACATTTTTATAGTTTGCTTCACATCATTTGCAAAGGACAACCAGAGCTTGCCAAAGTCTTCAGTTGAGATCTTTAATGGTCTGAAAATAATTTTAAAAATTAGTTTATGCTGTTAAGAATACAATAATGCTGAACAAACACATTCCACATGACTCATGGAAATTAAATATATTCATTATAAATCTGGGTCCCAAGAGATTTATGCTTTTAAGCCAGGTATGATTAGAATGCTGAGTGTTATCTTCCAACCTGATGAAGTTACTACAGCAGAAGATATTAAATTGAACTTTTCCTTTCAATAACTCATTCAATTTTGTCTCTTTTTAGATATGAATCCCTCCTATTTTACCAAACAACTTCATAAATTCTCAAATTTAAACTACTCTATCATGTGTACTCTGGATCTGGGAAATAATGAAATTTCTGTAAAAGTGACATACAAGAGAATCAATATAAAGAACTTTAAGTAAATTAGCCAAAGAACTTAAGGCTCTGTCATCACACACACACACACACACACACACACACACACACACACACACACACACACACACTGAAATAATTATGTTGCATGAATGCCAGGAACATTTAGGGGGTAAATTATAGACAATTTATATATTCTATTTATATTTTTAACATTGGAATTTCTGTGATAAGTACACATTATATAGTTATAAAACCCTAGATTTAAAGATACAGAATTATTATGTACAAAACTGTGTTACATGTACTTCTTTAAATTATGAAATAAGGGTGGAAGGGAGTTGAGACTTAAATTGTAGCCAGGCTGGCCTAGAACTCATTATGTAGCCTAGTAATGCTGGAACACCGGGTGGCAATCCTCCTGCTTCAGCCTTCAAACTGCTGGGATTATAAGCATGAGCCACCATGCCTGGTTTATAAGAGTACAAGGTTTTTAAACTGGGCCGTGGTAGCACATGCCTTTAATCCCAGCACTCAGGAGGCAGGGGCAGGTGGATCTCTGTAGGGGCATCTTGCTTTGCCAGTGAACTTGTGATGGTGGCCACACCCTATGGGCATGACTTCAGGTGTGCAGACTTGACCCCTTATAAGGAAGAGGAGGGGCTGCCTCGATCTGTGGGTTGTGGTGAGAGCATCAGAAGGGCAGAGACTGAAGTGGTTACTTACTATTCTTTGTGTAAGTGCTTCCCTAATAAATACCTGTTTATCATTTATCTTGGGTCTGTGGACTCATTTAAAACCTGCCTTTCAGAAAGAGCTCTGTAAGTTCAAGGTCAGCCTGGTCTACAAAGTGACAACCAGAATTACACAGAGAAACCCAAACCAAACCAAACCAAACCTAACACCCCAAGGTTTAAAAATATCATTTATGTGTATGTAGTATGTGTATGTGTATGCAAGGACTCCACAGACACCAGAGTGGTACTAGATCCTCTGGAGCTAGAGTTACAAACAGTTGTAAGCCACAGGTACAGATGTTAGGAACCAAACTCTGGTCTTCTGGGAACTTCAGAAGCCACTGAGTTTTCTCTCTAACCAAGACTGTCTAATATTTAATTCTTACATTCCCTAATAGCTAGGACAGAGCCTCTAGCTAGAAAAAAAAAAAAAAAAAAAAGGATGGAGCATAATGGATGCATAACTTAAACATGCCAAAGAATATTTACCTAATAAAATCTAATAAGGATAAGTTCATGGAAAATTCCAACTGAAGACGATGTGTATCCATCATCTGATAATTTATAAAACCAGAGAGAGTCTCCTCTATAGAAGGTCTTTCCATCTGCACACCATACTGAAAGGATTTGCTGCTTTCTGTTTCCATCCCAGGCAAAAAGCATCCAGGTTGCTCAATGATCTGAAAATGAAAGTAATAATAACACTGAAGACAGCATCAATATAGTGTTATATGGATAACAAACTTTCATGTAAGCAATAAAGCACCAAAGCACATGAATGTGGGAAACTGACAAACTACATTATGAAAACAATGAACAAAAATTCACTAAACAGCCAGGTGGTGGTGGTGCACGTCTTTAACCCCAGCATTAGGGAGACAGACACAGGAGGATCTCTGAGGTCAGCCTGGTCACAGACTGAATACCAGGACAGCCAGGACTACAAAGAGGAAGCTCTATCTTGAAAAACCAAAAGCAAAAAAAACAAAAAACAAAACAAAAAAAAAACAAAAACAAAAAAAAAAAACAAAAAAAAAACCCAAACAAACAAACAAATGACAAAAGATTCACTAAAACAGATAAATAATGCCGCACAAGTCAAAAATTATATAACAGCTTAGCATTACAGCTAAAACCAGTGTCTGTATTTTTAAGGTTACTAAATTCTAATCTGGCACCAGAACTCTTATGCAGTGCTGGGGAACTGGACCCAGTGTCTGTGTGCTAGGCAATCACTCTTCCATAGCTCCTACCACCAGATTCTTCTCTCCTCCCCCCCTCTCTCTCTCTCTCCCCCCCCCACTACTGCCTGGCTATAACCAGATTCTTAAGCTAAAAGATTTATAACAATTATAGGTGCCTTCCATTTTCTCTCTCCATTCCTACTCAACTCTACTAGTTAAATTCAGGCAGATTTTTTTTGTTTGTTCATTTTTTAAAGTTCTGCAAGTAAATCTGTTACATGTATGTACTCAAGACTTGCTCCCCTGATCAATGGTCTATACAATAACTCATTCAATATAGTGTAGCTCACAGAAAGAAATAACTAGCTTTCTGACACATACCTGTCAAATGTCATATCTGTGCCAAGTACACTTACAATAATGCAGACAACAAAGTTTCAGAAGTCATCACAGCTCCCTTTTGGAGCTATGAAAGGGAATGACACCTGAGTACCCAGTATAAAATAAGAAATCGGAGAGAGAAAGAAGGAGACTGTATATGTTTACCCTTTAATATTATTTTTTCTTAATGTTCTATTTGGTTGTTAAATAATCTGATAAGTGAATTTCAGTGCATATGAATACAAGAGTAAATGTAGCACTTGGAGAATACTTGAAGAGAGATCATAGAATAAAACCTAGAAATACTGAGAACACAGGATCTGCATTTAATGCTATAAGCATTCTACAGGTATCATCTAGTCAACTCTTTGCAGGAACACAATGTTAATACACTTGCTTTCAACAGCAAGAAACAGGTAAAAGCAGCTGAGGAACCTGAGCATATAACATGGCAAGTAAAGCACGGAAGCAAGACTCAAACAAAGCAGTGTAAGAAGCTGCATTCTTTGTTTGCTTCCGGGGTTTTGAGACAAGGTCTCACTTTGTAGCTCTGGCTGTCCTGGAACTCACAGAGCTTCTCCTGCCTCTGTTCCTGAGTGCTGGATTTAAATGTGTGCACCACCTACATTCTTCATTATGCTCTACAGAAACTCACTTTATATAATAGCCTTCTCAAATACAGCATTATTGGGTTCCTTTGCTCTTTAGAGTAATGTATCCTGAGTCCTGTTTTAAGGAAGAAAGGAGGATATGGAACAAATTCATAAGGTATTGGAGGCAAAGGCAGAAACACGAAGTAGGCATTATTTACTTAAGGCAGATGAGATAAGTTATCCATTGTCTTACCTTGAAGTTTTCCACAGGAAAGAGTTCTAATTTAGCATCTGTTAACTCTGAACTGGTCTTACTATTGACTGCCCAGATCATCAATAAACAATCATCCTTCCAGATTTTGTAAGAAGACACTGACACCAAGTCATTACTACAGATTTCCATGACACTCGAATGCCCATATTCAGGAGTTTCTTCCAACAACAAAGCTGCAGTTGAAGGTGCAGAGGGTGAAGGGGGGTGAAAAACTTCCATGTTGTTATCAGCAAACAAAGAAGGTGCAGGTGAGCTGACACTTGACAGTTTTTCAACTGAGGGCAGCTCTGCGAGAGACTCAGAACCCAAGAGTTCTGAACTGAGTTCGGCGTTTCCTGTCTCCAAAGTACTTAGACAGTCATCTGAGACAGAGCTAAGGACGGAGGAGGCAGGATTATGAACACTGGGTATCTTGTCACTTTGGGCAACCTTGAATTTTGATTTCCTCCTAAACTTGTGAGACACGACGTCTGCTTTCCCCAACTGCAAAAATAAAAATATAATAATATAAAATAAACTATTTTACTAGTTAGTCATGTGCTTTAATTATCTTCTATAATTTCAAATGAACAATATATTAACACTAAGAATCTATAAAGCAAAGATTGGCAATATTCAGATGGATAAAATATAAAATCCTAAAATTCTTAAAGCTATCAGCTAAATTTTACTTCTGACTTAAAAAACAAAGTCAGGCATGGTGGCACACACCTTTAATCCCAGCACATGGGAGGCAGAGGCAGTTGGATCTCTGTGAGTTCGAGGCCAGCCTGGTCTGTAAGAGCTAGTTCCAGGACAGTCTCCAAAGCCACAAAGAAACCCTGTCTTGAAAAAACAAACAAAAAACCCAAAACCTACAAACTTAGAAAAGGAAGTAAAATAGGCCCAAACTCAGTTGTAAAAATGTTGTTTGGTATCCTTTACTACACTACAAAATTGGACAACCTACCTATGTTTTTGTTTCCAGAGCTGTATTATATACTCCTAAGTTACTCTGACTACAAAGAGGACCTAAAGTGTGTTTTAGTAATCTGTAACAACTGTAATTTCATGATCTATGTTAGTAAGCAGAGCAGAAAAATTGTTTTGACCTCAAAAACCAAACGTCAGAGGCTGATTAGGAATCACAGCAGGAAAATATTCCATAACTAGTGATTGTTACCAAATTTGGCAGCAAGTGAAGAGTAGTCTGATGAAATCTATGCAAGCAGAGCCCACAGGCAGACTCTCCATTACTGACAACTTTTAGTCAAGCCCCCTGTCCTCAGAGAATTCTCTCACCCACCAAGTCATCCCTGCTAATTATGTGGACCCTGGCCCTGTGTTAGCAGACTAGACTTCAGAGAATAACTTATTCAGGGAATTGGATGCTGTCACCCCAGTGGTATAAAAACTATGTCACTGGTAGTAGCCCCAGATCTGGAAGATGATGGCTACGAGAGCTATAGGAGGCATTTCCCACCATGTATAAATGAAATCCAGTTCTTGCTACCAGTAGAGAGCAGAGATTCTTCCAGGAATGTAATGGGTAACTTACCAAATTGATTGAATTTTCTGGTCCAAGCCCAACAAATAATGAGGATGCCAACAACTGTTTTTCTTTCTCCTCTGTAGACTGGGCGAGGCCTTGAGCTTGGTCCTTTCTGGTTGTGGCTTGGTCAACATTCTCCATTGTTGCACCCTCAGCAGGAACATGGGGCACTTCTGTCCTATCACCAGTCCCGATCTCCTTTTTGGGGAGATAGCCCTCTTTGCCCCATAATTTCTTTATACCTTCCAGCTTCAAGCTACTTGTCCTAGGGAGATTAAGAGAGCAAGCCGATTTAAATAATGGGGGCTAGGTATATCCTTGATGCACTTTTTTTTTTTTTTCAAAACACATTATGCTATGGTCTTTTCTTGGGGGGGGGGTTCAAGACAGGGTTTCACTGAGTAACCCTGGCTGTCCTGGAACTAGCTCTGTAGACTGGCCTGGAACTCACAGGGATCTGCCTGCTTCTTCTTCCCGAGTGCTGGGATTAAAGACAGGCGACATCAATATCTGGCTTATGCTATGGCTTTTTAAAAAACAGTTTTCGTGTTAATTTTATAGGCCAGAAGGAAACCTAGATTTTTTTTTTATTTATTTTATTTTTTAAGATAGGGTTTCTCTGTGTAGCAGTCCTGAAGCTCACTTTGTAGACCAGGATGGCACTGAACTCACAGAGATCTGCCTGCCTCTGTCTCCCAGAAACCTAGATTTTTAAAATTTATTTTCATTAGAGCCAACTTTCCCCTTCCCTCTACAACATAATTTAAAGCATCAGAAATCTAGATCTGGTTAAAAATCTCAGATCACTTAATTTTCACTTAATTTCTTGAGTAGTTTAACAAAAAAGAGAAGGCCGTGGACCCATTCCTCTACTTACTGTTCAAAGACACCTTGACCTTTAACTCTGATGGCCAAGACTTAAGATCTTAGCCATATAACAAGATCCAACCTTGATCATAAAATACTAATTCATAAGCACAAATTCATTTTAAAATCCACTGAAAATAAAACATTCAAATAATATAACAATATATAAATTTGTTTTTAATCCAAAATGTTTTATTAATGTGAGCACTAACTACGTTTGATTTTTATGAAAATGATACAAAGATCAACCAGAAACAGAGACTTAGAAATACTTCTTTGTATTTTTCTTATTCCATTTACTTATTTATTCATATACCATATGTTTTATTTAGGTGCCACAGGCCATGTGTGGAGGTCAGAGAACAATCTGCAGGAGTCAGCTTTCTCCTTATGCCATGTGGAGCCTGGGGACTGGATTTAGGCTGTTAGGTTTGAACAAAGGTACCTTTACCTGCTAAGACATGGGAATGGCCCAGAATTTTTTCTTTAATTATATTTACTTATATATTTTGTGCATGTGGGCACATATCTCCCATATGGGTCATGGGGATGGAACTCAAGATAATGATGCAGGGTAACAAGTGCTTAAACCTCTGAGCTACCTCAGTTGCCCCAGAAACTTTTTAGTAGCTGAGGTTTTTTTAAAACTACCTGGAAGGTAGATGATCAGCCCCAAAACTCCAAGATAAGACATATAGACAAAATAGATAAATAAAATAAACAAAAAATATCTAGGATCAAATTAAGCATGTGAACTCAGGGGCTACTCAGAGGTAGCTTAGTGGTTAAGAGCACTGGATGCTCTTCCAGAGGTCCCAAATTTGATTCTTAGCACCTACATGATGGCTTAAAACCAAATGTAACTCTAGTTCCAGAGGACCCAATACCCTCTTCTGGCATCTGTGGGCACCAAGCATCCACACAGTACACAGACATACACTCAGAAAAATCATCCATACACACACATTTTAAAACATTTAAATAGATATGGATTCACATAATGTCACCAAAATTACAGCTCAGTCCACGAGTTCACAGTGACTAATTTAGCCATTGGTACTGACTGAAACAGCCAAAGATTACCTCTGTAGACCTTATGGTGGGGGAAGAATTCTCAACAATTTAAAAGTACACAATTTTAAAACTATGTGTCCTTTTGCATCTTGGCTTGTTGGACCCTAATTCCGGGGTCCTGATGGGCCGGTGGGAGAGCCCTGTGACACAAACACCAAAACCAGGAGATGTAACAAGTAAGAGGTGTTTATTGAAGGAGTGGGTGACAGCAATCTTGGGGAAAGCTGCACACCCCCCAAAGGGTTCAGGTTCCTTTTTATAGAGACCAAACCGCAAATCAGCATACATGCATATGGGGCACAAGGTGATTGATTACAAAGTATGACCTCATGTTTGAGAGATCACCCAGGTATGACCTGTTCTTATTCAAAGGATAAACCACAGAATGACTTGGAAAGTCCCCAGACTGTCTGTTGGCCAGGTATGACCCAGACAGAGCTGTTCATCTGGGACCATTTGTTCTAGTGTTGGGGACCTATTTCCTTGTTGTGGGCCAAGACCTGCGAGAAACTTCTTTCATACTCTGGCTTTCTCTTGGCTGTACATTTAGAGCCTTCAGTTATTCCACAAAGGTTTGATGATTTAGTTACTAGCCCTATTTAACAAGATCAGCCTAGCATATAACCATTAGCCCCATCACCATAGTAACCTTTCTTGTTCTCATAATTCCTGATCTTTTCACCCATGTCCACGTCCATTCTTTGTGATTCTCTATAATCTGCTTGCAAGAACTATTCTCCTTATCCTTTCCTACATCCTTGCTCTGCAAACTAAAGTCTTTCAGGCTCACTTAGGCATCACTGTCATGATTCAAAGTAACACTTACGATTTAGGGAAACACAAAATTGGGAAATTAATCTTAAAGATCCAAAAATATTTATATTGATTTTTTTAAAAAAATTGCATGTATTTATTTATTGTGTGTGTACACATGCCACACACAGCACATGTGTGGAGGTCAGTACTCTTGTTTCTGCCATATGGGTTCTAGAGATTGACCTCAGGTCATTAGAACCGACAAGTACCTTTACCTGCTGATCCACCCTGCCCTGAGACTGGTTATTCCCTGTGATCTGTTGGGACCATGACCATTTGGTTTTATAGGTGATTAAATTTCATATTGAGTAAAGAGGTAATACTATTAAACAATGCATGGATGAAAAAAAAAAAAAAAGATCTAATAAAGAATACAAGGGTGATGGTGGCACACACCTTTATTCCCATCACTTGGGAGGCAGAGGCAGATCTCCGTGAGTTTGAGGCCAGCCTAGTCTACAACACTAGTTCCAGGACAGCCAGAACTGTTACACAGAGAAAACCTATCTTGAAAAACAAAAAACAAGAAACAAACGAAAGAAAGAAAGAAAGAAAGAAAGAAAGAAAGAAAGAAAGAAGAACTACAAGAACTAGTTTGTTTCTCCTCACGGTTTTTAGGGAAAAGTAAGAAATATCTACATGAGGGAGCAGGAAGATTGAGTCAGGAGAAGACTAGAGGAGAGCAAGAAAAAAGATACCTTAATAGAGGGAGCCATTATAGGTTTAAAGAGAAATCTGGCACTAGGGAAATGTTCAGAGATCCACAAGGATGACCCCAACTAAGAATCCAAGCAATAGTGGAGAGGCTGGCTACCTTAAATGCCCTTCCCCTATAATGAAACTGATGACTTAATTACCATCCTAGAGCCTCCATCCAGTAGCTAATGGAAGCAGAAGCAGAAACCCACAGCTAAGCACTGAGCCAACTCCTGGAATCCAGGTGTGGAGAGGGAGGAATGATGAGCAAAGGGGTCAAGCATGCTGGGGAAACCCACAGAAACAGCTGACCTGAACAAGTAGAAGCTCACTGATCCCAGTCTGACAGCTGGGGAACCAGCAGCCCCCTGAACGTGGGTGTCAATTAGGAGGCCTGGGCAGTCTATGGGGCCTCTGGCAGTATTATCCCTAGTGAAAGAATGGACTTTGGGAGCCCATTACCCATGGAGGAATACTCTCTCAGCCTAGATACAAGGGGGAGAAACTAGGCGCTGCCCCAAATGACATGATGGACTTTGATGAACCTCCATGGAAGGCCTCACCTTCCCTGGGGAGTGGATGGGTTGGCAGGGGGCATGGGAGGATGGGAGGGAGAGTGAACTGGGATTTTTATGCAACATAAGATTGTCTCTAATCTAAATAAAAATTATTTTTAAAAAAGAGGAGTATTTCATTCCTTTTTCAGGAACTGTTCCATTTGCCTTTCTGTTGTCATGAGAAAAATATTCTGACAAAAAGCAACTTATAGGAGGCAGGACTTTATCTGGTATACAGTTCCAAGTTACAGTTCATAATTGCAGCAACAGATCTTGAGACAGCTGGTCAACCACACCCACAGTCAGGACCAGAGAGAGAAACAAATGCCCCTATGCTGACTGATACCTTCTGCTCTCACCCAACTTTCTCCTGTATACAGTGGGCTAGGCCTTCCTCTATTAATCAGTAATCAAGAAAACCCCCAGATATGCCCACAGGCCAGCCTGATCAACAGTTTCTCAACTGAAACTCTACACAGGTTGTAGTAAGCTAACATCTAAGTCTAGCCACTGCAGGTATCAAACGGTTTTTCTAAGCACTTTTAAAAAGACAATTCCCAGTTATCTAATAAACCCTCAGAAGAAGCCCAGTGGTCCTTGCCACAGGCAGAGCTGAGTGGTCCTAAGAACCACTGAGAAGACCCTGAACTAGGGTGATCAGAAGCAGCAACTCTAGGGGATATGTGAATACTAAAGTGCTTACATCACCCCTATGTCTATTTTAACAAAAGATTTCTTTCATCTACAAAAATGTACTCACATTTAGGATTGATTTGAGTTTGAGGTGTTTCATTCTTTAAAAGCAAGCAGGCACTACACTGCCCCAGTTAGGCCTAGCTGTTGGAAACTTCTGTCAGGCAGAGCTCATCTCATAACTCACCAAAGACCAAGCTCTTCCTAGTGCGACGCCTTCAGTGACTGATGACCAGAAGGATAAAGCCTGGGCTGGGGAGATGACTCCATGCATAGTGTTTGTCATGCAAGCATGAGGGCTGGATTTTGGACCCCAAGCACCCCCACAAAAAGCAAAGTAGGTACTGTGATGTTTGCACTAGGGAAGGCAGAGACAGAGGAACCCTGGAAAAAGCAGGCTACGGAAACTGGCCAAAATGAGCTTCAGGTTCAGCAAGAGACCCTGCCTAAGAAAATAAAGAAGAAAGTGATCAAGGAAGACACCAAAGTCTAGCTCAGGCCTCCACAGTGCACCTGTACACATGTGCAGACACGCACGCACGCACGCACGCACATGCACATACACTCACTTATATCATACATGCATACACACACAAAGTATAAAGTCCTGCCCACTCATTTTAGTCCAGTTTAGGACAATTCTGAGAGGTCATTCTCGCTCCAAAGGAGAAGCTGTCACTGACATGACTTTACCTCTTCTTTCTCTACAAACACTTGTTTCTCTCCACTTCCTTCCACAGGTACAGCTGCAAGAGGTACTCCTAAAAATTCTGCATACGACCTACAGAATATATTTCACAGGCAAATGGCAGAAGGTCACAGGTGTCTGCAGAATTTTCTCAATTATTTCACCTACTTATACACCTGTTATCAACATATATTTTGTCATGTTTTTGTCAACACTCTAAAAGTGACAACACACATATGGCCATTTCATAAGTCATCTTTGACTGGATTTGGAAAATATTATAAGCCAGTTTTCTATATTATGCCTTTATATTATTTTAAGTCAGACAAACCATGAGAGCACACATGTAAATTCTAGGCAAGAAATCCTCCAAAGATTATGGGTGTACTTTACCTCAGCTCCAGGAATTCCCTCCTGAGGTAAGGTTTAATAATAAGAGATTCTAAATTGGGCTTGACTTTTCTCGGTTTATCAGGGATTGTAGAAGAGCAACTATCTTATCCTGAAATTGCTACATCCATTTTCAGCTTATCATGTGTTTAGTTACAGAGTGGCAGGAGGAGCCAGGACTCACCTGCCCCTAACCGTGGCTGGCACCTGCTTGCCTGAGAACTGGAGAGGTAGAAAGTTCAGGCTGTGTGACTAAGCCTAGCCTCAGAGAAAGGAGTCTCAAATTCCAAATTATTCATTAGATTAGGCTTTGTGCCCTATACCAATGAGATGAGGAATTTGAGAAGGGGCAAGTCCCAGCCTATGGGAGGACAGGAATTTTAATCAGGACTTCAGGACTCTCTCTCTCTCTCTCTCTCTCTCTCTGATTTCTTTATGTATATGGATGTTTTGTTTGCATATATATCTGCACAGAAGAGGCCACTGAATCCCATGGATGGTTGTGACCTGCCATGTGGGTGCTGGTAATTGTTCAGGACCTCTGGAAGAGGTTAAGAGCAAGTGCTCTTAACATTGGGACTTTAAAAACCACTGTCTTGGGTAAAATTAGTGTACCAGCCATTTTTGCCTTTCCCTATATAGGCTGGTACTCCTTTCTGCAGATTGTATATTTAAAAGTGCTTCACTTTCACTAATTGTTATTATCTTATCTTCAACATTCACCTTGCAGTTCCCACACAAGTTCCTAATCTGAAATAATGTGTGAAAACTTCAATCTACCCTTCATGTTCTATTTCTAAGGAATAAAGCACATATAATGGACATATAGTATAGAACTTATAAGGCCACCCCCCCAACACTGTTTAGTTTGTAGACTTTCTCCCTGGATCCGGAGGGCCTCTGTCTCTACTTGCTGCTTTCTTCTGTTTCAGATACTTAAGCATCACCTCTACCATCACAAACCATGCCTGGAATGCCAAAACTAAATGTCTAGGAAAGACATTAAAGATGTTAGGCCAGGGAGGGAAAGGATAAAAACAGAATTAGAACTCCTGCCATTTTATACACATATTATATGTTCATCATATCTATATTATTCCTCTGAGAAATGGTTTATAGCCACCTCATCCTATATGCTCATGTATTCTAGGCAAGCACACTACCAATGAGTTGCATCCCCCATCAGACCTTGACTTCTTTTAAATGAAGCTCATTGGCAAAGAAGAAAGCCATTTTTTCATTGCTTAGCATGATATCAGTACACTAATTTTTATTTGGTAATTTTAGTATGAGAACAGTGACAATAATTAATGGCAGCAGCAATTAGTGTATACTGGGTTGCACTATACCCTTCATTACACTATCTCACTTTATTAATTTCAACATGCTTCTGGAAATAATTTAATTGTATCATAAAAGTTAAAGCATACTTAACAGAATGAAAATTGGCCCCAAATATGATACATGTGCAACTGTGTCAGCCATTTTCAAGGTGGCCAAAGAGTCCCTGGAAACATTTGTTGGGGGTCATGCACATTAGTGTATTAGAGTGTGCTCTCATTCTTATATGGAGGGGCCAGAGGACAAGTCAACTATTTTCATCTATCACTTTTTAAAAAAATTTTAATGATTTATTTTTACTTTATGTAATTTGCCTGTATAAAGTTAACAGATACACTAGAACTGGAGCTTCATACAGCTGTGAGCTGCCATGTGGGTGCAGGGAATTGAACCCAGGTCTTCTGAAAGAGCAGCCAATGCTTTTAACTACTGAGCCGTCTCTCCAGTCCTCTTCATCTATAACTTTTAACTTTATTCTCTCATGGCAATGGCTGAATTGGAACCTGTCCTATTGGTTAGGTTGGCTAAGCAGCAAGCTCCCAGAATCTCTCTTCACCACCCAATATTAGGGGGTTTTAAGCATGTACAGCCATCCCTGTTTTACATATGGGTGCTGGGATTTGAACTCAAGTCTTCTTGCTTGCATAGCAAGAGCTAAGTTCTCTCCCCAGAGCTTCTGAAAAGTATTCTGGCAAAGAACAGAGCTTCCTTAGACAAAGTCAGTCATCTTATTTAACATTCATTCCTGTACCTGTCACTCTTCTAATAAGATGATTATAAAACAATTTTCCAAAAGCATGACATAATAAGGAATGAAGAATATGCTTAATATTATCTAGTATATCAGTTCCAATATGCTTCTTCAAATTTTATAATCAACATGCATTATGTGAAAATCTGTTTATTATTATTATTATTATTAATTAATGTGAATGTGTTTATGTGTATGAGCACACACATATGGGCTACAAGAGCATTGATCCACTGCAGCTAGAGTTACAGGCAGTTGTGAACTGCCTGATGTGGGTGCTGGGAACTGATTCTCTCCAAGAGCAAAACAGGCTCTAAACTGCTGGGTCATCTCTCCAGACCTCATGTGCAAACATTATACACTATTTATGTTGTCTTGGAAGGCAGATAAGCTCTTAAAGTCTAAGACATATTATATAGCATCAGAATCTTGAAAACAATCAGTAGAAGCAAGTGAAACAAAATCTCATATAGAATATAGCTCTAAGGAACTTTTCAGTGATATTAAACACACAGTCATAAATGTCTCTTCTTTTGAATTATTTGAAAAAGAAAACTTATTAGAATCCATCCTAAAAGGAGAAAATAATAATCTTGAGAACACAAGCAGAGGCAGAAATCAAGCAGGATGCTGGAGGTAGTTAAGCTCACCAAATTCTCGACTTAGACAAGAAACTTACTCTTTCAGTCCCGTTTCAGCGCTATTTCCAGATATATCTGAGCCCAGAGAAAGACCAGCAGGAGACTGTCGTCCAGTGAAGCCAGATGAAGAAAATGATAGTCCATATGGTTCAAAATTGAGAACTGTAATTTAGAAATAATAACAGAGGTTGATATTTAAAAGAAAGCATAAGAGTGAAATTTATGAGATTCTATTCACTATTGAAATAATTAAAAGGCTGGAATCCAGCAACAATTTTCCAGAATAGAGCTTTTATGTATAATCTAATCAGACATGTACATTTTTATTTTTATCTTTAATTTTTTGTCCTTTTATTTCTCCTAGAAAGTTAAAAAAGAATTCAATTAGAAAAGGCAAATAAGCTGGGCAGTGGTGGCCAGCCTGGTCTACAGAGTGAGTTCCAGAACAGCCAGGGCTACTCAGAGAAACCCTGTCTTGAAAAAGCAAAGAAAGGGCAAATAATAAAAATAAACAAGGCATACTGAGAAGTTGTTGCTATCATAACAAAAGAATGCATTGAGCTAAAGTGAAGTGCGGAAGCCTCTAAAAAGTCAAAAATACAACTACCAGATGACCTAACTGTGCTGCTCCTGGGCATATACTCAAAGGACTCTATATTCTACTACAGACACACTTGAATATCCACATTTATTGCTGCTCTATTCACAATACCAAGGAGAATCAGCCTGGATGTCCATCAATAGACCAACTGATAATGTTAAATGTAGTGCATATACACAATGGAATCTTATTAGCTATAAAACAAATGAAATTAGGATATTTGCAGGAAAATGGATAGTTTTGTATAGTATGCAAGGTGACCCAGACCCAGATAGACAAATTGTGCATGGTCTCTCATAGGGAGTCTTTAGTGTTATGTATGCATACACGTGAATGTGTGGGTCTAGACTATGCAACTAGTCAGGGGGCTGATGGGAGATGTTATTCTGTAAATATGTTTTTCATACTGGTTAATTAATAAAGCCCTGTTGGCCAATAGAAAAGGAAGATAGGAGGGACTAAAAAACTAGGAGGAAGGAGGAAGTAGTTGGGAGGAGTCAAGATGTAGACCGGGGAGGAAGGAAGACGCCAGCCGTGGCTCCCTGATAAGATGACCTATGGAAATACTTAGATAAGTAGAAATGGGTTAATAATTAAGACAGAGCTAGCCCATAAACAATAATGGTAACTGGCCAATAGGATTGTATCAAATACAGAGTCTCAGTTTGTTATTTGGGGCCGGCGCGCCAGACCAGCAGCAGGCGGGCTGGCGGAAAACATACATGCTACAGGGGGCTATCAGAGGGAAAAGTGCAAAGGAAGGAGGCCCACAACAGAACACACAAAACCAAAAGAAAGCTACAGGGGGTAAAAGGGGTAGGGGGTGGTAGGAGAATCAACAAACACAATTTTTTTTTTTTTTTTTTTTTTTGGTTTTGATTTTTTGAGACAGGGTTTATCTGTGTAGCTTTGTAGACCAGGCTGGCCTCGAACTCGCAGAGATCTGCCTGCCTCTGCTGGGATCAAGGCATGCGCCACCACTGCATGGCTTTGTGTACTGCTTTAATTAATTAAAATTACTTTAAATACATTTAATAAAATATTTTAATAAAGAACTTTAAAAGAGCAAATACTTCTGCAAAAGATAACAGTAAGCCTAGCAACTCTTTGATCTGACCACATTCATAACAAAATGGCCATGGATAAACATAGAAAATGTGCACTCAACAAAACTATTTGACTGATAAATGAAAGAAAGAAAAAGGAAGAAAAAGGAAGGGAGGGAAGGAAGGAAGGAAGGAAGGAAGGAAGGAAGGAAGGAAGGAAGGAAGGAAGGAAGGAAGGAAGGAAGGAAGGAAGACCAAGATCTTTCAGCCTGGAATTTTTCAGTAGTGTTGACACTCTGAAATCTTACCCAACTGTACACACTCTCCCCCGGTTTCATAGAAGTAATTCCCAAGTATCACGCAAATGACCTAGTGGTCTCCTCTTCATCAAGGTCACAGTAAAAGACCCTCCTCACAGGCTATGCTTCTCAAATTATAAAGTTCTTGCCTTGTGAGATCCTTGTGACATTATTAATCAGATACTTAGCTAGAGAAACAATCTAATACACTAGACCATTCACAGTGAAAATGAGATTTGCTCACACTACTCAGTGTGGGCCCTCTCCAGGGGTTGTGGTACACACCTTTAATCCCAGCACTCAAGGCAGAGATAGGTGGGGCACTATGAGTTCCAGGCCAGTCAAGGCTGCAGCACACTGACTAGCATATCACAGGTTCTTTTAAAACTCTAGAGTAGTACTCATCTTTCAGGCACACATGCAAATGGAGCCTATGGCTCTGGAAATATTTTGAGACTAACCCTTCCCCTGAGTGTCTAAAACCCTAGTCAGGATAAAACGCAGACTTAATGAAAAGCCACAAAAAGTATAAACATCTATAATTACTTCCTTTAATGACTATAGTATCAATTGCATGTTTCTAAAAGTTAAGCCCTGAGCCAGGCATGTTGGAACACACCTTTAACCCAGTATCTGGAAACCCGAGGCTAAAGGACCTCAAGGTCTCCACCAGCCTGTATCACACTGTGTGCACAGTCTGCCTCAATAACAACAAAACCCCAAACCAAACCAACAACAGGCCCCTCTAACGCATTTGATGATAAAGGGATGAAAATACACCTTTTCCCTGAGAAAGCTGTTCCTCTTGCCGCTGGTGATGGGGCTTGTAAGGTGCTGCTCCCTGACTGAGCCCTTCAGCCACAAAACCATCCAGAAAAGATAAAGAAGCATCCACCTGCATCAAAGTTAAGCAAAAATCAGGATTTAAAACAAACAAACAAACAAACAAACAACACATGTACTTAGAAGAGTAGACTGTACATTCATATAACTTTGGCACATGTATCTTTAAAACTTTTTAGGAGAGATCCTTCTCCACGGTCTAGTCGGCTAAATGTACCCTCCATAACTCCCCCCCCCCCAGATCTAGCATAAGTCTCACACCCAGTATTCAATCTAGTTTGGCCACCCCTCCTGTGCCACTACCAACCTCTAGACTTCACAACCTAGAGGCCCCTCCCCATGCCATATCCAAACTCTCCATCCTATCATACCTTGTACACCCTTTCCTGTGGCTAGCCAGGCAAGTCTACCTGCTCCTCCCTTCCCTGCCCCAGTTCCCTCATCTACCTCCAAGTTTCAGGATTAGACCAGGACTCACATCCTGAACACAAACCCAGTACCCTGTGGCCACCTGATCTCAGCTCATTTAAGCTACATTCAACTTCTAGGCACAGTCCAACCTGACTAGTCCTGTGTTTTGCTCCAATCTGCTTTGTCTATATCAGACAGAAAACTAAAATAAGTGTACACACACACACACACACACACACACACACTGACAAGGTTCCCTTAAGAGCCACACAAAACATGAGAAGTCCTCTTTTGAGTTGTTGGTCAGGTTGTCCAAGAGACTCTATTGGTCCAAGAGGCTATTGCTATTGTCCTTGGTGCTTCCAAAAGGTAGACAGTAAGTAGCTATTGCCAAAAATACCTCATGTTTTGGACACAGGATCCAGAGTATCCAAGTTGCATCTGACCTTGAGTTTTGTCAGCTTGACACAAACTAATGTCTTCTGAGAGTAGGGATCCTCAATTAAGAAAATGTTCCCACTGGTCATGGTGGTGCATTTCTTTAATTCCAGCACTTGGGAGGCAGAGGCAGGTGGATCTCTATGAGTTTGAGGCCAGCCTGGTCTACAGAGAGTTCTAGGACAGCCAGGGTTACACAGAGAAACCCTGTCTCAAAAAAACCAAACCAAACCAAACCAAAACAAAAAACAAACAAAAAACCCAAACCAACCAACCAAACAAAAAAAACCCAAACAAACAAACAAAAAATGAAGAAAGAAAGAAAGGAAGGAAGGAAGGAAGGAAGGAAGGAAGGAAGGAAAAAAGAAAGAAAAAAAAAAAGGAAGAAATTAAAAGATATGTTCCCAGGCAACAGTGGTGGCACACACCTTGAGTCCCAGCATTCTTGCACCTCAGGCTCAGGAAACATTGGGGAAGAAGAGGTAGAAATATTTTAAGAGCCAGAGGATGAGAGTATATGCTCTGAGATGTGTCTTCTCAAAATGTCAAAGAAGCTATACTGTATTCCTTATTTGCATTTTTCTTCTCCTTTTACAACTACATGGAGGCTATGTGTGAGGGTGACCAGAAACTGAACCCCATGTCTCAAGCCACTAAGGCCTTACTATCCCTAGGCAATGACCTCATTCCCTAGGCCCTGATTTTGTACCGCAGGAGCCCTGTCTGCATTTTTCCTCTTAAAATTCTCTTAGCCCTATGATCCAACAGTAAAATCCCTTCCTTCTATTGGATATACATTTCACTGTTTAAATTCAAGAGACAAGGGCCCTGGAAATCACTGACTAGGTGGAAATGTGTGAGTGTGACCTTCCAGAACCCTAACTTCTAAATTAAGCCCACACAAGGTTAAAGAGCCTATTATACTCAAGGACCCCATCTCTTCTCTATACAGCTTTCCCAAATCTCAAGAAGCTATAAATGAGACAGTCTCCTGCTCCTATTTAGAACCAGTGCTAAATGGGACCTCTCCAGTTCTTTCCTTACTAATGTGAGAAAGACTACAGAATTCATCATACATGCTACAGTAACTGTATTTCCTTATATACCATACAATTACTCTGTTCAGACAACACAATTTGGACAGAATGGAGCACAGGATTGGTTCTTACCACTGTGTCTTCACAGTTCTGGGCACCTTGAAGCAAGCTCTTCGTAAGCTCTACGTCTTCATGCAGATGTTTCAATTCAAATGCATGTTGTCTCAGACAAGTATTCAAAGACACAGTGAATTCTTGAATTAATTTCTCAACTACATGAGAAGAATGTGCTTGGGGTGTCAGCTTGGTCACTGCAGCAATCAACCAGGCTTTTGTTTCTGAGGAAATGGAGTCACTCATAAGTAACTTGTAGAGCCTGGCTATAACTTCCTCTGGACTTTCTTTATCTAAGAGGTAGGAATACTCTCCTAACACCTGGAGTAAAACACAATGGTTATATGTAAATACCAAGTCAGAGAGCTCCATATTCAGACCTACTGCTAGAATAAATTTCTATTTGTATTAAATGTATTTTTATGATGAACATTATTAAAGAAACACTGTATATTAGATTCTATCAATTCTATCAAGAACTACATTATCCTCAGTATAAAAGATCTGGTACTCATCAGTAACAATACATAAAGAAAAATACTTTTGTAGGTTAGCATTCTTCTGAACTTCCAGCTAGAAGTTGGTTTATTTTCCAGTAAGAATTTAAACAAGTCTCACATGTTAGTAAGAGTAAGATTTTACAAAGTACAGATTTCTAGTATTTCTTAAGGTCTCTCATAAAGCACAGATTTCTGGTTTTGATCAATAGACAGTGTAATATATTGACTGTGGAGAGGATTCAAAGAATACATCTGGAAAACAGCTGCCATTGACAAAGGGAGTCCACAAAACTGACATCAAGAACACTGATCATGTGCTGGGTGTGGTGGTGCACACATTTAATCCCAACATCAAGGAGGCAGAGGCAGGAAGACCTCTGAATTCAAGACAGCCTGGTCTACAAAGAGAGTTCGAAGACAGGTAGTGCTACACAGAAAAACCCTGTCTCAAAAAACAAAACAAAACAAAACAAAACAACAAAAAAGTATACTGATCATACTACATATACTCCTCCCCCACATCT
Organism: Cricetiscus sungorus; assembly: GCA_030556225.1. Classification (NCBI taxonomy): domain Eukaryota; kingdom Metazoa; phylum Chordata; class Mammalia; order Rodentia; family Cricetidae; genus Cricetiscus; species Cricetiscus sungorus. The sequence goes on along the minus strand of JANBXA010000372.1, from coordinate 62,628,194 downwards.
AACTTACTCAAGTGACATCCATGACTGGTTTAACAATCAATCATTTTATACATTATAAAATTATCATCTTATAAATATAATTCAAGGAATATAAAATCTTTCCTAAATGATATTTACTACACAGCAAATGTCTTTAACATAATAGTAGTAGCCGCAAAAAAGAAAAAAGAAAAACAGATGGGCTAACAGGCAACAGCAAAGACACAGAAAAGAATGAGTAGTGAGGGCATCATGGCCAGTGCCTATAATCCTAGCACCTGGAATGCTGAGACAGTAGGACTGCCATGAGTTCCAGGCCAGCTAGCTAGCTAGCGCTACATAGTGAGTCTCAGCTCAGCCAGGGCTACAATGATAACTTGTTTCTAAAAATGTCCAAAAGAAGAGGATCTAAGCAACATAGTGAGGAACCAACTTAAAAATAAACAAAGATACTGAATATGGCACTGCAGTCTGTACCAACTGGAGGGATGAACACTGAGAGTCATGAATCAAAGCCAGTCTAGGCTGCAAAGTGAGATCCCGGTCCTCTCAAAAATAAACACACAACAAAATAAGTTAATTTGAAAAGAGGTTTTAATAAATAAAAGACAGGAAGCTCCAGAAGAGCCAGTAAGCTGAGTTCCATCTCAAAAATGAATTTTTAATGGACTTCTGTTTGTGAGAAGACTGATTATTTCCTATTATCCCCATTAGCTACACCCAAATGCCACTGACATCAGTTATATGTAAAACATACAGAGAGGGTCTGGGAATGTAGCTCAATTAGTGCTTCCCTACCATACACAAAGGCTGAGGTTTGATACACAGTAAGCATAATACCAAGCATGGTGATACATGCCCATAATCCTAGGAAGTAGAGGCCAAAGAATTGGAAGTTCAAGGTTTTCCAAGGCTACACAGAAAGTATGAGTCCAGTCTGAGGTACATAAGACTGTCTAAAACAAAAACAAAAACAAAACAAAACAAACAACAACAACAGCAACAACAACAACAAAAACCCAAAACACTCTGACCAAAGACCAGACTAGTGAGATGGTACAAAGAAAGGATAAGTAAATAGTTTCGATATAAAAGTAAACAGTGGGTTAGGCAGTAGTGGCACACGCCTTTAGTCCCAGCACACAGGAGGTAGAGGCAGGCTGATCTCTGTGAGTTTGAGGCCAGTGTTGTCTACAGAGTGAGTTCCAGGACAGCTCCAAAGCTGCAGAGAAACCCTGTCTCAAAACAAAACAACAAGAACAACAACAAAAAAGGTAAAGATTGGGAAAGAAAATGAACAACTAAGAAGAACGAAATGATTTCTGGAAGAAATACATTATTTATAATAATTTATATGTAATATGCTTTGCTCACCCAACTCATAACTTGAAGAAATCTCTGGGGATAGAAAGTATTTTTCATATCTAGTAAAGTAAGATAAGATTGAACTGCATAGACTCTTAATTGTTTGTCTTCTGTTTCATCATCAAAACCTATAAAGAAATGAAAAACTTCTTTAGCTTCCCTCAATTCCCAATGATGGTAATAAAACATAATTTAAAGTTCTTTACCAACCTTCTGCTAGCAGTCTCAGGAAGTTGTTGAGAATATCAGGGTGCATCACATCTCCTCCCACAGAAAACACAGCATTCATTGTCTGAATAAACCACACATTGTCTGGAGCATATGTGTCCAGTGTTAAGAACAAGTCACTTCCTCATGGCACTCACTGAAGCAACCTTTTAAAAGGAACTCCATCCAATCCATGCCAGCGTGGCAGCTTTTCTCTAACTTCTACCAGCAGTGCTTTACAGCCCGGTTCTATATTCACTCAGTAAGTGAATAAATTGGGTTTACATGACTTTACCAAGCACTAGGATTATACACATGTAGCAGGCAGTCAATAAACAAACATGAATAAATTGAAGACATGACCCAGCTATCTATGACAAGCAAGGAATGAAAGATTCAAACATATTCCAGAGACGCTAATGCTGTGTTATGTCCACCTGAGCAGATTTAACCTCTTTCAAATGCCTCTGTCATCAGTTCTAAAATTGATCATCGCTAGGTCAAAGCTATAGCACTGCCTATGCCAGAGAACATTTAACCAAGTCCCAAGTTCCAACAGACACCTAAAAAGAGGCCAACCCCCAAGAAGTCCATATAAATTTCTGAGGCTTAAGAATCAGGAATTCATTCAAGTAATTGCTGTGTCCCTGAACTCAATTCACAAGTGACACGTTTGTACTACCATTTAAGTCAGTGTATAAAAGTATGTGTGAGTCACAGTTAAAGCAAAGGATATTTCTCAGCCAATTCAGCTATTTTGCCAACTAAATTGATGATGATATACTCTTCTTTGCTCTGATGCAAATATTCAAGCATTTTCTGTACAATAACTATTACATTCTGTGCATTTGTAATTCTGTAAAGAAGTTCCAGAGTCTAGTAAGAGAAATAAAAACAGTATTAGAAAACTATACATGATAACACCAACAAATCTAACAAATGTGTTTAGAATAAGCTAATGGTTCTGTTTTTGCACAAACTTTCAGGACAGTTATTAGAGGAGATAAAGACACAACAGTTTTTCTGAGGTTGTAGCTCAGCAGTGGAACATTTAATAGCCTAGACTATGAGAGGTGCTAGGTCCTATTCTCCAACACCAAAATTTTAAAAAAGAAAAAAGTGTAAACTTGAACTAAAGTGGGGAGGGGAAAGGGAACTACTAGATATAAGTGACATTAAGGGGAAAATGAAGAAACTGGTGAGAGGACAGTGCCATGATGTGGGGAGACAGATCTGAGTTTCTGCATTTGAGAAGGGCCCTCAAGATCTACACTGTGACCCAAGAGAGCACAGCAAGGAGACTGTTCCCCTATGGAAAGACTGATAATGTGGGTCATATACTGGAGCTGTGGCACAAGTTTGCTTTATTAAAAAGAAACCTAAAAGGAAAAAAAAAAAAAAAAGAAATGGAGAAGCAATGCAAAAAGCTAACAGTGATAAGGAAACTATGTTGAACTGTGTTCAGCTAACTCTTTTAATAACACAAAAGTGCATGCTGTATGTCTGATAAAGCAGATGGGCTCTATAATTATTTTTGTTTACTGCCCTTGGAGTCTTTCTAACTTTTAAGCTGTTTAAAAATATAAAATACATGTCTATATGTAAATGCATATATGAAAATAATTTCTATTTAAAACACCTTTTAAAATTCAAAATGCATAATCTTTTATTTACTTATTTTCTATTTTTTTGTGCATTGGTGTTTTGCCTGCATGTATACGTATGTGTGAGGGTGGTAGATCCTGGAGTTATAAACATTAGTGAGCCGCCATATGGGTGCCAGGAAGTGAACCCAGGTCTACTGGAAGAGCAGTCAGTGCTCTTAATCCATGAGTCATCTCTCCAGCCCCTCATAATCTTTTAAAAACTACAATTGTCAGGCATAATACAGTGTTCAATCAAGCTCCATTTTTATCTCACTACTTTGGTTATTAAGGAATTAAATATTCTTTTTTTTTTTTTTTAGAGAAATGGAGTTTATTTGTTTTTGTTTTATGTGTATGTATTTTGCCTGCATGTATGTCTGTGTATCCTATTTGTGAGTGGTACCTGCAGAGCCAGAAAAGGACATTGGATGCTCTGAAACTAGAGTTACAGATATTGTGATCTGCCATGTATGGTTCTGGAAACCAAATGTGGGTCCTCTGTCAGAGCAGCAAATGTTCTTAACCACTTAACCTTCCAGCTCTACATTCATTTTTTAAAAGCCTCATTATAAACTGGGTGGTAGTGTCAAATGCCTTTAATCCCAACACTTAGGAGGCAGAGGCATGCAGATCTTTGCGAGTTTGACAGCCAGGACTACATAGTGAAACCCTAGCTCTACAAATGAAAAACAAATCAATCCTCATTATAATAGCTGGGCATGGTGATACACTCGGGAGGCAGAGACAGGCCTCTGTGAGTTCCAGGTCAGTCTGGTCTACAAAGCAAGTTCCACGACAGCCATGGATATTATGCAAAGAAACCCTTTCTTGGGGGGAAAAATGCTCATTATGTTTTAAATCTGAAATAAACTTCTTACTTTTATTAAATAGGCCCTATATACCACTTTAAATGAAGATATGATTTCTCTCCAAGAGAATGAACAGAACTCTTTATGTGGATAGATACCCAAAGAGACACTGAATCAATTTAATAAAAGGAAGAAGTCAGAACAATTTTAGACACATAAGCACAACTTCTCTTCCATGAAGTTCAAATTATTCTTATAGTTCTATAGAATTCTATCAATTTTCCTATTTAACAGTGAGTTCACTTAATAGCCATCATAAATTATGTATTATATATAATTGGAGTATGTTTATTATATATCAATACAAGAACCCAGGACTAGAATTCAGCTCCCTTTGTCATCATACTTACATTAGAAAATAATAAATCAATTAACTTCATATATATAACTGGACCCAAGTTTTCCAGTTCATAAGTTAAGAACATTCCTGTGGTCTGGTGTGGTAATATACCTATAATCCTAGTATTTGGGTGACTGAGACAGGGACATCACTAGTTTGAGTCTAGCTTGTGTTACACAGCAAGACCATGTCTTAAAAGACAAAAATCCCAGGTTGGTATACTTTGTAGAAAATCAACAGCTTTCCAGTTAATAGTGGCTGGAGATGGGGTATCAGCTTTCTTCAGTGATGAGGTACCCATGCTCATATGAGCAACTCTGATTAAAAATCACACGCACACACAGACATGATGAGAAGTTTTAGCTGAAGGGAGGGAGTAAGAGAGGGTAATAGGAGATGAAAATGACTAACATGCATCACACACACCAGACTGTCAAAGGATAAAAATGAGATTTTAAAAATAGGAAGAATAAAATATATGAGTTAAAATATACTCACATACATATGCATACACACTGGCCATCATTTGACCCTCTCTTAAGAATATTTTTAAAAAGTTATAAAAACTTACCACTTTACACACACTATTCAAAATATTTTACCTCTCTCTTTTGAAAAAAAGAGATTTAACTGTTACTTATGTGGCTCTGTATCTGTGTCTGTGTGAATGTATGCCACATGTGTGTAGGTGCCTGGAGGCCAGGAGAGGGCATCAGATCCCTTTGCCAATAGAGGGTACCGGGAACTGAGCTCAGTCCTCTAGAAGAGCTGCAAGCACTCTTAACTGCTGAGTCATTCTCTCTTCAGCCCTAATTTACCTCTCTTTTAATAATGGGATCAGGGTGGTCTAGGCATTCAATTATGGTTATCTGGTGTTGAAGAGCCAGAGAAGGATCCTGCTGGATAACATAGGTAAGAGCCTTCAGTCCTAGAAATAAAGATCACATTATAGTTCAACGACCTGAAATACGTACCCAGCAAATCTCAAAAGCTCTCTCTCCAATTTCCATCATAAGAACCAATTACCTTACCTAAATATTTGAGGTTTATTTTGGGTGACAGAACAAATTTTCCAATGCACTTGACAGCCTTCTCAAGTAATTCTGATTTAGGATAAATAGAATAGATTGTGTGTACACATTCAAACAGAATAGCTAAAGAAAGAAAATACAAAATGACAGATGTATTTAAGTATAACAGAAGAACAATTTTGTGTAGAACTTGAAATAAAACTAACTGGAAAATATGTTTCAGTCTAAAATCTTTTTCATAAAAAATTTCTAGAGAAACAATCTTCATTTTCATGCTTATACAATTATTTGGATTAAGTTAACACAGTACAACTTAAAAAAAATTTCATTACCAGTAAAAAGAATTCTGTATTCATTCATACAAGTATATACGAACACCTACATATGCCAGAAGTGGTACTAACACTATGGATACAACAGTGAAAAAAGATAAAAATCCATGCCCTTAAGAAGCCTACAATCTAACATATAAATTAAAAAATACATTCATTATTTCTGCATAAACAGATTTTTCTAACACTCCATGAATACTTTACTTGCAAGTAGTTTCTAACACATATACAATAATCTTCTTAGTATGCACAGCCGTTTATTTCAAAGGTAGGGGATCACTTTTTAAGACTCTGCAGGCTACTTTTTAAAAAGTAATCTCTAGTATATAGAACAAGATATTGACTATCTTGAAAACATTCAAATTTAATTTTCTGATACAGTCAAAAGAATAACTACAATGATTAAAGAGAACACAAATTAATGTAAAGAACACGAGCTGATGTATTTTGTCATGTAAAGGGTCACTGGGGCTGAGCTGGTGGCTCAGTGGGTGAGGTGCTTGCTGGGTTCAGAGCACCAGAACCCACATAAAAGCTGATCATGGTAGTGTAGATCTGTAACTCCAGCACCAAGGGAAGAGTGTGGAGACAACAGGAGGCCCACTGACCAGCACTGCAGCTAAAAGGAAAGTTTCAGGGTCAGTAAAGAGACCTGGTCTCAAAAGAAAGGTAAAGAAGGGGGATGAGAAGATGCAGAGGTTCTGAACACTTGCTGCCTTGCAGAGGACCAGAGTTCAGTTCCCAGCACCCACACTGGGCGGATCTGAGTTCCAGGAGAATCTGATGCTGTCTTCTGGCCCCTGAAGGAACATGCACTCACATGCACAAACCCACACATAATTTAAAGTAAGTCTTAAAAAAAATAAGGTGAAGAGTGACAGAGGAAGACAGAGGAAGCCAACCTCTGACCTCCACATTTGCACACAAGAAAGAATACACACAGGTGCGCGCACACTCAAATATACCGCATGTAATATACCACACACATACATCCAAAGAGAGGGAGGGAGAGTTATTAGGACATCATTAAGTCTTATAAGGCCTATGAAATCACAGCATCTGAAAGGAGACAAAAAGCAAAAATGTGGTAACGCATGCCTGTAATTCCAGCATCCAGGAGGCAGAGACAGGAGGAATGCTAAAGCTCAGGGCCAGCAGGAACTACATAGTGAGTTCCAGGCCAACCAAGGAAGACACAGCAAGACTCCATCTCAAAACAAAAATAAAGAAAGAAAACAAAAAGAAAAAAGTGAGACATAGTACAGCACAGAATCAGTAGATATAAAACAATGACAAAGTAAATACATCAGGTGTCAACAGAACCACTCCATCCCCACGCTCAGGCTGTAGCAACCACATGTTTCCATCATGCATGCTTATAAGATGTTCAACATACAACCAGCAGGACTTCACACTAGATGCCACACACCAAAATGTTCTGCAGGAAGATTTCCTATAACACCTTCCATAACTGAAGAAAATGAATCAGAATCTGAATTACTATTCAAGAAGGGAGCTGATTTTTAACATAAATACTATAGAGTAAATGAACCTAAAGACACTGACTGTATATTCAGTGACCTATTAAAATGGGCAAATCACAACCCATATTCATCCTACTTTTGTAAGCCTATGAACTAAAATTTATTTTTATATTTTATAAAAGGCTTAAAACAAAAAGGGAGAGGAAGGGGGTAAAATGAATTTGATTCCCAGGACCCCCACGGTGGGAGAAGAGAACAAAATTTAAGCTGTCCTCTGACTTCCACAGGCAAGATGTAGAATGTAAGCATTTTTGTGGGCGTGTGCATACAGACAATAAGACAAAATTAAGATTTTTTTTAAAAAGGAGAATATGCAATAAAAACCTGACATGTTTACACATTTATAATCCTAGCACTGAGAAGGCAGAAGTAGGAGTGTCAAGAGTTCAAGGTCACCTCCAGCTATATAGGGATTTGAGGCCAACACAGGCTCTATGAGATATTGTCTTAAAATAAAAAAAGAAAAATCTATGTGACTTGAAAAACCTAAGATGTGTATTAGCATGGGCACTATTTGAAAAAAACAAAACACCTTGCTGAACCTTGAACTATTACAATAATCCTAAGTAAGATTTAAAATGATGAATATGTTTTCCTATTACAACTGATATTTTTTCTCTTGTCATCCAGAACTCTCCTGGTAACAAATTTGTTTTACAAACAAAAAAACTTGTCTTCACCCATGTAAACTCTAAACATTTGTACAGATGGTCATGAGATTACTGGGATACTAGTATAGTACCTTGGCAAAATCTGTACTTAGGCATAATTAAGTTGAAAAGCAATACGATTAATTTTCTTTTTAGGGTGTGGGGATGGCACAGGGTCTCATACATCCCAGGCTGACCTTGAACCATGAGAGTCCTCCTGTCTTCCCCTCCCGCATGCTGGGATTACAGGCAGTGGCCTGCACCCTACACCCAGAACTCTGTGCACTTCAGGCATTCTATCAACTGAGCTACATCCTCTCCTATTTGATAGATTTTAACAATTATTTTCCCACCTAGACCTTTCCAATACTACAAAAATCTGAATATATGCTTATAACCGAAAGAACAGCCTTTATGCTATCCCCTCCCCCTCTGCAGTGGTTAAGATAAAAAGGCTTCTGCAGGTTTCTAAGCTAAAAAATACATCAGGATTAGAGAGATGGCTAGTGCGTAAAGACACTTGCCACAAATCCTGGCAACCTGAGTTCGATTACTGGAATACACAGAAAAGTAGATGGAGAGAAAGTGCCTTGACTCTCATGTAAACATACACATACAGATCATAAATATAAAGACACCTTAATAATAATAATAAAGTCTTATACTTTCAATAACAATCCAAGCCCCAATCCAAATACCAAATGTAAGTTTTAAACTAAAAATTATCGTGTTCTAACATTGATGACACTAGTTTTATCTTTGGTATATTTTTTGTTTTGATTTTTGTTTTTCCAGACAGAGTTTCTCTGTGGCTTTGGAAGCTGTCCTGGAACTAGCTCTTGTAGACTAGGCTGGTCTCAAACTCACCCAGAAATCCTCCTGCCTCTGCCTCTGCCTCTTGAGTGCTGGGATTAAAAGCATGTGCTACCCGGCTTATCTTTGGTATTTTGGGCTAGATTTTGCTTAAATAAAATTTATAGGTCTTTAGATTAGATTTTTATTTTTTTCTATCCCTAACAGATCAAAGAAATTTAATAAATATTTAACAATTGGTTAAATGGTTTAAAAACTTTAAATAAAAACTTTTTACAAAATACGTCACAGACTTAATGAATTATCTTCAAAATTAGACATTTTGGTATTTTCAACAAAGACAATTATAATAAGTACATCTTTAGAAGACATCACAATTTCACAGCTCAAAAGATAGCTCAGTTGGTAAAGTGCTTGTCAAGCAGGCATGAGGAACAAACATAAGGACCTCTGTTATTTCCCCAAACCAACAAAGCCAGACACAATGGCACAGGCTAGCAGTCCCAGTGCTAAGTAGGCAGAGACAGAACGAGACAGAATAAAGCCTGCAACACAGTGGCCAGCCAGCCTCGTCTAATCAGCAAGCCCCAGGTCCTATGAAAGAACCTGTCGCAGAAAGTAAGATGGACGACTCCTAAGGAGCAATACCCAGGACAGCTCTGGCTCCCCATAAACCTGCACACACATGCCTACACACACACACACACACACACACACACACACACACACACACACACACAATCTATACTAACAGCAACACCCAAGACCGCCCTACACACATATACATACCTGCATATCTAAACTCACACATACAAAGCCACAACTTCAAATTACTATTATTTTCAGGGCTTACATTGACCCAAAGAGCTATCTTAAATTAATGCATAAAATTTCTTTGGAATTTATACTATTGTAACACAGACTTAGCTCCAACACTGAAAAGCACTACCAGTCACTAGGAAAACATGTTCATATTTTACCTACCATAAGTGACATTGTGATTTAACTCGGCTCTTCGTAAGGATTCATCAAGAACATCATACATTAATTCACTTGTCCTGTTTAAGAGATATTTTATTTGCAGGAGAATTATAGCATTCTAACCCAACAAAATAGTTTTTCAAACTTCTCTTTCTTTAAAACTGAGGATCTATAGAAGACAAGTGAAAAAAATTCATTTTACAGTAAAGTTATACAAATTTTACATCAAAAGAACTCATTTGGTCTTTTCACAAGATAAACTTCTGTAGTGAGATTAAAAAACCATTTAATGAAGAGGAATCTGATAAAATACTTAATTCTACTTAAACTTATACAGGGATCTATTTCTCTTTACTATCTAATATTCCTTTAGTCCCAGTTCATATAAACCAATGCTGGCTTTGGAGTTGGACTTGGTTACCCTTCTCTAAATTCAAGCACATTGTTAAGATTAAATTCACAGTTTCTGCCTTATACCAAGAAGCCAACTGGTGTAAGGCAGAAGAAAACCAAATCTGGGGATTGTCATTTGCCTATTCGCAGATTTCTCTCTGAAATCCTAATTTCTTCATATACATTTTCATGCTTATTGTTGCCTTTCCCAAATTATATACCTTATAGGTTAAAAATTTTACGTTGATATTGTTAAGTTTTCCTAACAGTAATCTTTGAACTCTCGGGAAAGAAGATGGGGCCCCACTTTGTCATTTCCACTTGACTCAATCTGATGCATCTGGACTACAAGCATCACCCTAAAACTGGTTCGGGACAGTTATGCTCAAGATAACTCATGACTAGCTAGCTGAAATGGTGCACCTTCTTATTACACCCTAGTCAGAGTTTCAGATAGAACTCCAGTCAAACATTTCCAGCCATGCAAAAACTAGCCACAAATGTTACAGCCAGTCTTACCAAGAAATTTTGTTACTAAAATTTTCTTCCTACAGGATTTTATGGAACTTAAGATAACAACACCTCCTTTCCCTACTCTTGGCTTTTAGGGATAATATTCATCTTCATAGGGTTAGTTTTAGTTACTTAGGGTTGGGTATGGAAGGTGATGCTTAGACTCGGATATCTCTTTTAAACAGGTATAGGGTATGGTTAGGAAAGGTATGATTTAGATGGGATATAGGTAGATTAGCTTATCTTCTTGTGAATCATCTTGGATTACACTGTTTTAGATTCTTATATGTGGTAACCTATGTAAAATTAAGTTTATATTCCCTTCCTGGTTGATTTGTATATTATATTTTGTCATATCTTGTAAAATCTTTCTGTTTACAATGTTTTATTCACAATATCCTTACCATATTCTATGTATGTATACTTTTACTTATGTTCAAGACGTTTTGTATATCAATACAATTTTAGGATATTTTTATTATGCTACACTATACAATTCTACCTCTGGTCAAGACATTTCTACTCTACCTCTGTTTTAGAGATTTGCATATATATATATATATATATACACACATATATATACACATACATATATAAATATATATACATACATACAACATACATACATACATACATACATACGTACATACATATATATATTCTTAAGTATTTGTCCCTACTTTACTCAGGGAAGTTTCTACCAGTTTTAAAGCTAGGTTCCTGAGTATTACAGATTATCTTCACCCACGTTTCTTATACTTATGAGATTATTCAGACATAGATGCTTAATCTTCAAACACTTCATAGACATGCAGAATATGGCATTTAAATGTTTTAATATTAGTACTCCATTGACATGAGACACTATTGCTCCTGACAGCACCACACATTTCCAAAAATATGTTGGGCTCTGTTGTCGCTCCTTGCCTCATCTAATGGCCTCTTGGGCAAAGAACTGCCCCCACCTTGACCACTGACTTTGGACATGGTGTCCTAATGTGCTTACAGGAGACAAACATAGAAGACTGCTAAACCTTGCCAAGTCAGGGTAAGGCAGCCTTTCTATCTCCCTGCTTCTGCAGTGGTCTGTCAGATACTCTAGGCCTTAGCCAAAACTGGTTGCCCTGATATTGCTGTGAGATTTTAGGTGACTGTCCAGGTAGCCTGCTGTTTCTGTCCTCCCTGAACCATTTGGAAGCTGCCCATCTGCACTTCCTGCCTACCCTCGTATTGTTATCTTCCTTCTCAGGCCTTTGATGAGATTAAAGATTAAACTATCACAATTATTACTCTCTCTTCCTAGTTAAAAATATTAGGTACTAGACTTAAGCTTTCCAGCTTAGAACAACTCTATTGAAAACTCTGTTATGCTTTCACCCTAGGACTAGATATGTAGGTCTTAAGATTGTATGTTCTTGATTTTCCTTTTCTTAGCATATACTTGTTATTCACTGTTTTTGTATAGAGTTTTGTATCAAGCCTAAATCTTTTCTTTAGACTAAAAGGGAAAATGCAGTGAGATAGTCATTCTGTCTTCACCTGTTGCACTGACCATGTCCATTGGGGGTGGGGACAGGTACAGCCGTGACCTGGGGGAACTAGGTCTGAGGTAGGGGACCCCTGGAGTGCTCTCTAGCTTACAGGATGGAGGCAGAGAGCATCCAGAGGCATTCTTGGGATGGGAACCTGCAGGCATTCATCTGTCTCTGTTGTAAGTTATTTCTCCATAAATAAGCATCTATTCCGCCTGCTTTTCCTGATTTTTATTATTCCACGATAAACTTCTTTACCAAAGTGACTAATTTAGACAATGAGGAGGTAAAGAGGTCAACCAATACTGCCCTAACCTAGTCCTAGTTTACAAACAAGATTCTTATTTGATTGTACATGCCCTCTTATAATTTTATTTACAACAAAATATTTCTGCTTTAAGTTACAATATTAATATTTCACATACCCTTGAGCTGGGGAGATGGCTTAGCCATTAAAGATCAGGCTCACAACCAAAAATATTTCCCATGTCCAGATTATTACAGATAATATCAACTGGATTGTTTTATAAAAATATTCATATTCTAGTATTTTTCTGAAGAGTAATTAGGTTCCTTAGGAAGAAAATTCTAAATTCCACCCTTTACTACAAATAGATCACTCATGTTTTTATGGTAATTGACTATAGTAGCAGTTAATTGGATTGAAGTAGATAATTTTTCCAGATTTTTTTTTTTTTTTTTTTTCCCTGAGACAGGGTTTCTTTGTGTAGCTTTGAAACCTGTCCTGGAACTCACTCTGTAGACCAGGCTGGCCTCTAACTCAGAGATCCGCCCATGTCTGCCTCCTGAGTGCTGTGAATGAAGGCATGTGCCACCACTGCCCAACCCTGAAGTAGATAATTTTAAAAATTAAAAAACAATTTTTTTTTTTTTTAGTGCAGTGTTTCTGCAGCCCTAGCACTCTGCCCGCAAGAGGCTAAAACAGAAAAACTAATGCTTCTCAGCTGGTAATTTTTATGTGCTTTAAAAATTAAAAAACTGATTATTCTGTTGAGAATTCTGTTTAGATCTGTACCTCACTTTTTAATTGGATTATTTGGTAGTTTGATGTCTAGTTTCTTGAGTTCTTTGTATATACTTTGGAGATCAGCCCTCTGTCAGATGTGGGGTTGGTGATCTTTTCCCATTCTGTGGGAAGCTATTTTGCCTTATTGACTGTGTTCTTTGCTTTACAGAAGCTTCTCAGTTTCAGGAGGTTCCATTTATTAATTGTTGCTCTTAGTGTCTGTGCTACTGTTGTTCTATTTAGGAAGTGGTCTCCTGTGCCTATGCATTCAAGTGTATTTCTCACTTTCTCTTCTATGAGGTTCAGACCCTGCATTACCCCTTTTGGGCATACACCCAAAGAAAGCATACCACAAGAACATTTGTTCAATTATGTTCATAGCAACATTCATCTTGGAAACAATCTAGATGCCCCTCAACCAATGAATGGATAAAGAAAACGTGGTAAATTTACACAGTGGAGTACTACTCAGTGTTAAGAAACAATGACATCCTAAAATTTGCAGGCAAATGGATAGAACCAGAAAACAAACAAACAAACACACATACAACAACAAAAAACATCCTGAGTGATACCCAGAAATGCAAATATAGTTTGTACTCACTTATAAGTAGATACCAGACATAAAGCAAAAGATACCCAGCCTACAATACACAACCCCAGAGAAGCTGGAACCCTCTTCCAGAAACAGATGGAAGCAGATACAGAAATCTGCAACTAAGCATTGGGCCAAGCTCCTGGAGTACAATTGAAGTGAGGGAGAAGTGATAATATGAACAGAGTAGTCAAGACCATGACAGGGAAACCCACAGAATCAGCTGACCAGAGCTAGTGAGAGATCACTGACTCAGGTCTGACAAATGGGGAACCTGCATAAGACCAAACTAGACTCCCTTAATACAGGTGACAATGGTGCAACTGGGGCAATATATGAGGCCACTGGCAGTGGGTTCAAGATCTAACTCTAATGCACACACTGACTTAGTGGAGCTCATTCTATACGGAGAGATACTTTGCTCAGCCTAGACAGGGGTGTGTTGGTGGAAAGGTACCTTGGTCCTGCCTCAACTAGATGATGGGGACAGACTTAGTAGACTTCCTAGGGGAAGATTACCCTCTCTGAGGAGATATGGGAGGTGGGGGAGGAGGAGACGAGGGAAGGGGAACTGGGATTGTAATGTAAAAGATAAATTAATAAAAAGTTAAAAAAAGAGCAGAGAGTCTGCAAACAAACAAACAAACAAACAAACAAATAAAAGCCAGAAGCCCAGTAGTGGAGGCACACACCTTTTAATCCCAGCACTTGGGAGACAGAGGCAAGTGGATCTCCGTGAGTTCAAGGCCAGCCTGGACTACAAAGCTAGTTCCAGGACAGTCTCCAAAACTATAGAGATGCCCTATCTTAAAAAACCAAAATAACATAAATAAATAAATAAACAAATAAATAAATAACAGAATGGAAAAAAGTTGCAAAGCAGTAACAAGTTCAGGCACAGTTAGTGGTCTTGAAGAGAAAGCACATTACTACACAAACAACAAAAATGAAAATGATCTGGAGCCATGTAAAGTGGGTATGAACTTTTCCATGTCTTGTAGCAATTTTCTCTTCTTTTAGAAATATAGTTAGAAACATCAATTTGAAGTATACATATTCAATGAGAAACCAGGATGACATTCTAAAACTTGTCATCTTACTGTGTATTTCTTCCTCTATAACAGACACAACCAATACTACAAAATTCAACAATACTACACCTAGATTATAGTATAGTTTCTCAATTTTACAACCCAAGGTCTTGCCAAAGAGGCAAAACCCTCATGAAATATGGAAGCAATTATGGACATGGCAGAGATAAATACTAGAAAACACAAGAAACTATTCAAATAGATATGAAACACTTTCCTAGGAAATTTTTTAAATACTTATGATCATGTTAGAAAGTAACATTTTTACTATGCTACATTGAGCTTAATAATAGTGTCATATGAATTATAAATATTTAAAAAATCGTTTTTTATTTTATTTTATGTGTATGGGTGTTGTGCTTTCTTGTACGTTTATGTACCATGTGCATGTCTGGTGTCTATGGAGGCCAGAAGAAGGTGTTGGATTTACAGATGGCTCTTAGCTGCCACAAGGATGCTGGGAATTGAATTCAGGTCTTCTGGAAGAGTAACAAGTGCTCTTAACCTGTGAGCAATCACTCCAGTCTCATGAACTGTAAGATTTACTAGCATAGAATGTCATTATAGTTGGTTCAACAAAGGAGAAAACATTCTAATTTTCTACACTGTAAGAGTTAGACTCTACATATCTGTTTAATTGAGCCTAGCTAACATTTCACTGAACAATCTGAAGGTAAAGGGAATCTTATTCATCTTTTGTTTTGTTTTTTTGTTTTTCAAGACAGGGTTTCTCTGTGTAGGCCTGCTTATCTTGTAACTCACTCTGTAGATCAGACTAGTCTCACTCAAACTCACAGAGATCCACCAGTCTTTGCCTTCTGAGTGCTGGTATCAAAGATGTATGCCACCACTTCCCAGCTCTTACTCGTCTTTGTATATATTCTCTAAATGCATCCACAAAGAAGGTAATGGCAATAAAATTAGTAAATTTGCTAAACATCCCTGAAGTTATTTCCTGACAACAGGTCATGACAATAAGTCCTTTTTTAGACCAGTAAGATATAACACAGTAACATGAAACACAGATGGACCCACTGCTTAACATCAAAGTCAGAACACTGATTAACCAATATCTTCTTAGGACAGAAAGATCCTTTTCTCAAAGAAACTAAATGTAGTTAGACTTGCTCTCAGATACTTCAGAAAGCTTTAAAAACAACAATTATGTAAATTGGGCACAGAGGTGCACACTGGTGGAACAGCAATCAGGGTGGAAGCCTTAGCTACAAAGGTCATCCTTAGCTACAAAGTAAACCTGAGGCAGCCTGGAATCCATGAGACTATCTTAAAAAAAAAAAAAAAAAAAAAAAAAAGTATAAAAAGCATTCTAAAGTATATGTAAAGATGTAGGAACAGGAACTTCTTGTCCTGTGATAGTTTGAATGAGAACAGCCACAAGGACTCGTATATTTGAATATTTGGTTCTCAGTTGGTACAAATGCTTGGAAGGGCATGGCCTTTTTGGAGGAGGTGTCTCTAGGGTGGACTTTGATTTTCAAAAGCCCATGCTGTTGCCCAGTAGCCAGGAGCTAGTAGCCCCTCTTTCTGCCTCATGCTTGTAGATTAGATGCAAAGTCTCAGCTCCTTACCTAGTGCCATGACTGACTTGCCTGCTGCCATGATCCCTGCTATGAAGATTATAGACTCTACTACCCTCTGGAACTGAGCCCCAAATTAAATTCTTCCATTTACAAGCTGCCTTGGTCATGGTGTTTTGTCATGGCAATAAAAAAGTAACTAAGACAGAAAGCAGTGGCAGGGAATGAGCTATTGCTGTGACAGGCCAGACCATGCTGGTGTTTGTTTGTTTTTTGTTTTTAGAAATGTGGAAGACTGTGGGACTTTGAACTAGGAAAGTTGCTGAATGCAGTAAGTGGGGCTTAATGGGCCATCTTACTAAGGAGCTTGGAAGACAGCAATGCTGAGAGTAATGTGGATGTGAATGCCCAGCTCAAGAGGTTTCAGATGAAAACAATATTAGCAACTGGTTAGAGATGCTTGTGACATTCTGGCAAAGAATGTTGCTGGTTTCTGCCCTTGTCTTAAGAATCTACCTAAGGCTAAATTGAGGAGATTTGGACTACTTTGTTGGTTGAGATTTCAAGACAGCCTAGTATTGACTGTATCATAGGGCTATTAGCGATCACTTTTATGAAGATCTATAATGAAAAGGAGCAAACCAGTAAGGAGCATTCTTCCATGTGTCTGTCATTAGCTTCTGCCTCCTGGTTCCTGCCCTGTTTTGAGCTCCTGACCTAACTACTTTTGATGATGAACTGTTACATAGAAGTGTGAGTAAAATAAACCCTTTTCTCCCCAAGTTACTTTTGGTCATGGTGTTTCATCACAGCAATAGAAACCCTAACTATGACATATAATTCTTGGAACTTAAAAAAAGTCTGTTATTTCAAAAAGTATAACAAAAATTGTACATACACTCACGTGTGTACACACACACACACTCTCCTATCTCCAAGTGGAGCAAGAGCTGGCAAAGGACAGTCAGAAAGCTGTTTTTGGTTTGTTTAGTTTTATTTTCAATATTAAGAAACTAGCATTTGGGACTAAGACATGGCTCAGTGGTTAAGCAAACTGACTGCTCTTCTAGAGGACCCAGGTTCAACTCCCCACATCCACATGGTTGCTCACAACTACCTGCACCTCCAGTTCTAGGGGAATTTGACACCCTTTTCTGGCTTCCATGGCACCAGGCACACATGGAGTGCATAGACATGCATGCAGGTAAAACATCCATATACATAAAAAAAAATTTAAATAAAGAGAAACTACCATTTAATTAAAGCCTTAAAGGGACATCAAAATTAGTGCAAGAATAGACATGATAAGTGAGATGTGAAAATTCTCTAACCATATAGCATCTACTCCACCTATTCTACTCCCAAACTGTGGTCCTTCCTAAGAAGTGTCCACTGACCGACCTCTCTATAACAGAATTTGGTGGCATCAGAAAATAAATGAGAGTAGATTTTTCTCTAATTCTTAATATCTGTGATTAAAAACTGAATTCTCTTTGCTGTTGATATTAGCTTTATTCTAAATTCCTACTATGGAAAATGTAAAGACATATAAATATACAAAAGAGTAGTGCAAACACAGTTCTCATTACCTCACTTCCACATTAAGTCAAAGCCAACTTTACCTACTTTCTACACAGCAGTAAAGATTATTTTTAAAGTAAATGCCACAACATTGTCTTAGGCATAAATGTTTCAAAATCAAGTACAATTTATACAAGATAAGGATGGTTTAGATCGATAGATAGATGGACAGATATGTTCCTTTGTTGTACAATCGCAAACTTAATATTTTATGTCCAATTTGTACTCAAATTATCAGTTACATCATAGTTTCCTTGAAAATCAAGACCCAAATAAGACTAGTCCTTTTTTTTTTTTTTTTTTACATTTATTTGTTTTGTGTGTATATATTCATGCATGTGTATTTGTGTATGGACACACAGACTGTGACACCCATGTAGATGTCAGAGAAAAACATAAAAGAGTTGGTTCTGTCCTACCATCACATCTTGGTGGAAAGCACCTTTACCTTCTCAGCTATCATGCCAGCCCAGGACTCATACATTTTAATTGACTGACTCCTGAATTTCTTTAATCTGTATATTCTCACATTCCAAGTTTCTCTTCCATCTAATTGTTGATGAAAATCACATCTGCTATTCTTCACAGCCTATATGTTGTAGTTTGCATCATAAATAAATCCCTTTGCTTCCTATAAAATGGTAACTAACTCTAACAAAGGCTGTCTGAATTTAAATTTCAGCACAGGTTCTTCTAAGAGACAAGTTACATCTTTGATTTGTTATTTGCTAAAGCAGACAGTCAATATCATATTTTGTTTTTCTTTGTGACTTTTATGTTTTTATTAGCTTCTATTAATAAAAATGAGCTTTATTATAACATTTTCATGATATACATAATATATTTGGTCATAATCACTCCTCTTTATGACTGCAAATGATGAGTAGCTTTTATATGTTGAAAATAAATCCAAAAGAGTAAGATCTAAAATATGTACAGTGCATCTGAATTCAGACTTTAGTGTTTATAAAACATTTTCTTGGGACACTGTGATCCTCACTAAATGATGCTCTCTCTATGGTTGTTTTCCATCTATAAGAACAGAGTGCAGTAGTTGCAGCAAACAGCACATGACCCACATGGGAAATATGGATAAGCTAGGAATGCCCCAGTAACCTGAAAGTCTGTGGTCTTACACTGGTTTATCCACTACCAGTAAGCCAGGAAGTGCTAGAAGATTTGGGTTTTCATGAAACTGCTCAGTGACTAAGCCAAGGTTATGATATGGTGTGGTCAAACATGACTTGGGAGTGCTTACCTTTGATCATCCTTTCCCAGAAGTCCCAGTATTCTCAAAAGCTGAATCTGTAACCACGGTGCTGGTACACTGTGGTAACTGAACTCAACTGGAAGCTTTCCTCCCACCACTTGCTTTAAAATTGTTACAAAACTCTCAGTCAGATCTTTATAGCCAGATGAATTTTCCTACATTAAAAAAAAAATCTGTTAACAATAATGTCTTTCCTTACCTTTTTTTTCTTTTTTGAGACATTGTCTCATATAACTCAGGGCTGACCTTAAATGTGCTATGCAGCAAGGTTATAATTACATACGTAAGTACTAAATTTACATCATTTCCACTACTCCCTTATCCTACCAACTCCTCCCATGTCCCTCCCCAACTCCCTCTCAAATCATGACCTCTCTCTCTCTCTCTCTCTCTCTCTCTCTCTTCCTCTCTCTCTCTCTCCTCTCTCTCTCTCTCTCTCTCTCTCTCTCTCTCTCTCTCTCTCTCACACACACACACACACACACACAAACAACCTGCTGGGCCTATTTAGTGTTGCTTATATGTATATGTGTTTAATATGACCACTGGTATTGGATAGTTTATCAGGGGGCTCATCCCTGAAGATCAATTCTCTCTCTCTCAGTAGCCATTAATTGCCTGTAGCTCTTCATCTAGTGGTGTGACCTTATAAGATTTCTCCAATCCACAGTGGGATGTCACCTGGTGTCATTGGTCAGACCATGTTTAGGTGACCATACTGTTGAAATTCAGGAGTGCAGCTCCCTGTCATATTACAGAAGATACTATCTCACAGCAGATGCCCTGGTCCTCTGGCTCTTTCAATCTTTCTATCCCTTTTCAGGATGTTTTCTGACCCTGAGCGGTAGGAGCTGTGTTGTAGATGTATCTACTGTGGTTGGACACCTCACATTCAGTTGTCCTCTAAAGTTTGACCAGTTGTGGATTTGAACTCCTCATCTTTCTTGCATACAACTCATATTATTAACAACTTACAAAAGTTACATTTAGAAGTAAATATCAGCATAAAATATATTTGTGTGTGAGAGAGTATAGTAGAAATGTGTGCAGAGGAGGATTCTGGCTATCCTGCTTTATCACCCTCTGCCTTATTCCCTTGAGACAGGGTTTCTCCCTGCACACAGAACAAGACTATCAGTCAGAAAGCCCTAGAACCCTTTTGTCTTTGCCTCCCTCAGCATTAAGGCTCTAGGCACACATTGATCACAGCACCAGGGCTACAGGTGCACATGGAGGGCAACGCCCAGCTTTTATATGTGCACTAGGATCTGGGTCTCAGCCCTTCTTGCTTGTGTACAAGCACTCTTTCCAACTGCGCCATATCTGTAACCTGATATTGGCATAAAGTATTAATCATTTTATTGAAATATCTGCATTCTTTTTAATTCCACAGTTATTAACAGATATTGTTACCATAGTAACTACCTAGCACATGCTGAAATTGACAACTTACCTTAATCATCTTAAGGTATATATGCAAAGAGGCAGCCATGACCCCAACATCTCTGTCACAAAGTGCTTTCCGAAATTTAGTATGGATATGTTGTACTTGATTAGGAGCAATGAGGTAAAATTTGTATAATGCCAGAACTGCTTTTCTTCGTATAATCTCCCTAAGGATAAAAAATGAAATATAAACAAGGCAATCTGGGCCACAAGTACCTATTACTAATTACTCTATTCCAATGCAGCAAAGTATAAAAAAAAATAAAAATCTTGCTTCTTGATAAGAAGATTTCAAGAGACCCCCCCCCCTTCTGTGAGGAGGGAAGACTGTGTGCGGATTCACATGTTTGTGTGTGACATTTGTGCATGTAGAGTCCAGGTTGATAGCAGTATCTTCCTCTATCACTCTCTTCCTTCCCTTTTGAGACAGGATCACATATGTAATCTGGAGCTTGCTGATTGAGTTTCACTGCCTGGCTCGCCACAAAGCCCAGGCCTCCCTGTCTCTGCCCCTCTAGCACTGTATTTCAGGTGCATGCCGACAGACCTGGCTTTCACAGAGCTGCTAGGGACCCAAACTCAGGGCTTCATGACTACACCCAAGCCCTCTCTTCAGTTCTTTTGAGTTATTGTTTTATGAAACAGGGTCTCACTGTATAGCCCAGGCTGGTCTCCAACTCATGACTTTCCTGCCTCCACCCCCAAAATGTGGCAAATAACCACTATGCCCAAAAGAAACTTAAATTGCCTACCAGTTATAAATACCCTTAGTTACAAAACTTTCAGTAACATTCATAGATTACTTTTGTAATCAATTAAAACAAGAGAATTTTGAAATTCCTTGATTCTCTTTCTGTCTCTTTATTAAATAAGGATAAAATGTTTTTGTTTTTTTTTTTTTTATAATAGGCAAGTGTACTCCAAATATTGTAGGGATAGGGAAGCATAAGGGACATGTGGTAACAAAAATGCTACTCCTCTTCTTCCTGGGACTTGTTCTTTAAGCCTTGTGACAATAAATCGAAGTGTAATCTGTAGCTGAAGTCTAGCAAACATGTAGCAAAAATGTAACATTTTTTCATTTTTGAATAAAAAACTATTTCCTAGTTTTTTGCTTCTTTCATTAGTTTTGATTTTGTGTTTTGCTGTTGTGTTTCAGTGCTGGGAACTGACTTCAGAGAATCATACTTATCAGACAAGCAAAAGATCCACGTTCAAATCCCAGCACCCAAGATGAATGGCTCACCACCACCTGTAACTTCAGCTCCAGGGGCATTTAATGCCTCTGGTCTCTGTGCACACCTATACTCACATGCACGTACCCACATAAGACACATAAATACATATAATTTTAAATTAGAAAACAGGGATAAACATATTTGAGAGCTTAACAATGTGTTCACTTAGGAAAACAACTGCAGTACATTTCCCCATACAGCCCATGGCCTCCTGAGACAGGAGCTCCCTAGTACAGCAAGCCCTTCTCAAGGCTTATAGAAACCTACAGCTTTGTAGGATGACTAAAATATATAGTTTAAAAGAAAGGGTTTGAATTGAGGTGCCCTACAGCAGTAGACTACACTTTTCCCAGAAAACATGGGTTACTAGATGAGGTATTGGTCAGGAAGGTCCCAAAGGCCCCCTAAACAACACAGGCCATTGCCATTGCTCTTGGTGCCCACCATAACTACACGGTAAAACCTTGATGATGAAGATCCCAACATTTTGGTTACAGGAACTTGTTTGTGTTGCTGTGTCCAACCTTTTGCCTGAGTGCTGGGGGTGGGGCTGAGCTTAGGTCCTCATGCTTGTACATCATGTACTTTACCAACCAAGCCACTACCTTAGCTCCCAATCCTACACATGCTTGATAAAAACATTTACATACAGGATTGTTAGCAATTTGGGTTTTTTCTCTTTTATATATCATTTATTTAATCTGTTAAAGAAGTATATTTAACGTTCTAAAATAACGTTGTGTTGCTGTGTGAACAAATGGTAAACTCTTACTCAATCTGGAAATGGCCTGGCTTTCTCGTTGATGACTAGCTTTCATAGTTGTTATAGTTGCTGATGTTCACTTGCCAAAAGTCAGAATTATCTGAGTATGGAGCCTCATCTGAAGAAGTATCCTGATTACCTGGACTTCTGTGGGAAGGCACACTCCAATTCTGAGCTGCACCTTTAGGTAGAAGCCCAGATTAAAAGGACACAGCAAGCCACCTTTTGCTGGCTGAGCCTCCCTCTTGCTGCAGAGTTGATCTGCCCGTGATTATTGCTGCTGTTGCTGCTTCCCTTGCAGACTGCAGAACCAGCATTTCCAAACTTTCAACATGAACTAAGGACCAGGGTTTCCCAGGAACCTTCTGGGCTTCCAGTATCAGACCAGGACTGCTGAGGCACCTGGCCTTTTGAAGTGAGAGACTATGGGTTATGTTTTCCCTATTGTGTGCCAATTCCGCTCACTCTATGAGACAGCCACCGTGGGACTATTCTGATTGATGAGGCACCCAGTCTCAAGGACTGAGTCATTACCAGGCTCTCATTCTCCAGGTGTGAGTCTGCCACTGTTACTATTTTAAAAGTGACTTCTTAAATTCTTTAATAATAATTTTATAGTATACATTAGATACATACACACACATATATGGTTAGAGAAATGCCTCAGTGGTTAAGAGCATGTGATTATTTTTTTTCTCTGTGTAACAGCTCTGGCTGTCCTAGAACTTACTTTGTAGATCAGGCTGGCCTTGAACTCATAGAGATCCACGTGCTTCTGCCTCCCAAGTGCTGGGATCAAAGGTGTAATGCCAATACAACTAGTATATGTGCTCTTAACCTCTTCCTAAGGACCCAAGTTTAATTCCAAGCACCCACATCAGGCAGCTCACAACTGCCTGTGATTCCAGCTCCAGGAGATCTAATGCATAATGGCCTCTTTTGGCACCTGCTCTCACATGCACATACTCATACACAGATACATATGTGCAAATACACACACACAATTAAAATAATAAAGCCTTTAAATATATGCTGTGTGTGTGTGTGTGTGTGTGTGTGTGTGTGTGTGTACACACATACACCATTGGCTCTATTCCTTTAGAGAACTGTTGACAAATACAATAGTATTAAAAAGTGTCATGTAGGCCACTGGGAAAGAAAAGTTACCAGTGGTCTTCCATAGAGGTAGACCCTATGCAACAACACTGACCTGCAAGCAAGGTGTGCCAGTGCAATAGTGGCATGACTGTTAAGAGGTGACCAACCACTCTCTCACTGGGTATGAGGCCTGCCCATAGGAGGGAATTTATGCCTGGTACTGTAACCTGGTCAAAAGTCTATGTTTGGGGGTCATAGGCCCTATCAGAGAACCTACTACTATTATTTTTCTAAATGGACACATTGTCAAGCTGTCTTCTAAATATTATGTTTATACCCAGAAATTAGTGTTTTTATCAACCTTAGAAGCACAACTTCTATTTGCAGTGGGGCAGTGTTAATACAGAGACTTGTAACAGGTCAAAGTACTGAGAAACGTCTCAGCCCTAAACAGGACATCTCTACTACCAACATATCCCCCCACGGCTCAGGGAACATCTTAGAAAAGGGGGAGGAAAGACTGTAAGAGCTGGAGGATGCAGAGGAGTACCAAGAAAGACTGTGTTCTGGACATGACATGGTCATTGCCCTCATGAACTCACTGTAGCTCTAGTTACCTACATAAAACCTGCACAAAACAAAGTCAGTTAACATTCTAGCATGAATGGTAGAATCCAAAATGTTCCAGCCTTGGCTGAAAAACTACTGTCAGCTGGTGGCTTGGGGGAATGGGAATCATTTTTCTTTGGGACACAACTCATGTTCTAGTGGATGGCTCAACACCCACGCACATATGGGCAGCACTATTTGTACTCAGTAGGTTGTTGTTGTTGATTGTTTTCCTAGAAGGAAGGGGAAAAAAGACATGAAGATGAAAGACATGTGTTGGGAAGGGTCTAGGGAGTAAGAGGTAGAAATGATTGAGAAACATTGTATAGATATATGGGACTGTGAAAGAATAAAATATACATTTAAATAAAATTTGTTTTGAAACATATAGTATAGATATTTATGTCAAAATAATTTACTTACTTAGAATGTTGAAGTTTATCTTCTATTAATGGAAGAACAGCTGGGATCATTTCTCGAGGAAAAATCTGGCTGACAACAGTAAGTGCCATACATACTTCTACCAGATTAGTGCTCTGCAAGTCCTGCCATTAAGTAAGAAAGGAGATAGTCTGCACAAATTTAACACCATAATAATCCTGTTTACTTAGTAATTTCCCCTAACTTCATAATCAACTTTATAGCCCTCAAACTTGTCCAAACTAATAAAACAACTTTACATTCTTTTCTAGTTAATATACAATATACTTATATTGTATAAGTTAATATACTTATACAATAAAAAGTATATGTTCATTCATATTTATATAACATATGGTCTATAAAATCATCTAATATAACTTTTAAATATATTTTTAAAAGTTTGAAAGGAAGGCTGGTAAGGTGGCTCAGTATGTTTAAAAAAATGTTGCAGGGCAGTGGTGGTACACACATTTATTCCCAGTTCTTGGGAGGCAAAGGCAGGTGGCCTCTGAGTTTGAGGCCAGCCTGGTCTACAGTGCAAGTTCCAGAACAGGCTCCAAAGCTGTAGAGAAACCCTGTCTTGAAAAACAAAACAAATGTCTACTGAGCAAGCCTGACAATCTAGAATTGATCTCCACTGCCCCCCCTCCAAAAAAAGCCAGACATGTAGTAAGCATCTATAATATCAGTGCTGTGGTAAGATGGGATGCTGAAATGGGAAAATGCCCAGAGAAGCTCACAGGCCAGCTAGCTTGGAGTTTGCAGCATGACAGAAACGAGAGACCCATCCTCAGCAATGTAGGAGAGAACCAACTCTCAAAGGTTGTCATATGCATGCCACAGCATGTGAGTATCTACACACACACTAATTAATTAAATAATTTTCTCAAGTTTGAAAGGAGCTGGGGAGATGGTTTGATGGTAAAGTGTTTGCTGTGCAAGCATGAGGGCCTGAGTCCAATCCCAACACCCATGTAAAAGCCACACATGGTGACATATTTGACTGTTGTCCCAGCACTGGGAAGGAGGAAACAGGAGAATCCCTGGAGTTCACTGGTGAGCCAGTCTAGCCAAATTAGTGCACTCTATATTCAGTGAAAGACCTTATCTCAGAAAACAAAGAAGGTGACGAGGAAGATGGCTCAGTGGGTAAAATATTTGCCACCATGCCTGAGGACTGGAGTTCAATCCCCAGGAGATACACATAGTAAATGCATACAATTTAAAAAATTATATGAAAGGTGATACAAAATGCACACTGTGTTATCTTGCATGGCTTTAACATGGGTGCTGGGATCAGACCAGGGTCCTCATGCTTGCCTTGATGGGTCAAGCCATCTCCTCAGCTCCTCTTTCAAACTTAAGAAGATTTAATTCATTAGTGTGTATGTGTGTGCATCCTGATGACCTGAGTTCAAGCCCCAGATTATACACACAGTAAATAGACAAATAAACAAATGTATTTTTTTAGTAAACTAGAGAGCAATTGAGAATAAAACCCGACATCAACCTATGGTCTCCACATGCACAAACATTCATGTACAATCACACAGACACACACATCTTATATATGTACAAACATACACACACACAGGTATAGTATTCAGAAATTCAGAAAAGATCACACAGCAGACATTCTCACATATCAAAAGTCTGATAAAAGATAAAGAGGAAGGCTTGAGGCTTTTAGAAAATGGTGGATGACTGACATTTTCTGTTAGATTCTTCAGAGAATCACCAGGGAAAGCATTCAGAAGCGAGCAGTGGCTCCAAGCTCTAGTTTAACT
Organism: Cricetiscus sungorus; assembly: GCA_030556225.1. NCBI lineage: Eukaryota > Metazoa > Chordata > Mammalia > Rodentia > Cricetidae > Cricetiscus > Cricetiscus sungorus. The sequence goes on along the minus strand of JANBXA010000372.1, from coordinate 62,601,533 downwards.
ACAAAATACAAGATCCTGATCACAACTCATCTGTGGAGGAACTTAGACTCAAGTTTCAAGTGTTGATCCAGACACTGGAAGAGAAGTATCAACCTTTTTGATTTTCTTCACTCTCTTTTTAAAACTGTATGTATGATGTGTGAAGAGGGAAGTACATGTGTGCCAGTGTGTGTAGAGACTAGAGGACAATTTGTGGGGTCAGTTCTTCCTGCCCTATGTGAGCTAAGGCATAGAACTCAGGTCATCAGGCTTGCCAGGCAAGCACTTCACCCACTTAGCCATCTCATGGAGGTCCAAATGGACTCTTGAAGTACTGCCCATAGGAGTGACAGGCATGTGGGAGCCCAAGGAGGAACATGGAAAGAGCTGAAACCAGAACCAGCAAGCAGGCAGGCAGGATTGCATTCAGACTCCACATGCCAACTAGCTCTCATCATTTACATTTATTCCATCTTGATTTAATATCCAATGTCATTTAGGCAGGCCAAGTTCACCTTCATCTACTCTCTTTCATTCCTTTTTTTTTTCTTTCTCTATTCTTTCCTATTTCATTTCCTCTTCACAGGCTTTCTTAAAGAATATGGGCTGACACAGTTTGTACCATCTTTGTGTCAGACTCCTAAAAGCTAGAGTGTTTTAAGTTACAACTGCCCTTTTTTAACCTTTCTCTTTTCATTCAACATTTAGTCAACACTGCCTCCTCCCCATTCTGACCTTCCCACTTCCTCTTACTTTCCCTCCTTGATTTTTTTCTATCACCCTAAAACATCAGCTATCTTAATGTTTTTCTTTTCCATTCATAGCCACAGTAACTACTATGGTAGTAGACATGGCACTCTATATGGTTTTTGATTACTGCATACTACCCAATGACAGTGACTGTTTTTGCAGATGGAATTCTTCTCCAAGGTGAATGCTGAGAATTGACTCTAGTGCAGATGAGAAACGGTACTTTGGCCTACTATGCAGCCTAGTCTCTTTTCAAGACTGCAAGCACTTCCATTCAACTAGGGCAATTTAAAAACAGAAACCTAGCCACTAACCTCATGCTGCAAAAGTCCAGAACCATGAGGAACCAAAGTAACAGAACTCCTCCAAAATATGCTAAGTCCACATTAGTGACCTCAAAATAGAGTGAATCAGATGAAATCCTAAGCAATGAATTCAAGACAATGATTCTACTGTCGAAACCTCAAAGAGGGAAAATGTAAACTATGAATGAATCTCAAGAGAATATGGAGTTTAGCCAGTTGTGGTGGCACATGCTGGTAGGATCTGCTGAAGGAGGCAGAGGCAGGAGGATCACAAGAATATAAAGAGTTGAATTTGATAAAGAGGTCAATACAAGGTACAAAAGTGGAATTAAAAAAAAAAAACTACTAAACTGAAATACTGTAAATGAAAATATAATTAAGTCAAACAAAAAGTCCCATGGAAAGCTTAATTAACAAAATGGATAAAGGGAAGGACAGAATACCAGGATCTACAGAATGACAGGGTAGAGGAATTGGAACAGTCAGATCACAACAAATGTAAAATGGTAAGCACATACAGAACATCCAGTAACTGTTGGATGCAATGAAAAGGTAAAAAAATCTATAAATCATGGGCATTAAAAGAAAGGCATAGAACATATTTAATATAATTATAGCAGAAAATTTCCAAACCTAAGGTAAAAGATTGCCCGTCCAAATACAGGAGGCATTTAGGGTAACAAACAAATGAAAAGAACCTCCTGATTTCATCTTACACCTCAAACAACAAAAATGAAGAAAACGTATTAAGTGCTGTAAGAAACACTGTGGTGTCTGGATGATAATGACCCCCCTAAACTCACATATTTGAATGCTTGGTCCCCAACTGGTGAAACTGTTAGGGAAGGATTAGAAGGCGCAGCCTTGTTGGAAGAAGTGTGTTACTGGGGGTGGGCTCTGAGTTTTCAAGAGCCCATACCATTCTCAGTGCACTCTCTTCTGGTGGTTGTGGATCAGTATGCAAGCTCTCAGTTATTCCTGCTGCCTTCCCGTTGCTCTGCCTCATGAACTCTAACCCTCTGAAACTGTAAATCCAGTTAAGTGCTTTCTTTATAAGGTGCCTTGGTCATGGAGTTTTATCACAGCAAGAGAAAAGTAACTGAGTCAAACACCAAGTCAGGTAAGGGCATGATCATCAAGACAACAGATTTTCAGCGAAACTTCTAAAGTCAGCAGGACCTGGAGTCATATTTCAAGCTCTGAAAGTCAAGTAAGTGCTAGACAACCTAGTGCCGCAAGGCTGTCTGTAAACTGAAGGAGAGAATAAAAAGCTTTCCTGCAACAAAAATGGGGTAATAGTGATTACAGAGACTTATAGTTGGTAAACACTGTGAGAATGAATGATGGTAAAAGGCCCAGCCATAAATGGAACATCTACATCACCCCTCCAGGGCTAAGGGAACACCACGATGAAGGGGCAGAAAGAATGTAAGAGCCAGGGAGAAGGTGGGAAGGAGGGTGGAATGCTAACTTCCAGCCATGACATGGATATGCATGTACTCTTGAGCTTATAGCCACTGTAACTGCCTGTACAGAATCTGCACAAGACTGGGCCATCAACACCCTGTCCTGGAAGAGAAAAGAGCCCCTGGGCTCCAGCCCTCCTGAGGATGTATACGCAGTTGTCTGATGGAGGCAGGGTAGATATTTTCTTCTGCAGCATAGCCAGCCACCAGTAAGGTGCACATGCACCTGTTAGTAACAGAGGGCAAGGAGGGACCACAGAGTGAGCATGACCAAACTGCATTGTCTATAGGTATAAAGATGCCATAATGAAACCCACTATTACCTACAAATAATATGCATCAATAAAAATCTTTTGGAAAAGGCTGAAGAAATTAAAAAGAACACTAAGTCAATTTTTTTTGGAGGGGTTGCATGAGATTTATTTTTATTTTTTAATTATTATTTAATATTTTTTCTTACTTTACATATCAATCCTAGTTCCCTCTCCCTCCCTTCCTCCCATATCCCCTCACCCCCCTCCACTCCCCAGAGAAGGTGAGGTCCTCCATGAGAGATCACCAAAATCCATCAAGTCATTTGTGGGAGGGCCCACTAAGTCAAGTCTACAGAAAATATTTAAAGAAATCTTTCAGACTGAAAAGAAAGATGAACATACTCGCGAAGCCCAGGAAAAATAAACCACACAAAAACATTAGTTAAGTAAAAGAGAATCAAGAAAACATCCAACACTACAAAATCAACAAAATGGCAGAAATTAATAGATACCTTACAACAATAACTAGTGCACACTAAATTGCATTTACTCATTTCACCAATTAAAAGACACAGGATGCCATACTGCATTAAAGAAACCAACAACAACAAAACCCCCAGTATGCATCTGCTTGTTGCCAGGACACATGCGCCTCACACTCAAAGACAGACAGCCTTAGGGTGAAAGGATAGAAAAGAGTATCCAAGGAAATGGAATTAGGAAACCAGCAGGTGTTAAAGTCCTTCTAACTGGCAAAACAGCTTAAGCTACAATTAGTCAGAAGAGCTGAAGAAGGGAACAGCCTTGCTCAGCATGTAAAGTATATGCTTCACAAGCTTGATTACCTTAGTTCAATCCCTGAGTCCCACAGTGGAAAGAACCAGCTCTCCAAAGTGTTGCCCTCTGACCTTCATATGGTACATGCACTCTGTGGCAGATGCACACATACAAGTAGTAGTAGTAGTAGTAGTAGTAGTAGTAGTAGTAGTAGTAGTAATAATAATAATAATAATAATAATAACAATAAATGGAATTGAAATTTTTTTAAAAATCAGAGAAAATGCAAATAAATAATGTAAAGATGTATCTTAGGGTCTTGGCTAAACAAGAACAGCCAAATCTAAAAGCAGTAGGTAGGAAAATATTAGGTATGGACAGAAATTAATGAAAAAAATATGAATAAAACCAAAGAGTCAATGGAACATCTGGTTCTTTGAAAGAGTAAATGAGAACAACACTTAGGCAAAACAACCAAAGAGAAAGTGGACCCAAATTAATAAAATTAGAGATGAAAACAGAGACATTTTAATAGATACCAACAAAATACAAAAAGAAAAAAATCACTAGAATATGTTTTAAAAATTAAATTACACTAAATTTGGAAATCTAAAATAAATAAATTTCTAGATTCATACTTACCGAAATCAGACAAATGTGAAATAACTCAAATATATGTACAACAAGCAACAGGACTGAAGCAGTAATGAATAAAATCTAACTAAAAAAAAAAAACAGAAGTCCACACAGTTGGGTGTGCTGACACATGGCTTTAGTCCTAGCACTTGGGAGGCAGAGGTAGGTGGATCTCTCTGAGTTCAGAAGGAGTCACAGAGCAGAAAAACTCTACCAGACCTTTAACAACCATGTAGGACTAAACTTTCTCAAATTATTTCATAAAAGAGTAAAAGGAATATGCTGCCAAACTCTCTTTATGAAACCTAATCAGGTCATGAAAAGAAATTATAAAGACTAATTCGTCTGATGAACATAGATGTTAAAATTCTTAATAAAACACCTATAAACTGCCAAGCATGGTAGAGAACACTTTAACCCCAGCACTCAGTCAGGGAAACATGGTGAGATCATGTCTGAAATAAACACACAAAATCTAACACACCAAATTCAAGAAGAAATCAAAAGATCATGTGCCATAATCAAGTCAGTTTCATTCCAGAGGTGCAGGATTGTTTAAAATATGCAAATTAATATTTACTACATCATATAAATGGACACAAGGCAGAAATCACAAGATCCTCTAAATACAAAAAAGGATTCTGACAAAATCCAACATCTCTTCATGATAAAAGTCTTGAAAAGACTAGGCATTGAAGGAACATGATAAAGACTATATATGGCAAACTTACAGCCAGCATTATGCTGAAGGTAGAAAAACTCAAAATAATAAAAAAAGACAGAAACACGAAAGGAAGAAATCCTAGTACCCTTATTTACAGATAGGATTCTACCCATAATTAAACCTTAAGACTCCACCAGAAAACTCTCAGACTGATAAACCCTTTCATGCTCAGCATACCTGTATGAAAATGCCATGAGTCAGGCAGCATATGCCTATATCCCTACTGCCCTGGGAAGGTACAGGTAGAAGGGTCAGGAGTTCAATGCCACCTTCAGCTACAAAGTAAGTTTGAGGCCAGTCTGAGATACAAGAGATCCTGTTTCAGAAAGAAAGCGGGGCAGGGGTTCAGTTTCCATAATGTCATAAACCAGTTGTAATGGTGCACACTGCAATCTCCTTACTTAAGAGGGGTGGATCCAAGAGGATCAGAAGTTCAATGCCAAAAATAAACAGCTAGGCCCTCGGTAGGCAGAGACAGGCAGATCTCTGTAAGTCTGGTGTCAGCCTGGTCTACATAGTGAGCTCCAAACCAACCAGAGTTTTAAAAACAAACAAACAAGAAAAAACCCTTCTAGATGCTAAAAAGGTGGTTCAACAGTAGTTCCTGCAGATGACTGGAGTTTTAAGTCCTAGTGCCTATGTTAGGCAGTTCACAACTGCCTGTAACTTCTGCTCCCAGGGATCTGACGCCCTCTTCTGACCTCCACAGGCATCTGCCCCTACACCTATAATGTAAAACATAAGCCTTTAAAAGATATCTTTCTAAGCCAATTCCATAAGTAAACCTACACTTTCAAAATGTAAGTAACTATGATTAAAGAGAAATGTCCTATGACAGCAGCAATAAGACTTCATATTAACCAGCATACAATATGATACGGTACCTTTACCACTGTATTCACAAGGAGAAGCAAAAGTTCATGACTTTCATGTAGAAATAAAGAAACAGCCAAATAACCTATTAAAAAATGAAGAAAAAGTTTTCATTACTATGTACTCCCCCAAAATTCCTCCCCTGGTAAGTCAAAGCCATAATCTATTCCAAGTTTTAAGTGTGAAACATGTCAGTTACAGGTAATATAAAAACAAAGATAAAAGGTTAACAAACCTCTCTAAGATTTCAGGGGTTCTTCATCTTGCACATTTACAACTACAGATTCTACAATATAGATACCAATTAAAGCCCTATGAACGTCAAAGTTCTAGTGAAAAATCTCTGCATGATCAATCAGATATTCTTTATCTTAGAGCCAAACATACAATTATTCAAAAACCTAGTTAGTTAGCATCGAGTCACTGATGATTTATTTACATATCGTGTGAGCTATCTAAAACCAGCCTATCTGATATAATCATGTTACTCATATCTTATTTTCTCAATTTGAAGACAGTGTTGAGTAACAGTTGTTGAGGAAAAGATGCATTGTCTACCACATTAGATGGACTCACTGTCTTAAGCACTCTATTTCAAAATTATGTTTTAGAACAGGATGAATATACTGACATCATGACAAATGGAACATGGAATCCATGTGCTTTATGGCATTTCTGACCACTTTTCATACTGGCAATGATATTTATTAGTTACTCTGTGTCAATAACTCTACAAGCCTCTCCTCATTTAATTCTCCAAACAACCCTATGATGTAAGTGTGATTACTATGCCAGTATAATATTGAGGTCAAAAGAGGTTAACATCCCAAAGTCCACAGCTATTACATGATGGAACCAGGACTCAAACCCAGTCAGTTCCCATGTACTATTGTCTACTGTGGGCCTGATTACCTACCTCTCATCGTCATTCTCCTTCTTCTCAAATCTTTTAGCCCTTCAAATAGAGACACTACTGCTAGCTATCCTTCACGTTAGGCAGGACCATGCATCTGTGTCCACTGTATGACATGAGCAATCATTTGGCAACTTCTAGCCTCACAACCACAAAGAAGCAGCATAACTCACAGAAATTTTTTCAATGATGAGGAAAACAGATATTATTCCCACAAGGGAGGAAAAAGCTGACTAGACCAGGTAGCACCTACAGCAGAAGCTACATCTTCTTGCTGAAGACTCACCTGTTCAACTAAGGTATCACCCACACCCAAGTCACCAACACCAAAGTCAATAAACTAGTTCAAAGGTCATATTAAAGACATTAATTCTGTTACAACAAACATCCCGTGTTAGAAACTGCAGTCTCACCCTGTTGGGCCATGCCCAACCCCCACCTTTTTAATAGTAATAAGAGGTGGGAATGTTGAGGCTCGGCAGTCTGTGGGCCCCGCCTCTGATGGGCGGGACACGTAATCACTACGTCAGGCCTTACCTGGCTGGGCGGAGACTGGTTTACCCCCGCTGCCCAAGCTACCTGGCTGCAGAGACTGGGTTACGCATGCGCATGCGCAAGCTCCCCTTTTAAAGCAAGCGCCCCAAGCGCACCTCTCTCTTCTGTCCCTCTCTTGCTTCTCTCTCTTGCTCTCTCTGCCCCCCCCCCTTTCTCTCTCTCTCTCCCCGCTTTCGGTTGGCCACCAGCTACCCCCCCTCTTTCCTCTCCCCTCTCTCAATAAACTCCACGTGCGCGCTCAATCTCGTGTTTGTGTTTCTTAGGCCATAGCAGCTGCATCACAGCAGCTGTATCAAAAGAACAACATCCCGTACTGACAAAGGATAAAGAAAAAGATGCTCTGTAATTTAACAGATAGATGTAACAAAGAAAAATAAAGCATGACTACAGAGTATATCTGGTATGACTAGTGATGAGGTACGGGCTAGGGATACAGCTGAGTTGGGAAAGGGCGTGCTTAGCACACACAAAGTCCCGGGTTTAATTCCCGGCACTGCATAAAACTGAGCATATTGGGATATGCCTGCAATCCCAGCATTCGGGCTAATTATAAGTGACAGCAATCTGAACTCTACCAACACTAGGCATGCACACAGTGCACACACATACATGTAAATAAAACTCATGCACATAAGTAAACTCTTTTTAGAAAGCTACTTAAAGCTTGGAACAAAACATGTAATAAATCAACTTAAAGCCAGGTGTGGTGGTACATGCCTTTAATCCCAACACTCAGAAGGCAGAGGCACAAGTATAGATGTGAGTTCAAGGCCAGCCTTGCCTATATAGCAAGTTTCAGGTCAGCCAGGTCTACATAGTGAGACTGTGTCTCAAAACAAACAAAATAGCAAAGTAAGAAGCTGGACATTGGTGACTCATGCCTTTAGTCCCAGCACTTGGGAGGCAGAGGCAGGGGATCTCTGTGAGTTCGAGGCCAGCCTGATCTACAGAGCTAGTTCCAGGACAGGCTCCACACCCAAACTAAAAAGAACAAAGTAAGTAAAGTAAGGGTTTGTTTGGCCTCACAATCCGAGGGCAAGTCAATATGATAGAGAAGCATGGTGGTAGGGACTGGAGGTAGTTGATCACATTGTGTCCTTGGGCAAGAAGCAGAGAGCAGTACATGATACAAAAGTACAATTAAAAATAAAAAAAAAAAATGTATGTTAATCCTAAAAATAAAAATGTAGCAACAGCTATTCAAAGTAAGCACACCACCTAGGCTCCTTAGTCTTTTTTTCAACTTGAAAGAGGAACCTCAACTAAGAAAGTGCCTCCATCAGACTGGCCTGTAAGCAAATCTATGGTGGCATTTTCTTCATTAATAGTTGATGTGGAAGGGCCCAGCCCACTGGGACAGTGCCACTTCTGGGCAGGTGGTTCTGAGTGTTGTAAGAAAGCAGGGATAATCAAGCCACGGAGAGCAAGCCAGTAAGCAGCATTCCTGAATGTTCTCTGCTTTAGCTTCTGCCCTGAGTTCCTGCTCTGACTTCCCTGAGTGATAGACTATGGCCTGGGAGTGGTAAACTGAAACAAACCCTTTCCTCTCCAAGTTTCTTTTGGTTAGTGTGGTGGTTAATCTTTGTTGTCAGCCTGTCAACATCTGTAATCAATTAAAACCCAAGTAGTGGGGAACTCCTGAGAAGGATTTTCTTGATTGGAGCATTTGAGGTGAGAAGACCCACCCTAAATCTGGACCTGGTAGCAGCCCACATAAAAGGAAATCGAAGAAGGAAGTTTTGGCTTTTTGCCTGCTTGCCCTCACTGACTGGCAAATTCATCAATCCTGTCACCAAGGCATTACTTTGATAATACTAGAACCTACTTCTTTGGGATCCCAAGACAGACTGAAGACTGGCTGAGACATCCAGCCGTGTGGACTGGACAACTGCCTCTCTGTCAGGAGTCTAACACTGTGGACTAGGTGGACCACAGTGAAAGGCATTCCAATCAATCACACATGTAAATATTCATGCTATCATCCTCTTCCTTTAAAGAGCCCACCTAATACAGTCAGTGATTTAGAAAGCAAGTTAAGACACCACCAATAGCCTTTTCTTTCTCTTCTCTCTCTCTCTCTCTCTCTCTCTCTCTCTCTCTCTCTCTCTCTCTCTCTCTCTCTCTTTTGTTTTTTGAGTTTTTTGTTTGTTTGCTTACTTTTTGAAACAAGATCTCTATATAAAGCCCTGACATAAGGCTGTTCTCAAAAGTCACTTAGATCCACCTGCCTCTGCCCTGAGAGCTGGGATTAAAAACATTTGCCACTACCACAGTATTTTTCAATTATCTGTTGTTTTCAGGAATTCCTGTTTATGCCAATACAGTGGCCAACGAGGTAACAAAAGAATAGGCTGAAGTCCCATATTTTTGCCAAAGGAGACCAAAACAAAAATTGGCTGGACCAAAGCTAAGTATAACTAAATTCTAGCCTTCAATACTTAAAGAAGTTCTACAGAACTCCACAGACTCAGAGATCAGGAAAATTGAGTTTCTACTAATACTGTTGGGCCTGACTATAACACATAGAATAACACATAGTCCATGGTCATGCAAGTAATTTTAACATTATAACTATTAACTTCTATGTTTTTTTCTATCCCCTCCCCTAACACTGCAGAGAGCCTACAATTGGAGCAATCAAGTTATCCACCTGTATGTGTGACTGTAGTGTGTGGCATATAATGGGCAACCATTCAAATCTGTTTTCTGAGTCCTTAACAACATAGCTAACACTAAGAAGGGCGTCATAGCAGGAAGAGCTGACTCTGACCACCATAGAAGTGTTGCAGCATGTGCACACACATACATGCAATAAAGATACTAAAATAGTTTACAATATTTAAAGACCTATTTGCTTATTTATACATCTTTTTATGTATGAGTGTTATCTGCATGTAAACCTGTATCCCAGAAAGGGCATCAGATCCTATCACAGATGGTTGTGAGCTGCCATGTGGTTGCTGGGAATTGAACTCAGCACCTATAGAAGAGCAGTCAGTGCTTACAACTGCTGAGCCATCCATCCAGCCCCCCCCTTTTTTTAAGTATTAAAAGTATTAAAAAAAAAAAAGAGGGGTATCACTATTTCCTCAACTAAAAAAAGATAATTTACAAAGAGAATAAAGAAAAATAACCCAATGTTGAAAAAAATATTAGAAAGATATGGAAGGAAGAAAGCAAAGAAACATCAGACTTTTGCCTGAATCTGGAATCTACCAGCACCATCTCTTAAGACTGAATTCTAGACATTTCAAATACATTTATATCTAATACACCTCCCTTTACAAATGAAAAAGATGAAGTTGTCTCCTATAATGTTCAACAATAATGTAAAAAAATGATTTTTCAGACAGGCATGTTGGCAAACACCTTTAATCCCAGAACTCCGGAGGCAGAAGCAGGTGGGTGTCTGTGAGCTCAAGGCTAGCTGGGGTTACATAAGGAGACCTTGTCTCCAAAAGAGAAGAAAACAACAACAAAACTTAAACAAAACCAAAACAAACAAGAAAAACACTCCAAATGTTACCATTTAGAAGCTAAAAGAAGATCATTAGAAAAGTTTTAGACAAAATTAATTAATTAACTTTTTGAGAAAAGGAGCTGGAGAGATGGCTCAGTGGTTAAGAGCACCAGCTGCTCTTCCAGAGGACCCAGGTTGATTTTCCAGCAACCACATGGCTGCTCACACCTATCTACAACTCCAGCTCCAGGGCTTCTGACTCCCTCAAACAGACTTACATGCAGACAAAACACCAATTTATATTTTTAAAAAAGAATAAGAAAAGTTTTAAACATAGGAAAACTCTCAGTGGGGTGGGTGCCTAGAAAGCACAAAACCCTAGTTTCTCATAAGCCAGGGGTGGGGCAGGAAAGCAGGGAGATCCAAGTTCAAGATCATCCATGCTATATGATCAATTAGAGGCCAGTCTGCACCACATCAGACTAGCTTCAAAAGGAAAAAAAAATCGTAACAAAAAGGAACCTCCTGCTGAAGGGAATGTTCAGGGTACAGACTGACAACTAAGCACAGTGGCTATGGGGACAACTTCGAGTGGAATGAAATGCTTGCAGAGCCAGCCTGAGATACACAGGAAGAGCCTTCTGAAAACGAGGAAAGCCTATTGAAATTAAGTCCCAGTGTTACAGCAGCTTTAAAAGAAATCAATTTTTAAGTAAATTACTAGTAAGTATTTCTTTAGTAACACAAAAAAGTTCAGGATTATAAAAAAGTTTCAACTAGTTTGAAAGCTGACACATTACTATACAGTAAGAAAAGACACATATCACCTTAATGTATCAGATGGGGGGAGTCAAAGAGTGATCTCAGAAGAGTTCAAATTTAATTTGGAATATGGCCAGGAAGATGTCAAAGAATGTTCTGCTTTGGGGTGGGGGGGAGGCAGAGGCCACAAGTAATCTGGGAACTAGAAGAGGGTTTTGTGTGGAGTGGGACTCAGTATGTGGAGTGTTGCACACATATCACCTTCCACTCTTCCTCCATCACCGAGTCAATCAATACGATTCATGAAGACTGTTCATCCCCAGAGGCATGACATTATCATGCTCACTGGATGAAGACCATGCTCCTCCCCACACTACCCACCCCAGTGACACCTCAGGATTTTCACACAACCTGAAACCACTGGAAACAGATCCATGTCCTTGAAAGAATTTTCTAAACACCCTAAGTGATTACTGCAGGAAAAAAAAAAAAAAAGGCTTAATACCTCTAATGGATATAGATAACAGCTATAAGTGAGATACAGCTTATTAAAAACCATTCTAGTTTGTTTCAGATTTTTATTTTACAAGAGCCAGGCAAGTGGGTAATCCCAGCACTTGGGAGACAGAGGCAGGAATCAAGTTTGAAGCCAGTCTGGGTTACAAAGTAAGAATTAGTTTTAAAAAGCCAGGCAGTGGTGGTGCATGCCTTTAATCAGGCACTTGGGAGGCAATGCAGGTTGATCTCTGAGTTTGAGGCCAGCTTGGTCTACAGAGTGAGTCCAGGACAGCCAAGGCTATGCATAGAAAGCCTGTCTTGAAAGAAATAATAGTCTTCTCTCATTATTAAATCAATGGGATTAGACGGACTTCTTAAAGTAAGAGTTACTGCCTGGCAGTGGTAGCACACACCTTTAATTAATCCCAGCACTAAGGGATTAATTAGGAGGCAGAGGCAGGAGGATCTCCGTGAATTCCAGGCCAGATTCACCTACAGAGCAAGTGTCAGGACAGGCTCCAAAACTATACAGAGAAACCGTCTGGAACCCCGCCACACACTAAAAGCATGAATCACTAAAGGACAATTTACATACAAGAAACTCGCCAGCTTTATATGTCCAGTTTAATGAGTTTTACATCTGTATGTAGCATCTCACTATCCCATATCAAGCACCATTTAACCTTCCCTGTAACTCCAAAATGATTTATATCCAGGAAAGCTGATTTTATGTAAAGGCTTTGTATTCTAAAGTGTTAGCTTTGGAAATTTGGGTGGGATATAACTCAGGGATAGAGAACTTGCCTTAGGATGTGAGGGTGTATTCCAGAACTATTAAAAACAAAACAAAAAAACCCAGAACTGTAAAAAAGAAAAAAATATATAAAACAATGCTTTAAAAACGTACTATATATCAGCCATCATTTTATAATAGTTAACACCTTAAAAAAAAAAACAGTAAGAACAGAAGTCTTAATCATATACATACCCACTCTTTTTTCTAAGAGGTTTCCTTGTTGGGCCAACTTGATTGCATGTATATAACCAAAAGAAGCATCATATCCAAGCATTTCACAATATATTAGTCTCACCATACATTCCTTCATCATTTTCTGAAAAGTGAAATATCCAATTACTATGTAAACAAATGAACGCTTTCATTTTTCTGTATGTCACACTCTCACCAACACTATTGATGTCAAATATTTTATTGACAATGACACTATAAACTACAGATAAAATTTCATCCATGGTGATCATATTTGGCATTTAAAATTAATTTGAGTGGGGTGGTAGAGGCAGAGGCAGGTGGATCTCTGTGAATTTGAGGCCAGCTTGGTCTACAAAGGGAGTTCCAGAAAGCCAGAGCACTTACAAAGAAAAATCCTGTCTCAAAAAAACCAAAGGGGGGAAATTCCATTTGAATATTCTTTGCCAAATTAAAACATCTACAAAATTGATGCAAGTTGGTAATATATCCTGTAATAAAAATATTCAATTTTAAATATCAAACCACAAGCCAGCTGTATTCCTATCATCCTAGCACTCAGGAACTGAGGTAGGGGCTGACAAAGGACTGTGTGAGCCCAGGAGTTGGAGACTAGAATAAAGAAACAGAAAAAACAAAACTGAACACAGGCTTCCTTCAACATTATATTGCAGATATGTAATCATCTTCTGCATAAGAACTTTTCTCTTTTTAAATAACAATAGTGTGAACTGAGAGGCGTAATTTCTTTTTTAATAATTTATTTAATTTTTTTTTATGTGCATTGGAACTGGAGTTACAGACAGTTTTGAGCTATCATATGGATGCTGGGAATTGATCCAGTTCTTCAGGAAAAACAGCCTGTGCTCTTTAACAGCTGAGCCATCTCTCCAGTCCCATAATTTCATGAAAATTTCATGAATGGTGTGGCCATTACAAACTAAAATCTTGGTTTTTTTTTTTTTTTTGGTTTCTCTGTGTAACTGCTCTGGCTGTGCTGGAATTAAATGGGTGTGTCACCACCTAACCAAACTAAAATTCTTTTAATAGATTTTATGAATATATTTTATCAGAATGACATTTGCATTATCAATATTTATAGCAAAGTTTTATTAGTAATAAAAAACATAATGTGTTTCAAAACAGAGAAAAGCTCAGATTATTTTAATGTCTAAAACTCAAACTTGGCAATCATAGTTATGCACATCTGGTTCTGGATTCAATGCCAGGACCATAAGTGTTCTATAAACAACTATCTGTGATCCCATGAAGACACAGAGGAAGGAGGATAAGCTCAAGGTCACCCTCAGCTACACAGCAGCATGTTCCAGGCCAGCCAGGTACACAGGGGTATATATATCAGATCCTGTCTCAAAATAAATAAATAAATAACATTAAATCTTAAAAATGTAAGGTCATGGTAGGCATACATTTAATCCTAGCACTTGGTTCTCTGTGTGTGTGCTAGTGTATGTTAGGAAAATATTAGGGAGATGCAGTTTAGTTCAAATCACTCGTGTATAAAGCAGTAAAAGGTAATTTGTTAACATATTAATTAATTAGGACTACTAAGTTTGTTTTAACATTTGTTAGAGAGAGGGAGTGCGTGCGTGCGTGTGTGTATGCACATGCAAACGTGCACGCTCATGAGCCATCTCTTTAGCCCATGACTTCAGAGGTTTTTGTTTTGTTTTGTCTTGTTGAGACAGGGTTTCTCTGTGTAGCTTTGCAGCCTGCCTCTGCCTCCTGAGTGCTGGGATTAAACCTCCTGATGACTGAAGTTTTATCTAAGTGAAATTATTACATAAATTATTGTACATTTTCCAGTGTGAGACTTTGTTTTACAATTTCCTGCCAGTTGTCCCAGCTCTATGAAGTGTGTCCAGACCTGCCTGGATGGCTAGAGTTAGTTATATAATCTTGCTGCTACACTCTGAGCATCCAATGATCAGGTTATGATTTACAGTATGAAAAATTGTATTCAATGATACCTATTACAGAAAATAAAAACCTAAGGAATAGAAAAATTACTTCTGCTTACCATTTCTATCAAGTGTCACAGAGCATGCTTGAGGAGGTACATATATCTACAAATACAGCACACATATATACATACAAAGATACCAAATTAATGGTGTCCTAAACTTTATTTTCCTGGTTATTATAACTACAAAAAGATGCAGTTATGCTCTTAGACTTTGCATATTCATGTTTATGTCCATGAATTTATGCAAAATTATGACCTTGATTTTCACTAGGAGATAAACATTTCCACATACAAAAAGAACTCCACAGTCTGGGTGTGTTGATACACACTTTTGATCCCAGTACCTAGAAGCAGAGGCAAGTAGATCCCTGTGAGTTCAAAGTCACCCTGGTCTACACAGTAAGATCTAGGCCAGCCAGGGCTACACAGAAAGACCGTACCTCAAAATAAATAAATAAATATTTTATAGTTTCTTTTTAAAGAACACCCACTAAATGTTTGATGAACAAATGTTAGTTGGAAAAGAAACCTCATTTTTACAAGTGTCAGGCCAGCAAGATGGCTCAGTGAGTCCAGGTTCTTGACACCAAGCCTGATGACCTGAGTTCAATCCTATGGACACAGGTAGTGGGGAAAACCAACTCCTACAACTTGTCTTCTGATTGCCACATACATTATGGAATATATACATAAGCACAGGGCTACAGACATACACACACTAAAAGTTTCAAATGTAATAAATGTTAAGTAGCAATATACATTTATACATTTTGTGTTGAATTAATACAATGTACCCCATAAAGATCATAAAGATACAGTTAATACATACCAATTAAAAAAAAAAACAAAAACAAAAACAAAATCTTATAACAACAAAAGCCCAGGTCCTAATCTGAAGATGTGCAAAGAGCCTCACAGTGGCCGACAGAGCAGCCAGTTACTCATTCAACAGCTGCTCAATGAGTGCTGTTTGAAAACTCACACTATCAGGAACCATGCTTCAAATGTAAGTATTTAGACTGCAAACATACCAGTGTTGTAGTAGGAGCAGAAACAGTTGCCTTCAGACTACTCAGTTCCTGCTGGATTAATTTCTCTTCTTCCTGCAAAATACAATTATAGTAATCTCAATAAAATGAAATACCATTCTCAAAAAAAGTTATATTCCCTGACCCATAAAACCCTCCTTGGAAAGAAAAATTATTTCCAGATTAACTTATTACTCTTCTTCATTTCATTCATTTGATAGTAAAGATTGGCAGAAAAACTTCTTTAAATATCCATGGTTAAGAGCACTCACTGGCTGTTCTTCAAGAGGACCTAGGTTCCTAGGTGCTAGGTTCCCAGCACCCACATGACAAATCACAACTGTCTCTAACTCTAAGATCTGGCACCCTCATACAGACATACATGCAGGCAAAACCACCAATGCACATACAATAAAAATAAATAAATTTTAAAAATTCAAAATGGGGGTGGTGAGTTGGCTCAGTGGGTAAAAGTGTGTGCTGTCAAGCCTGATCACCTGAATTCAATCCCTGGAACCCACATGATGGAAAAAAAGAACTGATTCCTGAACACAATGCCATATCATGCATGCACAATCCCATTAAGCATGTAAACACTGGCCCAGCAACAGCTAATACAATGGTATCTGTTTTGTTTATGTTGTTTGTTTTGTTTTGTTTTGCTTTGGAGCCTGTCCTGGAACTTACTCTGTAGATCAGGCTGCCCTCTAACTCAAATATCCACCTGCATCTGCCTGCTGAGTGCTGGGATTAAAGTCATTCATCACCACCATCCAGATTACAATGCTATCTTTAAATTACACACCAACTTACTGATATTAAGTATGTGGCTAATGAACTACTAGTGAGGGCTGGAGAGATGATGCAGCAGATAAGACTACACTCTAGGCTTGCAGATAATACTGCACACTGCTCTTGCAGAGAACCACAGTTTGGTTCCCAGCACCCACTCTGGTGGCTCACAACTGTCTAAAACTCCAACTCCAAGGAATAAGACACTCTCTTCTGGACTCTGAGGGCGTCTGCACTCTTGTTCACACACACACACACACACACAATCCAAAACAACAACAACAACAACAAAATTTAAAACAAAAGACCTAGAAGTGAAGCACTACCACATCTGGCTGCCTGTGCAGTTTTGCCTAAGCCAAAAAGCACATTCTTTATAATTTCATCCAGGAGCAGGGGCAGATGGCTCAGTGTGTAAATGCACTCGATGCATAAACCCCAGAATCAGAATCCATCATATAAAAAGCCTGATATGGTGAGTTGTATCTGTAATCCCTGCATTCCTAGGGAGAGCAGAAGTTTGAGACAAAACTCCCAGAAGCTCCTTGGCTGGCTTGCCCAGAGTATATGGCACATAAGAAAACAAAAGAGATCTTACCTCAAACAAGGTGGAAGGTGAGGACCAACACCCAAAGTTATCCTTTGAACCCTACCATAGTGCATGCACCCTCACCGACACACACCCACAGAGTATATTTACATTTTTTTAAATTTGGCCTCTCATACAAATTAGCAAAAGAGAATCACTAAAGTATGTTATGTACACAAATCATGATTGTGGGATGTGCAGAAAGGCCTGGCCAATATAGCACTACTACACACCAACTTACAATGAAAACACATGCATTTTTTAAACCTTTAAAGTCATCTTGTTTCTCTGCTAGCATTTACATCGTACTTACTTACATTTATGTTAAGCCCCAAATGAATGATAGTAGAAACGTGTTCTACTATCTTCCTCATTATTTAACGCCTAGTTGTGCTTGATAAATATCTGCTGAAGAAATTATGACACAGTATTATTATGTTTTTAAGACATAAACTCCTTGAAGCTTTGAATCAGTACCATATGCAATCCGTGGGAGTTTAAGAACTTCTATTGTAACTACTCGTTTACAAAGCCCATCTTTGCCCAAGCCATTGATCTAGCCTAAGAACCTCAAACTCTGCAAAGATAACAGTCCTGCCAGCGATGGGAGTGAGGGTTGTCAGTTGCGGTATGTGATGCCTCCAAGAAGGAGGACCTAAAATACTCAACAGGAAAGAGAAACTTCGTAGGACACTATAGCCCAGGACTTAAATCACACTGGCTATTTTATTTTCTCTCTTTTGACAGCTCATGTAATCCTCAAAGCATCCATGGAATATACGCCGGGAGGGCACACGAAGGGTCTTCGGGCCTCCAGATCGGAAAGCCGGCCTCGCTGCGGTCAGTGCGGGCAGCAAACCCGAGCTTGGGGTGGACGCCCGGCAGCGTCCACCTAGCTGCCCGGCGCCTCAGGCCCGACCCACCCTACCCCACCCCACCCCGTCCGGCCGACCCAGCCACCTACGTGCTTGGACGAAAGAGCAGTGACGCCGCGGATGAGGCCGCCCAGCCTGGAGAAGAAGGGTGCTCTGGAGGCCGCAGGGCCCCCCAGCTGGTTCTGCAGGAAGAGCCCCGGCAGTGCCGTCAGCGTCCTCTCCACCATGTCGCTCATCGCGGCCTCCGTCAAGGATACTTCACGCGGAGCCTCCCGGCCTCCGTAGTTACTTCCGGCGTTTTGAATAAGAAATCTTTATTCGCGCCGGGCTGGTGCGAACAGGATGGATTTCCCAGAGAGACCGCCAGAGGACGCACGAGCCTACGAAGAAGAGCAGATTCTCAAAAGAAAAGATCACTCAGCAGTGAAATGTGTGCACCTGAGCAGTCTTGTATTTTCTAGACTCTCTGAAGTAGTAGGTTGATGAATTCATGCCATTCTCCTGCCTCAGCCTCCAGGTGCTGCAATTACAGACCTGATCCATCGTCTTCTTTATTGCCCTCTTAACACCTTTACAAACTCTTATCTCTGGAACTTCATCTATGATGATATTTTTTTAAAAAATCTTGAAGTTGTTCTTGTACCTATACCTCAACAAAAGAAGTTTTCAGATACAGCAGTTCTGCAAAGATAAATTTTAACTTACTGAAAATTTTCTCAATATTTAAATTTTATCCAGGTTTTCATTAGAATTTAATATTTTATGCCAAAGTGAATTTTTTGTTTTTTCTTTTTTAATCTAAGCGCTTTCATTAGCTTAGAAAGATTAGATAATTTACTTTCCAGGCACATGTAGTGGTATTTGCCTGTAACCCCAGCTTTTGGGGGTTGGGGAGGAGCAAGAAAATTCAAGCTCAAAGCAAACCTGGGCTATATGAAACTCTGTCTTAACTTTTCCCAATCCCCCATTTTTTTTTCCCTTGCATCCAAAAATTCTGGAAAACCAATAGCAGATACTTTTCTTATTCAGGGGAAAGGAACATAGTAACACTGCCAAAAAGGAAAGAGTGAGACACTTTCTTTATCCTGGCCTGGGTGATGTTCACCTTAGTGTATCTTATCCAATAGAACATGTTCAAATTGTAGTATGCTGCCAGTAGAGCAGGAAGAAAAATTACACATTTGAAACAGACGTGACAAGCTCAGCAAAGCTCTGTTGCTTCCACCTTTCAAAGACAGTATCACTGAAACATCTTAGGCAGGTTGTACTGAATTGGCTAGAAAATGATGCTCAAAAAAATGAACCTGCAGGACGTGGCTATGGGGCAGCTTTAGAAATGACTAAGAGTTGGTCAGTGATCTAAGAGGCTAGCCAAAAGAGAAAGTGATTCCTTGAGCAGCATAGTGGTGTACGCCTTTAATTCCAGTAGTCGGGAGGCAGAAGCAGGTGGATCTCTGTGAGTTTGAGACTAGCCTGCACTATTAGGGAATTACAAGCCAACAAAGGTTATGTCCCAAAACAAGCACAAACCCCACCACCACCAGAAAAAAAGAAGAAGGAGAAGGAGAAGGAGAAGAAAGAAAAAAAAAAAAAAAAAGGCCCATTTTAATTCACGAGGGGCACCAGAAGAGCGAAGAGCAGAGACTGTTCCCAGTTCTTGGCTGAACTACTATCTCAAGTTCATTGGATTTCTGGCACAGGTTCTTTAAAAAACACAGACCTCTCAAGGTCCTTTTTATTTATTTTTTCTTTCCTTTCTTTCTTTCTTGAGAGGAGAGAATTTGCTTGAATTTGAAAAGGAATTAGGGGGAGCCAAGTTACGCTCTCTGGGGGAGGGGCACAGTTACAGCCAAAAGAAATGGCCTTCAGAGTCAGAGAGAGGGCTCAGGGTTAAGAGCTGGTGCAGCTATTATAGAGGACTGAGATTCTGTTCCCAGCTTAGGGCAGCTCCCAATCACCTGTTACTCCAGTTCTGGGGGATCCGACACCCTCTTCTGTGTCTCAGGACACCTGCATACATGGGTAAATATATACATATGCAGGTACACACATACACAAAAAGATAAAATAAAAACATCTTTAAAAGAAAATGAAAGAGGAGGTGCCCCCCCATGATATGAGCTATTTTATTCCTCTCCCATTCTTACTCACTCCCATGTCACACAGAACTTTGCTGTGTTTTCTTCCCTCTGCTTTGCCCCCTGTCCAGCAGACTATGTCCAGTGTTTTCTCACTTCCTCTGTCCACCCGAATCCACCTGGCACTAGCTGGAAGAGTCCTGGGTTTTCTGGATGAATCCCTCTACAGCAAATTCTTTGTGGTGAAAATCTCTCTTTAGCTAGTTCCCCATGACTCAGCGTGTACTGCCTAACCTAGTGAGCCATGATCCAGGACACAATTCCGTTCTACACCAGGTTTTTACATGGTCCACGTGAACTACTTGTTAAGAGTTTTTCTTGTTTGTTTGGTTTGGTTTGTGAAGACAGAGTTTCTCAGTGTAGCCCTGGCTGTCCTGCAACTCACTCTATTGACCAGGCTGGCCTTGAACTCAGACAGCCACCTGCCTCTGCCTTACAGGTGCTGAGATTAAAGACTTGTGCCACCATTGCCCAGCCTTAAAATATTTAATCTACATTTCCCCCCAAGTATCTTAAGAAATAAGTAGAGTAAAACAAACAAAAAAAATCACACAATAACAAAAACAGTATTCTAGGCTCTTTGAGCATTTTCCTATGAGCACCCATTTTACAAGTCCAGTTCCCAGAATCTTTCTAAGGACTTTCCCTAACAGTCTACAAGATCCAGGGTAAGGAAAAAAAAAAAAAAAAAAAAAAAAAGCCTGACTCAGAGTCAACAAAATTCTTTCCGGAAGACAAGGGTGGGGATGCAGTATCCAAACATACCTAATCCACAGTGGCATAGTGACCAGGCCACCAGGAGTCAATCAAGTTACCTTCCAAGAGAGGTATCGTGCTGGTGCAGCCTCAGGCAGTACTGACGAACAAGAACCGAGTCTTTACAAACTGTAAAGACTGGCTTTGGGCCAGGGAGATGACTCAGAGGGTAAAGATGGAAGATGAAAACTGACCCCCACGAGATATTCTCAGACTTTCACATAGTATGCACACACACACACACACACACACACACACACACACACACACACACACACACACCTGAAATAGCCCTGACACAAATCAGTAACTCCAGCCAGGAGGTGGTGGTGGTGCACACGCCTTTAATCCCAGCATTTAGGAGGCAGAGGCAGGCAAATCTCTGTGAGTTCGAGGCCAGCATAGTCTCCAAAGATACAGAGAAACCCTGTTTCAAAAAAAAAAAAAAAAGAAGAAGAAGAAGGAGAAGGAGCAGGAGGAGGAGAAAAGAAAACAAAATCACTACAAGCCCTGGAACAAAGGTTTTCCTTGACTCCCCAGTCAAGGAAAGAAAGCATCACTTCCAGGAAAGAATGCAGTACTAGGTATTTGCAAGGGTTCGAGAGGCAGAAACCTCAGATTGGGAAAGACAGAAACACAGCCACTTCCGGGGTCTCTCATGTCCGAAGTATGAAGTGATAAAGACTCCAAAGAGAGACACAAAAAGCGTGTATGCAGTCTAAGCTCTTAGGAAATATTTGGCCTTTACCAATCTGAACCTGGGTGAAGGAACGGAACTTCGTTCATTCCCAACTCTTAGGACGATTGAGAGAATTATATGATGAATCTATGAATAGGATTTCACAATAATTTTTAGGATTTAAATAAAACTGTAGAATGAAAAAGGATGGTGAGATGCTTTAGTCACTGTAATAAATAAAAGCACAGCAAGGGGAAAAGAGTTATTCTGGCTCACATTTCCAGAGGCATGCAGTTCATGGTGGGAAAGGCATGACAGCAGGCAGGGGAGCATGGTGGCAGGAGCGAGGAGGCTGTGTGGTCACATTGCATCCATACCCAGGAAGTAAGTGTAGGCAGAGTTCTTCTGTGTCTTGGCAGCTGCTCCCAAATAACCATTCAGAGACTTATTAGTAATCATAAATGCCCGGCTGATAGCTCAGGATTGTTACTAGTTAACTCTTACATTTTTAAATTAATCCATATTTCTACCTTCTGCCATGTGGCAGTGCCTCCTTTCAATGTGAGCATGCTCATCTTGTTTTTCTCTTCATCTGCTTGAGACTCCCCGAGGACTTCCCCTTCTTCCCAGAATCCTCTGTGTCTTACTGTCCTGCCTACACCTCCTGGCAAGCTACTAGCCAGTCGGCTCTTTTTTAAATCAACCAGAAGACACCTTGGCAAAGACACATCTTCACAGTGTACAAGAAGATTATTTTAAAACATGTAGGACTTGGCTATCAAACCTCAAGGCCCATCCTCAGGCACCCCCTTCCTACAGGACGTTTTACCTCCTAAAGATTCTGCAGCCTTCCCAAACACCCCCACTAACTGAGGACGACCATGTGTCAAAAGCTGAGCCTGGGGTGCTCAGGAAAGGACCAGTTCAATTCCAAACCAGGCAACAGAAGAGCCTGGGTGTCTGGAGGTGAAGATGCTGAGTGTCCTCCATTTGTACCTCCAAATCTCTTCCACTGAATTGTCTCACCTCCACCAATGGGCTCCCTCGGCCCCTTTTAGTGGTAGTTTCTGCTTAATCAGCAAGGAAGAAATCTGTCTGGTTAGATTCTCATGGTGTCGTCTCTGTTTGGTTGGAGCCTCCTGCTTGTTCCTGCATGGTCTGGAAAGCCCGGTTCCCTTCTCCAAACTTCACCTGCTCTGAGTCTCCCAACAGAGGAAATGTTCCAGAAGAACAGTACAGCATTCTCAGTGGCTTTCGAAGCTCCCCTGCCTCAAGTTGCCAGCGGCCAAAGTCCCTGCCTAAGTGCTCAGCTTTTGACCACACTTGGACACAAACCCGACTTGTGACAGATACGTCATCACCCCTCCTACAATCTATAAAGCTTTCCTGTCCTGGCTCAGGTGGTAGAATTCTCTGGCCACAATCTCTGAGACCTGTTGTCATACTTTTTCAATTTGGCTTTATCTGGCTTAACTGCATCAGTAGAAAAACATATTATCGGGGCAGAAAACCTATTGCTCTGCTGAGTCTCCATGTGCCAGACTCGTCTCTCTGTGGAGTGCACACTTGTGTCTAACCACCCTCTCCATAGTTATCTGCTCAGTCCAGAAGGCTTGCCATCCAAGGCATCTATGTATGGAGAGTGCAACACAACATATTAGAAGCAGCCTTAAAAGGGAAGTTTATAGCTCTAAGTATCTACTTTAAAAAAATCAGATAGAAGCCAGGCTTTGTGACACATGCCTTCCGTTAATCTGAGCACTTGATGGCAGAGGCAGGTGGTCTCTGTGAGTTCAAGGCCAGCCTCGTTTACATAGTGAATTCCAGGACAGCCAGAGCTACATAATGAGACCCTGTCTTGAAAAAGAAAAAGAACCAAATCCAGTATATTTGAAAGACTAATAGAAAAAGTAAAAATAGAAATAATAATCACAGCAGGTTATTATAAAGGAAACAATACAATTAATCAATGAATCTAAAACTTGATTATTTGCAAAGATAATATTGACAGACCCTTAACACAATTGAAAAGGGGTGGGGGCATAAATTAACAGGGTTAGCATTACAGCAGACATGGAAGAAATTAAGAACATATAAGGAAATACTTTAAAAAACCTCTACCCTGGGCTGCAGAGATGGCTCAGAGGTTAAGAGCATTGACTGCTCTTCCAGATGTGCTGAGTTCAATTCCCAGCAACCACGTGGTGGCTCACAAACATCTATCATGAGTTCTGGTGTGCAGGCAAATATGCAGACAGAACACTGTATATGTAATAGAAAAATAAGTAAATGAGTAAAAAAAAAAAAAACCTCTACCCCATTAAATTAGAAACTCTAAAAGAAGGGAATTAATTTCTAGATTCATCCAAACCATCAAGGCTAAACCAAGAAGAGATCCACAACCTAAACAGACCTGTAACAAGCAAGGAGAATAAAAAAGACCCTTGACAAAATTCAAAATGTTTTCAAGATAAAAAGAGAGAGGTAATGCCATGTGGCAGAATGTAGATTGATAGAAATGGGTTAATTTAAGTTGTAAGAACTAGTTAGTAATAAACCTGAGCTATCAGCTGAGCATTTATAACTAATAACGAGTGTCTGTGTCAGTTATTTGGGAACTGGCAGACAGGAAAGAAAAGTCCATCTACACAGTACCTATACATAAAAGTGTAGCAAAGGGACTCCTGAATGGGGCTCCATTTGCCCAAAAAATTAAGGACAATGTTAGGAGGACCCCAAACCCAGGCAGTACTCCAATATCTTATCAAGCACATAACTGCCCCACCACCATTCTCCTACAAAAAGCCCCTAACCCAGGCCAGCTGTAGGATATGGTGATACTTTGTTTATGATATAACAAATAAAGCTCATCTGAGGATCAAAGTACAAAGCTAGCCACAACCATAGAGGACAGGCACCTTTAATCCCAGCACACCTTTAATCCCAGCACTCGGGAGGCAGAGGCAGGTGGATCTCCATGAGTACAAGGCCACCCTGAGCTACATGAGAGTGGATCAGTCTGAAAGGGAAACAGCTCACTCCTTTAATCCCAGCATTTGTGATCCTACGCCTTTAATCCCAGCAGCACTAGGGAGGTGGAGACAGGAGTAATATGGCTGGTCAGAGAGAGGAATATAAGGGAGAGGAGACAGGAGCTCATTGCAATCTGAGTAAGTCTGAGGAGCAGTGCAGGGCAGGATTACCTTCTTGGTCTGAGCATTGGCAGAGGTAAAAACTCTCTAATGCTTGACCGCTTTGCTTTTCTAGTCTTCAGCTTTAACCCAAATATCTGCCCCTGGGTTTTGATTATTAAGAACAATTAGAAGTCATGCTACAGCGGGACTCCATGGACCTCCTACTGTGAGACAGTGAATTAAGTGGGGCGTGTGTGACTAATCCCTAAATAAACCCGCCTTTCCCTTTTTAATTTGGCTCAATTGGACTTAATACAGTGGCTGCAGAGAAGCCACTCAGTCAGCAACTGACAAATTGGAAAAGCTTGTGTACAACTAAGGAGACCTCCAAAGTGGGAGAGTCTTTGCCAGCAATACATCCAATAGAGGATTAATATCCAGACTACACAGATTTAAAAAAAAAAAAAAAGACCAACTTAAAATGGATAGATCTGAACAGAGAGTTCAAAAAAGAAGAAACAAAATTGGCTAAGTAATGTCTCAAAAAAAAAAAAAAATTTCATCTTCTCCAGCAATTGGGGAAATGTAAATTAAATCTGCTCTGAGATTTTCATGCCACCCTAGTCAGAACAGCTAAGGTCAAGAAAACAACTGGCTGCTGGGGTTGGGGATGCAGACCTTTAACCCCAGCATTCATGAGGCAGAGGCAGGGAGGGGGCCAGCCCCGTCTGCAGAGTGAGTTCCAGCACAGCCAGGGCCACACAGACAAACCCCGCCTTACAAACAAAACAACCCCCCAAAACAAAACAACCCCCCAAAACAAAACAACCCCCAAAGCAAAACAACCCCCCCCAAAGCAAAACAACCCCCCCAAAACAAAACAACCCCCCAAACAAAACAACCCCCCCAAAACAAAACAACCCCCCAAAACAAAACAACCCCCCCCCAAAGCAAAACAACCCCCCCCAAAGCAAAACAACCCCCCCAAAACAAAACAACCCCCCAAACAAAACAACCCCCCAAACAAAACAACCCCCCAAAACAAAACAACCCCCCAAAACAAAACAACCCCCAAAAACAAAACAACCCCCCAAACAAAACAACCCCCCCCCCAAAACAAAACAACCCCCAAAACAAAACAACCCCCCCAAAACAAAACAAAAAAACCAGTTTTAGGTAAAAGTTTTTAAAACTGAGGTGTCAGGTAAGTTAAATACACAATTTAACATTCAGAGCTACATAAATAAATATTCAGCTTTATGAAGGCAAGCTTGGTGAGCAATAAGACATTTCCCACATTTATTTATTTATTTACATGGAGTTACTGTACATGAGGCGGTGATGCTCCCTGCAAAAGCCTCAGTACCAGGCATGAGTAACCTCTCTTTGAGTTACTGTCAGAAGATGCAAGAGCCTCCCAAAACAATATGGACTACTGATACGCCTCCCAGAACTTGAAGGCAAGACCTTATTGGTGAAGACACCACACGCTTCAGACACAGGACATGGAGAAACTGAGCTGGAACACGAATGGAAGCCCCCTCCTGAAGACACCCTCACACATGGTGCCGCACAACGTGCCAAGGGAAGAAAGCAATCTGGGTCCTATCCAGCTGTGAAACCCAGGGACCACAATGCAAGATATTTCCATGGTGCAATAGTCCCTTTTATCTTAGGGTTACCATCAGCTGTCTAATTGGATTTAAGGTCAACTCAATGGGAGGAACCCCACGCTGGTACTGTAATCCTAGCCAACTACCCATGGCTGGAGAGCTCCTCTGAGTGGAGACCCTACTATTGCCTTTTCCTCAAACCAGCACAGTCTTAAGTGTATCTTCAATGCATTTTTGTATCCACAGATAAGAGTAGCTTTCAGCACCCCCTACGCCCACCCTCCCCACCCCCCACCCCCACTCCCCCACCCTCCCCACCTCCTACTCCCCAATTCCCCCACCCCCACCCCCCACCCAACCCCGCCACATCAAAGACACTTCTTTTGTAACAGATGCATTCTGTCTGGTACAAATTGTCTCTCTAGAGGCTGGAGAGATGGCTCAGCTGTTAAGAGCACTGACTGGTCTTCCAGAGGACCCAGGTTCAGTTCCCAGAACCCACATGGCAGCTCACAACTGTCTGTAACTCCAGTTCCAGGAGATCTGACACCTTTACACCAAATAACATAAAGTAAAAAGTTAAAAGTAATATATATATATATACACACACACACACACACACACACATATATATATATACACATGTATATCTTTAAAAAAAATTGTCTCACTATTACAGAGAGCCAAATGTAAAGATTAAGAATCTATGGGGCCAGTCCCCAGCTGTTACGCCTCCAATACAACCCCTACACCTAAGGCTCAATGAAAATCATGGAAGGGGAAGAAAGAAAGGAGACAATCTTACAAAGTGGCCTTTTAAGGTGGTCTGTGGTGGGAGGAATGCACAATATCACAAAGAGTGCTGTCAGGTGTTCTCTGTTGGAGTGCACAGGGAGGCAGTCTTACAGATGACGGTGTTGAAGTGGTCTCTGTCGTGGTGGATGGTGCCAACCTAATTCCCTTCTTTGCAGATCTAAAATGACAGGTGAGTGGACAAGCTTCCTCAGGAGCTGAAGGGTTAGCTGTAGTTCCCTATGCTGTCACTAGATGACTGTATAAGCATGGCTAGGGGAGAAAGAAGAGAAAATCAGCTGGGTCCCAGAGGTAGGATCATTCCAAAGAAGGAGTAAACCAATTTAGGCTTTTCCTATGTGCCTTAGCCAATACTAAAACAGTAAGGAGCTCTTGCGCGTTCCAAAATATGAAGGGACTGCTTCAAAGACTCAGAAAACTAACCACTGTCTCTGGATAAGTTAGAATAAAGGCTATTCTATTCTATCCTCTATTTTGTGGCTTCTTTATTTTATTTTGGTGTTTTGTTACTTGTTCTTGTTTTGTTTGAATCGGGTTCTCACCTTTGAAGTCCCAGCTTTCCTATAATGCACTAAGTAAACCAGGCTGGCCTTAAACCCATGGCTATCCTCTTGCCTCCACCTCCTCCTAGGCTGGGACTACAGTCAAGCATTGTAATCCTGGCTGTGACTTGCTGATTCTATTCTCTCCTGCATTCTTCTCTCTCTCAGACCAAAATTTATAGAAGTACCAAGCAAATTTTTGATAAGTCCGTGCTTGAAGAACTTTTGGCAGCTCTCTGCATAGAATTTCTTATAATCTCAGGCATACTTCTAGAACATTTGGAAGCTTCTAAATTAGATCAGATCAAGATCCACAGAGATACCAATCCTCTTGGTAACTACTGCTGATTTTCTAGTATTGATACATGTCTGTGGATACCTTTCATAAGAGTGTTTAAAATTTTTAAATGACCTTTAAAACGTTATTGACTAAATGATGCCACTTCAGTATAAAACTCACTTCACATCTTCTCTTCCTGTGCATGTCCTTGAGTCGTGAAGTTTGCTTAGACCTCTTCAGAATCCATAACGCTGTCAATCTGCTGTACAGATATTCTCAGTTCACATGGAAATTAAAAACTATAGAAATAACAGTTTGTGAGAGGTTACCAAAAGCTTGGAACTGACTTTCTGCAGAAAGTATGTGGGCATATAATTTCTTTCTTTCTTTCATCTGAGTGTGTGTGTGTGTGTGTGTTTTGTGCTCATGAGTGCACTTTTATGTGTGAATGCAGATATTTGCACACCATTGCACAGGAGGAGGTCACAGGGTAACCTCAAATGTCATTCCTCACTTTCTACCATGTGTGTTACTGCATTTCTTCTTGTTTGGCTTTGTCTTTCTTGCCTTATATGCCCCCAGCTCACCTATCAGCTTCCAAGGATTCTCCTGTCTGCCTCCCATCTCCTCATAAGAGTACTGGGTTTACAAACACTCTATCACCATGTCTGGCTTGCATGGGTTCTGGGTATTGAACTCTGGCCCTCCCATTTGCACGACGAGCATTTTGCCTATTTTCCTATCGCTAGCATGATTTACTACACCAGTGAAATACTCTCCATTGCTTACTTAGGAACATTCTTGCTACTTTTATGACTCTAGTAACAAGTGATGAGAGAATAGAGAGTGCTTTTTTGTTGTTTTGTTTTTGTTTTTTGAGACAGTGTCTCTCTGTGTGTGTATCCTTGGCTATCCTGGAACTTAGTCTGTAGAATAAGCTGGCCTCAAACTCACAGAAATCTGCCTTCGAGAGACTGCATTTTTATAGTGACCCAGAGACTCTAGAAGCTATCAGGGGGCATAAATTAACATGAACTCTTGAAAGTGGCTGGAATGGCAAAATGCCG
The DNA here is from genome assembly GCA_030556225.1 of Cricetiscus sungorus. Taxonomy (NCBI): domain Eukaryota; kingdom Metazoa; phylum Chordata; class Mammalia; order Rodentia; family Cricetidae; genus Cricetiscus; species Cricetiscus sungorus. The sequence goes on along the minus strand of JANBXA010000372.1, from coordinate 62,572,300 downwards.
CCAGGGTGATGTGACTTTTCTATTAACTTAGAAAACTATTTTTCTATTAACAAAGTTTGGCTATTAACTGCATACTTAATTGGCTCCTCCTGCAACGGAACCATAAAAGCATTCAGTCCCACAGGCTAAAGAACATGTTGTACCTGTTGAAAACTGTTTGACACCTTTAAAAGTCTGGTTATAACTAAGCAATGACTGAATGTAACCTTATTAACCAGACTTTTAGAGTTGGTAGAATGGTGACTACACAGAATGTGCCCAGACGGCTAATTCTGAGTCCCACCTCTGCCGTTTACAGTCTGTACAACTCTAATTATATATTTTATCCCTCATGAGCCTTTATATCCCCATCTCGATAATGAGGGTAACAGTAGCTATCCTCCTTACTTGTAGAATCTGAGTAATAAAGTTCAATCACACACAGAAAAGAGCTTTGAAGACATAGCCCACCACAAATATTCATCACAGTTCCTAAGCCAGGCAATCATATTTCACAGATGTGAGGCTGGCCCAGAGCCACTGACTGACATGGCCAAGGACCATTGAGTGAGAATGAGGTCACGGATCGCCAAGCCTTCTTTGAAGGACATCAATCAGTACCTCTTTGACACGTTATATAAACTAAGTGTCCACCCATGTCTCATTTACATATAATTTATTACCAGCCATAAAAAAGTCATTAAAATTTAACTTTAAGTTTGTTAGAAGCTAGATTTAATTACCATATATGTGTACATTATTACTAGTCTTCCAACTGCCCCCAAAGGAAAAAAGGGGGCTTTGTTTTGTTTTTGTTGTGTATGTCAGTGCCTGGCTAAAACTTCTAGTTTTATGAGAGTCACATGAGATAATTTGAATCCTAAATCCAATTACTGGGAGGATTCTGCAAAAACAAGCCTTGTATTAAAGCTAAAACCTTCCACTGTACTTTCAATCTTCTTTAAAGAACCTTTTACCTTCACTCTAACATTTAATTTTTCTACTGACAAAGAAAGCACCAATTGTGGCCCCAAAGGAAAAAAAAAATCCATTTTTAAAAAAATGTGCATTTGTGTGTGCCTGCATGTTCGTATGTGCACTGCATGCATGCAGTGCCCAAAGAAGCCAGAAGAGGGCACTAGATCCCCTAGAGCTGGAGTTACAGGCAGTTAGTTGTGAGCTGCCTATGTGGGTGCTGGAAAACAAATTTTAGTCCTTTGCAAGGACAGCAAGTGCATTTAACCACTGAGCCACCTCTCCAGGTGCTCAAAATATCTCAGGACTGGGGAAGCAGAGGCAGGCAGATCTCTGAGTTCAAGGCCATCCTGATCTACGTATGAGGACAGCCAGAGCTGCATAGTGAAAGCCTTTCTCAAACAAACAAACAAACAAACAAACAAATAAACATTCTAATGTTTTGTTTGCTATAATACAGTCATTTACCAATAATGTGTCTATGATTATAGCAACCGAAGAATATTTTTTATTGTAAAGAAAGCTATTTTTCTTTATAATTTATGGTGGATTTGTTCCTAAGAACCAGGATTCAGAATTTATGGGAGATGATGGGTCTGGCAGCTGTCTCCATTGGGTTTGTGAGTTTATAGCAGCTTAATTTTCCAGTGTCACTTGGTGGAAGAAGACATTGGATTGCCTTGTAAAGATTTAACTCTTGTCCCAGCTAATAAGAAGCTTCTAAGCCACCGTTTTCACCTTTTAAATGGGGTTATTTCAACAAGATACTGCATGTAGGACACCAGGATTAAAGCAAGCAGAGAACCTGGGTAGTGGTGGTGTATGCCTTTTGCCCCAGCACTAGGGAGGCAAAAGCAGGTGGACTCTGTGAGTTCGAGGCCAGCCTGGTCTACAAAGCTACACAGAGAAACCCTGTCTCAAAATAAGTAAATAGATAAATAAATAAATAAATAAATAAATAAATAAATAAATAAATAATGAAGAAGAAGCAAGCCAGAGGCAGAGGAATAAGAATATCACAGCATCCTGTCACAAGCTAGGTTTCCAGTCTAGAAAGAGGTAACCATATCCCCAAAACACCCTTCATTCTGAAGCACTGGCCTTACTTGCATTCCTTACTTACTTGGGTTCAAACTGAGCCCCAGAGTCCAGCTGAGTTGTGCTGGGCACAGTAGGAAAACCTGTGTGTTTGTCTGCAGTGGAGAAACCTGTTGGGTAATCTTGGTGATCAAGCAGTAAGTGTGAGCTTCTACCTTAGTCTGCTTTGCCAGTTTGAGGTGGAGGCACTCTCTCTCTCTCTCTCTCTCTCTCTCTCTCTCTCTCTCTCTCTCTCTCTCTCTCTCTCTCTCTCTCTCTCTCTCTCTCAGAGAGGGAGGGCCTGGGTTATCCCCAGAGCTTGTGCCTGGGGAAATGAATGTGCATTCTTGCTGGTGAAGGTGGTATTCAGAAATCCAACACTGAGGCCCAGGAGAAGGCAGATGTGCAGGTCTTATCCTCAGGAGAGAAAGATAGCCGGGCCCCAGGATGTGCTGTTTGCCCTGCTCACACAGGTTCCTTCAAGAATGCACAAGCTCTTTCTTCGTAAGTACCTATGAAAAACATAAAAATAAGAAAGGCAAACTGCATTTACAGACAGACCTTATTTATGCTAATAATTGCTCCACTGTGATTTAGATGAGAATTTGAATATATTTCAACACCAAATAAAAGTCACAACCTAACATTCTATTTCATTGGATTTCAATCTGACTGCTCTATTTCATCCTGGCTAATGCTTTGGAAGTAGAGAATAAGTATTTTAGTATAGGGGAGTGAACATTCAACAGATGTTTCTGGGATGAGGAAAAAAAGGGTCACTGTCTACAGGTCTTGATTGAGTTAATCTTCTCTACCAATTAAAGAGTTTAAAAGCAAGAAAAGAATCTCAGACACAGCAGGCAGCAACAGATAACAAACTCTTTAAAACGTGAAGTAGGGAGAGAAAGAGAGAGGGAGAAAGAGACGGAGAGGGAGACAGAATGAGAGAGAGAGAGAGAGAGAGAGAGAGAGAGAGAGAGAGAGAGAGAGAGAGAGAGAGAGTCCCTGAAGAGCAGAAAGGAGACTTAGAAATTGAAGTCCATTTTTCCCATGGAGAGCTTGGCAGGGTAGGTTGGGGTGGTGGTGGGGTGGGGTGGTAATGGCTGTGACCCTTTAATACAGTTCCTCATGTTGTGGTGACCCCAACCATAAAATTATTTTTGTTGCTACCTCATTCATGACTGTACTTTTTGCTACTGTTATGAATCATAAGGTAAATGTCTGTGTTTTCCTATGGACTTAGGAGACGCCTGTGAAAGGGTTGTTCCATCCTCAAAGGGGCCATGACCTACAGGTTGAGAACTGCTGTCTTAGATAAGCTGTTGTGAAAATTACCCATTGACCAGGTGGAGCCAACAATAAACATTTCTTCCCTAAACATGTTGGTTGGCTTGTCTGTTGCAATACTCAGTGTTGAACCTAGAGCTTTGGTCCCACAAGACAGGGCTCTACCACTAAGATGCACATGCACTCCCATAAACGTTGGAGATGGGAAAATTCAACTTTCTGGAAGCTTTCGTGTTGGTGGGAACCCTGACTCATTGTTATCTTCTCTGTATCTTCTGTATGTGATAGGAAGAAAGCTGGAGAACTCCTGAACTCTGTTTTCCTGTATGTTTGATTTTGTTCTCTGAGATTAGGTCTCGAGGAGCCCAGGCTGGCCTCAAACTTGCAGCAACCCTCCTGCTTTTGTCTCCAGTGTGGTGGGATTAAAGGTATGAATCACGATGCCTAGCCTTTGCTTGGGATTTTTGTCTCATTGTGTCTGTTGAAATAGAGCCGAAATGAATAGGGAGCGTGTTAGGAAAGGAGTGTGGACTTTGAAGTCAGCACCCTTGGGTTTAAATGCAGTTTCCATCTTTCACTCCAAGTGAGGCTTCAGCATATTACAGAGCCTAAGACTTAAGCTTTCCCGGCTAAGAAGTGAGGGTAACAAACTTCACAGTGAAATTCAGTCATAAGAACTAAGTGAGCTAATAACACTTCCATAAAGTTCTACATAGATGCCTGGCATATAAAAACCCCTATTTTTATATGCTGATATGTTTCTCCTAAGACCTACCACATCCATATCCTGTAAGACTTCAGAGTGAGTGCCAAAAAGCAGGGCCATACTCACTGTCAGTTCTGCACAGGTGCTGGCTTGTGTGGTCCCACCCAACTCCTCGGGCATGCACCTGCAAACCTTGGGCAGGGTTCTGTTCTGTGTGGTGGCGGGAGAGATTACCAGAAATGAAAACCAAAGGCAATCTGTACACACGGTATCCTGCCAGGCTGGCCCAGTGAGGATTACAGGGACCCAGACTTGTGAACTGCAGAAAGCAGACAGGAGAGCAGGTTTATATTCACTTTTGAAGTTTCAAAGGAGAGAGTCGGAGCCACACATTACAGAGGAGCGCGCCTCAAAGGAACATGCCTAGGGCAGTGATGTTTTGTTTTGTTGAGACCAAACAACAAAACACAACCCTGTAATTCTTCCTCTCTTTTTAGAAAGGTAAAGTGGGCCGGCTCCTCAGAATCTTTCCACGTCACCTTTCAAGCTCACACTTTTTCTTTCAGCGTTCCGAAGTAAGCCCTTTAAGCAGAAGGTCAATATCTGCTCAGCTGCCGTGAGATGCAGGGGCGAGGGACACCTGCTAAGGGAAACTAAATGGTCGTAGTTCATTTTGATTTTGAACTAGCAACCCTCCTGCCTCAGTCTCTGGATGCTAGGTTATAGGAGTGTGCTATCTTGGTGGCCTCTGGTTGTTCAGTAGACACATTGCTTTTGGTAAAAAGGACAACTATAACAGGAGTCTAACAACAGGCATCTTCCACTGGCTTAAGTGATTTGAACACTAGTTCTAGCAGAGAAGGGGTTTCTTTCTTTCCTCTTCTCTCTCTCTCTCTCTCCCTCCCTCCCTCTCTCTCTCTCTCTCTCTCTCTCTGTGTCTCTGTCTCTCTCTGTCTCTCTCTGTCTCTCTGTCTCTGTCTGTCTCTCTCTGTCTCTGTCTCTCTGTGTCTCTGTCTCTGTCTCTCTGTGTCTCTGTCTCTGTCTGTCTCTGTCTGTCTCTCTCTCTCTCTCTTGGAGACAGGGTTTCACTGTGTTGTTGTGTATCTCTGGCTGTCCTGGAACTCACTCTATATACCAGGCTGGCCTTGAACTCACAGAGATCTACCTGCCTCTGCCTTCTGAGTGCCAGGACTAAAAGCATGTACCGCCACCGCCTGGCATACTTGTTTAATTTTTGTTCCTATCTACCCATCTTCCTTTCACTTAGAGCTTTTGGTTTCTGTCATATTTTCCCATCTGTTTGTATTCAGTGCCCGTTCCTTGATGCTCTGTGCTGTCCTGTCCCAGTGGGATCTTTATCCAGTGTAGGAGACTTCACACACAGTAAAGGGTCTCTGTGGAGATTAAAACCTGCCTCCCAGTCTTCAAATGTTTCCTTAATTTATAATGTTTACAGAAACAAATTTGTAAGCTGGATATGGTGACACATACCTGTAGAGTCAGCTCCTTGGGAGACTGGGATAGTTCAGGGCAAGCCTGGGCAACATAATGACACTTTCTCTTTAAAAAAAGAAAGTGGATGTCTAGGTTATTTTCTTACAACTGCTTTTTTGGACTTTAGAGTGATTGTTTTTTTGTTTTGTTTTGTCTTTTTAAGTCTCAATTATTTCTGGTAGAGATAAAAAGAACATTTAAAGGGCTGATGTCTGCTCAGGAGATTGCCTATAGAATTTTGATTTTTCTCTTCTAAGGAACTTCTTTGTAATCATTTCCCCAGTTCTCAAATAGAGGCTTTTTGTTTCCAGACGGTTCCTTGTTTGCCATTTGCTGAGCCTTCTATTCTCTGCCAGGACAGCTGATGAGTAAATATCTATGTGTGACACTGTGCAAGGTGCGAGTTTGTCTAAATGTTTAGAAACCAGGGACCATTGAGATGAGTCAGTCTTGTGGGTAAGAGGGGAAGTGTTTCTTCCTGGAAACTTAAAAAAGGTCAATTCTACTCAAACTTCAGTTACTCTCACTCTGCTGTTCTTAACCCTAACTGCTTATTAGAATCTTGCCAGAACTTTCCACTCCTAGCCAATTGAGTCAAACTAGCTGGGATTTGAGGCTCCAGGGTAGTTATTTTTTTAAAGCCCTTGAAGTGATTTTAATGAGCACACTGGGTTAAGAATACCTGCCTTACACTTACGGATAAAGTGCATCTATCTGCATATTATGATTGTCTCCACTGTGTAAGCAGAAATCACTCAAGTACATAGAAACTCACATGCCAACTTGAAGCCATCAATGGAGACAGTGGATATAGGCCAAAAAAAAAAAAAATGGCTTTATATGAGAAAAAACTTCTTGACCCCAGTTGCCTAACAATGCAGTTGGCAAAGTAGGGAACTGGTTCATCAAATACTCCTGCAAATACAAAAGTTGATTAATACTAACTGGAAAAATTGACCACAGACACCAAGCACTAACATTGCAAAGATTGTTAGATAATATAAGACATAAAATGTTTCCATAATAAATGTAACTCTTGGACAGAATCTTGTGGAATAAGGGAATGTATTTAGATGAATGAAAGAAAATAGCAATATTGACATGGCATGTTCAGAGTCAGGAAGTGACTGTGTGCTTTGGCTAAAGGAAAGGACACAAGGCTGAGGCTGGATTATGAGGAAATCTGGGAGCAAGAAGAAAACTTATACTTTGTGTGACAGAAAAGCGAACAGTTGGCTTTGGGAAGTCTGTCGCTTGTAAGCATCAGGAGTTACCCCCAACAAACTTCAATAGAAAAAATTGTGGGAAAAGTATGAGGAGCTTCCAGAGCCAATGGAAAGGCTGAAAAACCAGGCTGGAAAGTGAATCTATCATCGTGGCCTCTAAACAAGGTGAATAAATATCCAGGCATGTTTGGTCTTATCACGTTTCTGAGGGACTCACATTAGAAAACACAACCAAGTCACATGCTCAAGTTTTTAGACTATTATCAAATAGGAAGAAAGAGTTACCTACAAGAGAATAGAAGTGTGTGTTGGGGGGGGGGGTGGTGGAAACGATGCTGGAGAACCAAGGGACAGCAAATCCTCATAGGTAGCACCACCGAGGGTGTTTCTCGGGCTGCAGGGTAACAGGGTCCTCTCCCTCCATCCTCTGTGTGCTAGGACGCCATGTCCATGCCACCACTTTTGTCCCAGAGAGGCTTTAAACAAGGAAGCAATGTGAATAATGCTTCAGAGAAATCTGTCAGTTTCTGAATGGGATAAGGGAATGAGAAATCTGAGGTAGACAGATGCCCTAGAGGGTGGCAGTTGGAACAGGAGTTCAAAGTACAATAGTTCTGACAACTACCAAACGGTTAAGGAAGAGAAGAAAGAGGCAGAGGCAACTATAATACTCAAGAGAGTAAAATAAACAAACAAACAAACAAATAAACGTCAGCGGTAAAAGTAGGACAGGAAAGGCTGCCGCGTCACTTGGAGAGGAAGGTGATACTGACAGTGCCCAGTTGGTAGTGAAACCGCAGTAGAGCTACCGAGTTAGAAGGGTCCCGCACAGCAGCAACAGGCTGGCTCACAGAGTAGGAAGGTGATGAGCAGCAAAGGTGGGAAACTCTGCTCCAACCAAGGAGAAGAGGAGGGAAGAGAGGGATGTATGGATAGAGAGATGATTGATAGGTAGGTAGACGACAGACAGGCCCCCAAAAATGAGTTATAGAGAAGGTCTGGGGAATTCAAAGTGAGAACAGTACAGGCTGTGAAAGCGGTATTCCATTTCCCCCCTAAGCACCCTTTCTCCTCCAGATACTCCTCTAATTATATATCCTTACTGGTAACCATGTTCCCATAGAACACAGAACTTGTTGATACTCCTGACCGTCATGCTCAGAAGCTGCTCTGTGCGCCCAGTAGCCCCCAGCCACTCACTGTTAGGCCTGAAGATCTCGAGTTCTTGAAATAGGGGCACTCCAAATCAAGATGAACTATAACATAAAATGCACTCGAGGTTTCAAAGACTCAATTCAAAAGCAAAGAATACAAAATGTCTCTAATAATTTTTACATGGGCCAGGCAGCGCTGTCATTTACCTTTAATCCAGTGCAGGAGGCAGAAGCAGGTGGATTGCTGACTTCAAAACCAGTCTGATCTATGGAGTGGGTTCCAGGACAGCCAGAGCTATACAGAGAAACCCTGTCTTGAAAAAACTAAAATAAATAAATAAGATAATAAAAACATAAAATATTCAATGTTAAAAATAATTTTTACACTGGTTGGAATGACATATTAGTTACGCTGTGTTTAAAGTATTTTTAAAAATTAACTTTATGTGTGGGTGTGTGCACTTGTTGCGAATTATGATTACGTGTGGCTTGTGTGCGCATGTGTAGGCCTCCTCTGAATGTCCTATCTTGTTACTCTCAGATTTATTCCCTTGAGACAGTCTCTCTTCTCTGAACTGGGAGTCAGCAAGCCCCACTCATCCTCCTCCATCCTGTGTGCATGGTGCTGAGTTAGAGACATGTAGAGCTACACTTGGGTGCTGGAAGGTTAAGCTCATGCCTTCACACCTCACAGTCAGTGCCTGTGTATAATGAGCAATCTCCTCAGCCCCTAAGTTTACTTTCTATAGTGTGATTACAAGAACATTTAGGGTACCCTGTGGAGCCTACCTGCTTTACGCGTTACGGTACTGGGGCTCTGCTGTGGACATTTTCTCTTTATACTTTTAGAGACAGCATCTGACTATGTAGATCAGCTTGTCTGGAACACCTCCAAGTACCAACATTACAGCATTTTCTCCACATTTGGCTAGATTTTAAACGTTGGCCTCTATACACACAAGGCTATATGTGGTGTCTCATCAGTACCAAGCTCGAAAAACACATCACCCTGAAGTCAGGCAGCAAGTAATGGACAGCCATTGGTAGCTTGGATTTGCATTTTGATGTCTTTCTTCAAAACCAGATCTCAAAGACATGTTTCTTATATATTTTTTTTTTAATTTAAATGCTTGCAAAAGAGAAAAACAGGATTGTGTGCTATCACAGAAGCTAGGAAAAGGGAGTGGCTTATAATTAAAATGTCAACTTTAGCCAAAAGAATAATGAGGGAAAATTATTTCATTTTATGTCTTTTGAGAGCTGTGCTATCTTATGTTTTAGATGGGTAAATGTTAAAATTTACATCTCAAAGAACACATTAACAGACAGTAAGGAAGGCATAGCCTGACAAAAGCATACTGAGTGACAGGGTAGCCCCAAGTTTTAATATAAATGTCTGCTAAAGTTTATTCTTTCGTTTAATATATTTATTTTATTTGCACTGTTGTTCTGCCTGTTTGTGTCTGTGCCCCATGTGCATGCAGTGCCTATGGCGATCAGAAGAGGGCGCTGGATCTCCTGGAACTAAAATGACAGATGGTTGTGAGCTGTCATGCAGGTGCAGGGAATCCAACCCAAGACTTTCAGCCAGTTCTTCTAACCACTGAGCAGTCTCTCCAGCCCCTGAAAAAATAAATAACCTTGATGTGGAGGACAGATGGCTGGCAGGAATAGAACGAACGATGTTATTACAGTTCCACCTGTGTTTAGTTAATCACGAGTTTACTGTGGGAAGTGAATTAATCTCCATCCCTTATCATCTCGAAGTTAAGCTACTCAATTCTGACAGTGCAGAACCCCACAAACTGGCCCCATCCCATTTCCCATGTCTCATAGCCCCCACAAAAGATACGTGCTACGTAGAAAGGCGTCATTGTTTATATTTACACCTTCTCATCAACATTTTGGGAGGTCTCATGGTTCAAAATGGCAGCTTCAGGCAAATAGTAAGTTTCTTAAGTGACATTTCCTAAAGTTGAATAGCCTGTCTCTACATAGCTTGACATGGCTAAAATTCATGTGAGCAACTGTTTTCACCTTGAAATAACTCACCTGATTTCATACAAAGAGAAAGACTAATGGCTGAGGCAGTTATAAAATAACACATTCAAAACGAGATACCAAATGATACGCTGTTTAGAAGCTGAGGTCAACTCCAGGACTGCTAATACTCCCGTTACAGCCACAGAAGTATAGGCTTGCCACGGTAAGTATTGTAATCTTCTCCAAACCCTCTAATTCAAGAAAGCAGTTGACAGGTTACAGAGAGTCAAAGGTGATGAGACCGGCTCACCTCAGACGTAAGCTCAGACTGTTTCGAGCTTGATGTCATTCATTCTGGGTTCATACTGGGAATTCCATTTCACTTTAAGCATTAGCAGTTACTGGAATTTAAAACAGCCCATTATAAATTAAGGCTGGCCCTTTTCACTTGGCTCCCAACTTTAGGTTTAATTATGGCTGTGTAGATGTATAATTTTCTTCTTCTTTTTTTTTTTCTTTTAGCGTTTATGAGGCTTTGGGTACAAGTCTGGGCATCTCATTATGATTGTCAAATGTTTCCAATGTATCTCATGACAGTTGTAACTTCAATATCTAATTGGAAAACTTTTGCAGATGTAAGAATTTGTCTCTCATGATCATTTTTGACGTTGAGTTGAAATACATTTCCCAAGGCAAAAGTAAAAGTTGTGCTTTTCAAATTTCTGCTGTGATTCCCTCTTACACACACACACACACACACACACACACACACACACACACACACAATTCAACACACCTTTCCTCTGCATTTTCTAGGTTTGCTCATCCGTGTGTTAAAATTCATTCTTTGCCCTTCTTCCAGGTTACCTATGAACAAAATGCTCAAAGTATTTGTGCACGTGAAGAGCTCTTTTATTTTTATCCTTCTACCATAATTAGTGTACAGACTTTTATTTTGACAATTATTAGAAATAAAATAATTCATTCACATAGATAAAATAAGGCTTAAACACATTGCAGAGGGTACTATTTTCTGGCTCTGGTTCTCTCTCTGCTCTGTCTCTGTCTCTCTCTGATGATTTCCAGTCAACCTCTTTTTAATTCTAGACTTTTCATTACTTGTAGCAAATATACAAGTGTTAACTTGTCTTGTAAATTCTACTAGAACATGAATGTATTCTTTGCATATTGTCTTTTCTTTTCTTTCTTTCTTTTTTTTTTTTTTTTTTTTGGCCTGAGATTCTCTTCACCTAAAATTGTAACTGCTGTTGCTGTTGCTGTGTGTAGACTAACAGTTTCTCCTCTCTGATATCAGGCCCCAAGACACACCCAAGCAATGCCTTTTCTCTTCAGGGATGAACTAAAACCCCTTATTACTAAAGGAGTTTTACAATTCCTTGGTCTTATACCCACCCTACATTGGCCATATAGGTAAGGATAGTCAAGAATGTTTATTTTGTTTTCTTATTTTTATAATCAACTCTAGATCCTAGTTCATTTTTACCCAACTTTCTTAACTCAACATACAGGAATTTCATCCTACAGTTATTTGAGAAAAAAAGGTAAAACAAAAATACCTCGAGACCTTGGTTCTCAGCCCAAGGTGTCCCTATCTCCTGGGATGTCACCTGAGACACCTTCTGACACTTGGCTGCAAAAGCAGGAAGGACAGGAGCCAGCCCAGCACCCAGGTAGGCATTGTCTTTGCACTCTGCTGAACCCAGACAGCATCTTTCATCTTGGCCATCAGCAAACTTGATGGTGACAAGTAAGAACTTCCAGTGGGGAATGTCTGTGGCTGGGGATGTGATTAGCAGTCACCAGGTTACTGCCTGGTCCTGGACATGGCAGTTGTCTCTTCTCCATATTGGTTTTGACCACGCTGTAGCCTCCTGAGTAAATGAATCTTTGCCCTTCCCAGAGTCTCTTCATGAGAACACAAAACAAGGCCTTTTCCCTAGGCTCAGCTCCCTGGCCTTTAGCTTTGTCTCCTGGGCTCCCTCAAGGAAGATGCCCTTCTCTCTACTGAGTGTCTCTCCTCATTGATTTCCTCTGTGTGCTTCTCCTCTTGTTTCTGGAACACTCCACCAGACTGTGGAGTACAGAGGGCCTCCGATGTCAGCTGAGCAAGGAGCTGGAAAGGGTAAACAAAGATAACCCATGCTGATACAACTTTGATTCCTGCCAATTATCCCATAATTTTTATCTCTTGTCTTTGGGTAGTTCAAGTTCAGGGCAATACCGCTCAGGTAGTCTTTGAGGTTTCTGTTGTTTCTAGATCATCCTCTTTCCTTCTGAACTGGTTCACATTTACAGCAATTCTGGGCCTTTTGGATGCCCAGGGTTCTTCTTTAGTTTTTGTTCTTCTGAGACAGAATGTCACTATGTAGCCCTGACTGCCTTGTAACTCACAGAGATGTGCTGCTGCACTCTTACCTCCTGGGTGCTGGAATTAAAGGCATGTGCCACCATACCTACCTCACCCCCGCCACACACACACACTTTTTCTCTTGCTTTTTTGAGACAGGTTTTCTCTGTGTAACAGTTCTGACTGTCCTGAAATTCACTTAGTAGACCAAGCTGGCCTCAAATTCACAGAAATCCGCCTGCCTCAGTGTGCACCCCCACTGCCCAGCTCCTCCCCCCTTTTAAAACATGGTTTCATGTATTCCAAGCTGGCTGAAAACTCACTGTGTAGCTAAGGATGACCCTGAACATCTGGTCCTCCTCCTCCATCTCTCCAGAGCCCAGATGATCCATTTGTGCCATCATAACTGGTTCTAGGTTGTGTTCTCAGAGTGGTAATTGTGCAACTCCATGAAGGCCCATTGTCCAGGGCAGCAGCCTCAGCTCCCAGCCTAAAAGAAAAGTCAGATTGGTTCTTATATGAGCGGCAAAGCTTTGATTCTGTCTTGCTCTGATTTCTTTAGGTATTTTTTTCTTGCTCTGTGCATTCCTTTATGTTTTAGTTCAGGGTGTCTGCATATGATGTAGGACAAAGGGATTCAACCCAGTTTTTCATCTTGATAGGATCCTTCCGTGTTACCTTGCTACAGAAATCTCAAAACAAAAACTAAACCAGGGCCAGCAAGATGGGCCAGCAGAGAGTAAAGGCTCTGCTGCCAAACCTGATGACCTGAGCCTGATCTTCAGGTCTCACATGATGGAAGAGGAAAACCAATTCCCTCAAGTTGTCCTCTGACCTCTACAAATGCTCCATGACATGGTATGCTGGTACACCCACCCACACACAAAGTAAATAAATGTATGCTAGAGGAATGGGGGGGGGGAGAAGCAGAAAGTGGACCCAAAAGAATTGTTAATTGGGGCTTCCTGTCTATCTGACTGTTTCTGGTAGAAGTGCCTAGCCATTAGAACCACCAAACTGGCCTGGGGATGGTGGCACAAGCCTTTAACCCTGGGACCCAGGAGGCAGAGGCAGGCGGATCTCTGAGAGCAGTCTAGAGTGGATTCTAGGACACCCAGAGCCATGCAGAGAAACCATGTCCCAGGAAACAAAACAAAACAAACAAACAAACAAGAACCATGAAACTAATATCAGAAGGTAATTATTGCAAGCCAATGATTAAGAGTACAATAAATTCTCTGGGTGGTGGTGGCACATACCTTTAATCCCAGCACTTGGAAGGCAGAGGAAGGCAGAACATGCATCACCAACTCCTGGCTTAACTTTGTTTTTTGTTTTTTTTTTGTTTTGTTTTTTTTTTAACTTAGGAAAAAGGGAGTTTATTCTGGCTCTCAGTTCAAGGGAATAGATCATTATGGTGGGGCAGGCAGACCAAGGGAGCTTGAAGCAGCTGGCTCCATTAAGCAGAGTCAGGAAGCAGATGCGTGCCACTGTTTACTTCCTTTCGCCATCGTGCAATGTTTTTTATGCTGACAGAAACTACTTTATTCTTCCTGGTCCAGTGAGTCCTGTCATCTGTGACTATCTAAATAACGTCCCCTACTCTGCACAGCATTACTGTCTTCAGAGGAAACAGAAACAGTTATCTTCAGGAATCCTTTGTAGGTATTGGTAAGCCTTGGGAGTTTGTGGCATCATTTCTTGTGCTCAAGTTTAAGTTTAAAGTACATAAACTACCATAACTAAGGAAGTGCTTCATTGTTCCACAGTACTGAAGTTAGTGAGGGTAAAATAAGATATTTTTATCTGTTTAGAAAAAGATAAATCAGTAAAAAGCAAACATTCCATGTTTGCTTTTGAACAATAAAATCTGAATGTTTTCTATAATTCATGCAAATTCTCTAGACACTTGAGAGAAACAAAAGAAAATCAATCTCACTAACTTAGATTTTCTCTAAAGTCCCTTTCCCCCCTAAAGTCCTCCCATACCAAAGTTATGTGGATGTTTTGTTTGTTGTTTTTTTTCTCTCTGGGCTGGAGAAATGTCCAGCACCCAAGTCACAATCTCCTGTAAATCCAGCTCCAGAAGACTGACACTTTCTTCTGTCCTCTGAGGGCAACTACATGCATGTGGCGCGCACACATACACACACACACACACACACACACACACACACACACACACACACTATCCTCTCTTATCCCTACTTTCATCATTTCCTAATTTGTGATCTTTCCAGAAATTTGTCATGAGGCCCCAGAAGTACTACCAGGTATTCTGCATTTTATGGGCTTCTCTCCCTAAATTCCATCAGGGATTCATGCTATTGGGTCTGTTGCTGAATGCCGTCAGACGTGCAAACCAATAGAAGATGGTAGACTGAAAGCTACTGATATTTCTGATAGACTCCAGAGCATCTGATCCTCTTGGTCCAAGGATGCCCATTTCAGATCTATTGTCATAAGCTGTAGTTCAACATTGAGGGCAGGGACTACTTAGTATTTACAGGATGCTGTGCCCCTGAAACATAAACCAACCATACCTTGTACATACAGAGTGCCCAATAAACATATTATCATTTTAAATATTTTTTCTAGTGAGATTTAATTCACAAGCTCTAATTTATCTTCTTATTTGTTTCGAGATTAGGTCTCCTATATAACCCTGGTCAGCCTAGAACCCCCTTGCAGCTCAGCCTGACCTTGACTTGGATTTATCTTCCTGCTTCTGTCTCCTGAGTACAAGGATGAAAAGTATGGGTCACCTGGTGATATTCTGTTCTAGTTTGAATATTCTAGTTTAGCTGTGAACTTCTTCCAGAGTAATTATAAGTCTCCATGGTATATATTAAACCCCGAGGGTACCCACTGAATATTACTAGACAAAATACAAAGGAAACAAAAATAATTTCGTATTGTAAATGATGCATTTTTGAAAGCATGAACAACAAATATGGGGTATACTTCCATCACATAGTTTTTGCCCAGGGTTCAATTCACAACAGTGTGTGTGTGTGTGTGTGTGTGTGTGTGTGTGTGTGTGTGTGTGGTGAGAAGAGAGATAAAGGAAAGAAAGTTAAAAATGTAGACCAAGCTGGGTGGTGGTGGTACACGCCTTTAATCCCAGCACTCCGGAGGCAGAGGCAGGTGGATCTCTTTGAGTTTGAGGCCAGCCTGGTCTACAAGAGCTAGTTCCAGGATAGCTAGAGCTGTTACACAGAGAAACCCTGTCTCAAAAAACAAAACAAAACAAAAAAAAAAAAAGAAAGAAAGAAAAGAAAAGAAAAAAAATGAAAAACAAAAGAGAAAAAGAAAAGAAGAAAGAAAGAAAAAGGAAATTAAACACAGCTGGACATGGTGGTCTATGCTGTGATCCCAACACATAGAAAGATGAAGCAAGAGGAGTTTGAGTCAAGCCTGGGCTACATAATGAGACTTTGCCTATAAACAAATAGATGAATAAATATCAAATTACTTCTGTGAGTTTGGGGCTAGCCTGGTCTACACAGCAAGTTCTGGGTCTGCTAGAGCTGCATAGTGAAACCCTGTCTCAAAAACAAAACAGAAATTCTTTGGGGGCCTTATTTGGTTTTCTATTGCGGTGCTAGGAACTAAACTGGTGTCTATAAGCACTCTAGCAGACACTCTACTGTGGAACAGCTCCAGTTAAATATTTTCTGAGAGCATGAACAGGAGGCTTGATGGTCCAGCTTATAGGCCAACCAAACTAGGGTGCCAGTAAGCGGACATTACTTAGACTTCAACCTCTTACCTCATTTCACTCAAGGATTATCCAATCTTGTCTAAATTCAGGTAACCCAAAATTGACTGTGAACGTAAACAGTTGTGTAAAATGTGAGCTAAGTAATGGCTTCTGGTGAATAATTCGAGTCTGCAGACTTCTGGGCCAGACTTCATTGCTCCTGGATCAAAACTCCTGCCTGCACACAGAGGATGGCAACTGAATATCCTAACGCAAATGGGGGGTTTGGAAGAAACGAATTCTTTAATTGTGCGCCTTATCTACTCTGTGGTTTCTTAAATATAACCCACTAACTATAGAGTTCTTAGTCTACTTAAACATGCAATTTAAAGTCCATTATCCAGCAGTATAATTCACTGACTGTATAAAGAGTAGTTATGCAATGGTAGCACCGGGAAGGCAGGAGTCGCTTCAGACAGACAGGTCACTGGGTCTGTATATGACAATACTTAGTTTTCTGAACAATCCCTAAAGAGAAATGTGGCTGATAAATGCTGATCAAAATGGAGTGTCTTGATCTGGGATTTTTTTCCCCATCTTTCCAAAACACCAGGTCTTATCAAATCTCTTACTGGTAGAATTATTATGAACATGAGCTTGGGAGATAGTTGCCTCTGCATTCCAGTCTCATTTCCTTACTCAGCAGCTGTGTGACCTCAGGCAAATCGCTTACCCTCTTTAAATTTTAGTTTACTCATCAGTAAAATGAAACCTTTACTCAATGGATTAAGAAAGGATTAAATTAGGTAATGGGTGAGAAACAATTAACCCACAGAGGCAGATCCACACTGAGCAAGTGGTAAGTATTAGTCACTATTTCAAATGCTACTACCAGCCTCCTAGTGTGTGTGTGTGTGTGTGTGTGTGTGTGTGTGTGTGTGTGTGTGTGTGTGTGTTTCCTTTGCTCATGTTGGAAGCAGCTGAGACAAACCAATGGCCTTCTGGTTATCAGCCCATTTTCCTCTCTTCTTAGGAAGCACAGAGACTAGCACTGGGTCCTGTGGTAAGAGGGAAGTGGTCATCTCCTCTCTGCAATCTTCCTCATTTCCATTTTTATCAACTCTAAAAGGAAATTTTTGTGTTGATATTTCTAGTGTCTTCCAGTTGATGATGTCACGCTGCTTTGCTTTAGTTTTGTTGGTGGTGCGTGTTTTGCAGTGCTGGAGAATAAACGTGGAGCCTTGTGAAAGCCAAGCAGATACTCTACCACTGAGCCAAGTCCTCCATCCACTTTGGTTCTTTATTTTTAATGAGGTATAAAAGAATGGCATAAACACCACTTCCTAGAAGAGTCAATGAAACATCATTCACCTGTTTCACCCCGAGTCCATGAAGCACAGACCCTGAACTTCACATTCTGTGTCACTGTTACTTGTCACATTGTTTTGTGATCTGTCTCCAGCTTTCAACCTTAACGTGCCCTGTCACAGAGACAGCTCTCAGATTTTTTTTTTAAATTTGGATGACAGCCATGCATGAACTTGATCTGACCCTGTTCATCATCCACATTGTAAGTTTCTGAATAAGTGTAACCAAAGGATACCATTTCTCTTCTCAGAATCAGATAGTCTAACTACATACTTTCTGGAGTTGAACAAACTTGTTTCACATGTGTGAATCTCAGAGGGTTAGCTACTTACAATAAAAACCACCTTAATCTGATGAATGGTGTTGCGGCATATGTTTAAATTATCTAAGTGTGTTTTTAAACTGTGTAGGGGGGCACGATCATATTCTTGCCAGCCAGATTCCCCTAGGATCTGGGAATTCCTCAAGCTAGTCTAAGCATTCAGATCTTTGAGGGTCTTGCTGCACACCCGCTGGCTGTTTGTGGATCTTCTGTCACTGATCAGAACTTGGTCCATAGTAAAAGAATCCCAGTACAGCACAGCACAGCACAGCACAGACACTCACCGCACTGCTGCATTCTGGCTGAGTGTCATTCACCTTTGGAGCCTTTTCCATCAGTTCTGGTTTCAGCTTCCAATGAAGCCACCATCACAGTGTTCCCAGAACCCTGAATTGTGCCCAGAACCACACCTCTGACCCAGCCAGTGGCTGAGCATGCAAGCCCAGCTCTTTTGGCCCCATGCTAGCTAAGCCTGGGAGTAGAACTATCCACAGCATCAGGCTAAGGCCAGACCTCCTTTAGAAACTGTTTTCCCTTGATTTATGTCCTCCTCATCCTCTTCTTCAAGTCCCTAGTGGAGGAATTAAGATCTGGACTTAATAGTGTTTGTCTCTTAGTATTAAAATAGGGGGAATGCTTTGTGTTCCATAATTTAAAATTTTACATTATAGTAAACCTTGTTAATACATCCTACGTCCATGAAACTCACCATGAGAAACATTAAACATTAAGCAAATCCAGGTCAGGGACTCCTGCCACACCCACCCCCCACCTCAGGAAGACATGCTTGTCCTGCTCTGAGCAGGATGACAGGACCAAATACAATAAAAGAGAAACAAACAAGAATGCCTGGACAGGAAGAGCCAACCACACATTTTGAAGTTGGGTCTAATTTATTTGCCAGTGATATTCCTCTAATTCTATTTTGTTCATAATTGGCTTTTTATGAGCCCAAACAAGAACATAACTAAGTTGAATCATCTTGGAGCACTGTTCAACATGCAGTCCACATATGGATAAAATGATTGACACTGTCAAGTCAGTTGTATGACTTTTTGGTATATGGTTACAAAATAGAAACATTTAACAAGCTATGATTTCTTGCTCCATCCCTTGATATTGTCTAGAATCTCAACGACATAACTAATAGCACAGCTATATAGTGATATATTATTTACACAGCTACACAGCATAACTTTGGTCTTTGGTTGCTGATTTCACAAATTTGGTTTTTAATTCCTTTAAAGCTCATAGGTATGGTAGATGGTAAAGAAAGGAACACAATCTCTGACTTGAGATAGCTTTGAATGCATTCTCTCCCCTCTACTCATGTTCTATGGCTTCAAACACGTTTCTTAGTCTTTCTGAGCTCAGTTTTATTCTCTCAATAGACTATTGTAAACAAAATATGACAAAATTAATACATTTAAGTTGTGGTGTGTGTGTGTGTGTGTGCATGCCATGTTTGGGGTACAGTAAATATTTTTGCCTCATCTATTCATCCAAGCAAACTAATCAGATCTGCTTTGGGAACTTGTTAATGGGTGAATGGGCCAAAATGAAAAGTTGCAGTTCCGTTACAGAGATCATGCTTAGCATGAGTAAGGCCCTAGATTTGATATCCAATGTAGGCAGAGTTTCTCTATGTCTGGGCAGCTGCTCCCAAATAACTACAAAGATGCTTAATATTAATTATAAAACTCAGCCAATAGCTCAGGCTTGTTACTAGGTAACTCTTACATTTTAAATTAGCCCATATTTCTTATCTACCCTCTACCATGTGGTGTTAACTTCTTTCTGACTCTGCCTTTCCTCTTTCCAGTGTCCTTAGTCTGATTTTCTCACCTAACCTTATCTTGTCCAGCTACTGGCCAGTCTGCTCTTTATTAACCAATGTGAGTAATACATATTTACAGTGTAAAAAGATTGTTCCACAGCATTCCAATGCCAAAAGAAAAAAGTGTGTGTGTGTGTGTGGGGGGGAATAGGGGACAGCAGAAAGGGGGAAATCAGACACAAGAATATGTATGTACCCTATTCCTACACAGTAGTTGGGTCTGGTGCTCTGACAGTGACAACTGACTTGATAGACAGTCAAAGGGTGGGACTGGAGAGATGACTCAGTGGCTAGGAGCACTTACTGCTCTTAAGGAGGAACAGGGGTACAATTCTGAGCACCCACATGACAGCTCATGAATGTCAGCTCCAGATGAGCAAACACACTCCCTGGCTTCCATGGGCACCAGGAAGGCACATATTATACAAACATGCTTCCAGGATAATACTCATATACATAAAAATAGAACTAGATGAACCTTAAAAAAAAAAAGAAAAGATACAAAGGATTGGCTACTAAACTCCCAATTTTTTGGTGTGGATTCTATGACTCAATATTTGTCCAAAATAGAGGAGCCTTCCACTCATAAGGACAGTATGACATCATCTAGCCGCCAAGGAAACAAGACATGTAAAAAATGAGGTAACACCATGGCCACATGGCAATACATAAACTAAAAGAAATGGGTTAATTTATGTTGTAAGAGTGTGGTGGGAAGTTCCTGTTCTGTCTAGTCCCGTAGCTCTTTAGTCCCAAATAAACACACAGAGGCTTATATTAACTATGAACTGCTTGGCCTATTGCTCGGGCTTATTACTAACTAACTCTTACAACTTAAAATTAACCCAAAATTCTTATCTATGTTTAGCCTTGTGGCTTGGTATATTTTCTCAGTTTGGCATTCTCATCTTGCTCCCTTTGCATCTGGCTGGCAACTGTGTCTCTGCCTTTCCTCTTCCTAGAATTCTCCTAGTCTGGTAGCCCCACCTATACTTCCTGCCTAGCTATTGGCCAATCAGAATTTTATTAAACCAATATGAGTAACAAATCTTTACAGAGAACAAGAGCATTATCCCACATCATAAAAGCCCATTAGTAATAAGCCTGAGCCACCAGCCAAACATCTGTAATTAATACTAAGCCTCTGGGACTGTCAGGCAGGACAATGCTCCAGCTACATTTCGTTTCTTGTGCAAACAAAAACAAAACCACGTCTCCAAAACAATGCATCTTTTAAGTTTTAGTTTACAAATACATTTTTTGACTTCTGTTTTAGAGTTAAGATGTTTGGGTTGGTATATTTTACCAATCTTTCTTTTAACCCCATGTCTCCCAGCAGCTGTCTTGGGTCCCACTCTTAGAAAGCCCTGATGTGGTCCTTCATGGATTGTGCTCTTCTTTGAGATGTCTACTTTGGAGCCTACAGCCCACTTTACTAGCCCCTGCTTTACATATCAAGACCCCAAATTACCTGTCCAATGTCCCAGAGCTGCTTCTGGATCCTGAGCCAGCCTCTCTCCACACTCTGTCTGCCCTGTGGGCGGCTACACACAAGGTTATGTCACCAGACTGAACCCTGACATTACTTATAGGCTCTTGTTGTCTCAGATACACAGCTTGCTTACGAAATTAAAGCCTGCATGCTGATAACCATGTGTTCCCAGCTACTGACCATCTAATTTCCACATACTACCAGTTGCTGTGGGGATGGGGGTGGATGGCTGTCTTCTAGACCATTGGATCAGGTATGAATGCCATGTTGACACTACAGAGGCCCTTAGATTCACTATATTCTCAGAATAATGATGAAAACATGCCCACTATGATAACTCCATGTCCAAAGCAGAGAAGTAAGAGGCAGCAGTCCGATTCCTGGAAATCTAGTCGCTTCTTTGTGAAAAGCTGTGCTGACAGCTTATACATCACTCCCTCATGTAACTGAGTCCTACTGAAAGCAGATCCAGATCCCAGATGCCACTTCGTCTCATAATGAAAGACCCGGAGAGCATGGAACCTCTAGCTCCCACTCAGGAAAGGCGCCCCCCACAAATCACTCACGAGAAGCCGTCTTGATGCAAAAGTATGAGGTCTTTTATATTACAAGTGCACTGGGGTCAACAGCCATAAGCCACACAGGGGTGAAGGGCTGAGGACCCTGGGTACAGAATTGAGACAGCTTTTTTATAGGATTACAATAAAGCCCTCACATCTTAAAGCAATCATCTCATAGCATCCAGTACGGACCAATCAATTTAAACTATCCAAGCCCGAGCTTAGCCCTGGAAGTCTGCATTTGTGGGGGCTCCTGGGTAGGGTGACAAAGCACATTTCCTGTGTTCACTCACTCACAGGTGCTGTTGTAAACAACCCTGTCATAAACAACAAAGAATGTGACCTTTTTGCCTACTTACTGCCAGGGGACAGGATCTGGGATTTAAACTTCTAGCTTCCTGGGGTCAGTGGAGAGTGAGGATAAATTTTTCCAACCTTACAATAGCCACTTCGTCTCATAATGGAATTCTAGTGGAAACCAGCCCACAGACCACAGGTCCTCTCTTAGCCGAATCCAAGTGAAAGCCAGACCCCACCATGCATGGCTGACTTTGTTTCCTCACTACACCTGGCTGTTATACAAACGGAACTACAGGTGCACTTCACAGATCTTTTCTTTATCACCTCCTTCCCACTCTTCATGTCTGCTAGATGGGCTCACCAGAGTAACACCTCAACTGCCACATGCACCACTCCCAATCATCAAGGAAAATGGCAGATTGACCCAATTCCATAACAACATCAGGGTTACCTCTTTGGTGGGTAGGGAGATGATAAAAGCAAGAGACTAAAATTGGCTAGGCAGTTTATGGTCAGAAGAGCCCCCACCAAAAGTAGCCAGTTTTGGCAGGGCAGTGGTAGCACATGCCTTTAATCCCAGCACTCAGGAGGCAGAGGCAGGAGGATCTCTGTGAGTTGGAGGCCAGCTTGGTTTACAGAGTGAGTTCCAGGACAGGCTCCAAAGTTACACAGAGAAATCCTGTCCCAAAACAACAACAACAACAACAACAACAACAACAAAAGAGTCAGTTTCTCTCTCAACTAAATGCCAGAAATGTAATTGTGCCTCTTGGCAGCCTCATCCTTGGTGGAGCCAAAGATTCTAGGAATGTTTTGAGGGCTCTGATCTCTAATTTTGTTCCTAAATGAGTCTATGTTTACCTTTAAGCAATGGTTCTCAACCTGAGACCCCGTTGACCTTACAGGTGTCAACTAAGACCATTGGAAACACAGATATTTACATCAGGATTCATAAAAGTAGACAAATTACAATTATGAAGTAGCAAGGAAAATAAAGTTATAGCAGGGGGTCTCCATGACATCAGGTAGATTGAGAACCACTGCTCTACAGAGTGAGGCATGCTAGAGAGGCAGTAAAGGCCTGTTAAAAGAAACTTCTGGTTAAGAAAACAGGTTCTCTGACCTAACATCCCAGTTGGGCCAGTTCAATCAGCTTGGCCAAAGGCCATCCCTAGGAAAGTGGGACAACCTTAAGATACAAGCTGGAGGTAAAATAATTAGCTCCCTGTGTTAGGGACCCTCCCCCTGAGGCTCATTGAGATTCCTGTCATCATATAATCCTGAGTCACTTATAACAATGATTTACTGTTCCTAGAGACTCTAGAAAGTTAAAATATGCTGTCAGAGTTTGAAAACAAAAAAGAAAATGTCTAATAAACAGGGAAGAAATGTGAGAAATGTTTTGTTCCCATCAAAGGTGTCTAGCCTGTAAACCTCCCCCAACTTGTGAAGCTACTGAGTACATGGCTATTTGCCCAACCCCTGGACATTCTTGAGACTTGACCCCCTAGCATATCCTCCCCTTCCCACTAATTATGAATTAGCCAATTGCGTCAGATAGTGAGGTTGAAAGCGATGGAAAGCGACACAATCACCACATGCATTAGATTAACTAAATGAACTTCCTACGCCGTGTTTATTCACCTGGTTTGGGTTATGCACACCCTTATTACAAATGGAATTCTTCTGTAGCCCAAGTAACCTTGTCTGCTTACTTAGCTATGTTCATGTTTCTTTCTGAGATACTGAGAATATCCTTTTTCAACACTGGACAAACAGTGTAGCTGAAAGAGCAAATGACCCACTTCAGTGAAAGATCCTGCCTCAATACCTATATTTCTGCCACAGTTGCTATTTTCCAGTGTAGACCTGCATAAGGGAAATCTACTGTAGTAACTGTGTCACGGACTTAGTATCACTCCTGATACTGAAAGACCCGCAGAGCATGGACCTTCACGCTCCCACCCAAGAAAGGCGACACCCCAAATCACTCATGAGAAGTGGTCTTGATGTAAAAGCATGAGGACTTTGATATTCCAAGTGCACTGGGATCCACAGCCATACGCCACACAGGAGTAGAGGACTGAGGACTCTGAGTACAGAATTTAGACAGCTTTTATAGGATTACAACAAAGTCCACGCATCTTAAACTAATCATCTCATAGCATCCAGAGCCCGCATGGTGCGGACCAATCAATTTAAACCATCCAAGCCCGTGCTTTATAGACCAATCAGTTTTCTATAGCCCTGGAGGTCTGCATTTGTGTGGGCTCCTAGGTGGGGTGACAAATGGCAGTTAGGTTAGGTCACTGGGACAGGGGTTTCACAAGCAGTTTACAAAGTCAGGTAAGTGGCAAGGAGTGTCTGGCTGAGGGCAGGGTCTGGAATTTAAGGTATTTAGTATTTTTAAACTTCTAGCTTCCTAGGGTCAGGATGAATTTTTCCATCCTCACCATACATACATACATACATACATACATACATACATACATACATATATACATTCTGAAGCACAGAGAAAGAATCTGTATCTTCCTCTTTTATCTTCCATGTTCTCAAAGCCAACACCATACGGACACTGCCAAGTTAGTTTGCCAGTTTGGGGTGGACCCTGGCCTCCTTAGATCACATTGGCTTTGTGTACAGCTGCTTTCTAGGCACAGAGAACTCCTTACACCAACAGTTGGCAACCTTCCTAATGGAACACCCTTTAATTCAGTTCCTAAAGTTGTGGTGACCCCAATCATAAAATTATTTTCATTGCTACTTCATAACTGCAATTTTGCTTCTGTTAGGAATTGTAATCTAAATATCTGATATGCAGAATGGTCTTAGGCAACCTCTGTGGAAAGGTTATTTGACTCCCACAGGGGTCATGACAGGCAGGTTGAGAACTCTACCTTAGGGCTTTACCTTCCCTTGTTGGAAGCCCTTCTGGGTGGGGTCTAGCTCTGAGTGCATCCTCCCATTTGTCTCAGTTCACAGGAGGCTTGCCTTACCTGAGCTCATCTCCTTAACAATTGCAGCCTGTCATCCAGCACTCACCCTGGCGGTACCATCAGACTTCCCAGTGCTCTTTTATCCTCCAAACCACACTTTATTTTCCTTTCTTCCTCACTTGCTCTCCCAGTGTAAACCTACACAAGGAAAAGCAGTAACAATCATGCTCACACTCAGCATCAGGAAATTCCCTCCACCAGAGAAATTAGTCCATTAACTTTTAATTTAACCTTAGGCAGGTTCTTAGTGCCAGGGCAGGAAACTGCCAGATCCCCCCCCCCCCACCATGCACACACCATGTCACAGGAATGACCTCCAGCCCAGCTGCTGTTGAAGTTCTTGCTCCCCTTTGAAACCTTTCTTTGAAACGTTTCTCTCAACACTGCTGTCTTCCATGCTCCTACTTCATATGGCTTACAGCATTCAACTTCTTTTCTAGTCCAAAGTTCCAAAGTCTTCCACGGTCCCCAAAACAAACAAACAACACACACACACACACACACACACACACACACACACACACACACACAAAAAAAAAAAAAAAAACCTACATGGCAGTTCTTTAAGGCAACACCCACCACAGCAAGTTAAGGTAAAGCGTTTATGCTGATCCACAGTTCAAGGGCCAGCCTGATTTATCATGACAGGGAAGTCAAAATGGCAGAGCTTGAGGTGTCAGGTCACATGACATCCCAAACAGGAAGCAGAGTGTGATGGCTGCTGCTGCTGCGGCTCCACTCCTGCTCCCCTTCATATAGTCTAGGGTCCCACTGTGGTATGTCTTTCCACATCAGTCAACTTAAGATAATTCCCCAGAGGCCCATTTCCCCAAGTGATTCTAGGTTCTGCCAGGTTTATTAGCACTAACTACCGCAGGCAATCTACATTCATAGGTATCATCTCTTACAAGTTCAGGGAATGTGAGGGAGTTAGATACATTTTCCCCACTCTACTTCCTCATCTATAAAGCGAGGAAAATAAGTTCTGTGGGTAGCTGTGAGCTTGCATCTACTTGATTCCAGATGCTGTCAAATTAACAACCAAGATTGGCGTCACACTTCCACGTCTCCATTTAATCACAAAGCAGCCAGAAGGGAAAGTTATACAAAGCCAGGCTGTGAGGATTGCCACAGCTTCCATGTCTCCTCAGGAGCACCACCCTCCAAAGAACTCTCATGTGTTCAGCTATCAGAAGCTCTTATGAATCCTTGGCCATTGGTGATTAATTCACAAAAGGTTGGAAAGCAGGGCTTCAAGTCCCAACCAACACTCTAGTGATAGCCTTGGTCTTTCTTTCTGGCGTTGTGGTCCAAGGCTCTGAAACAACCCAAGTAGAAACAAGAAATTTCTACAAAGCAAGATTTAATACAGGACATAAAAAAAAGGAAAAAAAGTGGGTGGTGTGGTGCTGATCCATTCAGGCCACGGGACAGACTCAGGAGCTGAACTTGCTGGCTGAAACAAGTATAGTTACATTTTTCCACCAATCAGGACTCAAGGATAGGGGATTTCCCTAAATATTCTTTCTTTGTCAATTGACATACAATGCAAGCTTTTAAGTCCAGCCAATCAGATTCATTTGTTCTTTCTGTTGTTAGGAACAGCCATCATGTTTCTAGAGAACGAAATATGTTTTCTTAGGGATTGGGAACCTGAACTTTGTTTCGCCCTACAGGTAAAATGGTGTCTGAAGTCAAAATGACAGTACGAAGGAGGGGTAATTTTTTATATATATAATTTTTAAATTTTAAATTAGAAACAGGCTTTTTTTTACATATAAATCTCATTTCCTGTACCCTCCGGTCTTCCCCTATTTCCCCCACAAACCCCCATTCCATCCCCTTTGTGCTCCCCATGGAGGGGAGGCCTTCCATGGGGAGTCTTCAAAGTCTGTCATATCATTTGGAGCACGTGTCTAGACTGAGGGAGTATCCCTCTATTTGGAATGGGCTCCAAAAGTCCATTCCTATACTAGGGATAAATACTGATCCATTACCAGAGACCCCATAGACTGCCTAGTCCTCCCAACTAACACCACAGTCAGGGAATCTGGGCATTTTTTTGCCTATTCCCAACATTGGTGACCAATGTTAATCCCACTGGTAGAGAATAAGATCACTACTACAAGCCCGACTGTGGTGGTGCATGCTTTTAATCCCAGCACTTGGGAGGCAGACACAGATGGATCTCTTGAGTTCAAGACCAGCCTGGTCTACAAAGAGTTTCAGGACAGCTAAGGTACACAGAGGAAAAAAAAATCACTACCACAATCTTGGAGCCAAATATGAAGCAAGCTTTATTTTAATACTGGCCAGGATGATGGACTCTGGCCAGGACCACCCCAAGGTTCCCAGGAAATGGTCCTAAGTCACATCTTGCAGAGGTTTTGCAGGCCCTCACCCAGTCTCCTGCTTTATCAGCCATGACAGGCTGCAGAAAAGACCCAGCAAGATGTAGACCTCGACTCAGCAACACGTGTGAGCTTCCTGAGCTAGCCTGACCTCCTAGTCACTAGGAAGCCAGATACATCTCCGTGGCCAGGACATAATCAGAAGTTAGCTGGTGGGCTCTGAATATGCTTTACGGAAACATTGACAGAGCACAGCAACCGCCCTGTGAGGGCCAATAGGCCATAGCAACCAGTTGACCAATTGACACAGGATGGGTCACCCAAGCCCAGAAGTGCACCAATCCTGAGACTGTTGCAGACCCCAGACACCCCCCTTGCTCCACCCCAATAAAGTTTCTGCTGCTTGGTCCCTAGCTGTGTGGGACGGTTGGAGGAAAATCATTAATAAAAGACTCTGCCTTTACATTGGATTGAGTCTCTTTGTGATTTTGGCGTTCAGAATTTGGGCACAACAGTTTAAAAAGAAAACTACACAAGGCCACCAAATTTCCCATCAGGTCCAATCAGGAGCAAACATAAATCCTGACACACTTCTTGCCTGTGTACTCCCTGCCTGAACCAATCAGGAGCAAGCATACATCCTGCCATATTTCCTACCCACATACCTCCCACCTACATGTGATCAAGCTCATTTGGTGTAGTTGGGTTAAACAAATTTGTTTAGGGGAGTGAAAAATGTGGCTTGTTATTTCTCATAAACAATAGCCTCCAGCATTTCAGGCAGCATCTGTCCTTGGGCAAGGGGCTTACAGTTAAAAGACATTTTTATTTCATGGATCTCTTAGGCACAGAAACTAAAACTTAAAACCTAACTTTTGGCTCTCACACCAGTACCATCCTATTTAGTCGTCTACCAGTCATGCCACTAACATACAAAAGTCACTCATAGCTTGAGATATTCCAACAGTTTTAAGGGTGCTACACTAGGAAATAGCACGAATACCAAATATACAAATATAAATTCTAATAAATCATTCATTATGCCACAATTTGTCAAATCAAATTCATTATATACTCAGATACTCATTATCAAAACCTTTTCTTATTAAAGCAACAAATAAATTAGTGAATGAATATATCGGTGATAGCTTGTCTTTCCCCATAATTAAGCAAAATTGTGAGAAGTGAAACTCTTTTAACATAGTGTCTGTGAACATATTTCATTCTTCCTGTTGTCTCTCTTTTCTTCTCACAGATTTGTTGACCTTTGCATTCTCTTATATTTGAGCTGTGAGTCTAGCCTTTAACAGCTGAGCCATCTCTCCAGTCTGGCCTTTGCATCCTCTTCTTTAGAATACCTATAGAAACATGTGGTTGTCCTTCATCTAGGAAGGACCTCTTCACTAGTTCCCACCAAAGGGACGCAAGAAGAAATGACATAGTTACCTCCAGGTCTAGCCACAAAACATTTAAGATCCTCTCTCACTGCATGTCCATCTTTATTGCAGTGTTACACACAGTAGCCAGGATATGGAATCATCAAAAGAAAATGTAGTGCTCAAACAAACTGGAATTTTATGTGTCCATCAAGATAAAATCATATTTATATGATATTGGAACCATCAGATAGAAGACACTTAGCTATTGGGTCCCTGAATGTTGATGCATAGTAAACTCCCATCCACTTCATCATCAACTGATGCTTTTGCTAAAATTTTTTTGCTAAATTTTGCTAAAATTTCTTTCCAAGGATAGACTAGACAACATCTGCCTCATCTCCTAATATCCCAATGACAAGCCAAAGCATAATTCTGCCTAAGTTCTTCCTGGGAAATCAATTAATTTATTGGGATTCCTTATAAAACCTGGATGATACATTACTTACAGTGGTGTAGTTACTCCTCTGACAACTGGCAACAGCTGAAAAGCCTTAACACACAGTGTTTGAGGGTTCCTGTTGGCCCTGTATATGGAGTTCCTCCAATACCAGTCTTTCCCAGCCTCTACCAACTCTAACCCCTCCCCTAGGCCACATGTAGAATTGCTAGGTGACAGTCAACAGCTGGATACTCAGGCAAGAATCTTATGCCTTACTTTACCCCTCTGGGGTGTGGGGTGGGGTGCAGGGGAGTGAGGTGGAGGTAGGGATGTAAACCATCTCTTTTGCAAGGACGACACAACTGAATGCCCCAAATTGCTCGACTCACAACAAATGCATATTGAACTATATGAATAAGAATTAATTATTGTCATGTATCATGATATATGCTTGTAATCTCAGCACTTGGGAGGCTGAGGCAGGAGGATTATGAGTTCAAGGTCTACTTGAGCTACAAAGCAAAACTCTATTTTTTGCAAGAAGAGAAAAGAGGAGGGAAGTGGAGGGAAGGGGAAAGGGGGGAAGGAGGAGAAGCAGAGGAGAGGGGAGGGGAGAAGAGAAGAGGAGGATACCCAGTCATTATCTCTAATCCGTACGGGATTAGAAGCAGCAGTTGACCACTGGGCTCCTGCACTGTTCACACTTCCTCCTGACATTGACCCACACTGGGGCTTGCTCAGTGTCAACCCACAAAAAGACTATGGAGTTATAGCTTTTCATGCCCTTTAGGCATCTTATTCTAGTAACTGGCTCTTCTTCCTGCATCTGAATTCCATTTCTGTGTTCACAGATTAGTTCTGATTTGTAGTGTTTAGTTTGATTGAGCCTCGAGTTCCTAGAATGTAAGAACTTGGTTTACAGCCAGGCAGTTGGCACATGCCTTCAATATCAGCATTCAGGAGGCAGAGGCAGGAGGATCTCTGTGAGTTCAAGGACAGCCTGGTCTACAGAGCGAGTTCCAGGACAACCAGCGTTGTTACACAGAAAAACCTTGTCTCAAAAAAAAAAAAAAAAAAAAAAAAAAGAAAGAAAGAAAGAAAAAGAAAAGAAAAGAAAAGAAAAAGAGAAAAAAAGAAAGGAAAAGAAAAGAATTTTCTTTGCTTGTCCAATTAAGTCAATGACTTTCTGGCCTTATATTTTATGAGATATGGCTGTATATACTACTGTGTCTGGTCGGCATGCATACATTATTTTATTGTGCTAAATAAATACTTCAAATACCTTAGTTTTGAGTTTTGATGACTCTGTGGGCAAGTTTCCAAAGAGCTCACTTTCCCCTAGTGTAACATGTCTCTTTGATCAAATTTTACATCTTTTCTTCAGCCAGGCATGTTGGCACACACCTAATCACAGCACTCAAGAGGTAATGGCAGGAAGATCTCTGTGATTTTGAGGCCAGGCTGGCTTACATGAGTTCCATAACAGCCAGGGCTATGGAGAAAGATCGTATCTCAAGAGATCAAACAAATAAACTTACTGAGTTTAAGCACATTAGAAAACAGGATCAAACCAAGGATGCCTGCACAGTTCAATAAAGATAGTTCAATACATGCCAGGCATTGTGCTATAAATTAAAAAAAAAGATTTATTTATTTTATATGGATTGGCATTTTCCCTGTCTGTGAGAGGGTGCTGGATTTCCTGGAACTGGAGCTGCTATGGGAATTGAACCCAGGTCCTCTGGAAGAGCAGTCAGTGTTCTTAACCACTGAGCCATCTCCCCAGCCCATATACATTTTATATACTTATGCAAGCATTGAATCATTTTTTTTTTTTGCAGAGTAGGAAACTGGTCAGTAACAGTATCAATTAGGGTGGATCCAGTTTCAAGAAATGAAAACTTACAGACAGTGGCTAACACTACAACTTCTAAAAAGTTAATGGAAAAAAAGAAACCAAAAAAAAAAAAAAAAAAACCCCTGAAGATCTTGGGTCCACAGATTCCAAATCATCAGTGGGAATGGGGGAGAAGTTTTGCATTATAAGCAACCAAACACGATGTCGGTGCCTGTCTGCAGACCATACTTTGAGAAGTGGCTGCTTAACCACAGGACACTTACTGCTTACCTAATGATAGGCTTGAAAGTGGGTGGTTCCAGGAATCATTCATCAGCTCCACAATTTCCTCCAGGACCAGGGTGCTTTTCATCTTTCTGATGTGCATCACAAGAAGCTTACTCTGTGATCTTGGGCTGTTTCTTTGGTCACAAGATGTCCATTGAGCTTCAAGCCATCACATACCGATGTGTCTACAAACATGATTTCCTTCTCTGAGACTGGACACATTGCCAGCTGACAAACAAAGAAAGGAAGAGATGGGGTAGATGTAAATGGAGGTAGGAGTAGAGGGTAAAAGCACTTAAGCTTGTAGGGAGGCAGTACACAGTGTCTGCCAGAGCTGAGAAACAGCTAGGATTCAAATCAGACTGGGTTTGAAAGTAGCTCAGTTCCGTGTGTTGGGTTAACAATAGCTGAGGTAATCTGAAATAATCTCAGCAGACGGGTTGAGATTATGTTGTCCTTCGAACTCTCTGATGACTTGTTCTGTACCAATTTGAAGAATGCATGAAGTATAAAAAAGGAAATGAGTCTGTTTCAAACCCAGATATATGCTGCCCTGAGGCTCCTTTACCTCATCTACATACTGTCCATCCTGCTTTCCTGCTTCCTCCATGTCTGGCCAGCTGGCCCCTCTTTTCTCTCTGCCCACCAGCTCTGCCTATTCTTCCTCTGCCTAGCTTTTGGCCATTCAACATTTTAATAAACCAATCAGGTACCTTAGGCTGGCACAGCAACATATCTTTACATAATTAAACAAATGCAACACATCTTTACATAGCTAAACAAATATTCTATTCCATGACATTTCCCACTTTTAGTCTAAATAAAAAGGAAAGGTTTTAACTTTAACATAATAAAACTACTTATAATAAAAACAGTTATCAAGTAAGATTTACATTTACAATATCCAGGTCCTTTTGCATTGAGCAAATATGGAGAACTCACTCTATTATCTACCCTATCTTGATGAGTCCAAATCTCTGTACCTAATTTGCCTTCTAGCATAACTAAGGGAAACTGTAACTACAAGTAGCTAGTCTCCAACTCCATCCATGATCCAAGAAGGATATACTATTAGCTGATTAAACTTCCAAAACTATAGAAATGACAAACATGTCATCTGCCTGGACAGTCACCCAAGGTTCCCTGCAACACTGGGGCATCCATCTTCACCCTACAGGCCTAGAATATCTGACAGACTTTTCCATGAAGCAGGAATTTTGACTGTCCTTCCTTGTCTTGGCAAAGTTTGACAGTCTCTTCCTTTTGTGCATTACAAGGCCAATTTGGACACCATACCATTGTGCCCATCCTTCTTTTATGAAGTAGATTGCTGCTGTCAGGAGTTCTTTGTTTTCTTGAGACAGTGTTTCTCTAGCTATCCTGGAACTAGCTCCACAGACCTGGAACTAGCTGGCCTCAAACTCACAGAGATCCTCCTGTCTCTGCCTTCCAAATGCTAGGATTAAAAAGGTATATACTACCACCACCCAGCTCTTTAGGTCTTTTAACTGTTTGAAGATTACCTATCTATCTAAAATATATCTGTTTAACCTTGAAACATACCTAATATGACTGTAAGTTTGGTTATTCTAGATGACTAACTACTATCCTGCATTTCTTAATTATACATTACATTTTTTAAATGAGCTACATAAGACAATACCCCAAACAAAAGTAGAATTATACATACAGTATAACAAAAATAACTTTAAATTTGTGTCAATATACCAAAATCCATGTAAAAATTTTGAGGTTAATAGTTGTCTTTTAATTCTGAATTCCTGTATCTTCCCATAAACAATGACAAGCATCCATTACCCACTGAATGACCAAGAAACACCCACTCCACCTCTTGGGAATGTTGGTGTTGTTTACCCTAAATTGCTTCCTGTTGTCTGTTGGGGGTGGGGTGGGAGTGATAGCATCTTCAGAGAACCCTGGAAAAATTGAGATAATGATCAAGTCCTGGGAAAACTAATAGTAATATTTGTTGTGCATATAACTGTTTCCATGTAGAGGGATCAGTATATATGTCACTTGCAATTTTTCTTGGTTCATTTCTTTATGTGTATAGCCAACATTTTCATAAGGTCTCCCTGATTAAACCTGATCTCTATTAATCTTGAAAGAATCCACAGCCTTTCATTTCCTGTGGAAACAAAAGTATAAGCTTTCCCTCAATGCAATACATTTTCTGAATTCCATTTTAAAGTTAAGACAGCCCAAATTATCCAGGCTGGTTTAGTTCAGCAATCCCTTTTTACAGTCAAATGTCTCTCAGCAGCAGTCATTCTCTCATTAGCATTCAAATAATTCAAAGTCAACGCAACACCACACAGGATCCAGACTCCCTATGTGTTTCCCATCTTTACTCTCTCTTTAAAGATTTTATCATTTTAAAACTATTTCTTCTTATGACTATAACCATTTTCTTTTCTTTCTTAAGCACCCACACACATTTTTAAACACACTGTAACTTATTTAGAGGCTTTTCTGTCTATATCTGCTTTATTGTGCATCTATAGAATTCTCTGACTCTGTAAGCCAAACACTAAACTCAACACAAGGCTTTGCACTGGTGGCTGACTCTGTCCCACTCGGGTCATGACTGACAGCTGCATTTAACTGATAGCTGCATTTAACTGCCCCAGCTCAAAGACGTTGGTATCTGCACTATGGTAGGCAATTTTACTTGGCTTGTTGTTTCTACTGAACTTGCAGGCTGCTCAAGTGCTACACAGCAGTGCCTTTTAAGGAGCCATATTCATTTTTTTGTTTGTTTGTTTCTCTTCCCCCACCCTCTTCTCTCCAGCTTCCTCAGGCTGGATGTGGAAATTTGGGCACCATGATGGGTTCCAATTGGGATACTTGGTCCCTAGCTTGTGATGCTGTTTGCCTAGATTTAGAAGGTGTGGCCTTGCTGGAGGACCTATGTCATTGTGTGGTGATATATTATTTATGATTTAATAAAGATTGTCTGATGTATCAGAATGCAAAGCCAGCCAACCTATTTAGCTATAGGAACTAGACAGCAGTGGTGGTACACACCTTTAATCCCAGGACTCCGGAGACACAGGTAGATGGATCTTTGTTAGTTCAAGGCCACACTGTGCTACACAAAAGTGATCCAGTCTAAAAGAGAAACAGCTCACACAATAGTGATCTCAGCACTTGGGATACCATGCCTTTAATTCCCGGATTTGAGAGATATAAAAGGAAGAAGCAAAGGGTCTCATGTGAGATTTGTTCTCCAGCCATGCTGAGGACAGGACAGCCCTTTCAGCCTGAGGTAGAGGTGAGAACTAATGACTGGTTTCTTTGCTTTTCTGATCTTCAGCATGAAGCTTAAACCCCAATATCTGTCTTTGGGTCTTTTACTAATTGTGTCACATCACTGAGAATAAGCTTTGAAAGCTTAAGACCTTGCTCTAGTCCTAGTGTGTTCTATTTATTTCCTGATCATGGTTCAAGATATAAGCTCTCAGTTTTCAGCTCCTGTCTCCATGCCTCTGTTCTCCCATCCTGGACACTTATCCTCTAGAACCATAAGCCTGAATAAACTCTTTCTTCTATAAGTTGCCTTGGTCATGGTGTTTTAGCACAGTAATAGAAAACTAACTACTACATCCTCCCTCAGAAGCCATCAACTTCCAATAACTCCTCAGATAGGGGTAGGGCCTCAGGAACCCCCCCCCAGACCTGTTATACCCTTGGCTGGCTTGAACTGCAGTTGCTGTGGGTTTATGTGCACACCAGATATGCCATATCCAGCAGACCGTATTGCACACCTCTCCTTCTTGTTCTCCAGCTCTCACACAGTACTACCCCTGCTTCCATGATGTTCCTTAAGACTTAGATGGGGGCAGACTGGTTCAAATGTCCCATCTGTGGCTGAACACTCACAGTCACTGATTCTATTTCTAAGACAGGGTCTCTCACCTGGATGGTGGTGGCACCTGCCTTTAATCCCAGCACCTGGGAGGTTTATTTTATTTTATTTTTCTGAGACAGGGTTTCCCTGTGTAGCTTTGGCTGTTCCAGAATTTGCTCTGTAGACCAGACTGAGCACAAACACACAGAGCTCTGCCTGCTTCTGTATCCCAAGTCCTAGGATTAAAGGAGTTTTCCTTTTTTTTCTCTCTCTCTTTTCTTTCCTTTTCTCCTTCCTTCCTTCCTTCCTTCCTTCCTTCCTTCCTTCCTTCCTTCCTTCCTTCCTTCCTTCCAAGACAGTTTTTCTACATATCCCTGGCTATTCTGGAACTCACTAAGTAGACCATGCTTGTCTCCAGCTCACAGATATCCACATGCTTCTGCCTCCTGAATACTGGGATTAACTGTGCCCAGTGTAATTTTCAATATTATTATTTTAGATAATTCAATATTGTTATTTACTATTTTAATTTTCTTTATCAATATAGACTTTTTAATATACAAATTTAGATATCGTGTGTGTGTGTGTGTGTGTGTGTGTGTGTGTGTGTGTGTGTGTGTGTGTGTTTTATAGAAAGAACCCTTAATAGCTGGGCAGTGGTGGTGTACACTTTTAATCCCAGCACTTGGAAGACGGAGGCAGGCAGATCTCTGGGAGTTCAAGGCCGGCCTGGTCCATAGAACTAGTTCCAGGATAGCCAAAGCTGTTATAAAGAGAAACCCTGTCTTGAAACACCAAAAAGAAAAAAAAAAAAAAAAAAAAACCAAAAAACAAAACAAAACACAAAAACCCTTTATATTGGACACTAACATGTAAGGTGACAACTATTATCACCCAGGCACACCTTGGCCCCACCCATTGGGAACCTGGCACAGTGTGTCATCCCTCTACACATGGCAAGCAGTACCCTGACTCCACATAGGTGCAAAGGTCCCTTTAAGGGACAAGCTTGCCCACTGCTCTCTTTCCACCGTTTCTCTGAGGAGGTAGGTCTCTGACTCTCTCTTTTTCTCTCTCCCTCCCCTTTCCCAGTTCCTTCCCCTTCTCCAGTAAAGCTTCCCATGTAACCTCTGTCTGCCTGGTGTGTTTGTCCTGCCATGGGATTTACGAAGGTTCCCCTCAAGTCACATATCATAACAACACTATAACTCAAAACACCAGATCACTGACTTATAGTTATTTCAAATGGAGAGAAAAAAAATGAGACTATGTCCAAAAATGGAAGAGAATGTTTGCACAGTAGGACAACTACTGCTTTTACATTATCCTCCATGCTAGTATTTCACCTTTTTCCTCTGGGGACATTTAAATGGGTTGAATCTGCTAATAGAAGCAAAGTTTGAAATCCTTAGGTTAGCTTGAATTTGAAATTTGCATAATTCAAAATGCATGGTAAATCCTTCTGCTATGGCTCCTTATGAAGACCAATAGGAAGATGTTCAACTAACACACTTATGGAGAATAGCAGCAAGTACGGGGCCGTGCTAACATATCTACCTAATAGCAATCCAAAGGAATATTCACGTAACTTCCCAATACCAACAGGTTGCTCAGAGTAGATCAAAATAGAAACAAACCCCCCACCTCCACCCCATCCCCCCACCCTGCCTTGAGCTTCTAAATAATGTGCTTTTTGTCTCACCAATCAAGCTCTGAAAGAATGTTATGACTTTGTGTTTTTATGCTTTCCTTCTCTTTAGATGCCATTTATATGCATACAGGTGTTGCCTCTTGTGAGATATTGGTGTTCTGGTTTGCCTCTGGGCTAAACTAACTGGGAATGAACTTGCAAGTGCCAGGTACTCAAGTCTTATCTGCTACAAGATCTGGGCCCCAAGGGTAAAACTAAAATAAGCTCATGTTGCAGAACACAGACAAGGATGGTGAACAGGTGCTGTAGTGTAGATAATGAGACCTAGATGGTTCCTTTGTGTTTCATCCAAGTACCAAAATTTAGTATGTTATTTAAAAATTGCTAGAAAAGGATCTCCTAGGTTCTTTCGTTTGTATCCTGGTGGTTTCCAAGTTGGGAATGAAATTTTCTTTTTTTTTTTTTCTTTCTTTCTTTCTTTCTTTCTTTCTTTCTTTCTTTCTTTCTTTCTTTTGTTTTTGTTTTTTTTTTGTTTTGTTTTTTTTCAAGACAGGGTTTCTCTGTGTAGCTTTGGGGGCTGTCTTGAAACTCGCTCGGTAGACCAGGCTGGCCTTGAACTCACAGAGATCTCCCTGCCTCTGCCTCCCGAGTGCTGGGATTAAAGGCATGTGCCACTGACGTCAGGTGGGAATGAAATTTTCAAAAGGTGAGAAAAACGGAGAGACTGTTAGAGAAGACAAGTCCAGAAAGCAATTTTGAGAAGAATCTAGCTTGTGCCTATTTATCTATGCCAAGGACAGAGAAGGACCTACAATATATGGAGAATCTTTAATTTATGAGCTGGATATTTTGAGAGTAAGGGAAGATATATTAATAAATGTACAAGGATAGCTAGTATAAATAAGGACTGTCTCTGGCGACAATAATATTGAGTTCCCCATCTCTAAATATGGCATTATTCCAATAACACTAAGAAGATCTTAGCCAATGCAATTGCAGCTTTGCTGCTCCCTTTGTCACATCAAGGCTGATTCAGTTTCCACAACATAATTCACTTGTGTTTTAACATAGGAGACTTTTTGAGTCGTCTCTTTCCCTTGGTTGTCTGCCAGAAGTTGAAAGTACATCTCTTTTGCTGAAGAAACCATAGTTTGAACACACAATTTGCAGGATCCAAGCTGGATCTGACCTGGAAGGCTCCTCCCTGAAGATGAGCTCTCACAGAACTTGAAGTTGATATGCAAGCTGCCAAGGGTGGAAAGACTTATCCAGCTTCGACGCTTATGTACCATACAAGTAACCAACATGACAATATATATTAAAGGTACAATAACAGCACTTCTGTCTTGGTTGTAACCAACAGTTGTCTAATTGTATTTAATGCCTGCTCAACAGGAGGGAAATCGTGCCTGATAGTGTAAAGCTAGCCAACCACCTATGGCTAATAAGATTTTGTACCCTAGAGGAGAATGTACCACTGACATTCTCCTAGACCAATATAATTCTTAGCATCATCTAAATAGTTACCTTATACTCACAGGTAAGAGTAGCTCTCCCCCAGTTGATACATTTACAACACAACCCCTATATATAAGGCCCAGGGAACACTGAGGAAGAAAGGATGGAAATTCTGTTAGAAGATGTCTTCTGTGAAATAAGAATCTTCTATACATGACAGGAAAGGTACACCCATGAAACCTCAACAATATAGCTGCTTCAACAAAACCTGAACAATGACAATACCAGGTAGTACGCTAAAGCAGATGGGGGATATCTCCTGGGGTCCAAGATGAAGAGCTGCAGGCAATTAACAACTCCAGAGAGAGGATTAAGTAGTTTTCTCCAGGGATTACCCAATGGTTATTCAATACCAAGTGGTTAGTCCTAAATGTATATACATACAAGCAACACTAAATAGATTCCCAGGCTGCACTTATAGTTATTAGAATATATACATCCCAATAATAATTAAAGAAAATAAAGTCATAAATTTGAGAGGAGAGGTATGTTTGGAGGGAAAGCAGAGAGGGGGAAACGATGTAGTTATATTTTAATTAAGCAAAAAAAAAATTAAAGTATTGTGTCCAAACCATTCCCAAATTTCATTTTGAGGAGAATACAGAGGCAGAGCTGTTAGCTGTTTCCAAGGAGCAAAGGTGCTCACAAGTAGCCAGACATGTTGTTGCATGCCTGCAATCCCAGAACTTGGGAGGCAGAGGTAAGAGCATCAAGTGTTCAAGGTCATCCTTGCCTGCATGTAGGACAACTGTTTCTGTAACACCATTTAGCTACTGGTTTTCTTGTTCTTCGCAGAGCCAACTGGAGGAGCCTGGTTAGACCACTGGGTTTTAACAGGCTCAACACCCCACTCACCATGGGGCACAAGGGAAGATCTGGATGAAAAATCCATAATTAACCCTACAAAGCATTCTCTCATGCAGAAATAATTGTGACACCATGATGCAGAGCCCAGTCCATGAAACAAAACTGGAGTCTGGAGTGTGAACTTCAACAGGAGGCTGGGTACCAAACGGACATTTGAGGCACTCAAAGGATCCAGAGTGTCTTCCAAGGCTGAATTTTTATAAGGAGCAAATGAGTGCAAAGATACCATGCAGTCACTAAGCCAGGCTTACAAGGAATAACAGGTTCTACTGTAATAGTATAGATCACCAGGCAGAACAAAGTTGAGGAACTGTGAATTGAAAAGTATATGAGAACATGACAAGGCTTTCCACCTTAAGAAACAGCAGGTTGCCGTTTCCTTGAGAGGGAAACAGCTGTTGTACAGATCATTTTTCTCTGTCCTGAGTGTGCCAAGGAGGGTGAGTGTTTATACACATAGAGTGTTTCTTTCCCAGACAAGTATGCTGGCAACATACTTTTTTGTTTTTTTAAAGCAATTTTACTCTGAACAAATATATCTCAGGTTTAATGTGAAATGCATTAAAATATACTTAAACAACCACAAAATAAGTGAGCAAATTATTCTATAATGATGTCCACTTTTCAAAAACTATTTATTTAGCTTATGTGTATTGATGTTTTTCGTGCATGTATGTCTGTGGGAGGATGACACATCCTTTGGAACTGGAGTTACAGGCAGTTGTGAGCTGCCATGTGAGTGCTGGGAATTGAACTTGGGACCTTGGAAGAGCTGCCACTGCTCTTAATCACTGAGCCATCTCTTCAGCTCCATGTTGTTCACTTTTGTGTAATGAATAATTTTTGTCAACCCCATCCTTGCTTTTCATAACAGGGTATATGAGCAAGCAACAGTCAGTGTGCACTCACATTTTTGAATACTCCTAAATGAACTGCAGGATGCCCCTGGAGAAGATTGTAGGTTCTATGTACAGCTGCTTTCAAAAATAAGGTACAAAACAGAACCTTGCAATCTGAGCAGAAATCAGATGGCTCCGGGAGTCCTGTACAAGGTATCCTTCCAGAACTCTGCTGGGCAAATGAACCTCCCACAAAGATGAAGAGTCTGCCCACAGTCAGCCTCAGCAAGGTATTCTGTGCAGCATAACCTTCAGCAGCGCTTGGTGTCTGTGCTGTCCAACAGTTGCTCTTCTCCAAGAGGACCATTGCACATTTGGAATTTGACCACTACAGCAGCAAAACCGTTTTAAGTTTTATTTAACTTCAATTAGCTTAAATTGAAAGACTACTTGATTGGACAATGCAATATAAAAGTTAAAACAACAGAGGGAAAGCAATCAGAAGTCACTTTTGATTCAATGAGAAATCTGGCAATGTTTGGGTGTGAGAGAGAGGGAGGGAGGGAGGGAGGAAGGGAGGGAGGGAGGGAGGGAGGGAGGGAGGGAGGAGAGAGAGAGAGAGAGAGAGAGAGAGAGAGAGAGAGAGAGAGAGAGAGAGAATATGTGCATATGTATGTGAGTTGTAAATGAGTGTGTTACTCAACATTGAACCTAGGACCTCTCATATATTAGGCAAGTGCTAATTACTGAGCTATCTCCCAATTCCTTTTTTTAATTTTTAAAATTTAAATCTGGAGACAGAGTCTTGCCCAGGCTGATCCTGAACTCACTCTGTATCCCAGGCAAGCCTTGAATTTGGCAATTCTCTGCTTCTTCCTCCTGAGTAGCTGAGAATACAGGCCTGTAATTGGCTGTAAAGCTTCCTGCTATCACCCACCAGCTCTAAGACCTTAGTCCTTCAACTCTCTTCTTTCCCTCAGTAAAGAGACCTTTCTGGGTTTGTTTTTTAAGTTGCCCCCAATTCCAGGCCTTACATTTCTAGTGATTGTATTTTGTTGAGAAGATGTGGGAAAGGCTTTATATATCCTTTGCTGTCCTGATATCAGCTTTACAGACTCTAAGTCAATCAGTAACGAACAAGGAAATGGAGAATGGAGTCCAACAGTGCCCAGATACTGTGACTTTTTAGTACATTCCTCTATTGTTTTTCTAACCACATCATTGCCCAAGAAGGAACTACACGCTTTTCTTATGCTGATTACACGGTGTACATAGTTCCTTAAGGGAAAAAGTAAGGCAGTCCTTTATGTGGTTTGATTTACTCTACCTGGCATTCCCCTTTTCTCACTTTAGAAACTGTACAGGCTAGACCACAGAGGATCTGAAATGGGGGCGGGAAAATACCTTTTTTCCCCCACTAAGATCTGAAGTAATTCTTATCATCAATATAGCACCATCCCAACCCACCCACTCCATCTGATCACCATTCT
Organism: Cricetiscus sungorus; assembly: GCA_030556225.1. Taxonomy (NCBI): domain Eukaryota; kingdom Metazoa; phylum Chordata; class Mammalia; order Rodentia; family Cricetidae; genus Cricetiscus; species Cricetiscus sungorus. The sequence continues at coordinate 62,530,940 of JANBXA010000372.1, read as the reverse complement.
CCCTCTCTCCTCTAAGCCTGAGGAGCATGTATGGGTCAAAGGAAAGAAAGAAATCAATGTACTATTTGAGCAAAGGTAAAGAAACTTAGGAAGAAAAAAATGAAGTACCCTTTTGTTCCTCCCATGTGTGTCCGTGTGTATGTTTCTGTGTGTTTCTTTGTGAATGGGCTTGTGTGTGTATGTCTCTGTGTGTATCTGTATGTCTACTCTGTGCTAAGTACTGAGGATAATACAGACAGTAAAGCTGACACAGGGGGTGGCCAGACTGTATAAGCCAAAAACACGGGATGTCTGCTGTAATCTATTACATGTGACAAGAAAGCTGCACTATTGAAATCTCAACAATACAAGTTGCCTAAATAAGACCTGCCCAATGAACCACCAGGTGACATGCTAACATGAACAGAGAGAGATATCATGGGATCCCAACCCAAGATGAAGCACTACAGGCGATTAATGGCTGCTGAAAGAGAGAAAATCAGTCTTTTCCAAGGATGAGCTCCTTGATTGGCTATTTAATCCCAAGAGGTCAGATATAAACACATATACTCTTGAGCAATATTACAGGGACCCAATGGGTTGTATTTATACATATATGTATAATAGTAATAAAACAAGAATAAAAGGACAGGAATCCGAGAGTAAGGGGGTACACAGAAGATATTTGAGGGAGGAGTCTGAGGGGAAAATAATGTAAATACATATGTTCTCATAAATGACATTCTCAAAAAATTAAAGTGAAAATTAACAAAAAGAAAAAGGAAAGAAATAGGTAGTGGAAGCTAGTTGTTCCAGGGAGAAAGAACAAAATAATGTTAAGTTTAGAAGTCAGCTGCTGGTTCAACAATAAAACTTTGTAATTTGATGTAAGTGCTTTTGGGGCTGGGCATAGTGACACATACCTTTAACCTCAGCACTCAGTTCATTGCCAAACTCTTTTTATGAGTCTACAATTACCTCGGTACCCAAGCCACACAAAGACACAACTAAGAAAGAGAACTACAGATCAATATCCCTCATGAACATCAATGCAAAAATACTCAATAAAATACTAGCAAATCGAATCTAAGAACACATCAGAGAAATCATCCACCATGATCAAGTAGGCTTCATCCCAGGGATGCAGGGATGGTGCAACATACGAAAATCTATCAATGTAATCCACCATATAAACAAACTGAAAAAGGAAAACCATATGATCATTTCACTAGATGCTGAAAAAGCCTTTGACAAAACCCAACACCCCTTCATGATAAATGTCTTGGAGAGATCAGGGATAACAAGAACATACCTAAACATAATAAAAAGCAATATACAGTAAACAAACAGCTAACATCAAGCTAAATGGAGAGAAACTCAATGCAATTTCTCTAAAATCAGGAACAAAACAAGGCTGTCCACTCTCTCCATATCTCTTCTATATTGTACTTGAAGTCCTAGCTAGAGCAATAAAAAACAAAAGAAGATCAAGGGAATACAAATTGGAAAGGAAGAAGTCAAACTTTCACTATTTGCAGATGATATGATAATCTGCATAAGTGACCAGGAAAAACTCTATCAGGGAACTCCTACAGCTGATAAACACCTTCAGAAAAGTAACAGGATACAAATTAACTCAACAAAAAAATCAGTAGCCCTACTATATACAGATGATAAATGGGCTGAGAAAGAAATCAGAGAAACATCACCCTTTACAATAGCCACAAAGAAAATAAAATATTTTTTTGGGTAATGTCATACAGGTGAAAGACCTGTATGACAAGAATTTTGAGTCTTTAATGAAAGAAATTAAAGAAGATACCAGAAAATGGAAAGAACTGCCATGCTCTTGGATAGGTAGAATCAACATAGTAAAAATGGCAATCTTGCCAAAAACAATCTACAGATTCAATGCAATCCCCATCAAAATAATGGTGTGATTCTTCATAAACCTTGATAGAATAATACTCAACTTTATATGGAAAAACAAAAGACCCAGAATAGCCAAAACAACCCTGTACAATAAAGGAACTTCTGGAGGCATCACCATCTCTGACTTCAAACTCTATTATAGAGCTATAATCCTGAAAACAGCTTGGTATTGGCACACACATAGACAGGTAGACTAATGGAATTGAATTGAAAACCCTGATATTAACCCACACACCTTTGATTTGATTTTTGACAAAGCAGCTAAAATTATACAATGGAAAAAAGAAAGCATCTTTAACAAATGGTGCTGGCATAACTGGATGCTGGCATGTAAAAGGCTGTAGATAGATCCATATCTAATCGCCATGCACAAAACAAGTCCAAATGAATCAAAGACCTCAACATAAATCCAACTACACCAAATCTCTTAGAAGAGAAAGTGGGAGGTACTCTTGAACAAATTGGTACAGGAGACTGCTTCCTGAACATAACACCAATAGCACAGACACTGAGATCAGCAATTTATAAATGGGACCTCCTGAAACTGAGAAGCTTCTGTAAGGCAAAGAGCACAGTTGACAAGACAAAATGACAGCCCACAGAATGGAAAAAGCTCTTCACCAACTTTATATCTGACAGAGGGCTGATCTCCAAAATATACAAAGAACTCAAGTAGCTAGGCACCAAAACACCAAATAATCCAATTAAAAAGTGGGGTACAGAACTAAATAGAGAATTCTCAATTGAGGAATCTAAAATGGCTGAAAGACACTTAAGAAAGTGCTCAACGTCCTTAACCATCAGAGAAATGTAAATCAAAAGAACTCTGAATACCATCTTACTCCTGTCAGAATGGCTAAAATCAAAAACACCAAAGACCATTTATGCTGGAGAGGATGTGGAGAAAGGGGAACACTTACTCCTCCACTGCTGGTGGGAGTGCAAACTTGTACAGCCAGTTTGGAAATCAATATGACAGTTCCTCAGGAAAATGGGAATCAGTTTACCACAGGATTCAGCAATTCAACTCTTAAGCATATACCCAAAAGATGCACATTCTTGCAACAAAGACATCTGTTTAACTATGTTCATATGTTCATAGCAGCATTGTTTGTAATAGCCAGAACCTGGAAGCAACCTAGATGCCCCTCAACTGAAGAATGGATGAAGAAAATGTGGTACATTTACACAATGGAGTACTACTCACAAAAAGACAAATATGATATGAACTCATTCATATATGGATTTTAGACATAGAGCAAAGAATCACCAGTCTACAATCCATACCACCAGAAAAGCTAGGAAACAAGGAGGACCCTAAGAGAGACATACATGATCCCCCAGAGAAGGGAAAAGGGACAAGATCTCCTGAGCAAATTGGGAGCAGGGAGGAAGAGGAGTTAGGAGAAAGAGAAAGGGAGAAAAGGAGGGAGAGGAGAACATGAGGAAGCAGGAAGATTGAGCCAGGGGAAGAATAGAGGAGAACAAGAAAAGAGATGCCATAATAGAGGGAGCCATTATAGGTTTAAAGAGAAATCTGGCACTAGGGAAATGTCCAGAGATCTACAAGGATGAACCCCAACTAACAATCTGAGCAGTAGTGGAAAGGCTACCTCAAATGCCCTTCCCTGATAATGAGACTGATGACTACCTTATATTCCAGCCTAGAGCCTTCATCCAGTAGCTAATGGAAACAGAAGCAGACACCCACAGCTAAACACTGAGTGGAACTCCTGGAATCCAGTTGCAGAGAGGGAGAAGTGATGAGCCAAGGGGTCAAGACCAGGCTGGAGAAGCCCACAGAGACAGCTGATCTGAACAAGGGGGACCCCAGACTGATGGCTATAAAACCAGCGTAGGACCGACCCAGACCCCCTGAATGTGGGTGTCAGTTAGGAGGCCTGGGCCACATATGGGGCTTCTGGTAGTGGACCCAGGATGTATCCCTAGTGCTCGAATGGACTTCGGGAGCACGTTCCCCATGGCAGGATATTCCCTCAGCCTGGAGACACAGGAAAGGCCTAGGCCCTACCCCAAATGACTTGACAGATTTTGAAGTTTCCCTCATGGAAGGCCTCACCCTCCATGCGAAGTGGATGGGAGAAGGGATAGGGGGTTGGTGGGGAGCATGGGAGGAGTATAGGAGGATGGGAGGGTGAGGGAACTGGAATTAATATGCAAAATAAGAAAAAATATTAAATAAACAAAACAAAACAAAAAACCCTCAGTACTCAGGGGAAAGGAGGCAGTCAGTTGAAAGTCAGTCTGGTCTACATCCTTAGTCCCAGGCCAGCCAGGGCCTCATAGCAACACTCTGGACAGTAACAATAAAAAAAACAATGTGCTTTTCACTTTTGTATTAACCAAGATAAATGAGGACAACAAACTGTAGTATATTCATAAAACAGAATAGTGAAAATTGCCCTGCATGGAAATATGGATGAATTTTGCCCACAATATGAGGAAAGAAAGCAGCGCTCATGGAAATATATAACATGCATACTCTCCATCTTCAAATATGCAAGAATCCTGTCGACTGTCAAATACATCTCTTGCCCTCCCTATGACTTGAAATTTACTCTTTTGTTACTGATATATTTTTATTTTTTAATTAGATTTGTTTTTCCATAATTTTATACATGTGATTCATTCTGATTATTTTTGTATTGTGACCCACTGAGTTCAACCATGGCCTGTGTGGTCATGGGTTTAGAACCACCCATTGTAAACTTTTAAGTCTACATCTCATGACAGTGAGTCACCTCCAAAAAAAGTTTATTTTTCATTTCAATTGATGTTCCCATCTTAGTTGACCCAAGTGGCTGAAAATGACCAGTTGTACTTACTGACCTGACCCTCACTGATGCCTGGACTAGGGCAGCTATATCATATAGTCCTATCACATGATCTCTGGCATGTACACCTGACACAGAAGGGCAGATTTAAGTTAATGATAAATGAGAATAGGCTTGTTAATGAGGAAATATATGTTTTATATTCAACAAAGAAGTCCAGGAAGAGGTCAGCCTACACACTGTTATGAAGGTTATGTTCCATCAAAGTAAACAGTTGATAATATTTGTTTACTTTAATTCATCTCAAACCTTAGGAAGCTGGAGCAGGAGGATTGCTAGTTCCAGACCAGGGCTACATAGTAAATTCTCTAAGCTGAGCTGTATAGCTCCTACTGGCCAGAAGAAGGAGGATGAGAAGTACAAGAATATTCTTGGCTGCATGAGAAGTTTGAACCAACCCAGCCTGAGACACAATATCATGCCTTAAGGGTGGGGGTGTCCCTTTGTTAAGAGTTCATAAAGATTCCTAAGCAAAGACTGGAGAGATGACTCAGTGGCTAAGAGTTTGACTCCCATTTTGTGCAGCACACATTGGCTTGTAATTCTAGCCCTAGGGGATGTGGCATCTTTTTCTGCCCTCTTTGGACACACACACACACACACACACACACACACACACACACACACACACACCAACCAACCAAAGATTCCTAGACAGGGCTGACCATCCCAGATATATTCTCTCACCTTGGGTGACATGCTACTTTCATTCATGTAGCGTGTGAAATCCTTCCTCCTTTCTGTCTCCTGAATGGTTCTTTTTAGAATTCTCTGCGACTGATTTAACATTCCAACCTGCCTCTAATGGAGGAAGTGTCTACCATTTCATTGATAGAATTCAAAAGGGAAGACAGTAGCTCTGTCCAGAGAGCACTGAGTCTTTGTGAGCAAGCAGAGCTTCAGTGATAAAAGCTGAGTGGGCAGCTTGTCTTCATGTCTAGTCATGCCTGTGAACCAAAAGAACTGAAGTCATGTGCTCTTCTCAAGGAGAAATGCCTCATACACAGGTGTCAGAGAGGAAAGTATCTGACCAAAGCCAGGCAACCTCTGCCACAAAAACAGGCCAGGAAACTCCGAGTTGCTATTTCACCAAGAAGCAAGATAATTACTGAGTCCGAGTTCTAAATAATTGCTGAAACTGTAATATGCCCAAAGGACTCTAAGTTGACATATCGCTAACCCCAACAGCCAAAAATGGAACCCGCCTAGGTATTCACCAAAGGATGAAAAGAAAAGAGTATGTGATACATATGCACAATGGAATTTTATGCTTTATAAAATCACCCATTTGCAGGCAAATGGATACAACTGGAAATCATTATCTAAAGTGAAGTAAGCCAGACTCAGAAAATACCGCATGCTTTCTCTCACATTTGGAACATGAACTTAAAATTATGTATTATGCATATACATAATGCATAACAAAGTGTATATAACAAATTAATGGATAATGTAATACACACACAATAAAAATTGATTCAGCCTTTACAAAGAGATTCTGTCATTTACCTCATGAATGGACACAGAAGACATTACAGAATCTCCTGTTACAAGGTTTTTTGGTTTTGTTTGTTTGTTTGTTTGTTTGTTTTTTGAGACAAGGTTTCTCTGTATAATCATGACTATCCTAGAACTCACTCTGTAACCAGGATGACCTTTAACTCACAGAGATTTCCCTGCCTCTGTTTCCTAAGTGCTGGGATTAAAGATGTGTGCCACCACTGCCTCACAATTTTTTATGGTTATTTTTGTTGTATATGTTTTACAATTGTCTTCTCCCAATCTAGAATAGTCTTCATTCCTTTAAGAATGCCAGGGGCTGGAGAGATGGTTGCTCTTGCAGAAGTACTGGGTTCAATTCCCAGCACCCACATGATGCCTCATAATCACCTATAACTCCAGTTCTGGGGGCCTGATGTGCTCTTCTGATATCTGTGGACACTGTTGCACACAGAAGCTCATGTAGATGCTCACACATACAAATATTTTATAATATTTTATGGAAAAAAGAACATCTTCCAAAGGACACAAGTTTTTATTTTGGTGAAGTCAATTTATTGATTTGATTGTTATATAGTTCTCCCCTTCAGTGTCCTATTTTAGAAATGGTCATCTAACAAAAAGCTATTAAGATTCTTCACAGTTGGGTAGTGGTGGTGCACGTGTTTAATCCCAGCACTCAGGAGGCAGAGGCAGTCAGATCTCTGCGAGTTCGAGGCCAGCCTGGTCAACAGATCGAGTTCCAGGACAGCCAAGGCTACACACAGAGACCCCGTCTTGAAAAAAAACAAAGCAAAGCAAAACAAAACAAAATAGGCAATTTTTAAGGTCAGCTCTTATATTTAGGACTAAGAATTATTTTGAGCTAAATTTAGAAAATGGTATGATGTCCCTAGCATGTTAAAGGTCATCCTCTAAGTTCCTGATTCAATAGGTCTGGGTGGGATGCAATGGAAATTTCCTATACTTCCCACGTGATGCTGAAACTGCAGAACCAGAGGCCTGCTCCAGGGCTGAACATTGAAAACACCAGACAAGGAGAAGATTTCAAGCATGGCTGTTTATTAGTCCTGAAAATGTTTTAAAAATTCAGATATACTGGTCACATTAGCAATATCTAGGATCTCAGTGGAGAGCAGAAGCCTAGCTCAAACATCAGTGCCCTCCAAGGTTTTTAAAGTGGCTGAGATTGAGGGCTACTGCTCTGCACTGAAGCAATCATCCCCAATCCATGCCATCAGTGTCCCTGCTGTGTCCTGCCAGCTGTCAGAGGCAGTAAGCGAGGTAGGACAGTGGGTTTTACTTTTGTCTTTTGAAATAAAACTGTCAATTCCTTCTTTTGTTATATAAAACCCGTTTCCTACCCCTTCCCTAGAACTTAAGAAGGTTCTAACAGCAAAGAATACTTTTATCATTGAAAGAATTTCTGTGCACCAAACATGTTTATAAACCAAGTTTTAATGACACATATTTTCTATGGTTGGGTGTTTATACATAGCTTCTGTAGAGAAGAGAAACATTTACCTAAAATATCCAATACCCTTCCCCCTCTCCAGCATACACAGGCAAAAAGTACATGCCACACAGGTATACTTCAAACAAACCTTTCACAGTTTTTACAGAAATGAAGGCGTTAAAGGAGCCCTTTCCTCTCCCATTCACATTTCTTTTCCCTGTACTTCATCATTCTGGCAAGAAAGTTAAGAAGAAATGTGCTCACAGTTGAGACCACAAACCTCTACTTTTCTTCTAGATCCTTCTCCTCCTCATCCAACTTTCAGAGTAACATTATGCACGTGGGAATCACGACACTTTTATAACTGTGTGAAGAAGGCAAAAACAGGCATGACCACCAACAGTTTTTGAACTGAAAAGCCCACATAAGGCTGGCTAGATGGCTCAGTGGGTAAAAGGTGCTTGTTGGATAAGCCTACTGATGTGAGTCCCATCTCCAGGGCCCATGTAGACTCAGAAAGAAAAAACTGACTCCATGAGTCATCTATATGCACAATAATAATAATAAGGAATTTTTTTTTAGTTTAAAGAAAAATTACACAGAGAAATTTGAGATTGCACAAGGAACTAGGCTATGCCCCAGGCAAACACAATTTTCCAACAAGGCTGAGAAGAATGTTGGCAGAACAACTAGAGCTCTTCAGACAGCTCTTGGAATCACTTCAGAGTCTCACTGGGCAAAGGGGCATGAGAATAAATACTCCAGAATATTCGGAGATGAAGTCATCTGGTCCATAGTAGCCATTTTACTAAGCAGAACTCTGGCTTCCCTAGGCAGGAAGAAAGTAGGAGTTCAGTCTGGATATCACCTCACTGTGACCCTACCATTCCAACCAACCTACATATGTGAGCAATTCAGTGTCCTGCCGCATTTCAAGCATGTCCACTCATCTTGTCCTGCCTCATCCATCACAGTAAAGGGCCGAGGTGTGGATCCTGGGAAATCACTCGTCTCCTCCCACCTCCTTCTCAGCTAAGAAGATCTGCTACAACTCTTTCTGCCCTGTCTCTTTCTCCCCATTTCTTCTGCCACACTGACTCAAAGCAAGCTCTCCCAGTGCTCTGCCTGGGGTTGTTTCTAAAGTTGTCTGTCCCCTGGCTTCCACTTGCGGCCCAGTTTCAATCTATTTGTAACCCCACCAGCCCTGGACAGCTCCCCAAATAGAAACTGTGTGTCAAGGCTTTGCTTCATTTATTCTTCGTGAATCACCACCAAGCAGAGGATAGTCTCAAGTTCCAAGCTATCCAATTCATTTGTTTTACCCTCTGCCTCTTCTCACATTTCACCTTCCATTGCTCCTAATTTCAGCCAAGTTCAAGTTTTGTAGTTTTGCCAGCACCTCCCTTGGCTTTGAGACTAATGCTTCCTTCCTGGAAGTGCTTTCCCTCTTCCGTTGCCTAGCTGAAATTAACTAGCTAGAAATTAATAGTCTGCTATAGTTGGCTCAGGCTGGTGTTTTTCTCTGGCCCCCTATTTTTACCTCCCTTTGATTCTTACATAGCACCATGTGAAAGGTCTCTCTTAACCATGACAATGTCTGCTCTCACATCCGTATCCCTGATTATGTGCCTCCCTTAGCAGGAACACTGTCCTATTCAGTGTTTAGTATTAAATAGTCATTCAACAAATGTTTGACAACTTAGTATACCCTGGATATTTTATGTGTAAGGACAAAGTAGTCAACAAAGCAAAGAGGGATACTTCCCTGTCATTAACTGGATAGAAGCATGTGAGATACATAGATAAATGAATACACACACACACACACACACACACACACACACACACACACACACACACACACACATATATATATATATATATATATATATATATATATATATATATATAAATGACTCAGGTATGGTGGTTTATGCCTTTAATCTCAGCGCTTGAGAGGCAGACACAGGCAGATCTCTTGAGTTGTAGGCTAGCCTGGTCTGTAGGTGAGTTCCAGGGCAGTAAGATATGTCAGTATCTATCTCAGTAAAGCAAAAACAGAAACAAAAGTTATGAAGAGAACAAATAATAGTATGAAACTGAATAGAGTGCTACTCAGGGAAGAGACTTGTAAGCTGATAAGGGAACCGGCGTTGAGGGTCGGTGGGTCTCAATGCGTAGGAAAATAGAGAAGCTAAGGACTGACAAGACCGGGGTGGGACGATGTAAACTTTGCATCAGGGGAAGGTTTGATTGTGTTCCAAGCGTAGAGAGGGGCCTCGTCTCGTTTACATCTTTACGAAGGTCGCTCTGAGGCTACGTGGCAGAGGCCTGAAAGGAAACTGAAACCCGAAGCTCCAGTGGCTCGGAATGGGCGGCGGCCGCAGTTAGAGAGAGCCGAACGGGAACCGGGGATTTACGCAGTTAAAAAGGCTGTTCCTAGCAGCAGCGCCCGGAGCGGCCCGGCCGCCCAGAGTCCCAGCCCAGCGCTCCGCGGGAGGGGCCGGAAGAGGAAGTCGGGGCTGCACCCCAGAGGTCTGGGTACCGCCAGCGCCGCCTGCGCCCAGCTGCCCGCCTCGGGATGGGGCCGCTGCCCTGGCTGCACGCTCCTGCGGCCGCACTGCTCTGGAGCTGCTTGCTGGGACTGGTGAGAGCCGCACTCCCCTCCCTCCCCTCTGCTTTTCCCTCCCCTTCCTCCCTCCCCTCCTCCCTCTTCCCCTCCCCCCTCTCCTGCCCTCCACCCCCACACCCCCTCGGTCCTCTGTGCTCACCCGCGGGTCCCAGCATTCCTCACCCCGCTGTGCCCAGAAATCCTGCAAAATACCCACCCTAGAAAAAGCCCGCGCGGGTGGAGGGGCTTCTTTCACCTTGGTCCTGAAGCTGTCCCTGTAATTTTTCAGCGTGCCGGCACGTTTTCTTTTTAATTTAAATAATTCACCTCTGTTTTATTGTCTAGCCCTACTTATTGCTGTTTTTTTGCCCTGAAAAAGGGAGGAAGGGGTAGAGATAGACTGGGTTCCAGTGTTAGCGTTCTGGAGTGCTCTTTAGTTAACTGTGCTCCCATACATTTCTTTCTATAACCATAAGAATTCTATGTGCTTCCCTTCCATTCCCATACAGTTCGTTCTCTGTAAGGTGCATGTGATTATACTGTGGGAATTTGTTTTGTGCTTTTGTTTTCTTATAGGCATACTTTAAAATCCCTTTAAAGAGAAAGTATAAAAGTGGCCCTAGGAGGTTTTTAGTTGAAGTCTAAAGGGGTAGAAGATGAAGAAGAAAAATAATAGATATGTGCACATATATCCATATTTACAGAAATAATGTTTTAAAACTCAGCATTAGGTAATTTGAGTTCTAGCAGGTGACCAAGAAGCCAGTTTTCAGTATGTCAGATTTTCTTTCTATTCACTTTCCTTTCTGGAGTTTCAGGTTGGGACATTTATTAGTATGTTTGCACATTGTTGTGTAAACAGAGTATGCAGTCATTTCCTGGAGAAACTAACTCCACTGAAGCACTATGTTTTACTACTTTGGATCTTAAAGGGTCAGCAAGAAAGTCTAAGCTCAAAACCGACTAAGGAAAAACAACAATGAAAGAAGAGTAGCCTTTAGTGTTCTCTGAAGGGAGAAGTAACAACACAGTGGCATCATTACTTTGTGTCTTTAAGGTGTGTACTGAGTAATCAAACAAGTGACATTTAGGTCCAAAAGAACACTCGAGGGTTTGTAGATGACCTGAACCTGTAATTTATATGTTAAACTTAGCACTCATATCATTGAACCTCTTAAGATGATTAAGAAAAAATTATGTTTACACACTTATAATTCCACTAATCCTTTCTCAAGATAAAGCAATATTTAACACAGTAATACATCATCTCTTGATTAACCACATTGTCGAGCAGTGGTGGCATATGTCTCTCCCAACACTCTGGAGGCAGAGGCAGGTGGATCTCTGTGAGTTTGAGGCCAGCATGGTCTGCAGAGTGAAGTTCTAGAACAGCCAAGGCTACACAGAAACCCTGTCTTGAAAAGACAAAACGTAAGAATTGATAAACCCACACTGTGGTTAGTAGAGAACATGGAGGATCTAATGGCATGGATACATGGGGTAATGGACTACATATTTAGCAAGCTGTCTTTAAGTACTGCCATTGCTTGCTTGGCTTTTTTCTTCTCTGAAATAGGGTCTTGTGTAGCGTAGGCTGACCTTGAGGTACCCAAGAAGGACCCTGGACTTCTGATTGTCCTGAGTGCAGGGATTATAGGCAAGGACCATCAAACTCAAACCCAATGCCTTCATTGGGCAAGTGCCTTACCAACTGAGCTTCACTCCTAGCTTTCCGAGGGGTATTTTTTTTAAATGGTCGGGGGGGGGGTTGGAATGGTGATCTGTTCCCATGGTTACAACTTTAAACATGCCCCTTTTCTGGACAAATTTCAAGGATTGCAAATAGTTTTGTAGTGCTTGTGCCCCTGATTCTCATCTAAAAGCTCTAAAAGCATCCAGTAATACTTGTGTGATACAGTTTGAACCGCCATGCTGCCAGGGCATTACCTCTTTCAGGTTAGTCCTTTAAGCTCAGCTTCCCACACAGAGTATGGACACAATGAAGACAAATTGCCTTGCTTTTAGCCTATTCTAGATAGTCGTCATTCAGTTGTAAGTTCGTGAGCTTGCCTTTTCACTGTCTACCTTGCTGCCAGCGTCTGCTCTTCTCTTCTCTCTCTCCCCAGAGTGGCCTTGTTAAGCTCTTTTTTACAGCATTGTAGGCTTTCTCTAGCCTGCTTCTCCACACCTCCAGACTTCTCCTGCAAACTAATGTCAGTGGCGTATCAGCCATATTGTCAGCTATAGTCATAAGCAACAATCTTCCTGTTTTCTCAGTTAGCTTTCTGTCTACGACAAAATGCTTGAGACAAGATGTCTTTTTTAATGCCTTAAGAAGAAGAATGAAGCCGGGCAATGGTGGCACATGGCTTTAATCCCAGCACTTGAGTGACAAAGGCAGGAAAATTTCTCTGAGTTCCAGGCCAGCCTGGTCTATAGAGCCAGTTCTGAGACAGTAGGACCCCACAGATAAAGCCCGTCTTGAAAAAGCAACCGAATGTGTGCTTTAGCTCTGAAGGTTTGCTGTCTTGTTTATTTTGCGTATGCTTGTGTACGTCTGTGCACTCGTGCCTGGCTGTGCCGCAGCCCAGGTGGAAGTCATGAATTCCACTTGCAGGGGTTTGTTTTCTGTCCACCATGTGGGGCCCAGGTATGGAACTCGGGTCATTAGTGTTGGCTGCTTGTGTTTTCACCTGCTGACCCATCTCCCTGGACCTCTTTTTCTTCCTTTCTTGTGAATTTTGAGATAAATTTGCTCATAGAGGAGACAGGAAGAAACCATGTTGAAGGAGGTGGATGATGGGAGCATTCTAAACATTTAAGATGCCTGCATGTCTCCCGTGCCCACCACCCCCCTTACCTTTTCCTATTATTCTCTTCCATCACTTTGTCCTTTTTCCCATCTTTCTAGGCAACGGGAAGTAAGACAAAAATAAAAGTATTCTAATTCTTTTTTTTAAAGGTTATTTTTGTTGTCTTACTTGTTTGTTTGGGGGTATATGTCAGGGCAAATGTGTCATGCTAAAGGACAACTCATGGGAGTCGTTTCTCTCCTTCCCCCATGTGGGTCCTGGGATCAAACTCAGATGGTCATTTTTGGTGACAAGTGCAGTTACTAACTGAGCTATCTTGCCAGTCCTTCTAGTTCTCTTTATGTTATTTATTCATTTATTTTTCATGTTTTGAGACAGGGTCTCTATATAGCCCTGGCTGTCCTGGAACTCACTCTGTAGATCAGGCTGGCCTTAAACTCAGAGATCCATCTGACTCTGCCTCCCAAGTGCTGGGATTAAAGGCATTGGCCACACCTGACAGGCAATCTCTTTTAAACTCTGTCTTGGTGTATTTGAATAGGCAGTTGGAAGCTCTTGAAGACTTGAGTGAAATGCTCTTAAATTTAAGTTGATTATATTATACAAATAATACTTAAAAGTACTCCTGTATCTCTTTAACCCTATGGAAAGGTCCCAGTACAGACCTGATGGTGGGGCAAAGCCAGAGGGTTTGAGGCCATCCTTTTGCATGAACGTGAACAATGAAGTCATAACTCACAAAAGAGTGAGGAGAAGAGTGTTGGGCTAAGAGGGCAGGCTGGCATTATTACATCACAGCAAAAGCCTTCCCAGGGATGTGGCCCTTAAAACAAGGGTCCTGGTTAATCTTATAAGAAATTGACCCATCTTCCCCAAAGAATGAGCTCTAGACAAGTGATAGTGTATAGTTTCATTATTCTTGAGCTGTTTAAATAGGAGTAAATTAACTTATCGAAGGACTTACCCTCTTTAGGACATGTGGTCAAACCTGCGTATAAATAGTTTATTAAAAGCCTAATTATGAGCACCACCATGAAAGCTGTTGTTTGTATTTTAGACGGCTGCTCAGGAAGCCATCCTGCATGCATCTGCAAATGGTGAATCTTCACTTTCCAAGGACTATTGCATGCATTATAACCCCAAATGGACAAGGCTACCAAGTTCCCTAGAAAATGCAGTAAGTAAATAACTTGATAATTATTCATAATAAAAATATTGAATATGAGTAATAACTGTATTTTAGGGTGTGACTCAGTTATGGTATTTGGTGATTAAATACTTTTTTGACTTTAGTCCAGTGTTTTCCTCTCCATAAAAGAAATAATTTAAGGATTTTTTTGGATTTTTTAGTCATGGTCTCTCTAAATAGACTTTGACTAGCCTGGAACTCATTATTGTCAACCAGGTTGGCCTCAGAGTCTTGGAGATCTCCTTGTCTCTGCTTCTAGAGGGCTAGCGTTATAGACATGTTCCTCTGTGCTGGGAATGATTAAAGATAACTTACTTATTTTGACTTTATGTATATGGTGTTTTGCCTGCATGTATATCTGTATACCACATGCAGGCCTAGTACCTGCAGAGGCTGCAAGAGGTTGTCAGATCCCTGGAATTACAGATGGTTGTGAGATGACATGTGGGGAGCTGGGAAGTAATCCTGGGCCCTCTGGAAGAGCAACCAGTATTCTAAGTTGCTAAGCCATCTCTCTGGCCCCAGATTTGGGGAATTTTAACATTCATGCCTCTCTAATCCTTGTTGTCTGTCATAAAGTTGGTTTTGTTGGTTAATTTAGGCATAATAAGTGCATGCTCTACCCTTGAGCTACATCCCAGCCCCTAAGGAACATTGTACGAACCAGGATTGGTGTTTTGTTGCTGAATGCTGGTAAGTGAAATAAGGTATGTGTCTTATTAAAAAACATTTCTTCATTTCAGACTTCCCTTAGCTTGATGAATCTGACTGGCACGCCACTGTGCCACCCTTCTGATATTCCTCCTGATGGCATAAGGAACAAAGCAGTGGTGGTACAATGGGGACCCTGCACTTTTCTCGAAAAAGCCAGGATTGCACAGCAGGGTGGTGCTGAAGCATTGCTAATTGCCAACAGCAGTGTCCTAGTAAGTGCTCAAACCGAGTGACTTTTGGTGTGCCTGTGGGATAGCAAGTCTCCTGGGAACTGACTTAACTGTGTGTGGGTTCTAGAAGCTGAATGTTTAATAATCCTGTAGATTATTTTTTATTGATAAATGTTCTAGATTTATTAATAAAGCATCCCAGTCAGAAAGTTTTGTAGTTTTTGCTGTATTTCTAGAGTTGAGACAACTTGGAATCTTAGAGTTCAGAAACATATATATATATATATATATGTTGTATGTTTATACAGTGTCTATACCATATGATGTCATACAAGTTATATATCTGGTTAAGTTCATGTTAAAAGGATTTTGTTTTGAGAACTTATATATTGTTAAGAAATAATATTGAAGCTTTGCTTTTATAATTCAATATAATATTTGTACTTAGTGTATCAATAATGTATATTTTTATTCTGTAAATGTATTAGTAGTTAATCAAGTTTCATATTTTTTTCTTTTAGCTTCCTTCCTCCAGGAACAGATCTGAATTCCAAAATATGACTATATTAATTGCAGTTATAAGCCAAAAAGACTTACAAGATATGCAACAGGTTAGTAATTGTGTATTAGATGTGTATAAGTGGTACAGTTGTTTGCATTTGATCACTTCTATTATTACTCATTCTCCACGTGCTAACAAGGAGCTTGAAGGACTGAATGAGCCCCTAATTGTCCAGTCTTCCCAGCTGTCTGATGAAATGTAGATGTTGCTGCTGTGCTCTCGAAGATTCATTCCTGTGTTTAACTGTCACTTTGCCCTTCAGACTCTTGGAGATAACATTACCGTGCAAATGTATTCTCCATCCTGGCCTAACTTTGACTATACTATGGTGGTTATTTTTGTAATTGCTGTGTTCACTGTGGCATTAGGAGGATACTGGAGTGGACTCATTGAATTGTAAGTTTAATTAAACTCTTTATGGCTTCCTGATAAATGGTTTTTAAATAATGTTTCATGATAATCTTAATAGCAAGAATAATTATGTTTTACCTCAGTATGTAGTGCCATTAAGAGCAGATGGTAAGATTGTCTTTTTTAAGGTTGTAGGCATATGAGTTACTTGTTCCTAGGGAAACACTTAACTCACATCAAACACTCTGTGGCTGCTTGATGAAGAGATTCAGTGGGTAAAGTGTCCACTGCCCAAGTGTGAGGACCTGAGTTCAAAACCCTAGAACTCAAATAAAGCCGGACATAACTGTGTGTCTGTAACTCAAGTGCTCCCACAGCAAGATGGGAATCTGTGGATGTTCGAAGGCCAGTTAGACCTGTCTCAAACAGGGAAGACAACAAGGGTCAAGAACTGACCCCTGAGGTTGTCTTCTGATATCCACACACCTGTTGTGGTAGGTGTGCACTCACATGCACACACACACACACACACACACACACACACACAGAGAGAGAGAGAGAGAGAGTACAGTCTCACAGCGTGAGCTGGGAATATAGCTCACTAGTAGAGCTTTTGCCTCGTGTTTCGAATTTTTGCCTAGTTGTTTGAACCAGTGCACTCCCAAAAGAATACAATTAATGGTAATATTTAATGTATAAATCAGGTAGCTGGTTCCCTGTCAAGAAATTGTTTTATAAAAGCGATGTATGGTGGTTCATGCCCATAATAATCACAGCACTTGAGAGGGAGGTCATTCTTGGCTACATACTGAGTTCTAGGCCAGCCTGGGCTACATATGAACCTGTACCAGTGCCCTACCCACAAATCAAGTACTTTATGTCAGGTATGGTGGTGCACACCTGTAACCCCACTACTCCAAGTCTGGGTGAGGAGGATCATGAGTTTGAAAGTACCCCGGGGTTACATGTTAAGTTTAGGGCCAGCTTGTGCTACAAAGTAAGAATGTGTTTCAGAAGGGGGAGTGCCTTATGCTCTTTAATATGTGGATATGAATATGTGAATCATTATGGCTTACGTGTCTAGTACTGTAAATATGTTTTATTTATTTTCAATGACAGATACCAAAGGCTGGCACCTTTTTCCACTTGAGTACCACATTACTAAAACTTCTGTTAATGCCCCAACATCCTGATCTAGAGTTCAGGGGAAAGTGTTGGTGTCTCTACACCAATCTTTCCCTGTCTCGGGCAACCTGTCTAGAGTTGCAGAAGTCACACACTTGAGACCACGACAATCATCTGTAATTTCCTGATGGGAAAGTAGTGTGTTGGTTAACAGTTGCAAATGTGAAAATGTTTAGACAAAAAATTTTATTTAGCCTAAAATCTGGAGTGAGCCCAGACTTTATGATCAGGGCCAGAAGATGCACGCCAGGGAGTTGAACAGGGCAGAGGTGAAGAAACTAGGGCTGGGAGCACGGAGTAGGTTCTGTGTAATGGGATGGCACAGTGATGTGACAGCAGAGAGAGTAAGCTGTCTACTCACCAAAGCCGCCTGCTGCTCCTTTCTCTTTGACACCTGTCTCTGCCTTTTATTAGTGAGGTAATTACTTGGGAGAATTCATGGAAAGTAACAAAGGTAGGACAGGGCTGTATCTGGGAATTTAAAAATTCTTTGAAATGCATTAATGAACACAGAATAGACATATAGTAAATACTGAGTTTGCTCATTAACAAAATACATTAACTTGTAATATAATAAATGTCATCCGTTCTAACAGTCTTATAAAAAGTCTTATTTCAAATTTGTGGGATGACAGATTGTCTCTGGAGAGTAGGAATATAGAACATTTTAGTTTCTAGATTAAATGTTTCTTTTTGGTACTATTTATTTGCTTGCTTGCTTGCTTGCTTGCTTGCTTGCTTGCTTGCTTATTTATTTATTTATTTATTTATTTATTTATTTATTTATTTATTTATTTGTGTTTTGACACGGGGTGTCTCTATAACAACCCTGGCTGTCCTGGAACTCACAGCGATCCACCTGCCTCTGCCTCCCAAGTGCTGAGATTAAAGGCTTGTAGTTAAACTTAAATTGGTGTTAGAGAAGGACTTTTTAAAAAATAACTGAGCTTGGTAAAGACTTGCTGATGTTTCTCTATGTGTTTATACAGGGAAAACATGAAGTCAGTGACAGATACTGACGATAAAGAGATGAGGAGAAAGAAGGAAGAGTATTTGACTTTCAGCCCTCTTACAGTTGTTGTATTTGTGGTCATCTGCTGTGTAATGATCGTCTTGCTCTATTTCTTCTACAAGTGGCTTGGTAAGAAACTGGATTTTAGGGCTGGAGTGATGGCTCAGCCATTAAAGGCTAGGCTCATAACCAAAAATATAAGCAACTGGATTTTATGTGTGCTGTACTGAACATTTTCCCCCATTACTAGAATCATCTTTCCCTTTAAAACATCCATCTGAAAATTATGTTAAATAAAAAAAAACCCGAAGAACAAGTAAATAATGTAAAGAATATGGTTAACATGCAAAAACTGTCAGGTTTTAATTACTGAGATATTTTAAAATTCAAATAAAAAAGTAACTACACACACACACACACATACACACTCACTAGTATATATCAGGAGGCTGAGGTAGGATCAGTGACATGGGTGTGGGGCCAGCCTGGGATATATAGTAATTTCTAGGCCAACCTAGGCTGCAGAACTGTGCATGAGCTTCTATCTCAAAATACTGAAGAATTGGGGCTGAGAGATGGTGCAGCTGCTGAGACCATGGACTCTTGTGAAGGATCCATTTGGTTCCTAGTACCATGTCAGGCAACTCACAACCAACTGTCACTGTAGCTCCAGGGAGTCCAATGCCCCTGGGCTCCTTGGGCACGTGTACATACATGTACATACCCACACACAGGTACATATACATACATATAATTAAAAATAATTTTTAAAGAGGATTTATAAGTGAAATTTTTGGTGTGAGAAGGAAATCATTCAGCTTCCTAATTTATCCCAGGACATAGTACTAAATTAAGATTGGTCAATGTCTTGTGTAGTGTTTTGAAATTTTGTTTGCCCAAAATGAGTCTTCATGGCTAAGATGGCTGCTATTTCCTAGTGTATTATAATAACTGACACAATTGTACTGAATTGCTAAGGCTTCCCTCACCATCTTAGGATTAAGATATACTTAGGAAAATAACTGGTGTTCAACTTGAGTCTGCGTTAACAGTAAACTTCTTACATTTAAAACAAAACCAACTGGAAATGTGTTATGGTAATAAAGTTCTTCTTCACATGGGATCATTTTCTAAGTGGTAGTACATGACTGGACGAGGCTCTGAAGCTCTGTGATGACCTTGGGAAACATGCCCTGCCAGGCTGTTAAAACTTGGGTCGGGCAACTTGGCAGAAGATATACCAAAATTCAGTTGACATCCATGAAGGGTCTATCTTACTTGCTCCTCTTAGCACACTAATCACCAGTGCGCATACACTTTATACACATTTGCTTATCTAATCCTCACAACAACCCAGTGTACTTCTCATGAACTTGATGTGTTAGATATGAGCACCAGGGTACTAAGAGTGGCTTATCGAACTTCACTCAGAACCAGGACACCCCAAATTTACTGTATTTAGACCATCTCTGTTTCTCACTTCCACCACTGAGCTACAGTCTTCTGAAATCAAATAGACCTTGAAAATTGAGGTTCAGCTTGTATTTCTATCACAATATTTTCTAGAAAGTTCAGAAAAGGAATATTGTAAGGTATAATAACCCTACCTCCTTTATAACAACACAGAGGCAAAGTATCTTTAAATAATTTTCAAATAAGTCTGTATAATATAGAATGCTTGTCAATTTTTACTACCTTGGTATTCCCTCGTAACAAAGTTTCTTTGAATGGATTTGAGTGGTGTGTGTGTGTGTGTGTGTGTGTGTGTGTGTGTGTGTGTGTTACGTGCACTTCCCTTGAGGCAGCATCTTGCTGTGTAGTTCTGGCTTGATCAGTACTTTCTGCACAGCCCAGGCTAGTCTTTAACTGGTGGTTACCATGCCACCAGTTTTAACATAGGTCAAATTGTTGTAGATAAATTCTCTATCGGAAAACATGGATAACATGGTTGATACCCAAGGCAGATATTTGTTCTCATTCCTAGACTGCATTACTAAAATATTAATAGTTAATTCAAAGCCAGGCTCAGTGGCACACACCTTCAATCCCAGCACTAGGGAGGCACAGGCAGGCAGATCTCTACAAATTGAAGCCTATATACGTGTATATAGCAAGTTCAAGGTCAGACAGGGCTACCAAAAATTTTTGTTTCTTAATCCATTTTGGGATATAACTCAGTTAGTAGAGGTACTTGCCTAGCATGCACAAAGTTCTGGGTTCAATCCCAGGTGTCAAATAAGCTGGGTATGATGGTGCCCCTGTAATCTCAGCACTTAGGAGGCTTTCAAGGTCATTCCTGACTAAATAGCCATTTTGAGCTACATGAGACATGTCTCAAAACACAAAAAGGTCTGGAGGAATAGCTCTGTTGGTGGAGTGCCTACTATGCAAACAAGACCAGAGTTCAATCCTAGAACCAGGCAAAAAAATCTCCATGTGATGGCGCAGTCTAGTACTTCAAGCACGGGTAGGTAGAAACAAGTTGACCCCTGGAGCTTGCTGGCTAGTCATAGTCTGCTTGGCAAACTTCCAGGCCAGTGACTCACCGTGTTTCAAAAATAAAACAAACAGAAGAAAAACAAGACATCTGAGAAATAGAACTGTGGTTATTTTCTGGCCTCTACGCATATCCAAATACATGTATGCACCTTCATACATACAAACAAGCACACATCTACACAAAAGTCTATCAGTCCTTCTGTTCTTACATTTAAATATTTATAAATATCTGTAATTCATGTCATAGAAACTTAACAACAAACGTCACTTTGAATGATTGAAAAATAGAAAATGTAGAACTATCTTCAGCCAGTTAACACTTCCCTGGCAGTATATATTGCAACTAAAAATCACATGCAACATGCCCCACTTTAAAACTCAAGCTATAAATATTGCAGCTTGGCAACTACTACAGATAACATTATCGTTACTATATTGAAAATATAACAAAGGGAGTTAAAGAATTAATAACTGTCTTGTTCTTTTCCAGTTTATGTTATGATAGCAATTTTCTGCATAGCATCAGCAATGAGTCTGTACAACTGTCTTGCTGCATTGATTCATAGGATGCCATGTGGACAGTGCACGTATGTATTTCTTGGAGAATGAATGCTGTAATTCATATTTGAACTTAATACAGGAAAATTGAGGTGTTGCTTTAGGTCTGTATATTCAGTATACATTAGATCCAAATTTATAGTCAATAATGTGTTTGGGATTTGTTTTGCTTTTGTTTTTTTTGTTTTTTGTTTTTGTTTTTTGTTTGTTTGTTTTTTTTTTTTTTTTTGAGGCAGGGTTTCTGTGTGTAGTTTGACTGTCCTGGAACTAGCGCTGTAGACTAGGCTGTCCTCGAACTCACAAAGATCCACCTGCTTCTGCCTCCTGAGTACTGTGATTAAAGGCGTGCACTAGTACTACCTGATTTGTGTTTGAGATTTTTAAATTGAATTCCTGAGGTACATTTGAAGTGGTCAGTAGCCAGGCTAATGGCCGTCAATATTGGAAAACATAGAGAACATTCCATTACCATAAAGGGTTTTGCTGAACTAGTTATTATGCCTCATTGGTTTTATGTAAAATCTGTATTAATAGTTCAATCATTTCTTGTTAATGTTGTCGTGATTTTTATCAAGTGAACATTGTATTATCTACAGCACTAATGAACTATTTTGATCTATTTCTAGGATTACCTGTTTCGGCAAAAGTATTAAAGTGATCCTGGTTTTCCTCTCTGGGCTGTGCATCTCTGTCGCTGTTGTGTGGGCTGTGTTTAGAAATGAGGATAGGTATGATGACTCTAGTTTGTTTTAGTTTTAAGGATGCGGTGTTTTATATCTTGTCTTGACTCTTATTTATTATGATGAGTATTATGGAAATTTTTGTTTGTTTTTATTCCAGAACTTATCTTAAAACAGGGCAATTTTGTTTTGTTTGTTTGTTTCTCTGTGTAGCCCTGGCTGTCCTAGAGCTCACTCTGTAGCTCAGGCTGGCCTCAAACTCAGAGATCTGCCTACCTCTGCCTCCTAAGTGCTAGGATTAAAGATGTGTGACACCCACACCAGGCTGATAATTTTTTAATGAATACTTTATTTAACAGGATCTCTGTATGTGCCTCTTGCTTACTTGAACTTGCCATGTAAACCACTCTGGCCTTGAATTTGCAATGACCTGATTTCCTCTGTCACCTATGTGTAGAGGTTACAGGTGTAAGCCACCAAACCCAGCAAATAAACAGATCTTAGGCTAATGATTTGCACTTGTACAGGGAAGGAAACTGGATTATGCTTTAAACACCGAGACTTAAATTATGCTTAATTATGATATGTTCCTGAGGAATGCCTTATAACTTCAACAAATGGTCTATGAATTGATAATGCAGTGATTTCCAGAATGTATTTCTAAGTGAAAAAGCTGTCACATTTTCAGTTCTGTTTCTGTGATAAAATGCCCTGCCAAATAGCAAGTTAGGGGTGAGTAGATATTTTAGCTCACAGTTGTGGGAGTCCATTGTTGCTGAAAAGTTGAAGTGGCAGCTGATCACAGCACCTCCATAGCCAAGAGCAGAGAGAAATGAGTGCATGGGTGCGGGCCTGTCTCAGCTCTGTCTGTACATCTATACAGTCCAAACCCCAAATCCAAGGAATGGTGCCACCCACATTCAGGAATTTCCACTTCAGTTAACCCAGTTAAGAAAATGCCTCACAGATTGCCCACAGGACAACACAACTGTCTTAGTTAGGGGTTCTGTTGATGTGAAGAGGCACCATGACCACAGCAACATTTTTCTAAATTATTTATCTTTTATTTTATGTACACTGCTGTTTTTGCCTGCGTTTCTGTGTGAGGGTATCAGATCTTAGAGTTACAGACAGTTGTGAGCTGCCATGTGGGTGCTGAGGATTGAACTTGGGTCCTCTGGGAGGACATTTCATGCTCTTAACCACTGAGCCATTACTCCAGCCTCCCACTCCCCCCGCCACAACTTTTATAAAAGAAAAACATTTAATTTTGGTGACTTGCTTAAGTTCAGAGATTTAGTTCATTCTCATCGTGGTGGGAAGCAAAGCAGCATGTAGGCAGGCATGGTTCAGGAGCTGAGAGTCCTTACATCTTGATCCAAAGACAACAGGAAGTGAACTGAGACACTGGTCAGTGTCTTGAGCACACATGAGACCTCAAATCCCACCTTCACAGTGACACACTTCCTCTAACAAGACAACATTACTCCAACAAGGCCATACCTCCTAGTAGGACCACTCCCTTTGGGGGCTATTTTCTTTTAAAACACACGAATAACCCAGACCATTCATTCCTCTTTGAGATTGTCTTCCCAAATGATTCTGGTGGTGTCAAATTGACAAAACCAACCACCATAAAAGCAACATGTAGCTGCAGAAGCAGGTCAGTCTCTGAGAGTTCGAGGCCAGCCTGGTCTACAGAGGGAGTTCTAGGACAGCCAAGGCTACAGAGGGAAACCCTATCTCAAAAAAAAAAAAAAAAAAGGAATAAACACAAAAAAGCAAAATGTAGAAGAATATATAGAATATTTTGCCTTTTACCTTAGAAAGAAGGGGTATGTAAGATGTCTGTCCATTTACTAAAAGCAACAGATATGGTGCCTCTCTTTTTAAAAAAATTATTACATACATTTTGTGTGTGTGTGTGTGTGTACATGTCTCTCACATGTGTGTTCATGATAGGCATAAGTGTGGCAGTCAGAGGCCCACTTGAGTAAGTTCTCTCCTACCCAGTGGGTCTTGGGAATCCAAGGTCATGAAGTTTGATAACAAGTATTTTTACTTGCCAAGCCTTCTTGCCAGCCCACTGTCTATCCATAGCAGGAAAGGAAACCTGAGGAGAGTATATGACATGCTTAATGGCTTATTAATAAAGCTATTGATTAATTGTACATCACTGGTTGCTAGTTACGCATATTAGTATCTAATAAGTAAGTTGTGTTGCTTTCACTTTGTGTTCAACTGCTCTGGGTATGAACTTGAGGGTTTTGCTGGCAGCTGTCTTTGTAGAAGGAAACAGGCAAAGCTGCAAAGGTGAATATGCACTTGCATGTGACATATGCTCTTCATTATTCTGCCAGAACAGTAACTTGCAGAACAGGGAGGATATAATGAGCATGCTATAGCCTTAATGATCTATTTATTTAACTTTCATCTAAAAGTAATGAAATGAAACAATAGGTTGATCTCTCTCTTCTCCCCCTTCTCTCTTTCTCTCTTTCTCTCATTATAGGTGGGCCTGGATTTTACAGGATATCTTAGGAATTGCTTTCTGTCTCAACTTAATAAAAACAATGAAGCTACCCAATTTCAAGGTAAAATAATATTACTTTTATAACTGTAATAACATTTTTTCTTTTTAAAACAGTATGATTGAGGTATAATTTGCATATACTAGAACATGCTGATTTTAATTACACTATTGAAATGTTGCGCATGTATGTATAGCTTTTGTAACTTCCATCCAAATGAGCTGCAGCAAATTCCCAGTCTTCAGAGAGTTCATCCTGCCTGTCTGTTCTCTCTTCTAACTCCAAAGCAAGGACAGCTACTGAGTTGCTAGATGAAAGTTTTTCATCACTCATACTCATTTAATAAAACTTCATAAGACTAAATATTGGGGAAGAACTTTTTCTAAAAATAATTTATTTATTTTTATTTTATGAGCATTGATTGGTGTTTTGCCTGCATATATAGCTGTATGAGGTGTCAGATCCTTTGGAATTGGAGTTACAGACAGTTGTGAGCTGCCATGTGGGTGCTGGGAATTGAACCCTGGTCTTCTGGAAGAACAGCCAGTTTTCCTAGCCACTGAGCCATCTTTTCAGCCCCCATGAGGAAGAACATTCTTCAACTCAATGATGTTTTTAAGCAAATGGGATACAGAAAGTAAGGATTCTTAAATGATGTATTAAATAAAATTAAGCATAGTAATAACCATAAAATGCCTTTTAAAATACTGTTCAAATGTATATTCCTGTGCTTACTGGTATTTGCAAAGTAAGTTGCTGTGTTAGAAGTGGAAAGTTTGATATTTTAACCCCCTCCCTTTTTCCCAACAGTCATGTGTGATACTGCTAGGCCTTCTCCTGGTCTATGATGTGTTTTTTGTCTTCATAACACCATTCATCACAAAGGTATGACATACATGCGTTTTAAATTCATGTTGAAGCATTAAAAAAGATGAAGTTGTTTTTAAAATCCATTTGTTTACTGTGAGATGTAGAGAACTTTCCATGTACCAGAGGCTGGCCTTGACCTCACAGTTCTGCCTGCCTCTAGATTAAAGGCACGTGCCACTATATCCTGCACTGCCACACACTGCTCCTTAAGTTTTTAAAAGTTTATTTTTTATTTTTATTTTATGTGTGTATGTGAGTACCTGCATGTGTGTATGTGCACCCCGTGCATGGCTGGTGCTCATGGCGGCCAGCAGAGGGCGTCCTTTCCTCTAGAACTGCAATTCCAGATTTCTGTAAGCCACCCCTTGTGGGTGTAGGAACCCAGGTCCTTTGCAAGAGCAGTAGGTGCTCTTAAGGCTGAGCCATCTTGCCAGCCTGGAGAAGAGAACTATAACTTTCTTCAGAGAGTGTTGGTTTTGCAGATTGTGTAACTTAGAGTGAACTTTAATTCCCTGAAGGGAATTGCATTTGAAGTTGGCCTTTTAGTAGAGGTTATTTCAAGCTTTCAATTGCATGCTAGAGAAAATAAAGAACTTGTGATTAGTATAAAGTAAGAATGTCCAATTTTTCTTTCCTTTTAAAAGTAATTTTTTCTTATCATCAATGTCTACTGTGGACAGTTTAGAGAGAGGAAAGAGAGAGGGAAATGTGTCATTGCTGCCTTTACATCTGAAAACAAAGACCAGCACACCAACTCTGTAGGCCTGGAGTGTAGTACCTGGTAACCCATCCTGTGCAT
Source organism: Cricetiscus sungorus (assembly GCA_030556225.1). Classification (NCBI taxonomy): domain Eukaryota; kingdom Metazoa; phylum Chordata; class Mammalia; order Rodentia; family Cricetidae; genus Cricetiscus; species Cricetiscus sungorus. Next base: position 62,504,674 of record JANBXA010000372.1, on the reverse strand, counting down.
CTTAAATGTCCCTTGTGCTTCAGGGTTCCTGTCTACTGAGTGAGAAGCCATGCTAGCTTTCTGCAGTTGAGTTTTTTTTTTTTTTTTTTTTTTTTTTTTAACTTCAGTGGTAGAACCCAACTTGATCCACCTGCCTCTGCCTCCAGAGGCAGAATACCACCTCCTCCTCATCCAGCTTGATTTTTTCCTGTACCAAAAAGGTCCCCCGTATCCAGACTGTTCATTGAGGTCAGGGTGAGGCTGACCTCACTAGAAATTCAACCCAGGGCCCTTCACTCTTACTTTTTCTGTCTGTTTTTGTCTGTTCTGTTTCTGGGAGCTCCATTTTACCTTCAACTCCTTAAGAACGTGGGGAAGTGTGTTGTGTGAGTTGTCTGTTATCTTCCCTTGACATTTTTTCATATTACAAACATTATTTAGTTTTCCTGCATTCACTATCTTTTTTTTGAGGGGAGGGGCGGTTTGAGACAGGGTTTCTCTGAGTAGCTTTGGAGCCTGTCCTAGAACTCGATCTGTAGATCAGGCTGTCCTTGAACTCACAGAGATCCCCATCTCTGCCTCCTGAGTGCTGAGGTTAAAGGTATGCACCACCATCCTGCAGCATTTTATGTTGTACCTTGCCTTGTAACTTTATGTTGGCCCTTTATTCTTTGTGTCTCTTAGCTATTCTGTATTCACAATGACCCTTTCTTCCCATTGGATTTTGTTATTGTTAGTGCTGTTCTCAGGATAGAACTCAGGACATGTGTATTTTAGGCAAGTAATCTACCACTAACCTACATCTTAGCCCCCTCCATTGGGATTTTATCCTTTCTTTAGACAATAGTATCTATGAAACCACTGCAAAAACTACACTTCTGACATTTACTGCCAGAATTGCACCTAGGAAATAAAGATACCTTTAATCCCAGCACTCAGGAGGCAGAGGTAGTCAGATCTCCATGAGTTCAAAGCCTGTCTGGTTTCAGGACAGCCAGAGCTACACAGAAAGATCCTATCACAAAAAACAAATAAAAAAAATGAAAACTATCACAAAGTATTACTACTCACACTATTTTTCTGGTTTTTTGTTTGTTTGTTTGTTTGTCTTGAGACAGGGTTTCTCTGTATTGATTTGGAGGTTGTCCTGGATCTAGCTCTTATAAACCAGGCTGGCCTCGAACTCACAGAAATCCACCTCCCTCTGCCTCCCGAGTGCTGGGATTAAAGGTGTGTGCCACCAATACCCGGCTCCCAGACTATTTTGCCAACACTTTCCAATGCCTTAAGGTGAGTTGTTTAACTCTATTACTGAGCAACAGTAACCTTAAAAAAGAAAAGGAAAGGATTAAACTAGTATTGTGAGTTTTAACTAAAACTGGGCACTTTTAAAAAGCATGTTTTCAAGCCAGGCAAAACAGAACATGCCTATAATCCAGGAAGCAGAGGCAGGAGGATTGCCATAGTTGCAAGACAGCCTAGTTTGCAAATCAGGTGCCAGGGCAGCCAGGGCTGCATAGTGAGATCTGAGCCAAAAACAGAGCTGTCCAAGTTCATATTCATTTATTTGGTACAAAACAGTATACACCATCGCAATCCTTTAATAAAAGTGAAACATTGTTGATTCCAGCGCAGACCTTTAATCCCAGCACTCTGGAAGTAGAGGTAAGTATATGTCTAGGAGTTCAAGGACATCCTGGTCTACTACAGAGTGAGTTCCAGGACAGGCAGGGCTAAGTAGAAAATCCCTGTTTCAAAAAGCAAGCAAACAAGTGAAAACATTGTCTTCCTAAAGCCTCTCTGAGGCCAGCAGTTAGCCCAAAGCATGTACTGATGTGCAGCTACACACCGGGTTTATATAGCTGGGGCTTTAGAGTCCTTTTTTTCCATCTTAAACCTGGTATCACTTAAATGTCAGATTAAAATTTAAAGAGACAGGCCAAGGATGGAGGTCTTTTAGTCTTTCTTGTCTGACTAGGACATTTTTCATTCTTTTTGTTTTGTTTTGTTGTCATAGGCCTGTGATTTCTAGCAATCTGTCGTTGTAGAGACAACTGGAGGTACTCTTTGGAACTCATTTTTGTAAATGTTCGTTTAATACCTTCTCAGTTTTGATACCTTTGTTCTCCTTACCGTTATGAGCTTTTTCTTATTAAGTAACTAAAAATGTATATCAGATGCTCATTTTTGATTTTTATGGTTTTCATTAAAATTGAGCTTTGTGTGTCTTCTCATCTTCTCCCTGGTCTGCTGATACAATTTTTTGTTTGTTTGTTTGTTTGTTTTGTATGAAACGAAGTAAATTCGTCAAGCTGAGGGCAGTGGTGTACACCTGTATCCCCGAGCTCGGGAGGTTCTGAGGCAGGAGGATCAGGAGTTCAGAGTCATCCTTGGCTACATTATACAACAACAAAAAGAATGCTTTGTGCATTTTAGCCTGCTACCTCAAAGTTTCCGCTTTAAGCAGACCAGGCTACAGGAGAAAACGTGGTAGTGAACACCTTGTCTAGCCTGCAGAAAGTCGGCAGACTCAAGATCTCAACTACCACTTAGGAAAATGCTATGATTAGGACAAAGGAAGGAGGCAGGATTGAATCTCAATGGGAATTTGTCTGGAGAAGGTTCACATATTCTATAAGGTTGGGTCTTTTCAAATTTGACGTCATAGTTTGTTGTGGTAAATATCCAGAAGGTCAAATGCATATTTTTTTCACATAAGGTTACTTACATTTGGTAGAAAGCTAAATTTAAAGGATTTTAGTATCTCTCTCTCTTTTTTTTCTGATGTTGAAAATGACTAAGAACCATAGTATACGAAGTTAAAGAAATTGAAATACTTAAAAGTTTATAACGAATTAACATGTTGGATGTTAGTCAGTATAATCCACATCTCCAGGTACACTTGAGTAATCTGTGTTTGGTATCTATACCAATCTGATAATTATTGAGCTCCAGTAAAGTGGAGTAGTGTGCTAGCTGAATTTTGTTTCAGATGACTGCAGTTTCTGCTGCTTCTAGAGTCTGAGGAAGAAGCAGTCGATAGCCCATGTTCAGCTGGCTCTAGGCTGTGTGCCATGGGCTGTCAATCACACTTGCACAGAAGACTAAACAACATCTCATACCTTTCTCCCTTTAGAACGGCGAGAGCATCATGGTGGAACTTGCTGCTGGGCCTTTTGGGAATGCTGAAAAGGTGGGGAAAGTGTAAATAGCAGTGTCCAGCCAGTTAGTGTCTGCCTGTCTGTTTTATAATTTTGCCTTCCTCCTGTAACTCATTGGTCATGGGTGCATGTTAAGATATTATAAAACTTATTTCTCACAAATATAGCCATTTTCTTAGTTATTCTAAATTATTAAATACCTATTGACTTGGGTTTCATCCTAGAATGATGGAAACTTTGTGGAAGCCACTGCTCAACCCTCAGCTCCCCATGAGAAAGTAAGGATTGTTTTCTGATAAGTTCATTGGACTTTAAAATCATACCCTTTGAGAGGAGACTCTTTGGGTGGGAAAAAATGTAGATTGACCAAAGCAAAACAAACAAAACAAAACAAAACAAAAACATATCAAAGTCTGAGTCCTATTTTTGGTAACAAGAAAAGAAAAATGGAAAGGCCAGCTGTGGGGGGAGTGCATTAATGCTGTTCATCCTCCATGTGTTGGATTTAATTTCCTAAAACTACATGTCTTATTTAAGTTTTTGTACAGAGTGTATATATGCATTATGTATGTGTATGTTTGTTTGTATGTTTATGTCATCTTATTCCACGTTTCCTTTAACCAGTTTAGAAAAAATAACATTAAAACAATTACTGCAGTGTCAGCCTTTCCCTTCTTAAAAGAGAGATTGGGAAGAGGTGTATTGGTTCATTCTCTCTCTCCCTCTCTCAATCCCTCTCCTTCGCCCTCCCCACCCTCCCCTCTCCTCTCTGGTTTTCTTTCTTACAGTTGCCAGTACTTATCAGGGTGCCAAAGCTGATCTGTTACTCAGTAATGAGTGTATGCTTCGTGCCTGTTTCAATATTGGGTTTTGGAGATATTATTGTACCAGGTGAGTGAATATAATAATTTTAGCAAAGCTATACTTATGGTTTTAAGGATCATATTAAAGCATCTGGTAAAAGTTACAGGGCTCTGCATTCTTTGGTTGTCATTAGAACTGGGATCAATGAAAAAGATTGAAAAAAACAAGTGCCCTTTTAAGGGTAAAAGAGAAATCGCCACTCAAAATGGTCAAAGTAAAAAGCTTGCTGGCTGGAAAGTCTCTTGAAATAGCAAAGATCCAATCTTTGCTGTGTAGCCCAAGCTGGACTCAATCTCATGGTCTCATGGTCCTCCTGTTTTGGTCTCCCAAGTACTTGAATTACAAGTTTATGCCACCATGCTTAGCCTCTTTTTCTTTTTCTTTTTCTTTCTTTTTTTTTTTTTTTTTTGTTATTTGTTGTGAGGGCCTTAGCCCTACTAGGCAAATCCAAGAAATGCTGATGTAGTCTTCTGCCTATTTTCTCATTGGGTTATGTTTTTTCTTACCATTGGCTTATTTGGGATCTCCACATGTGTTAGATATTAGACATTATCAGATGTGTTTGCAGATAATCCCATTTCATAAGCTATCTCCTCACTGCATTGATTGCTTCCTTTGCAGAGTGGGAGATTTCATGTCATTGCATTTGTCTCACTCTACATATATGTAAATGAAACATAAAAATATTTTCTCTCTAACATGGAATATTGAACAGCTAACAAAGGTCATAGTTTTCAAATACCTTTGAGTGGCTTAGGGGAAATGTCTAAAGTATGCTATCACATTTTTAAAAATCAACATATGAAAGTTGGTTCATAATTTAAGATACTTTAAAGGTCTTGTAGTACAAAGAAGAAAAGTGAAATACCACCAGTATTGTTGCCCATTATAGCAATTGATTTTGTAATATCATTACTGTTTTAAGGAAATGATGTGGATTTTCTTTTAGGCCTGTTGATTGCATATTGTAGAAGATTTGATGTTCAGACTGGTTCTTCTTCTGTATACTTTATTTCATCCACAATTGGTAAAGTTTGTTTCTTTTTATTGTATTGCATTATATTATATGGAGAAAAAAGAACCAAAAGGCTAAAAAATAGTAGTCCGTTTCCCTCTTTTTATGAGTTTTACATGAAGTGTTATAGAGCATGTGCATAGCCCTAGGCATAAATCTATAATACAGTATTTAAATATTAAATTATGAAAGCAGATGTCAGGCTGGGGGTGGCTCAGTTGGTGGACTGCCTGCCCAGTTTGCATAGCGCCTTAGGCTTGGCCCCAGCTCCACATACACCAGTGAGATGGCATTCCTGTAATGTCAACATGTGGGTGATAGAGGCAGAAGGACCAGGAATTAAAGATCATCCTCAGCTACAGCAGTCTGAGCATCCTTGAATCCCTGAGACCCTGACTCAATAAATACATACATAAATACACATATTAGTAAATGTTAAAGGCTCACTCAGAAATATGTCCTCCAAAATAGAATTACGAAGAATATGAGCTTGGGCCTGAAGAGCTGTATTTTTGTGGGGAGCTAAGTGCAGGTACCCTGATCAGCTCACATGTAGTGAGCATGGCTCTGGCAGGCCTTGCCCTTGATCCCATTCCCACTTCAAACAAACAAACAAACAAACAACTGTTAGATCACATCCCTAAAGCTAGCCTCCAAGATCTATCACCTTATTTGGCCACTTCCTCCTCCTAAGGCTGAATACCAAGATTCAGCTATCAAAGTATTTAAGTCCAGCAATCAAAAGACTCCTTTGTCTGCCTTAATTAACTTGACCAATCAAAATTTGTACACCTCTCCCTTTTAACTTTATAAACTGCCATATGCCTGTGGGCTGTGTCTGTCTCCTCTCTCTCCAGAGGCAGTCCTTTATTCCTCTGGGGCAAATAAATTTCCTTTGTACTAAGACATTGGCCTTGAAGGGATCCTGAGCTGATACTTTTTCTTTCTTTCAATAAGTATGACTTTTTCTTTCTTTTTCTTTTTCCCTCCCTCCCTCCCTTCCTTTCTTTTTTTCTGAGACAGTTTCTCTTTGTAGCCCTAGCATCTTGGAATTCGATCTTTAGACCAGACTGTCCTTGAACTCAGAGATCTGCCTGCTTCTGCCTCCCTAATGCTGGGATCAAGGGTCTGACATACTACCATCTAGCTGAAGTACCACTTTTTAAAAAATGGAAATAAACAGCAAATCTAGTAAAAAGTTAAGAAAACATTTACTTTAGAAGTTATATGTAAACCAAAGCTCATTCAAATAACCTATAAGGACGGTCAGATTTTATGATTTTAAATAATGAAATGTTGGGCTGAAATGTCATCACACTAGTTAAGAGGACACGTTGCTCTTGCAGAGGACCCAGGTTCAAATCCCAGCGTCTACTTGGTGTCTCACAATTGTCTGTAACTTCAATCCCAGGTATCTGACTCCCTTTTCTGACCTCTGAGGGCATCAGACACGTACATGGTGCACATACCTAAATGCAGCAAAACACCCATACACATATAAAAATAAAATAAATCTGAGTGTGGTACACATGCCTTTAAATTCCAGAGGTAGAGGCAGGTGGATCTCTGAGTTTGAGGCTAACCTGGTCTACAGAGTGAGTTCCAGGACACTCAGGGCTACACAAAGAAACACTGCCACTCCCGCAAAACAAAACAAAACAAAACCAAGGATAATTAAAACCAGGAGTAGTGGTACACATTTTAATTCTAGTACTCCAGAAGATGAGAAGTGTAAGGGCATTTTTGACTGTTTATCAAGTTCCAGGATAGTCTGTCACAGAAACAAAAAAACAAATTAATGGGACAATCATACTCTGTATTTTATATCACAACATTTTAGAGACTTTAAAAGTTGAGTTTGTACCAGAAGCACGCCTTTAATCCCAACACTCAGGAGGCAGAGTTGGGTGGATCTAAGTGAATTTGAGGTCAGCCCTTGGTCTATAGAGAGAATTCTAGGACAGCCAGGGCTATGTCGTGAGATTGTGCCTTAAAAAAAAAAAAAGTTGAGGTTTTATATATGTTTATTAAAATACCTGGAACACAGTAGCATCTAAAATGTTTACTACTTGGTTTTTATAGCACAGTGTATAGATAACTGTGAGTATATAAATGAATTAATGTTGTAAGTTGTTAGCTCCTTGGTACAGCAGGGCAGTCATCACTTCTGTTTGTTATTGAAATGTTAACAATAGGACATTGAATAGAAAAATCTCTGCTGTCTTCGAGTATTCTGGATGGTTATTTCAACATCCATGCACCAAAAGCTCTGAGTGCTTAGCCAAATGATCAGAGCCAGAGCCACAGATGTCCCTTCAAGGCTTTCTAGTTCTTGTAGAGTTAATCTTCATGTTGGGAGAGAACAATGGCACTAAAAATGGGAACCCCAACAGCATGAAAGAAAGTTAAGTGAGGGGAAGGGAAGGAGGTGCAGAGAGGACTGGAGAGAAGTAGGGAGAGAAAGAAGAGAGGAGGAGGGAGGAAAGGGGACACAGATGCCCCGCATAGAAATAAGGAAAGAGGCTTGAGTAGCAAGTACAGCACCTTGCAATGGGAATAACACCAGTTCTGCACCCGGATCTTTCTTGTTGCTCACCAGCCAGTTCCCAAATCACGGACGACACAGAGCCAACTTAGTTTTGAATGCTCCACCTCAGCTCACTCTCTTCTGGCTGGCTCTTTCAACGTAAACTGCTTCTCTTCATCTACCTTTTGCCTTGGGGCTTCTTACTTTTCTTTCTGTATATCTGACTTCCACTGCTTCTCGTGTCTGGCTGGCTGGCTTGCTGGCAGTGGCTGCCTGCCTTCTGCTCCCACGTGTTTCCCTCATTCTCATTCTCTCCTCCTCTCTTTTTCCCTTTTCCTTTTCCTCTTTTTTTCCTCTTTCTTTCTTCCTTTCTTCCTTCCTTCCTTCCTTTCTTTTTTTTTTTTTTTTTTTGAGCTTAGATTTCTCCTACTTATTCCCTCTGCCTGCCAGCCCCGCCTATCTTTTCTCTTGCCTGACTATTGGCCATTCAGCTCTTTATTAGGCCAATCAGGTGCCTAAGGCAGGCAAGGTGAAACAAAAGCAACACATCTTTACATAATTAAATACACATCCGTGGCTGGTGGCTCATCTGCCTGAAACCCCAGTTCTAGGGCCTGGGGCACCTCTAACCGCAGGAACCTGCAGCCACAGTCACACATTCACACACAGATACAAACACATAATTTTTAAAACAGGTCTTATTTAAAGATGTCTTCAGAAGTATTTGAAAACTAGTACTTTAATGGGGAACTGAGCTGGCTTCTGTTTTCCCACAGCTTATGCTGTTGGCATGATAATTACATTTGTTGTCCTGGTGCTGATGAAGAAGGGGCAGCCTGCCCTCCTCTATTTAGTACCTTGCACACTTCTTGCTGCCTCGGTCGTTGCTTGGAGTCGTAAGGAGATGAAAAAGTTCTGGAAAGGGAGCAGCTATCAGGTATGTGCTTACACTTTATAATTCACTGGCTGTTATGCTATAGCTCATCTATAGCAAATCTTTATGTGTCAGAAGTTTAATGTAAGCCCAGGATGCCCGAGGTCTTCACCCCATTGGCATCTGCCTGCTGTGACATGGGTTCTTGGTGCCCGCTATAAGTGAATGCCTGAGCCCTGTAAAGTTATCGTGAGAAGACACTGGGAAAGTAGAGCACTGCAACATGTATTCAAGCCCCCATAAACATCATGCAAGATGCCACAATTTAAAATAAATGCTGAAGTTTGAAACTCACATTAGAAATTGATAGTAGATCTAATGTTTTGAAAATGAAAATACGTGTTCTTTCCAGCATTTGAATGTACCAAACTAACTTCAGGTGGGTACTCATGTCAGACTTAAGTGGACCAAGAGTGTCCTTCCTTTAAAATTCCTATAACAAAGAAAATGATAGTTTCAGAATCTCTTTCTTTCTGTTTCCTAAATGTTCCTGCAAGTCCGGAAACGTTTTGGTTTGCACCAAAATTGAAGAGAGTTGAGAAGCTCTTCCTACTCAGTACTGGCCCCTTCCCAGAGGCATTTTGTTAGCAGTTATTTTTGATTTGTTGCAGTAAAGTGAACTGCCCCCTCCATCTGTCCTCATGCATGTGTGTCAGCAGTCATATGAACAGAGAGACACTTGGAGTAGGTGGCTGCAACTGTTCTTACCAGAAAACCAGTTCAAATGTCTCACTGTATCTTTTGTAGTGTTTAAGAAGAGATGACCACCATTATGTTACAGGCTTCTATAATTGAAAAGGCTGGTTTAGAATTCTTTCTGGTAAATATTGCAATTTCTTTTGGAGATTTAAATATAATAATAATAATATCTACCGTGCCCACTTATCAGTACTATTGGCTCAGCCTGCATTAATGTATGCAGAAGGTGTTTATGGTCACAAGGTCCTTCATTAAACTAGTAAGATAGCTGATAATTTTTTCATGAAGATGACGCCAACATCAATTTTTTCCCCCAATGCTGGAGATCAAACCTAGAGCTCTCATAGGGTGGGTAGGTGTGTGTGTGTGTGTGTGTGTGTTTAAATAAAAGAGTATCCAGACATGTATATTGGCCCACACCTGTAATCCCAACTCTTGGGTGATGGAGGCTGGAGAATGAGGAATTCAAGGCCAACCTCAAACACATAGCAAGTTAGACACCCTATTTTAATCAATTAGTGAGATAAAAGTGTGTCCTAAACTACTTGAATGTCTTATCCTCAGAATGGCTTTTTTTCCTTTTTAACAGTTTTCTATTCCTGCATTTAATGACTTTATTGAATGCTCTATAGGTTAAGTATGATTTCAGAAACTGACTCTACAGGATGAACAAGTTTCAAGGGGACCTCCTCCTGTGGCCTTGTGAAACTTACTAGGAAATGCAGACAGAGTCACTAGACATAAATTGTAATGAGAGCATTGATAATGGCAAAGTGTCATAGAACCTAGGGGTGGGACATCTAGGGCCAAGAATTCAGGACAAGTTAATAGGCAATTTAAAGAAGGGCTTCTAAAAACTGTTAAATCTCACTTAAAAACTGGACTATATGTTCCTCTTAAAGAAGCCATGTCTTCAGAGGTTCCAAGGGAAGAACACTGTCACATTCTGAGAACTGAATGGAGTTTAGGAAACTAGTATTGAGTATGAATGAAGGACCTTTTTCTTAGTTAGGGTTTCTATTAACTGTGAGAGCCACCATGAGCATGGCAACTCTTTTAAAGGAAACATTTAATTTATGGCTGGCTTACAGTTTCAGAGGTTTAGTCTATTATCCTCATGGCAAGGAGCATGACAATGTGCAGGCAGACATGGATGGTGTTGGAGAAGGAGCTGAGAGTTCTACATCCCGATCCACAGGCAGCAGGAGACTATTTGCCACACTGGACATAGCTTGTGCATAGAAGACCTTAAAGCCCACCCCCACAGTGACACACGTCCTCCAACAAGGCCACACCTGACAGTGCCACTCCCTATGAGCCAAGCATTCAAACACACGACTCTTTGGGACCATTGCTATTCAAAAGTTCACTAGGGCAGTGAACTTCCTTCTGCCTTCTGTGGGGGGGAGGGCTAGGCTGCTGAATGAGCCTGTCAGAGGTTCCTAATTTCCCTTCTCATTGTTTTTTATGTATTTCATTTATAATTTCTTGCAAAAAAAAAGTCTGCTCTCTGTATATTAATATTCACTGGGTGGTGGTGGTGGCAGCGGTGCATGCCTTTAATCCCTGCACTTGGGAGGCAGAGCAGATGAATCTTTGAATTTGAGACCAGTCTGGTCTACAGAGTGAGTTCCAGGACAGCCAGAGCTGCACAAAGAAACCCTTTCTTGAAAAACAAACAAACAAACAACCCCCCAACAAAAAGAATGTATTAAATTTGCTGTCATTTTTTTTTTTATTCAGACATTTCTTCTTAAGGGATTTTCTGGGAAGTGGTAAAATTGATATGAAAAGATGCTCATTATAGCACATCTGGTCTTCTCTGTTCTACTGAAGTGAATATAAGTTAATGTCATTGGCAGCTAATGTTCTAAAAGTCTGTCTATAGACTCTGGTTTTAGTTTAGCAATTTCTGTGTGTTTTAATTACAAAGTAGTATATATTTGTTTATTAGCTGATTTGGGTTTAGGTTTTGAGTCTTTTAAGACAGGGCCTCAATCCGAAATTCAGGCTGTCTTAAACTCAAATGTAGTGCCCGATAACCTAGGGCTTTTAGAAAGCCTCCTGCTTTACCCTCCTGCATGCTGTGATTATAAGAGTCTGGCACAATTCTTCAGCTTATATTTCTATTTTTAATTAAAATGCTTTCAGATGGATTTGTGCTCAGTGGGGGAGGTGCCTGCAGAGGCTAGAAGATTCCTTGGGGGGGGGTTACAGATTCATACTAGGAACCAGACTTGGGGCCCTCTGAAGAGCAGCAAGTGCGTTTTACCACTCCCCCATCTCTCCAGCCCTCTTTTTTTTTTTCAAATAAGAAATACGGATGTGGGGCTGGAGTGATGGTTTAGAGCCTGTATTGATCTTCTAAAGGACCGCAGTTCAGTTTGCAGCACTGACATCAAACCGCTCACAACTGTCAGTAACCCTTGTTCGGGGGAATCCTACACTCCTTAGAGGATTCCTGCACTCACTTGCACTATTTTATTTATTTATTAAAAATAAGTCTTGAAAAGTGTAGAGGGCTTAATGGTTGGGAACTCTTACTGTTCTTGCAGAGGAACTGAGTATAGTTCCCTGCATGCACATGAGAGAAAAGTGAAGTGGCGTGTAAGGTTTGGGGTGTGGGATTTTTGTCTTTCTAATAGTAAATCAAGTGGAAGGAAATCCATGCAATAGCTTCAAACAGGCTGTTTGCTCCGATGCTCTCAGCTTGTTGATGTCCAGTGAGCAGTGTGTGTGCTAATGTCACTGGTACTTGTGATTATTTTTAGAAGTCACAAGCTGTAAGTCACGAGTTGGGATACAAAGGTGCTCACAGTGACTGCTGGAGGGCCAGGAGCTCCAGTTGCTCAGGTTAACTTATTAGGCAGTTTTCAGAGATTAGTTCTAAGCCAGCAGAACTTTGAAAATGCCAGGTTTGCTGGCCCAGTTTCAAAGGACAACTTTCCAAACAGATTGCCTATTTACAAATGTGAAATACCGATTTTTGCCAGTTAATTTTAATGACTGTTGGTTCGTTGAGTTTTTATAAATACCTCATGCTTGTTCTGTGTATTTCTCTATTGTTGTTCACTGAAATCTTAGAGAGTAGGAAATAGAAATGATAACTTTTCAGTTAGTAGACTTTGAAATTATTTTGTTGTTTGTTTAGCTTTGTTTTTGGAGCACAGGGATGGTGTCCCACTGTGTAGTCTAGGCTGCCTAAAACTCAGACTCCTACTTCAACTTCCTGTGTGCCAGGATCACAGCCATGTACTACCATGACAGGTTAATTAATATATCTATATTTAGGGCTGGGATTATAGTGCCCAGTGTGATACCTAAGAATTAGGGAAGCAGAAGCCTGTTATAATGCTGGGTACATAGCTCTTACACTCCAGGGTGGTTGCCAGGTACATAAATCACAGAGAAGAAAAATGTTGTGTCTTCCCCATCCCCTACCATCCTGTCTCATGGCTGCTTCAGGTCTCCCACAGCTCTGGCCTACTGTCAGAAGAAAGGGCCCTAAATATACCTATGTGTGTCTCTGTAATTTTAAATGTGATTTAAATGAAGTTCCCCACATCTCCACCTTATGTCTCATGTTGTAGAATGCTTAGTGTTGCCTATCCCGATTAGCTTTTATTTGTTTCTAAATTCATTTAAGTTTATTGCATATTTTTGTGATGCTGTAAAAGGAACTCAGGGCTCCCATATGCTAAGCATTCCCTTTACATCCCCATCCTTTGATATTCTCTCTCTCTCTCTCTCTCTCTCTCTCTCTCTCTCTCTCTCTCTCTCTCTCTCTCTCTCTCTCTCTCTTTTCCTAGAAGTGCTGTAAACATGAAATTGCCTTAATCTAGGTGCTATTTTTGTTTGACAGATAAAGGGCCAAATAAACCACCATGGCCTTTGATAACTGCTGTTGCTGATGGGTGGGCTTTACTGGAAGTGTCCCCATTGGTTGAAGTGCTTGTCAGCTGGAAGCCTTGGGTTAAAGGCACTCCTTTGGCAAGTCCAGAAATCCCTCCTTCTAAAACAAGAAAAAAAAGAAAAAGAAAAAGAAAAAGAAAGAAAGAAAGAAAGAAAGGAAAAGAAAAATTTATATTGCTGGCCTTTCCATCTTCTGATTCTCAGTGATGAAGAAAGGAAAGCATATGATAATACTGAAATCTAGTTATTAATTGATCTAAAAGTCTTTGACAATTTTTACAAAGATCCCATTTTCTATTTTTAAGTAATTTTATCTGAGCCGGGTGGTGGTGGAGCCCGTCTTTAATCCTAGCACTCAGGAGGCAAAAGCAGGAGGATCTCTGTGAGTTTGAGGCCAGCCTGGTCTACAAGAGCTAGTTCCAGGACAGCTTCCAAAGCCACAGAGAAACCCTGTCTGAAAAACAATTTTTTTTTTTTTAATCTGAAGAACAGGGTAAAAAAGATTTGAAATATTTAAGCATGCCCTTTTTTCCTGCATTTTTTTTTTCAACTTTTGAGACAGTGTTTCTCTGTTTAGCTTTGGAGCCTGTCCTGGTGTAGACCAGGCTGGTCTCGAACTCAGAGATCCACCTGCCTCTGTATCCCAAGTGTTGGGACTAAAGGAATGTGCCACTGCCACCCGGCTAATATTTAAAATATTTTAAAAATAGAATATGGGTAGAGTTGAAGTAAAAAAAAATGCACTTGTAAGACATTCTGTTAGTGAATCTATTTGATTTGTTTGCATTTTTATTAGTAGGAATTTTTATTTATGTAATATTTCCACTTTCATGTATCATTCTTTTACTTGCTTGAATAGTAGTGGTGGTAGGTTTTTGTTGGTTTTGTTTGCTTGGTTTAAGAGGAGTGTAAGTGTGTGTGTGTGTGTGTGTGTGTGTGTGTGTGTGTGTGTGTGTGTGTGTGTGTGTGAAGATAGATTCACCATGTAGCCCTGGCTTGCCTAGAACTTGCTATGTAGACCAGACTGGTCTGAAACTCAGATGTCTGACTTCCTCTGCCCCTCAAGTGCTGGAATTAAAGGCAGCTTCCCATATTATTCTCACATTATCTTAATAAAGTTGCAGAGTGAGCAAGCTTTTTCACACCAACTTGTGGAACCATTTTTAGGTTTCTGCTTATGCAAGTGCACACTCCCTCGTATAGTCTTCTTTTGAAGTAGAACTCCCACTGCTACAAAGGGCAATATTCACACTGGGAAATAGAGATCAATGGAAGACCCAGAAAATGTGGTGTTCCTGTGGGCCACAAGTCTTATAATGCATCCTCCTGAGCAGAAGTGAAGCATGTTGGCAGTGTTTCAGAAGGAATGCTTGTTTCCCTAAGGTTACTTGTTTATTAAGGTTTATTTTTATTATTTTTAATTATGTGTATGTATGTGGGTGTATCCATACTAATACAGATATGGTGGTCTGAGGCAAAGGATCCCCTTGGCACTAGAATTACATGCAGTTGTGATCTCACCAAAGTGGATGTTAGAGATCAGACTGAGAACAAGTGCTCTTAATTGCCATTCTTTCTTGTCCCAAGATTACTCTATTTTGGTTTTGAGATAAGGTAATTCTGGCTGTCCTGCTACTTACTATGTAGACCAAGCTGGCTTCAAACTCACAGAGACTGGCCCCGCTCAGCCTCTTGAGTGCTTGGATTAAAAAAGGAGGGAAGAGGTGGTTGGGGAAATAGCTCAGTTAGATCTGGAGGGGAGGGGAGTGGGGAAGAACTGGGAGGAATAGAGGAAAGGGAAACTGTAATCAAGGTGTATTGTGTGAGAAAAGATCCTCTCTTCAGGGAAAGAGAAAGGGAAAGGGGTGGGGTGGGGCTGTAGCTCGGTTAGTAAAGTGCTTCCTGAACAGGCATGAAGGTGTGATTTCAAATACCCAGCACCCATTTAAAAGCCATGTAGAAGGGCTCAGGCTTGCCTTTTAATCCCAGCTCTCTGGAGGCACAGGCATGTGGATCTCTGTTAGTTTCAGGCCACCTAGGACTACATAAGTGAGACTCTATATTAAAAATATAAAAGTTTAAAAAAGAAAAGAAAGCTAAGCTCAGTGGAGGTGGATCATGGAGATAGAAGGACCCCTGGAACTCTCTGGTCAGCAAACTCCAGGCTCAGCAACTGTGTCTAAAGTGTCTAAAGTGGGAGGCAGTTGTGGGATAACCACACACATGTGCATACACGTGCCCTGTTTAGCGGGATGCACACATGTATGTATCCACACATGCAAACACACACACACACACACACACACACACACACACACACACACACACACACCACAAAACCAGAATACTTTTGTCAAATGAATGAAGGCTGGAAGGCAAGTTTAGCATTGGCATTTTCTGATGACTTTCATTTATGCCTAGGTGATGGACCATCTGGACTATTCAACAAATGAAGAGAACCCAGTGACTACTGATGCGCAGGCTGGGCAGCAGTAATTGTGGGGACCTACAATGATGTGCCGTTGATTTTTTACGAATAGAATTCACCACACACACCCCCACCCTTTTTATTTTGATTTCTGAGACAGTAGGTATTGGAGCTCACATTCTCCTGCCTCTGTCTCCCAATTGTTTGGGACTATAGCTGTGCAATAGCATGCCCAGCAAGTTTTAAATCAAAGTTTGAACTGAAAATTGGAAACATTTTCAGTGGTGTTTGCCAATCCATATATTTTTATGAGCTGGTAAAATTCATCATACATAGCGAAAGTGCATTTTCTTTTAATTATGTTAAAGTTGTGCCTTCACAATCAATGAAAACCTAGGGTTTCTGTAGTTTCCAAATGTACTATATACATTATATTTTTCTAAAAAAAAAAAATCACCTTGACCCTCTCTTGTACTTTTCTTACTAAAGTATTTCTCCAAAATCATTTATAAGTGTCAACGCAAGTTTCTTGAGTAGATGTTCTTGTTAAAGATTTACGCCAATCTTATCCCCTCTGCAGGAATAACTGCTTAAGGCTGTTCAAGAAAGCAGTTCAGCAGCAAAAATTGGTCTTTATATCATGTAGAAGTTTTTAAAAATACAAGGGCATACATAGTAACACATCACTTTATAGTTTAAGTTTAAAATTTTTCTTTACCTTTATTTTTATTTCATGTGTATAGGTGTTTTTCCTGTATACATGTCTGTCTGTGCACCACATTCATGCCTGGTGCCCATAGAGACCGGAAGAGGGTGTTGCATCCCTTGGGACTGGAGTTACAGATGGCTGTAAGCTGCCTTGTGGGTGCTGGGACTTGAACCCAGGTCCTCTGGAAGAGCAACCAGTGCTCTTAATTGCTGAGCCATCTCTTCTGCCTTGTTGTTTTAAGTTTTTAAAAACTTGTAACTCTTTTTTAAACTTGAGCACCTAAATGACTTCAGGCTGCATATGTATTATATTAGACTATTTTTTAGATAGAAGGAAACATAATATATAGAAAAACATTTGAAGGATACAAAAACTGAATCTAGTTTCTGTCAGTACTCCATTTACTTGAAGATATAGATTAAATGTACTTAACTCAAATTTTATTTTGGTTTTTCTGATCTTTGAAATTTGATTCCATTGATTAGGTTTTATTTTTTAATTTTTTTTCTTATCTGACTAGATATTATATGTATAATTTATTGTTTACCTGCACAATCCTGACAGTCTCCCCATCATCTGTCATCACCCCTGGTTTCCAGTCCTCTCTTTGTGTAAGTGAGCCCTGCTGACCTTGGAGGGATGTGTGCTGTTCAGGGTACAAATGTACTTTTGTTCATCAGTTTTCTCACCTCCAAAAGAGTAGTTAGAACAGTCATCACTCTGCTAACTTGCAACTTGAAAGAAATAATTTTCTTTTCATTCTTTGCAAATCTCAGGTGTTTTTTTTTAATAGAAATTAGAGATGAAATTATCTCTCAAATTATTTTAATTTCTTAAAGAACCAAGTGACAAGTCATTACAAAAGCTCAGGACTTTGCATTTCTGTGTAAAGAATGCACACGCTATGTGAACAAACCCAGTCTTTAATGTTAAAACCAATTCAGCTTATTCAAAACTAGTGCATTGAAAAATGGGCTAGACCTTTGATATTTGAACTAAAGTTCAATTAGATGCTTTTGTTTAATTGTTAACTTTTGCTGAGTAAATGACAGGGAGGCTGCATGGACAGCCCCTTTCTATCCAGTACAGGTCTGTGGTCTTCTGTTTACAGCAAACGAGATGCCCTATGAGATACAAGTTAAGTGCCATTTTACAATTCCAACTGTACTTTCACTTATAATGTCAATAAAATGCTTGCCAAAATACAACTGTTTTACTAACATCTGCATCCTCCTTTGAGTCTGATATTCAAAAGCACCAGTTACATTTTATGAAGAATGTTAAAGAAAATTAGTGTTTTAAAAACTATGTTAAAATAACACAATTTCTTAAAATAATTTGGTTTCATTAATTTGTAACCAATATTTAATTTCTTAATCTAAACCATTGCTCCAGTAAAACATTAACACATCCAGAAAAATCTGAATTCTAACTTATTTGAAACAAAGTCTCTTTTACCCAACCATCATATTGTTATAATTAAAGTCTTGCATATGGGCTGGAGTATAGCTCAGTGTTGGAGTTCTTGTCTGCCATGTTTCAAGTGCCTACCCCAGCACTGCCAACGAAACAACTTACTAAGTGGCTATAAATAACAAAAGAATTTCCCAGAGTCTCTCTATCCTCACTGCCAATTTCATATGTACTTAAACAGCCCTTTTGGCAACATAGACAAAAATAGCTCCTTAAAGAAAATAAAATACATAAATACTGGGTCTTGGAAATAAAAGTGAATATATACCAGAGATGAAAATTTGACTCTGAGAAGTTGCCATCTCTCCCTGTCTTGATTATCTAACACCAGTAACTTTTAAGAGGTAGAGAAATTGGATTTTTTTCCTCTTGAGAACCCTTTAAAAACAAAGTTTATTGTATTTATTAGCACTTATTACAAAATAAAGTACTTGCTAGCAAGATCCATGCTTGTTGCTTAGAAAATAGAAATCATTGCTCTTAAATGCATTTTATTTTCTTCTAGCTTCTAAAGTTTTACTTTTAATTAGCAATTTCTTTATAGTAGAGTGTAACTTAATACCCCTTTGAAAGGAGATAATTTGTTCCATATGCTGCTGTCATTCATAAATTTTAGTTACATGTGCAGACATGTTCTGACAGAATGTCGTAATTTTAATAAATACTAATGATCTGTCTAGTTTTCTTTGCTCTTTCAGTGTTCACAGTTTTTCAAGACAGGCGTTCTCTGTGTAGCTCTGGCTGTCCTGGAACTCTCTATGAAGACCAGGCTGGCTGTGAACTCACAAAGATCCTCCTGCCTCTGCCTCCCGAGTGCTGGGATTAATACATGGGCCACTACTGCCTGGCCAGTGTCCACATTTTTATAACTATTCTTCAATCACAGGGCTCTAATGCAGGGTTTGCACAGTCTGAGCAAGTGCTATACCACTGAGCTGTGTGTCCAACTCCTCAGTTTGCGTTCTAGGTAGAGGTGGAAATTACATTTACATTTGATGAAAACATGTCTAATCTATTAAGCTGATTCTCTAGAACCTTGGCTTGATTGCAGTCAGTAACTTTCAGTGCTGGGAGTTGTCTTCCTGGTTGGTAGACTACGTTGCTTAAAGAAGCTTTTATATTTTCCCATGAATAAAAATAGGTTGAATCAACTCAAGGTTGTAGTACATGATCAGTTAGCCACAAATTGGTTTTGATGAGGGATTAAAAATATTATAAACAGTCTTGCTATTACTTTGAAATATACATTTTAAAAAATATCTAAAGTATATCTGGTTAGCATGCAACTTCCCAGTAGGAAGCATAAATTCAGTATCTTTTGGAAGCATAAATTCAGTATCTTTTGTCTGTTTTTTCCTCTACCCTTTAAAAAAAATATAATTAGATTTTTACTTCTTAGGTGGTTGGTTTGTATATGGGATTCTTTTTCTAATACTTTTTCTATGTAAGTTAGTGTAAATTGATATTTTTATAACACCACTAGGCTTTACTTTTTATGGAACATGATTTAAAACTTAAATTTTGGAGTGTTAATTTTGCAGTGTGAAGCTCTTTATCATGTGCCAATTCTAACAAGAAAGACAACTTTTAGTGTATTGAATTTGCTGCAGTGTTCAATAAATTCTGTTTTAAAATGAAAAATTGAATTTGTTTTTTTTTTTTGCTATGGCAAAAGAAATTATTGAAAATGAACCAAAGGCACACTAGATCATGTATTATGCACACTCACAAAAAGAAACAACATGAAATTTTGCAATTATTTAGGTTTGGCAATTTATTTTTAAAATCCAGATTCCATAGGCAAGACTTAATTGAAAATTATATTGTAAAGTATGTGTAGATTCCTTTTGAGACAGTAGCTTGCTAGTTTGTAACTTTAGATCCTCCTGCCTTAGTATCTGGACTGCTGAGAAACAGGCTTGCAATACCACTTCTCACAGGATCTGTTTGTTGTTATTGTTTGTTATGAGAGTACCATTCTTAGCCTAGTCTGGCCTGAAATTTGCTCTGTGGCTGGGACTAGTTTTGAACTCAGATCTTAATTACCTTCTCCTTCCAAGTACTGAGATTATAGGTGTATGCCACCCTCTTGGGCAACAGCAGGCATTTTTGTTCATTTGGTTGGTTGATTTGATTTAATGTTTTTAGAAAATATGCGTAGCAGGATTATTAAAAACCCAGAGACAGCTTTTGGGGTTCAAACTGAATATCAGAAAAGTAAAGCAGCCAAGCCAGTAGTGAGTTTTACCTCTACCAAGACTAATACCAAAGAGAGGTGACCGATCCTGTCCTCAGTGTGACTGCAGACTGCAATGCTCTCCACCAAAAAACCTCAGACGTCTCTGAGCTCCTGCCTTATATTCTTCTCTAGTGCTGGAATTAAAGGCATGAGCTCTGTTTCTCTTTTAGACTGATTCACTCTCATGTAGCCCAGGGTGGCCTTAAACTCACAGAGATCCATCTGCCTCGGTCTCCTGAGTTCTGGAATTAAAGGTGTGACCACCACTGTCTTTCCTCTATGGCTAACTAGTGGCTTAGCTCTGCACTCTGATCTTTAGGCAAGCTTTATTAGATCATATCCAAAATATCACCACAAGTAGCTCACCTCAGGGCTGAAGGGATGGCTCAGATGTTAAGAGCACTTACTGAGCTTGCAGAAGACCCCGGCACCAACATTAGGGACTTACCCTGCAGTTCTGGGGGATCCAACACCCTCTGTCCTCCATGGGCACCTGCACACATGAGGTGCACATTAACTCAACACGGGCACACACACACACTCCACATATGCATAAATAAAAATAATAAATATTAAAAGAAGAAAGTACCATGGCAGGACCAAAAGGTGGCTCACTGACTAAAAGGGGTCCCTTGACCCCACAGGGGAAGGAAAAAACTCACTCTAAAAATGGTCCTCAGCATCCCACACATGCAGTATGGTGCCCATGCATACTATATATGCACAGACACAGTGATTTAAAACAAGTATCTCACTTCTTCAGAAGATTGCAAATGTTTCTCCTTGATGCCATTGTCCTGGTTTCTTTTTTGTAGAGCTGGAGATCAAACTCCAGGAAGCAAGGTCCTTCCTCAGCCCTCTACTGTCTTTCTGAGATTGGTTTACATGAGTGCTGTAGTCTTGAAATGATGAGAATGCACTTTTTTTCCATGAATTCCCTGATAGGGAGGAGCCTCATCCCATCGGTCCAGTTGTCTGGAAAGATACAGAGTACCTCAGAGAGAAAAGGAGATGGCTAGAACATAGCAAGAAGAAGGTAGCCCCTCTGCCTGGAGCCTTGTGGCCTTTTGCGTTTTCTATTTTATGCTTCTATTAAGTATTCAAAGTAAAAATTACAAAAGTCCATTGTTATTCTCTTAATTAAGGTACTAATGTCAGACGAGGGGTGCAATTCCGTACAAACTGCATTTGACCCTTTAGTGCTGTATTCATACTAACAACTGGTTTGTTCGTATTTTCTACAGAAAGTTGAAAGAAAGATACATGGCAAAAAATAGTTAAATGTATGTGGTGTGAGTTAAAGGAGAAATAATCAACTGGGAGTTTGTTTTATATTTAGTTTAAATGAAACTAATTAATTAAAAATTACACTAGTTTGAAATGCAACTTGGTATACTTGGAAATGGGAAGCAGAATTAAATTTTGTATTGAGGTCATTCCACTTTTATGATCCCATGAAGTCTAGTGTCTTAAGGTTTCATCTGTTTGGTTGTCCCAAATGACCCAGATCAAATTAAATTGAAAGTAGGGGCTATGGGTCAGAGAGTTTGTGCTTGGCATATATAAGACCCTTGATTTGCTTCCCAGCAGTAAAGCCAATGTATTCGAAGTAACAATGCTTACCCCAGAGCCCCAAAACTAGAATGCATCAGAAAAGCATGAGTTCCGGTGTGGTAGTCCAAATGAAAATAGTTCCCATAGGTTTGTACGCTTGAATGCTTGGTCTCCTGTAGGTGAAACTGGGATGAATGAAGAGTTGAGGCCTTGTTGGAGGAGGTGTTATTGCTGGGGTTAGCGCTGAGGTTTCAAAAGCCTACTCCATTCCTAGTGCCTCTCTCTGCTCCTGCTTGTGGATCAATATATGAGCTCTCAGCACTGTTCCAGCAGGGTGCCTACCCTTTGCCTGTTGCCATGCTGATCTGCCATGGTGATCATGGACTCACTCACCCTCTGAAACTCGAATCAAGCCCCCAATTAAATGCTTTCTTCTGTATGCTGCCTTGGTCATGTTTTCTCTTCATAGCAATATAAAAATAACTAAGATACAGGTCTTACTCTATAGCCCGAGCTTCAAAATCAGAGATCCACCCGCCTTTGCCTCCTGAATGCTGAAATGAAATGTGTGTGCTACCTGCCCCTCAGACCCTGAAAAACTTATTTTTAAAACTATTCAGGCCAGGTGGTGGTAGCATACAGCTTTAATACCAGCACTCAGGAGGTAGAGGCAGGCGAAACTCTGTGAGTTCGAGGCCAGCCTGATCTACAGAGTGGTATCTGCTTTTTTTTTTTTTTTTTTTTTTTTTTTAATTAATTTTCAGGAAATAAATCAGGTGATAATAGGAATAGATAGCTACATCATTAAAATGCTATAGCTTACTATAGGGTGATGTCTTTGAAAAGCCAAAATAATCCATTTATCATACACTCAGTATGCAGTCCCAGCAGGAATACTCTTCATTAATATGCCCAGAATGACAAGTCGAAGGCCTAGGGATAATTGCATTTACAGACCAGAATTGATACAAATGTTTTGATAAAGAATAGAAGGTGTGGGGAAAAATGCTGTAAATCCAATGACAGGTGGGGCACGGAGGATGAGAATGAGCCCCTCTGAGGCACAAGGGCTCTTACAGAGCCCTTAAAAGTACTTACCTGGTCTTGCTTTCTGGGCCATTTGTGTGATGCTATACAGGAATAGAGTTTGTCTTGAGGTAGTAAACACCAAGTGTCTTTAGACTGGCCATTTGGGATGCAGCCCCAAGGGACCATTAGACTGGTAATGTTTCCATAAGGCATCTCAAGTCACTGAGTCAGCCTTCCAGCAGTTAGGGTCCAGCTGCTGGAGAATGGGGGATGTTGTTTTTATTTTTGGCCTTTTATCTTTTTGTCTCTATAACATAGAAGCTTTGCTAAATTTGAAGGGAAATTTCTCTGTATGGCTACTGGTAATTTTATTTATTTATTTATTTATTTATCTGCTTGTCTTTGCTTCCAGGGTGCTGGGATTGAAGGCATGTGCCGTCACATCCAGCTCTGGTGATTTGTTTTTTATTTTGTCCAAATCTTGTCACCGAAGGAAGACTTGTATAACTTTGTGGAGAAGGCCAAAGGAGTAACTTAGTGGTAGAGAACATATTTATCACATGTGAGTCCCTGAGGGCGATCTTGAACCAAAACAGACCTCTCAACACATATATAAAGTAAAATGTACTTAAGCAAGATATGTTTCTCCCTTTACAAATATTTTGAGGGAGGGCCAGGGAGTCAGCTCAGTGGGTAATGGTGCTCTCAAGCTAAAACACAAGCCTGAGTTCAATCCACCCACAGAGAGAACCCAATTCTCCAGTGTTGTAGACATGCACACACACACACTCACACACATACACTTTCACACACACATGCACTGAACATTTTAAAAAAAGAAACTCTGAGGATCCTAAAGTGCGGTTCTGTGGCAGAGCACTTGTGTGACATTCCTAAAGCCCTGGATTTATCCATAGCCTCCCTCCATAAACACGTACAAATATGCTCATATATAATAAAAGTTTATAAAATGTTTTAGTTGTCCATTGTATAGCTAATTAGCATATTGACATGTGGTTGAAGAGGACCTGTTTGCATCTTCTTAAGTCATTCAGGAAATAGTTATTGAGTCCTTATAGCATGCCAGACTGCTGTGAAAGGGGGTCCTGGAGAGGCTGACTGATTAGAACTTCATGGGTGTGGAGAAGGCGAAGGGTGCAAGTCCAGACCCTAATCACATCTCTCAGACTGTCTTGAGTCCCTTAAGTGTCATCCCTCACATAACCTGTGACTAACGAAGTCGAACTAGCATGCCGTGACGAGCAGTTGCCTTTTGGAATGCATTAACTTAATAAAACCTCACTTCTACCAATCAAAGGGCTAAGAATGCTCTCAGGTAGCATCTAAAGCCTATAGCAGGGTTTTTTCCTCCCTCTCCCAGTTCTATAACCCATCCACACAATGTACCCAGTGATGTATTTGAAAAGTGTTCTAATTTATGACTTTGTTTCTATTACCATAAAAACTTCATGAAACCAATTCCATGTTGGAATTTGAGATAACCTAAACCTGTGTTCCTGGGCCATGGGCACTCATATTGTGCTCCAGAATAAACTATCTTCTATCCCCTTTGAGGTGAGAGCTGTATTTTTATGTCAACAGTACCAAGGTACTGGTATTAAAGATTAATTAAAAACATTCCAAGTATTTGTAGTTGGCATTGAATAAGTTTTCTGTTTGTGGCTGAGGATAATGCTTTTGAAATAGTATCTTTTAAAAATCCTCTAATCTATCCAAAGCAGAGCAAAATTTGTTGAAACTGGTTAATCATCCTCTGTTTATATAAAAGATTCTGTTCTGACTGCCAAACATTCTTGACTATCAGACTTTAAGTAATAGAAAAATGTTACATTAACTGGACATTTCATATACTGACTTTTAATGTCAATATCTTAAGTCACTTTTTTCTTTTTCTTTATTCTATGTGTCTTTTACATCATGTATCTTGATCCCATTCATTTCCCTGTTCCTTCTCATCTGCCCTCCATTCCTGCCTCCCCTTAAATAAAACAAAGTTTAAGGGGAAAAAAATAAAAATCTCACCATGGAAGCCACAGTGTGACACAGTGAGTCATGCAGTAAACCTCTTTGTCCACACATCTATATTTGCAAGTGTTCATTGCAAAGTCATTGGTCTGGTTTCACCACACTACCTATGCTGGGCCCTCACTGGGACTCCTCCTGGCTATCCTGCTGTTGCCCTGTGTCGTGGAGATCCTGCAGCTTTGGGTCTTCAGGTAAGGTTCCTTCCCCTGCTCCAGCAGATCGTAGATGGGGTGGATGTTGGGGCGGGCCTGGTCATAACCCTGTTTCTGTCCTGGGCAGCTGCAGGGTGGGTCAGCATACCAACTCTCCTCTGTCCTCACCACCAGGGTGAGCTCTCCAGCATTGCCCCAGCTAATTCACCTCTTGTAGCAGTGAGGGAGGGGTGGGGCCAGCTCTCCTGCTGACACTCCCTCAGGGGCCTCTCTCCCACCCTTACACCAGCAGGGCCAGCTCCATTGTGCTGCCCAGGTGAGGGGCAGGGACCACTCTCCTGAGTGCTGCTGCTGGTGACAGGCAGGGACAGCCCTCCTGCTCTTATGGCCCCAGGGCCAGCTCCTCCATCTGTCTCCGGTGTTGATGGGTGAGAAGGCATCTCTCCTCTGACCATGCTACCCTACCACAGGTCAGATGACTAATGGAGGCACTCTCCTTTGCTTATACCATCCAGGCTGTTTCACCCTCACCTATGCTGCTGCCTAGGCAGGGGGCAGAGCCTGTTTCCCGAGTGCTGCAGCTGGTAGGGGAAGGGTCAGCTCTCTAGTCTGTTGCAGGCAATAAGGGGCAGGATAAAGGGGGGCATTTCTCACCTTCCCACATTGCCAAGTAGTAGGGACACCTCTCCCATGCTTACAACTTCTGGGCTGGTTCACCCACACTTCCATCAACAAGATTGGTTGGGTTCTATCGAATTACCCAGGTGAAGTACAGGGCCTGCACACCCAAGCTTTGCAGCTAGTGGGGGCAGGGACAGCTCTCCCATTCTTGTGACCTCAAAGCCAGTTTTTATACCTGGGGCTGGGGGCAACTCTCCTCCGCCCCTGCCACCACAGGACAGATGAGTAATGGGGATAGCTCCCCCTTGTCCATTACTCCAGGGCTGGCTCACCACACCTCTACCTAGGTGTTGGTATATGGTGACCCCTTTTAGCTGACTAGAGATATCCTGGTGGCAGCCCCATCCAGAGAGAGGTCTGGGGGATGATTAACGTGGAAATAATTACTCAGCCCAACAAGTTGACTGATTAAACAGAATAGGGAAAGATTTTGTAAAAGACTAAAACATGTGTAATTGTTTTATACTATTATGGGTGTCGCTCATAAGGGTCTTTCTGTCACAATAGGGAACACAGCACACAGCTTGAGGACAACTTTGGAAGGGATAATACAGTACCTGAATAGCTGACTCTGCCCTCTGTGCAATGCCTATATTCAATACAGTTATTGATAACACCCGGCTTGCAGAGGCACAAGGATTTAATAAGATAATATTGAGGAATCAGAACAGCAGAGACCTGGAAGAGACCATATAATTAATGCTAGCTACACTGCATAAAGACTGGAGTCTCCTGCTTTCCAATTATTTTACCATCCTGCTTTTACTTACACTGGAAGCAAACCTCTATATTATCAAGATCTGTGAAGCAATTTTAAATAATTTCAGGAAGGTTTTGTTGTTGATGTTTTGTTTGCTTTTTGTTTTTGTTTTGTTTCGTTTTTGAGTCAGGGTTTCCTCTGTGTAACAGTCTTGGCTATCCTAGGACTTGCATTGTAGACCAGGCTGGCTTTGTAGACCTTGAACTCACAAAGATCTGCCTGCCTCTGCCTCCCAAGTGTTGGGATTAAAGGTGTGTGCTGCCACCACCCAGTTAATTTCACAAAGTTTAAAAACCTCTCCCTCAGAAATGTTTGAGTTTCCAGAGGCTGAGCCCACAATTCCTTGCCTTTTCCCTGATGAAACTTTCTAATGTTTAAAATGATTGCTGTGGGGCCCATTTGTGTAGCAATTTCCTGAGATTAAGACTTTCTATCATTGAGGGAGGCTCATTAAGACACAGCAATAAAGGGGGGACACTGAAAACAGGATATTCTAACCTGAGGTGAAACAGCCGAAAGGCTTCAGGAAGTTCCTGAAGCTGACCAAACACACTAGATCCCTCCCTCTCCAAGTGTATGTAACCTGCAGAGACACTCTTAGACAAGTTGAGTGCCTAGAAAAGGCTATCTGAAGGAGACAGTCTCCTGCTTGAGCTGCCAGCAATTTGTATAGTGCTCAGGTTCCCAGCTTTTGTGAGCCATCACCCATGTTGGGAATGGCTGTTTTGTTTTGTTTTTTGAGACAGGGTTCCTCTAACTAATAGCCCTGGCTGTTCTGGAATTTACTTTGTAGATCTGGTTGGCCTCAAACTCACAGAGCTCTTCCTGCCTCTGCCTCTCAAGTACTGGGATTAAACACATGTCATTCCAAGTGCTGGGATGAAAGGTGTGAGATTTTTGGACTGATTCACTCTCATGTAGCCCAGGGTGTCCTTGAACTCACAGAGATCCATCTGCCTCTGTATCCTGAGTCTGGGATTAAAGGTGTGAACCACCATTGCCTGGCCTCTATGGCTGTGGTTAGCTTTGCACTAGGTTTTTTTTTGTCAGATCACAAACAAAAATCTCCATAATTTAAGGATCAGTATCTCATCTCAATTAGAAATGATGAGCCGCATGCAGAATTGTAGGACAGAGTTACCTATTAAATTACATATCATGAAGGTGAGTATTTATTTTTATGTATATATGTATTTATCTGTCTGTGTGTGTGTGTCATATGTATACATGTGCTCAGGGGACAGAAAGCACGTTGGACCCCCTGACACTGGAGTCACAGACAATTGTGGGCAGCCGATATAGTTACTGAGAACTGAGTTCTGGCTCACCAGAGAATCAGCCAGACCTTTAGGTTTGTTTGGTTTTAAACAAACACCTTTATGTCATTAAGTGCTGGGCCGGGATACACTGGGGAAGATGGCTAAAGTTATGATCCTCATTCAGTTGACTGTTTAGTGGGCAAAAGACAATTAAGTTGGTAATTAGAGCACAGAAGGAACTGGTGGGCTGGAGAAATGGCTAGCAGCTAAGAGCGAATACTGCTCTTCCAGCAGATGGTCAACTGCCAGCACCCATGTAGTGGCGGGATCACAACTGCCTGTAACTGCAGCTCCATGGGGATCCAACGTCTGTGGCTTCTATAGACAATTCCAGTCATGCACATAGACTCATAACTAAAGCAAAAACCTCCCTTTAAGAGATAAATTGTTTAATGGAAAATATACAGCATGCAATGGGAATGAGCATTCCAGAAAAGGCTCCTAACCCAAGATGCATGTGTGTTGAGGGGAGGGCTAACATTTCTTGAAATAAGAACCTTATAAGTTGTAGTAATAATGGACTCTTCACAGAAGAGTGTTTAGAGGTATCCAGAGGCAAGGCTGAAATGAAAAGGTTTTAAGGTACGTGGACGTTTTTATGTATGTATGCATGTATGTATGTATGTATGTATGTATGTATGTATGTATGTATGTATTATTGAAACAGGGTCTCACTATGTAGCCCTGGCTAGCCTTGAACTCCCAGAGATCCTCCTGCCTCTGCTTTCCAAGTTGTGGTGTTAAAGGTATGCATCACTATGCCTGGCTCAAACTTATTTTGAGGGCGACAAGTTCTTTGGAAGGATTTACAGAGTATGAGTGACTTAACGTGCAATTCTTATTACATTCATTCTGGGTAATTCTTTTGGGCTCATTACAAGAATCCCAGGCCTCTTACCACTTAAAAGGATCAATGTGGGTTGGTTATGCCTTTCTGCAGTATACTTTTGTCTAGGAATGCCCTTTTTTCTGTGTAATTTCACAAGACTCAATTGTAATTTGCCTTGATGATTTTCAAACATCTCCAGTTGTAATTAGATTATACCATGAAATAATGATTTAGTCATACCGTAATTTTATCAGTTAGATATTGCTATGTAAATTATCCCAAAATGTAGAGGCTTACAAGAACTGTAAACAGTATTTTTCACAGTTCCCAAGGATAAGAGTATTGGGAATGGCTTAGCTGATTTCCTCTAAGAGGTCTTTGGAGTTAATGAGGGTGCTGAAGCCTTCCACAATGGCTTACCTACATGGCTGGCAAGTTGGCACAGGCTATTGGCAGGAGATCTTAGTGGTCATGTGTACTTTTTGAAGGGCAGATTGGCAGCTTTCTCTGAATGAGAGAGCTAAACGAACAAGATGGAAGCCAAAATGGTCTTTGTGATCAAGCCTCAGAAGTCATGCGCTGCCATTTCTACAATACCCCATTGAGAACATGAGGTCAGCCCTATTCAATGTGAGATTGTCAACTATAGGGTAAGGATACCGGAGGGTATTAGCAAGGCTAGCTAATGTGGTATTGATTATCTGCACTGTGGGCTCATTCTTCTTATAGTTAACTACTCTTGTTCACTACTCACTCTTACAAGAACCCGCTTCAGATAACCAAAAGTCAGTGCCCCACCCATGATCTAAAGACCTCCCACAGGACACTACCTTTAAATATGTTATTCTGATTATGATTATTATTGTAGTACAAGAAGATAAGGAGTGTGCTGGAGAGATGGCTCATGTTTAAAATTCTTATTTTGTGTGTGTGTGTGTGTGTGTGTGTGTGTGTGTGTGTGTATGTGTTCTATCTTTCCACCTTGACACTGGGTCTAGGAAGGAACTTAGATCTCTGGACTTCTTCAGCAAACACCTTTAGCCACTAAACCATTTTGCAAACTTCTGAAAAGTTTCTTGAATTAAACTGCTTTATTTTTCCTTTTTTTTTTTTTTGTTTTTGTTTTGATTTTTTGAAACAGGGTTTCTCTGTGGGACAGTCCTGAACGTTCTGGAACTCACTGTGTAGATCAGGCTGACCTCAAAGTCATAGAAATCCGCCTGCCTCAGCTGCCTGAGGGCTGGGATTAAAGGCATGCACCACCACTGCCCGGCTATTTTTACTTTTTTTAATTATTACTTTAATTTTATGTGTATGGGTATTTTGCCTGTATGTATGTCTGTGTACCAGCGTGTAGCTGATGCATACAAAGCCCACCCAGAAGAGGAAGTGGGATCCCTTGGGACTGGAGTTACAGATGGTTATAGATTGTCATGTGGGTGCTGGGAATTGAACCCGAGTCCTCGGAAAGAGCAGCCAGTGCTCTTAACCACAGAATCACCTCTCCAGCCCTGAACTAAACTGTTTTAAATAATTGCCAAGGGCATGGAGGAGAATGAGATGCTGTGAGGATGGGAAATATACATGCCAGGCACCAAAATGGAAAAGAGTTCCTAAAAGAAAGAGGTGTTGGAGAAAGATTTGTTTACTAAACTGTTTTTGAAATACTCAGTTTACCATTCCTGTCCATCACGGTGCTGGATACTTACATATCAACATGACACAAGCTGAGAGGAGGGAGCCTCAGTTGTGAAAATGCCTCCATAGGTGTAGGGAGTTGGCTCCACCCCTCACCTGGGAGGGGCTGCCCCAGTGACCCAGACTGAGCAACTCATCTACTACCCAGGCCCACAGCCAAGACTTGGGTTGGCCCACCCTAACATCTATCTCATCTAGGACATACTGTTCCTGTAGAAAGATACCTGCAGACTTTGGGATATTGGGAAGGAGTTTCAGTGAGGATCCAGTGATGATGGTATACCAGAAACCAGAGGCCTTGAACCACCCATGACTCATTGCAATGAACATTTGCCAGTAAAGTTGATTAGTCAAAAGGGTTTTCTGTGTGACAAACCTTGACTCCCAACACCATCAAAACAATGAAGAGTTACTGGAAATGAGGGAAAGATGGAAGAGTGAAGATTTTTTTGTTTTGTTTTGTTTTTGTTTTTTAATGGTTTTGTTTTCATCTGATTTTTTAAAAATACTTCTGGGGGTGTACTGGAGGGTAAGGAGAGGATATGGGGGAACTGAGAGGTTAGCAGAATCAATAAAGAAATTATGCTAAATTGAAAAAGATATTATAAGGAAGGAAGGAAGGAAAGAAGGAAGGAAGGAAGGAAGGAAGGAAGGAAGGAAGGAAGGAAAGAAAGAAAGAAAGAAGGAAGAAAGGTAGAAAACGCCTCCATAAGGTCAGGCTGTAGGCAAGTGTACAGGGCATTTTCTTTATTAATGGGGGAAGACCTCGCCTTGTGGGTGGTACCATGCCTGGTCTGGTGGTCTCGGTTCTATAAGAAAGCAAGCTGAAGTCAGACGGTGGTGGCACAAGCCTTTAATCTCCGCACTCAGGAGGCAGAGGCTAGAAGGAGTACATAGCTGGTCTACAGAGCTAGTTCCAGGACAGTCTCCAAAGCATTACAAAGAAACCCTGTTTCAAAAATCCAGAGACAGAAAGACGAAGGGGGAGGGTGGGGCAGTGGGGTGGGGTGAAGAAGGCAGGATGAGCAAGCCATATGGAGCAAGTCAGTAAACAGCATCCTTCCGTGGCTTCTGCATCAGCTCCTGCCTCTAGGTTCCTGCTCTCACTGCTTTTGATGATGAACTGTTATATTGAACATATGAGGAAAATAAACTCCTCCATAAGTTGCTTTGGTCATAGTGTTTCATCACAGAAATAGAAACCTGAATTAAGACAATCACTGACATTAAATAGAATTGTGCTTGATATATACAAGCTGGCCTTAAACTCTGAGAAGTGCCTGCCTTTGCCTATAGAGTGCCTTGCCTCCTAAGTGCTGAAATTAATGGCCTGTGCCACCATACCCAGCTATTCCTGACACATTCTTGGGCACTTATTGAATATTTTTTATCTAATAAATTAGTCTTCAGAATGACTGTTGGTGAGTATGAAAAAACTTCAAGGCTGTCCAATATCTGAATATTAGAAATTTATTTTGGTTAGTTTGCTTTTTCTTTTTTAAATTTATTTTTCTTATTTTACATATCGATCCCAGTTCCCTCTCCCTCCCTCCCTCTTTTCCACCCCCCCTTCCCATCTCACCCCCACTCCACACATAGGGTGATGCCTTTCAGGAGAGGTCATCTAAGTCTGTCAAGTCATTTGGAGTAGGGACTAGGCCCTCCCTTCTGCCTCTATATTTTGGTTAGTTTAATTAAAGATTATTCCCACTCACCATTTTTCATATGTTTCCCAATTTACCAGAAATTGGAAGATTATTTACCATTTTATTCCTATATCATTCAGGAAAGGAGAGAAACATTTGCTATAGGCACAAAATGATTTGAGTTACAAAAAGTTCCCAAGAAATAAAGTACTTTCATTTCATTATATTTTGATTTTCTTGTTTGCCCTACCTTCTAGACTATAAAGCCACTAAAGGCACAAAATGTATAGCTCCAGTTGTGTAAAAAAGTTATTTATTGAATGACTACATAAGTTAGTAAAGACCCCTGAAATCTTGGCTGGAAAGCTATTATAACGTATGTATTAAAACTTTTTCTTTTTAGACAGGTTCTTTACTATGTAGTCCTGGCTGGCCTGGAGCTTGATATGTAGACCAGGTTGGCTTTGAATGCACAGAGATATGTCTGCCTCAACATCCAAAGTGCTAGGGTTAAAGGCATGTGCCACCATGGCCAGCAATTAAAACATTTAAAAACCCTGTTCCTCTTAGTCCTGCTAGGACTAAGATAGGGAGGGAGTATTCAGTGCCTGAAGATTGTTTAGCAGCATCTCAAAACTTGTTAGAGAAACAGTGTTTGGGTCAGTTTTGTTGAAGAGACTCTGCTTCAGTGACCTATGGGTCATATTGCTTGGGAGATAATAATTATGCAGTATGAAAGTAGCTAGGCCAAAACAAACTAAGTGCAGAACTTCAGCTGTACAGACATACATCGGTATTGACAAAGCAGGCCAGTGCAGTTTACCTTATCCTTGGGTTCCACATCTGTGAACTCAACCAGCCAAAGAAGAAATCTGGAAATATTCCAAAATATTCAGAAATAAAATTTTATCTATACTGAACATTTTATTAATCTGTAAAGAAATATATTTTTGCATTTTGTTAGGTATTGCATGAATTTAATGCATACTTGAGGGTTTGTTATATACAAACATACACCATTTTATAAAAGGGTCTTGAACATCTGCTGGTTTTATTATAGGTATGGAGAGTCCTGGAACCAATTCCCTTCACACAAAGTTAGAGGGTATGATGGTCAGACACAGGAAGAAACAAAAAACAAAAAACAAAAGGTGCCAGAGCCTTAGGGTTAATGAATTTGTTAATTGCCTTGATTGTAGTGATGATTTCATATCAAATTTTATCAAACTGTACACTTAAATGTGTCAATTACTCATCAGCAAACCTGTTTTTGCTGTTGTTGTTTTATTGAGACAGGGTCTCACTATGTATCCCTGGCTGACCTGGAACTTGCTATGTACTTATACCAGGGGCCTTCAACTCAACTCTATTTGCTTGCCTATGCCTCCCGAGCGCTGGGGTTAAAAGTGTTCATCATCACGCCCTGCTTTTTAATTTTTTTTTCTTTTTTAAAGAGAGATGGTAGAGGTAGGAGGCTATAAATCTGTAAGAGCAGAAAAAAGACGTGTCAAAAGCAGGTTTGGATTTGTGTTTTAAGAAGGTGTCATACTAACTGGGGCTAGCCTCGAATTTACTGCAATCCTCTTGAGTTAACCTTTTGAGTGCTGGAATTACAGGCATGTGTTATTATTCCTAGCCTAATAACACTGTTCCAGGATGGCAAGCGCCTGTAATCCCAGCACTGTGGAGTTAAAAGCAGAATTCAGAGTTCAAGGTCAGGAACCTGGGCTTCAAAAGGCTCAAAATCCACTAATTGCGCTGGAATCCAGCGCGATCTTCTGAGAACACTGCACGCACATGGTACACAAGACATGCATGCATTCAGGCAAGAGAGACGCGCACACGAAATAATAAAATATGCTACTAATAATTGCACCCTTGATGGGAAAGGATAACGGGCGGGAAGCGATCACTAGTAACCAACGTAGACCGATGCGATAACAAAAGAGACAGGCATGCGCTGCTCTGGGAGCTATTTTTGACGAACCCTTGGGTCCTGTCATGGAAGCGGAACAAGTTCTCACTGGCCCAGGGAGGGGAAGCCGAAGCTGGCAGCACCCGGGAAAGCGGCAGCTCCGCCCTTCCCAGCCGACGGCTGGGCGGGGCTTCGGGGGTGGGCCGCAGTAAGCGCGCCCTTCACGTGACGCGCCCTCCACGCGACGCATTCGACGCGCCCGTCACGTGGCTGCCTCGGCCCGTCTCCGGCGGAGGCGGGCGCTGGCGCGGGCGCGTCCCTGTGGCCAGTCACCCGGCGGAGCTGGTCGCACAATTATGAAAGACTCGACTTCTGCTGCTAGCGCCGGAGCTGAGTTAGTTCTGAGAAGGTTTCCCGGGGCTGTCCTTGTTCGGTGGCCCGTGCCACCGCCTCCGGAGACGCTTTCCGATAGATGGCTGCAGGCCGCGGAGGAGGAGGAGGAGCCGCTGCCCTTCCGGAGTCCGCCCCGTGAGGAGAATGGTACGGAGCCGGCCGGGCCTGGCGCGGGCGGGCCTCGCGGGAGCCTGCGCGGCGCTCCGGGGAGCTCTGCGGCCCTCCGGGGCGCCGTCGCTAGCAGAGGAGCCGCCGAGTTGACACGGCAAAGGAGGGAGGGCTGGCGTGTTAACGGTAACGGGGAGGGAGCGGGTTCCGAGCCGTGACTTGTTGACTGTGCCACAAACGCTCTACAGGTACATTTTCTTTCTTTCTTTTCTTCTTCTTCTTCTTTTTTTTTTTTTTTAGCCGAACGGGGGGGATTTTGGTGCTGTAGACGGTGATGGGGCTCGGGTTTTTTTTTTTTTTTTTTTTTAATCTTTTTTTTTAGCAAGGGTGAAGGAACGGGGAAGGGACAGTTCCTGGGTCGCGTAGACAGTGCGTTGCCAGGTCTGCGTCGAACTACCTCATCTGTTGTCCCAGACATTTGGAAGCAAAGGTGCAGACAGGAGGGAGTCGGTGCATTGCAGCCTTGGTTAGAGCTTTTGTTGTTGCTAAGGCCAGTAACCGGATTTGGAGTTTTCTTACAAAGAAAGCCATTTAGATCCAGGACCTGAGCAGGAATTCCTGGGCAGTAGTTTAACTTGATAGGCTTTGTGCAAACTGGTCTCCCTTTGGCGAAGTCTGACAGGTTTCGTTTTCCTCCTTTTCTTTATTTTTGAGACAAGGTATCTCTGTTGCCCTGGCTGTCCTGGAACTCAAATGTAGACTAGATTGGCCTTAAACACGCGGAGATCCGCTTACCTCTGCTGGGATTAAAGACATGCGCCACCATGCCGGGCTAGGTTTAGAAGTGCCTTGCCAAACTTGCATCAAGGTTTTACTTTTAAAGTACTGAGTTAAACTTTGAGTAAATAATGCATTTCCACCTTCGTTTGTAATGTGTCAGTGAAGACGACTTTTTTTTTTTTTTTTTTTTTTTTTTTTTGAGACGGGGTCTCTTGTAGCCCACAGGGTGGCCTCAAATTCTGAAGCTGCCAGTGAGTTACCTACCTGCCTGGATTCCCTGAGCGGTGGGATTACAGTTGTCAGTCATCATTCCTGGTTTTTCCTATCCTGAAAAGAAAGTTCAAATCCCTCTATCGCCTCTAAATCATTTCGTTTTAAGTACTTAAATGGCTTTGATTTAAAGGACTCTACTGATGGGTGAGTTTAATTGTAGTGCCTTGAAACCCGTTAAATACTGACTATTCAGTGATATAGCTAGTTTTTCATTTTAGATGGTAAATAGCATAAATTTCAACATACTAACTCAGCATTAAAAAATGTTTTCATTAACAGATGAAATTGCCTCCCAAAATTACTTTGTAAGTAATTCACTATATATGGCTCAAAGTATGAACTTACTATTGTTTGGACATGGATAAACTTGTTGAGAGAATAATCTCACTTAAAATTTGAAATTAAGAGTCTTTTGTTTTGTTTTGTTTTTGTTTTTTTGGGACAGGGTAGTTCTGTGTAGTCCCTTCCCATCCTGGAACTCAGTTTGGTCCTCAACTCAGATTTGCCGGCTTCTGCCTCCAGAGTGCTGGGGCTAAAGAGGTGGCCACCACCACCCAGCCGAAATTGAGTCTTAATTTTATTTTTGCTACACTGCTTACCTCATGACTTCTATTGAATTGAATGGTTAGCATTGCAATATGCAATTGAATTATTAGTGAAACCTATGGATAACTTAAAATATGGATTTTTGTTTTTGTTTTTTGTAGACATTTTCTCTGTGTAGCCCTGATTGTCAGTAGACCGCCTAGCCTAAACTCAGATCCGCCTCCTGGATGCTGGGATTAGAGGCTTGCACCACCATGCTTGACCAAGAAGTGGGTTTTTTTATTCAATAATTTAGCTTCATTTCCTCACCATTTAAGTTAATCTGACAAAAAATTAACTTAGGTATAATGAATGGGTCTATACTGTGTAATTTTTACTGTGAATTGTTATTTAAAACAATTCTGGTAAGTAGTTTCTACTTTGACAGTGTAACAAAATAAAAATGTAGTTTCAGAAATTTTAGTCAACCAGCTGACTAAGTAACAATTTAAGTTACAAGGTACCACCCTCCCAATTATCTGTCTAGAGTGGTGGTGCATGTCTTTAATCCCAGTGCTCCTGGAGGTAGAGACAAAGTTCCAGCCAGCCCAAGCTGCATAGTGAGACCCTGTCTCAAAAACAACCCCCACCCCCCACACAAAACCCTACAACAAAATTATCTGTCATAGCTACAGGAAATTTTTCTCTTACTCATTTGATAGTCAGTTGCTTATTAAGTTATGTATCTAAGTACTGTGATACACTGGAGTGATAAAGATAGACTAGACAAGTATTTTTTTTCTTTTTGAAGATTTTTATTATTTTAAATTAGTTGTAGGTGTGTGTGTGTGTGTGTCTTCATGTGAGTTTGTGCACATGAGTGTTGGTGCCCACAGAGGCCAGAGGTGTTGGATTTTCTGGAGTTGGTATTATAGACTATAGTGAGCCACCTGACTTGGGTGCTGGGAACCCAACTTGTATCTTCTCTGGGAGAGCAGCAAGTACTCTTAACTGCTGAACCATTTCTCCAGTTGCTTTTATGTTTGTTTGCATTGATGGGACTAGATCCCAGAGTCTCAAGTGAGTTAGGCAATTGTTCCAACACAGAGCTGCATCCCTGACCCCATAGACAAATCTGCCTTTAAACATCGTACATTGTACAGGTTTATAAAATAATCTACTTGTCTAATTGTAGATATATTTCTTCATGAAACAAATATTTATTGTCTCTCATGGTTTCTTGCACAGTGATAATAACCTTGAGGGGCAATATAAATATACTCAACATAAAAGGAGAGTTTAATACAATTACCTGGATTACTATGACATGTGTAGCTGGGACAGCCCAGGAGAGAAAGGATTATTTTGATTAGGCTTGTAAAATGATAGAGGTAAAGAATAGGAATAGAGGTGGTGGGCTGGAGAGATAGCTCAGGTTAAGAACACTGTTTGTTCTTCCAGAAGACTGGGGTTTGATTCCTAGCACTCTTGTGGTGATTTATAACCATCTGTAACTCTAATCCCAAAGGAATCTAGTGCTTCCTTCAGATCTCCACAGACACTGCATGCATGCAATGTATATACGTACATTTACGTAGAACACCCATACAAATAAAAATAAAGACTTAAAAAAAAAAAAAAGGAGGAATTGGGTACTGGAGGGATGGCTCAGTGGCTAATAATCACTGGTAGTTCTAGCAACAGGGGGCACAGTACTGTCTTCTGGTCTCATGGGCACATGACACATTTCTCTCTCTCTCTCTCTCTCTCTCTCTCTCTCTCTCTCCCTCACACACACACACACACACACACACACACACACACACACACACACACACACACTAAATCTTTAAAAACAGTAGGAATTAACCTGGAATAGATGCATTTTTGAATTGGTAATTTTAGTGCAAGGGAACCAACCTCTAGAAGAGAAGAACATCCTTTTCTAACACGATTGTACAAAACTAGACATGGTTTGTAACAGGTAGAGTATGACAGGATACGCAGTCCTGGTAGGAATGTTATAAAGGTAAGCAGTAGATTTCTGAAGGTAGCATGTCATGTAGTGGAGTTGAGTTCTTCTGGAGGTGTTGGAGTCTACAGAAGGCAATGCTATGAATGGTGAATTGGTGTGTTGTTAAATTGAGTGCAACTCACAAGAGTCTGTTACAGGCCATGGAGATGGCTCCTTGGGTAAAGGTGGAAAAAAAAGATGAAAATATTTAAAAGTTAAAGAATTATATCACTTGAGTGCAGTAATATTTCTCAGAGTTTTTTATGATCAGCTGTGAAATTATTACATTTGGTCATTGCCTAAAATGTACAGATATGATGGTTGAAAGTTGTACTTAAGATAAAAATACTTATAACTGGATATATAGTTCACTGGTAGATTGAATGCTTACCTAGTATGTTTGATGCCTTGGTTCAATATTTAGTATTGGAGGAGGGTAAATAAAAGTTTTGAAGTGGTTTATTGTACCAAAGTAATCACTTGTAAAACTGAAGTTGGAATGTTCTAGATAGAGATATTTTGACACAATACCCTTATATTTTTGTATAGTATTTGAACACTGGATTACATACTTCCATCTTTTAAAAAAAAATTGACCAGTGGATTTGTTATTAGCCTTAGTTGTAAAATTACCCTCAACTTACCATTAATGATTTTTGCCATCGAACTCCCTCCCCATTTATGTGAATCTGTAAAAACTTAGGTGGGTGTCACTTGTTTTTAATTGTGTGTGTGTGTGTGTGTGTGTGTGTGTGTGTGTGTGTGTGTGTGTGTGTGTGTGTTGGTCCTTATGTATATGTACACATGCGTAGTTGCTTGGAAAGGCCAGAGTTATCAGCTCTCCCCGAAGCTGGAGTTACAGGTGGTTGTGAGCTATCTGGTGGGGGTACTGGGAATCAGTTTCTGATCTTCTGGAAGAGTAGTATGTGCTCATTACTGCTGAGCCATTCCTCCAGCCCCAGGTGTCACTTTTTTTGAAATAATGGGATCTTACTAACTCTGTCTGGCCTGGAACTTGCAGTGTAGATCAGACTGGTGAATTCATGGAGATCTGCCTGCTTCTGCTTCCCAATTGCTAAGATTAAAAGGGTGGACCTATACCTGGCTCAATGTGTCACCTTTAAATGGTATTTTGTAGCTATTAGACTAGTTTAGATTGTTCATGTATATGATTGGAGAATTGAACCTTTCAGTTTATTTTAAAAAGTTACTGATTCTAATTTGAATTGCATTAGTACTTTTAGAGATTTATTGATTCTTTGGTTCAGTTTGATTTATATGTAGAAAATGGTTGGTAGTATGCTCATTCCCTGAAGATTTAGACGTTTTAGTACCTGTTAAGTTTTCCTGTGTGAAGGTGAGCAGTTCTTCAGCATTGGTAGACTTGGCTGTTCCTGAGTATCTTTATCAGATTAAAATCATTTTTCTTTCTTTCTTTTTAAGAATGGGTCTGGCTTTTTGCTCAGGCAGATTTCTACCTCCTGGGCCTAACTGTAACTATAGTTGTATGCTGCTCCACCTAGTTTAATCTCATAGCCTGCTATCGTTATTAACCTCTGAAGGTAGATGGTCATTTTTCTCTATTTGACGTCAGGAGCTAACTAGGATTAAAGTCTGTGAAGCCCTTTTTTGTCTCTCCTACCATTATTCAAACACACTAATAACCTAATACCTCAACTATCTAAATTCCAGAATGCTGGGAAACCTTAACCTTTTCCTTTACTCATGGAAAGTAAAAAGGCTCCTAAGCCAAGCCATATTGGTTTGAAGAGAAAACTGAACCTAAAGAAAGGTCTAGAGACCTACAAGACTGCCTCCAACTAACAATTCGAGCAACTGTGGAAAGGCTACCATAAATGCCCTTCCCTGATAGTGAGATCATCAACTAAATTATCCACCATCATGGAGCCCTCATCTAGTACCTGTTGGAAACAGAAGCAGACACCCATAACTAAACACTGACTCGAACTAGAATCCAGATGCAGAGAGAGGGGACAAGACCAGGTTGCAGAAACACACAAAGACAGCTGACCTGAACAAGGAGGAGCTAATGGGCCCCCGCAGACTGATAGCTGGGAATCCAGCATGGGACTGTCTCAGACCCCCTGAATATGGGTCTCAGCTAGAAGGACTGAGCAGTCTGGGGGACCTCAGACAGTAGAAACAGGATCTATTCCTGGTGAACAAAAGAACCTTGCAGACACATCCCCCATGGAGGGATACCACCTTAACCTAGAGACAGGAGAGAAGTCCTAGTCCCTACTTCAAATGCTTGACAGATTTACATGACCCAACCTGGATAGCATAGCCCTACAAGTGGAATGGGGGTGGGGGGATGGGAGGGGAGGGTGGCCAGGGTGCATGTCACAGGGGAAAAAGGTTAAGAGGGTGGGGGAAGGGAGGGAGGGAGGAAGGGAGAGGAAACTGGGATCGACATGTAAAAATTTTAAATTATATTATTATTAATAATAAAAAAAAGAATTTTAGCAGCCTTGACAAAGTTTACTTATTGCAGAAGTATACACAAAGTGAAATTTAACAGGTGTTGGTTACCCACTTTCTTTTGGCAATTTGGTAGTGTGCCAAAAGTGATAAAAGAAAAGGTAGCCAAGAAGCTGTTACTATAAGGAGACTGGAGAAGCACTTTTTATGTGAGAGAGCTTCCCCTTACCTTTTAATGTGTGAATCAAGCCTTTGTAATCTGTAAGAATATGATTTACTATAACAGATACAAGATATAATAGGCTTGAAACAAATTTGATATGATTGGCTAGTAGATTTGCTAGTAGCATTTAGATGTGGCCATTGTTCTGAATGTTTTGCATATGCCAGTTACTTAGATTAATCACTCAAGAAAACTATTGAAGTAAACACTTCTCTATTAATTGTATAAGAAGGGAAGCACAATTACTTGCTAAAGTTTCTCAGGTTACTGAGTGGTGGAATAGGTGTTGATCTGTAAGAGTGCAGCTTGATATTTAAGGAGATGTATGTTATGTGAGCTTTCAGTTGAAAGGTGTTAAGGTTAAGTTCTCTAGTGTTTGTTTTGTTTTGTTTCTTTCAGAGACAGGGTTTCTCTATGTAATAGTCCTGGCTGTACTGGAAATTGCTCTGAAGACCACACTGGCCTAGAACTCACAGAGATCTGCCTGCCTCTGCGCCCCACCCCTCACCCCCTCCCTCCCCCCCAGTGCTGGGATTAAAGATGTGCGCCACCACCGCCCAGCTTGGTTTTGATTTTGTTTTAAAGTAAGATTGGAAGCCGGAGAGATGTCTTAGTAGTTGAAGAGCACTTGCTGCTCTTCCAGAGAATCAAAGTTTGGTTCCTAGCATCTACATTGGGCAGCTCACAACTAGCTGTAACTCCAGCTCCAGGGATCTGACACCCTCTTTGACATATAAGAGTATTGATAAGCACATGGCACAAGCACATATACATAATAAATATAAAAATATTTGTTCTTAAAATGTAAAATCATTGCTACAAAAAAAAAAACCTTTTTTTGACACGGGGTTTCTGCCCTGGCAGTCCTAGAACTTGATCTGCCTCTGGAGTGTTGGGATTAAAGGTTTCCACCACAACCACCAGCAGTTGTGATTTTTTTATTTTTTTATTTTTTTTATTATACCATATTTTTTCCAGTGACATGAAACCCAGTAGAATTTACTTTATTGCTAAGCTTCTTACACGTAGACAGGTTACATGCAATTCAGTTTTATTCATTTTACTCTGACAAAGTATAGTCTTAAACTATGTGAGGGGATTCTTAGTAGTTGGAAAAGTCGTCTACTAAACCAAATAGATCCTTTGAGAGTAAATCCTGTATTAAGGAGTGAGAAACATGCATGTATCAATAAAGAACTATGAGTATTTCAGGGACAGTTCATGTATTAATACCATTTGCTTATAGTGTAAAAACCAGGATTTCTAGTAGATAATGCCTCAGTACTTCTTTAGGTATCCCCTTTTCAGAATAATTTTTGTTATATATCCAAACATTATCATTGGCTATTGGTGGGTGGGTACATTTACTTGACATATCTTCTGCTGTTAGGAAAACAGTCCCTTTATTAAGAGAATCTACTGCTAAGCATGTGCTTTGAGTAAGACATGTTTCCATGGCCTCAGGCATTTGAGCACTTGTTCCCACTTGGTGCTGCTATTGAAGGGGTTATGTGCAGTACAGTCTTGCTAAAGAAAGTATGCTATTGGGGGTGGGCTTTGAGATTAAAAAGTCTAACCTACTTCCAATTCTTTCTCTGCTTCATATTTATGGTAAAGGTGTAAGTTCTTAGCCTACTGTTCATGCCGCTTTCCCCCATGATAGACTCTTATCCCCCTGGAACTGTAAGCTCCTCCAATAAATGTCACTATAAGTTGCCTTGTTCATGGTATTTTAGCACAGCAACAGGAAAGTAACTAATGCATGTAGCATGCACTATTAACTAGTAAGCTGGTTCTAGCCCAGCGGTTCTCAACCTATGAGTTTTGACCTCTTTGGAAAACCTCTACCTCTAAAATTATTTACATTACAATTCATAACAGTAATGAAATTACAAAATTACAGTTATAAAATAGAAATGAGAATAATTTCATTATTGGGTGTCAGCACAATTGAAGAGCTGTATTAAAGGGTTGCAGCATTAGGAAGGTTGAAAACTACTACTCTTCTTTGTGGTTTTTAATATTCTTAAAGTGTGTGTGTGTGTGTGTGTGTGTGTGTGTGTGTGTGTGTGTGTGTGTGTGTGTGTGTGTGTGTATTCCCCTCTCACCTTCCCCACCCATATTATGATCCAGGGGCTGCTTGGATTTACTTTGAGCAACACTGTTAGAATGTGTTTGGCTCAGAACTGTGACATTTTAAACCTGGCTACATTACTTGAAAACCAAGAAGAAACTCCTTAGTTCCTGATGCCCACCCCAGTTCTGCATTCTGGACTCACTGATTCCAACTTTTGTGGGGCCTCATCCCAAAGTTTTGTGTCCTCATCAGTCTCAGACCCTGTGTGTTGCCTGAGCCAACTTGGGGCCAAAAGAGTCACTGTTTATCTTTTCAGCAAGCTCACCTCTTCTCATATTCTTCCAGGTACTAAGACTGAAATTATAATGCCAGATTAGCTAATAGAACCTTTAATTAATAGTTGTTCACCCCTCCTTTGGGATTTTTACTACCCTTGCCAGGAAAATTGCTTTAAGCAATGTTGCTGATTTCACTGTCTAGCTAGCTTGTTAGACTTTTTGTTTGTTTGTTTGTTTGCTTTTTGTTTTAAGGTAACTAAAATTAACATATCAAAAAGTTACATACATATGAATGAATGTTACATACATATGTATTGTAGTTAGGGTTTTTATTGACTGAAAGCTCATGGAATCTAAAAAGTCAAAAACAGGGTACAGAACAGTGGTTACCAGGAGTAGAGTGGTATAGTGTCAGGACAGA
This sequence comes from Cricetiscus sungorus, assembly GCA_030556225.1. Classification (NCBI taxonomy): domain Eukaryota; kingdom Metazoa; phylum Chordata; class Mammalia; order Rodentia; family Cricetidae; genus Cricetiscus; species Cricetiscus sungorus. Next base: position 62,461,571 of record JANBXA010000372.1, on the reverse strand, counting down.
GACTGGAAGCCCATTACCACCTGATATTCATGCAACATATGGAAGAAAGGTGCTCAAGAAGAGGCTGTGGGGTAGGTGGGAGAGGTAGGCTTATATGCTCTGAGCAGCCCAGCACCTTTGTGGCTTTTCCCCTCAGATCACTAGCCTACTCCCATTCTCAGGAGTACTTTCCCTTCTTGAAACTGTCTCTTCCTATTTCTAATCCTGTATCCCGGGTCCAATTTTTTGCTCTGAGATAGAAGGACCCAAATACTTAGGCAGGAACCATTAGACCTGGATTCACACCTATAACTATAAGTTTCTACTTATGGTCACAAGAGGAATACAATCTGGAAACCTAATTGACTTGATGAATAATGTTTTGCATACTTGAAATCTGATTTTTAGACTTGAAATCTATTTGGGTATAGATGCATTAGTTTAATTACAGTCACATCACATCAAATTGCATACCTTAAAGATAAAACTACTTTTCTTGTTTTGAAACTGGGTCTGGATTGCAACCCAGTTAGACTGAAACTGTCTGTGTATCCCAGACTAACCTCAAACCCCCAGTCTCATGCTTCCACTTTTAAGTGCTGGAATCACAGGCAATGCCACCACATTACAGGTCTTTTTGTTTGTTGTTTTTTCAGACAGGGTTTCTCTGTGTAACAGTCCTGGCTGTTCTGGAAGCATGCAGGGGTTTTTTTTGTTGTTGTTGTTTTGTTTTGTTTTGTCTTGTCTTGGTTTTTTTTTTCTTTTTTGTTTTGTTTTGTTTTGTTTTTTGAGACAGGGTTTCTCTGTATTGCTTTACACATCAGTAAAGAATAATTGTTTTCCCCCAAGAGCCAAAAGGCAGGATTGGATCTATCTGCTCTATGGTTAATCTAAGAACTCTCGCCTGTAACTCTAGCTTGTGTCAACTTGACAGCATGATCAGGACAACTGACCCCTTGTCGACTTGACACACTTCTACATTACTATTAAACCACAACTCTTTCTTTTTTATTCTCCAGATCTTATATTAATATCACAGTATAAAACATTCCAACTTTTTTTTTTTTTCTGGAAGTGTTTTCTTTTTTTTAATTTAAATTTGAAACAAGGTTGTTTTACGTGTTAATCCCAGTTCCCTCACCCTCCCATTCTCCCATATCACCCCCACCAAACTCCATCTCATCCCTTTTCTGTTCCCCAGGGAAAGTGAGGCCTTCCATGAAGAGTCTTCAAAGTCTGTCATATCATTTAGGAGAGGGTCTAGGCTGTCTAGGCTGAGAAAGTAATTCTCTTAGGTGGGATGGGCTCCCAAAATCCATTCATATACTAGGGATAAATACTGATCTACTACCAGGAGCCCTATAGACTGCCTAGTCCTCCTAACTAACACCCACATTCATGGAGTCTGGGTCAGTCCTATGCTGGTTTCCCAGCTATCAGACTGGGGTGCATGAGCTACCCATTGTTCAGGTCAGCTGATTCTGTGGGTTTCTCCAGCCTAGTCTTGACCCCTTGGCTCATCAGTTCTCCCTCTCTGCAACTGGATTCCAGGAGTTTGGCTAGTGTTTAGCTGTGGGTGTCTGCTTTGTTTCCATCAGCTATTAGATGAAGGCTCTAGGATGGCATATAAAGTAGTAGTCAATCTCATCATCTATCGGGGAAGGACATTAAAGGTAGCCTCTCCACTATTGCTCAGATTGTTAGTTGAGTTCATCTTTGTAGATCTCTGGGCATTTCCCTAGTGCCAGATTTCTCCGTAAATTTTTAATGGCTCCCTCTATTATAGTGTCTCTTTTCTTGTTCTCCTCTCTTCTTTCTTTCCTTGTCTCAATCTTATTGTTCCCTGATGCCCACCTCTCTCATTTTCTTCTCCCCTTCTCTTTTTCCTAACTCCCTCTCCCCTCCTTCCATGCTCCCAATTTTTTCCGGAGATCTTGTCCCTTTCCCCTTCTCTAGGGAACTATGTATGTCTCTCTTAGGGTCCTCCTTGTTTCCTAGCTTTTCTGGCAGTGTGAATTGTAGGCTGGTAATCCTTTGCTCTATATTTAAAATCCATATATGAGTGAGTGCATACTGTGTGTGTCTTTTTGTGACTGGGTTACCTCACTCAGGATGGTTTCTTCTAGTTCCATCCCTTTCTTTGCCTGTGAATTTTTCAGGATTCCATTGTGTTTTTCTGGTGAATAGTACTCCATTGTATAAATGTACCACATTTTCTCCATCCATTCTTCAGTGGAGGGACATCTAGGTTGATTTCAGGTTCTGGCTATTACAAACAATGCTGCTATGAACATAGTTGATGAACAGATGTTCTTGTTGTATGAATGTGCATCTTTTGGGTATATGCCTAAGAGTGGAATTCCTAGGTCTTGAGGTAGACTAATTCCCATTTTCCTGAGAAACTGCCATACTGGTTTTCAAACTGGCTGTACAAGTTGGTACTCCTACCAGCAGTGGAGGAGTGTGCCCCATTCTCCAAATCCTCTCCAGCATAAATGGTCTTTGATGTTTTTGATTTTAGCCATTCTGACAGGACTAAGATGGTATCTCAGAGTTGTTTTGGTTTGCATTTCCCTGATGGCTAAGGAGTGTTGAACACTTTCTTAAGTGTCTTTCAGCCATTTTAGATTCCTCTATTGAGAACTCTATTTCGTTCTGTACTCCACTTGTTAATTGGATTATTTGGTGTTTTGGTGCCTAGCTACTTGAGTTCTTTGTATATTTTGGAAATCAGCCCTCTGTCAGATGTGGGGTTGGTGAAAATTTTTTCCCATTCTGAGGGCTGTCGTTTTGTCTTGTTGACTGTGTCTTTTGCCTTACAGAAGTTTCTCAGTTTGAGGAGGTCCCATTTATTAATTGTCGATCTTAGTGTCTGTGCTACTTTATGTTCAGGAAGCCATCTTCTGTATCAATTTGTTCAACCTCCCACTTTCTCTTCTAAGAGGTTCAGTGTGGCTGGGTTTTATGTTGAGGTCTTTGATCCATTTGGACTTAAGTTTTGTGCATGGTGATAGATATGGTTCTATCTGCAGTTTTCTACACACCAGTATCCAGTTATGCCAACACCATTTGTTGAAGATGCTTTATTTTTTCCACTGTATAAATTTAGCTGCTTTGTCAAAAAACTAGGTGTTTGTAGGTGTGTGTGGTCAAAAATCAACTGTTCAAAGGTGTGTGGGTTAATATCAGGGTTTTCAATTCGATTCCATTGGTCTACTTGTCTATTTTTGTGCCAATACCAAGCTGTTTTCAGGACTGTAGCTCTATAATAGAGTTTGAAGTCAGGGGTGGTGATGCCTCCAGAAGTTCCTTTATTGTACAGGGTTGTTTTGGCTATTTTGGGTCTTTTGTTTTTCTATATAAAGTTGAGGATTGTTTTTTCAAGGTCTGTGAAATATTGTGCTGGGATTTTGATGGGGATTGCATTGAATCTGTAGTTTGCTTTTGGCAAGATTGCCATTTTTACTATGTTGATTCTACCTATCCAAGAGCATGAGAGATCTTTCCATTTTCTGGTGTCTTCTTTAATTTTTTTCTTTAAAGACTCAAAGTTCTTATTATTATAGGTCTTTCACGTGTTTGGTTTACACCAAGATGTTTTATGTTGTTTGTGGTAACATTCCAACTTTTTAAAAGTTCAACTGTCTTTAAAAATTCAAACACTTTAAAAGTTCAAAGTCTCAGTTGGGTGGTGGTTGCAGAGGCAGGCAAATCTTGGAGTTCGAGGCCAGCCTGATCTACAGAGTAAGTTCAAGATAGCCACAGTTAAACAGAGAAACCCTGTCTTGAAAAACAAAAAAACCCCCAACGGAAAAAAGTTCAAAGTCTCTAAAGTAGCTAAGGTTTCATAACCGTGGGTTACTGTAAAATCTAAAATCAAGTTAAATACTTATTCCAAGAGTGAAGAATGGGAGCACAGTTACATTCAGATCAAAGCAAAACCAAAGCCCATTGATGTAATGTTAATTGTCAGACATCTGGGATCTTCTGGGCTCTAAAGGGAATGAGTTAGCTCTACCTCTCTGTCTCTTCATAGGTATCATGTATCATAGGCTCAGGCCACCTCCATTGTATAGCTATTGCTGACCTTGTTGATTGTCCCTTATCACCAAAAAACTGGAGTCTCAACTGCAACTAGTCTGAACCTTAATTAGTATCCTCTCCTGGGCTCTCTTCAGGGATTCTGACCCTGCTACATGGTACCAAGCCTCAGCTTGGCCTCTTCAGACTTTTTGTTGCAATAGAGGCTACATCTTTACCATTGGCCTCTCCTGATCTCTTATAGTGTCAGGTCCCAGCTTCTCTCTTTGACTGTTTTCATGTCTTTAGAACCAGGTATCATTCTTATACATGACCAGGTTCAGCTGCCAACATGAGGTACAGCTTTGGTTCCTTCTGGACTTCAGCTTCTGTATACTGAACCTGAAGAAACACTTCCCAGAAGATTTTGCCTCAGTGATGCTGTTCTCCTCTTCATTTCTTTTTTCTTTCAAGTTTTGATAATTTATTTGTTACGGATTTTTTGTGCTTTTTTAAATTTGTTTTTGTTTTTTTTTTGTTTTGTTTTGTTGTTGTTGTTTTGTTTTTTTGAGACAGGATTTCTCTGTGTAGCCCTGGCTATTCTGAAACTCACTCTGTAGACCAGACTGACCTTGAACTCAGAGATCCACCTGCCTCTGTCTCCCATAATCCAAGTACCTTTTTTTTTTTTTTTAAATCCTAGTTAGGTTTCTGTTGTGAAAAATCACGATGATCAAAGCAAATTGAGGAGGAAAGGGTTTATTTTAACTTACAGCTCTCAGGTCATACTCCCATCATTCACCAAGAGAAGTCAGAACATGAATTTGCAGGGAAGAATTGAGGCAGAAGTCACTCAGGAACATTGCTTACTGGCTTGATCCTGTGCTTGATCAGCCTGCTTTATTATACGAACCAGGACCTCCTGCCCAGGGTTGGCACTGTCCCAAGTGTGTGTTCAGCTCTGCTGTATCAATTATTAATCAAGAAAATGCACCCACATTTGCCTACATGCCATGTGATGGAAGCGTTTTAGGTGTAGTTTCTTTTTATAATTTTGCTTGGCTACTTGGGCTTGGTGGCACTTGTAATCACTACAGTGTCAAGAGAATTAATTTGCCATTTGCTGATATAGACAAAACTGCATGAAGAATGAGTGTTTTTGTGAATGTTCAAAGTTTGATGTGCATCTTAGGTATTAAAAGAATTGAATGCCAGGCAGTTGATATGTGACATAAGAGTTTAGTGGAAGATTTGGATTGAAAGGAAGTTTTTTGTTTTTGAGACAGGTCTCTTTAGTAGACCAGGCTGTCCTTAACTCACTCCTGTGTGCTATGCTCAAATCAAAGTTGTGCACCATCACACCTGGCCTGCAATTTTTTTCAGTGTTGGGATGGAATGTAGAAATGGAAATTTGTGAGTTATCCAATGTCTGCTTTTTATTTTTTATTTATTTGTCTATTATTTATTTTGGTTTTTTTGAAGCAGGGTTTCACTGTAGTTTTGGAACTTGCTTTGTAAATCAGGCTGGCCTCAAACTCACAGGGAATCACCTGCTTTTTTGCCTTCCTAGTGCTGGGATTAAAGGTGTGCATCAGCACTTCCTGCCTCCTAATGTCTGCTTTTTAAAAGTCTTTATCATTTCTTGGATGAGGAGGTGAAGCTCATCAAGAAGATGGTCAACCACCTGACCAACATCCATAGCCTGACTGGGCCTCAGCCATCTCTGGGCAAGTGTCTCTTTGAGTGGCTCTCTCTCAAGCATGAATTAAGAGCGCCTTCTGAGGCTCTCCCTCTGTCTGCACCAGTCAGCCTCAGGACCTTCACCCTAACCTCTCAAGGCACTAGGCAGCTTTGTCCCTCCCAGGTCTTGGACCAAGTGAAAATAAAGCTTTTTATTGGGAAGGAAGTTGGACTTGGGGACACACCTATTTAAACTCAGCACTAGGAAGCAGAGGCAGGCAGATCTCTGAGTTTGAGACCAGCATATTCCAGCCCTTGAGTTCCAGGCCAGCCAGGTCTGCACAGTGAGACTTGTCTTTGTTTAAAGGAAGGAAAAGAAAAACATTTGGAGAGGGCTCAGTATATAGTTCAGTGGCAGAACATGTCATTAGTTATGGGCATGTCCCTGAATTCAATCCCTAGCAGCCCCCCCCCCCCAAAAAAAAAAAAAAACAAACAAACAACGGGGAAAGAGAATGAATCTTCAAGGAAAAGAGTGAACCATACTGTAACAGTAATGACGACTTTATTAAGTGATTCTATTAGATAAGTGAGGACAAAGAGTGAGAATTAACCTGGGGGTCTAAAAAAAATGTCAGTTGGTGGTCTGTCAAACATTTCAGAGATTGGTGCATGCCTTTAATTCTAACATTCTGAAGTGGAAGGCAGGTGGGTCTTTTGAGTTTGAGGCCAGCTTGATCTTCATAGTTACAGGCCAAGCAGGGAGTTACATAGGGAGACCCTGTTTCAGTAACAATGAAACTTACATAAGGAGAGTCAACCTGAAAATCTGACTATATATACAGTAGGTTTTAGAAACTGTTAGGGGAGATGAAGAGAGTAAAATCAACATTTTCTTCCAGTGCTCTTTGCAAGTAGAGGCAGACACATGAACAGTTTAGCTTGAGGGAAAAAAGTGGAGTCAAGAAAAGTTTTGTCTTTAAAGATTCGGAGATAATATGCTGCATCCTGATGGGAATGAACCAATTAATTTAAGGGGGAAAAAAATTGGAATCAGTGAAGAATGTCCTTGGTTTAGAATGAGATGGGATCTGGGGCCAGTGGTTGGATTTGAGTAGGAATATAGTTGTCACATAAGGAAAAGTGAATGTTGATCCAGTAGGAAGGCAATTTTGTTGTTTTGTCTTGGGTTCTTTTGTTTGTTTTTAGGGAGACTGGATCTGACTTTGTAGCCCAGGCTGGTTTATAAACTCTTAATGTTCCTCTAGTCTTTTTCCAAGAGTTGAACTAAAGTTACTAGGTTTGTGCTACAAGTACTTTTGCCCTCTGAGCTATCTTGCCAGTTCTAATAGGAGTTTGTTGCACTTTTGTTCTGCTTGCTTTGGTTTTTCTCAGTAGTGGGATAAGAGAATGAGAATGATGGCAGATGAGAGTTTGGGAAGGAATTGCAAGTGCACAAAAGCAGCAAAAAAAAAAAAAAAAAAAAAAATTCAGGTATGGTAAAAAGACTGCCATGGTAGCGAACCTACAAATTTCCTCATATATTTTCTTCTCTGAGTGATGGGAGAAAAACAACATTCTTCAGAAAATAGCAAGATTTTAGTTTAGACTAAGAAGGTTCTGGAAGTGCTATGCAAAATGAATTTTGTCATGTAAGAAATGTTGACAAAAGACCCTAAGTTTCATAGGGCCCCTCATCTGTGACTTTTGTGGTTGAGGACCATGGTATAATTTTTGTCTAAGTATGTACATTCAAAGGAACCTTTACTAGTAAATGAGAATTTTAATGAGATCAAAATGATTGAATTTGGGAACAGACTGAATTTGGGAACAGACGGTGAGTTTGAAATGAATTAAGATTTATCATTATTGTGTTTGACCTTCACTTCTAATTTTGTTTTGTCTAGTAAATTGTCTCTGAGTGTGTCTGCACATGTATGCATGCTTGTGTGCTTATGTGCATGTGTATGTGTGTAGGATATAACTTAAAAATTTTTTTAATGTAGTTCTGGGAATTGACTTTTAACTTAACCTCATATCCTTGGTTCTCCTTCCTGTTGTTTTTACTTTATTTATTTATTTATTTATTTATTTATTTATTTATTTATTTATTTATTTATTTATTTGGTGCATGTGTATGTCTACACTCGTGAAGGTCAGAAGTGGGCTTGGGGAGTCCGTTCTCTCTTCCTATTTGTAGGCTTCAAGAATTAGATTCAGGTTAACACCTTTATCCATAAAGCCATCTCACTGGACCAGTGTTGCTTTTTTGTAATTTTGGTTTTTATATCATTGATTTTTGTTTTTTAATTTATCTTTTCTTTCTTGGAGAGAGAGAGAGAGGGAAAGAGTGTTCTGAAACTGGGTCTTTGTGGGTCCATGCTGGTCTGGATCTCAAGGTGCTCCATTTTCTTGTCTTCCAGGTACTGGAATTACATGTGTACTCCACTATGTTTAGCTTAGAAGAAACTATATAATTGTTACAGTGTGTATGCCTGTATGTGTGAGCAAATGGCACTTGAATGCAGTGCTGGCAGAGGCCAGAAGTGTGCACCAGATCCTTTAGTAGGAATTCTAGGCAGTTGTGAACCATCTCATGTAAGTGCTGGGAACTGAACTCAGGTCCTCTTTTCCCTACATCCATTCTCTAAGGCTATACTTTCTCCTCTCAAGTTAGCCTGTTGTCAACTTTATACATCTGTGAAGAGGAACCCTCATACAGACATACATATAGGCTAAACACCAGTGAACATAAAATAATAAATTAAGAAAAGAATTTCTTCCTTCAAATTGGCCTGTTGTGGGCTTGTCTGTAAGGCATGTTCTTTTTTGGGGGATGGGAGATCAGGTCTTGAGACTGGATTTCTCTGTGTAGCACCAACTGTCCTGGAACTCTGTAGATCAGTCAGGGCTGGCTTGAACTCAGAGATTAAATGCATGTGCTAGCACCACCTGGCAGGCCACATTCTTTCTGTTTTTTGGACACAGGGTTTCTCTATGTAGCTTTGGAGTCTGTCCTGGCACTCACCCTATAGACCAGGGTGGCCTCAAACTCACAGAGATCCACCCGCATCTGCCTCCTGAGTGCTGGGACTAAAGGCATGTGCTACCAGCACCTGTCTCAGGGCATATACTTAATTGTTAACTTGATGTAGGAAGGCCCAGCCTACATCAAGGTACTATCCTTAAGCAAGTGGGCCTTGCTTATAGCTTTGTGAGACTATAAATACCATTTCTCCATGATTTCTGCTTCAGTTTCTGCCTTGACATCTCTCAGTGATGAACTGTTAATTGGAAGTGTAAGATATAACAAACCTTTTCTTCCTCTAGTTGTTTGGGCTTGTGGTGTTTTGTCATCACAACAAGGAAGCAAACTAGAGCACACTGACATATCATTCACATCTAAGAACTTTACATACTTATGGTTTTTATTTTGATTCTAAGTGTTTTATTTTAAATATTGAGGGCTAGTTTTATCTGTGCTTTGTTAATTACAGTGTGATCCACATATTTGTTGATTCATCCTTTGTGGATAAATATACTGTAAAATTCCTGTGAGTGCTTGAAGAAAGTGAATGGGTCTTTTTTGTGTTCATCAAGTTGAACTTGTTAATTGTGTTAAAACTTTTTTTTTTTTTTTTTTTTTGGTTTTTTCGAGACATGGTTTCTCTGTATTGCTTTAGAGCCTGTTCTAGAACTTACTCTGTAGATCAGGCTGGCGGATAGAGATCCGCCTGCCTCTGCCTGCCAAGTGCTGGGGTTAAAGGCTTGCACCACCACCGCCTGACAATTGGGTTAAAACTTTTAAGCCATGTGGTGGTGGCACACACCTTTAACCCCAGCACTTGGGAGGCAGAGGCAGGTGTATCTCTGTGAGTTCGAGACTAGCCTAGTTTACAAAAGCTAGTTCTAGGACAGTCTCCAAAGCCACAGAGAAACCCTGTCTGAAAACAAACAAACAAACAAAAACAAAACAAAACCTTTTAAAAATACCTTACCTGATTAGAGAGAAATCTGTTAAATGCATGTGAGCTAGAACTGTTTAATTCTTCTCATTGAAATTTTGCTTTGTCTTTTGAATCTGCTTGACATGGTTGATCTTACAGAATAGGTAGATTGAATGTTTAGAATCATTTAATAACTTATTGTATATCCCATCCAGGTACTTAGGAGCTCCTGTCCTGTCAGAAAGATTGGCTACTTTCTGAGTGGATCATAGATAGATAATCTGCTTTATTTCTGTTGGTGTTTAACATCTTTTTCTGATATCTTTTCCTTTGACTAGAATTTTGTTTGCTGTCATTTTGTATGGAAATACCATTAGCTATTTTGTGCCCTTAAGCTTTCTAGAAATACCTGATAGTTTATGCTAGGCTTTTATTTTCTCTAAATTAAATGTGGCTGTCACGTTTGGCTCTTTTAAATGGCTTAGGATCACATTAGTCCCTCTTGAGGCTTACCGTGAGAGTCTCTCACTTGTTTTGTTTCCTCTGGCACAGTACTGTTAAATCATATTGGATTTAAGTGGAATTATTTTAATGATTTAGGTGTGCCAGTACTGAAAATAGTATATAGCACCTAGATTCAAACAAAATTAAATACTGTACACATTTTTGTGTATCTATTGTGAAATTATTTCCTTAGGTTAGGAGGCTGTGAACTTGTAAACAATCTTTGAACTCTCTATTTTAGTCCCAGAAATCCTGGATAGAGAGCACTTTGACCAAGAGGGAGTGTGTGTATATTATACCAAGCTCCAAAGACCCTCACAGGTAAGCACATGTTGGTTTCTTCTAGAATCTTCTAGAAATTTAGATGTAAATTTATTGTTACTTGCTTGTAGTAAGCAAAAGTTATGTAATAATTTAAGGCTACTGTTTTTTTGTTTGTTTGTTTGTTTTGTTTTGTTTTTAGAATGGAAAGGGAGACTAATCAAGGCACCAGTGCTCTGGGATTTCTTTTTTTGTTTGTTATTTTGTTTTGTTTTGAGTCAGGGTTTCATTGTGTAGTCCTGGCTGTCCTGGAACTTGCTCTGTAGATCAGGCTGGCCTCAAACTCACAGAGATTCATCTGTATCTGCCTCCCGAGTGCTGGAATAAAAGGCATGTGCCACCACCATCTGGCTGCTCTGGGATTTCTTTCCTCTAACTGTTTGCCTGTCTGTGAAACCTGTCTAAGCTCAGAGGCTACAATAAAGTTCTTGCTACTACCACCCCAATCTTGAGAACAAAAGATACTTTAGAATTTGTTATTGGGCTGAAGAATATGAACACAGTAGGCATTCCTCTGCCTTCTTGCTTGGAGATCAAACCTAAATCCTGTTACATGTTCCTGTATATGCATATAGATTAATATTTACTTGTAAAACTATCACCAGAGATTATAAATATCTAATTGCCTTTTTGATCTTTAAAATGGCTTTGAGAGAAAAGGAATATGACAGTTAAGGACATTATAAATATAGAAAAAGTTGATCTTGTGAAATAGCTCAAGAAATAATCACAATATGACTAGCGATATGGCTCAATAGTTAAAGGTGCTGACTGCTCCTATAAAGGACCCAAGTTCAGTTTCCAACATCCACCATCAGTCTACTCACAGCTGCTTACAACTCCTAGTCCAGAGGACCTGAAACTCTGCTTCATTCATACATACATATATATCACCCCTGCCCCAGTTACACAAATATGCACAGAATTACAAATAAGATAATTTTAAAAAGAAAGAAAAAGATTCTTGGGCTAGTGAGAGATGGCCCAGTAGGTAAAAGGGCTCTCTGTACAATCCTGATGACCAGGGTTCAGTTCAATCACCATGACCCACAGTGGAAGAGAGAGCGGACCACTGAAAGCTGTCCTTTGACTTCTGTGTACATGGCATGCACACACGCTAGTAAAATTTAAAAAAAAATTCTTTTTCTTTTTTTTCTTTTCTTTTTTCTTTTTTTTTCTTTTCTTTTTGGTTTTTCAAGACAAGGTTTCTTTGTATTGCTTTGGAGTCTGGCCTGGAACTCACTCTGTAAACCAGGCTGACCTCAAACTCACAGAGATCCATCTGCCTGCCTCTGCCTCCCTGAGTGCTTGGACATGCCGCCAACGCCTGGCTATATATAAAATTTTATTTTATTTGCATTGGTAAGAATGTGTCAGATCCCCTGGAACCAGAGTTACAGACAGTTTTACATTGCCGTGTGGGTGCTGGGATTTGGACCCAGGTCCTCTGAAAAAGTAGTCAGTGTTAAGATTTTTTTTTTTGAAGCCTAAAACTAGCTAATTAATTAATTAACAATTGCTAGTTAATTAATTAATTAAAAATACAGATCAAACAAGGCAAGAAACATGGCAAGCATTTAAAACAGTGGTTCTCAACCTTCTTAATGCTGGGACTGTTTAATAGAGTTCTTTATGTTGTGGTGAGCCCCACCATAAAATTATTTTTATTGCTACTTCATAACTAATTTTGTTATGGATCATAATGTAGGATATCTGGTATGTAACCCCTTTGGGGTCACAGCCCACAGGTTGAGGACTGCTGATTTGAAAGATCTTTGGGTCTTGCCCTTTCCATCTGTCAAACCCTGTTCTTTGTCAGATTACCTGCTCTGTAGCTTTCACTTCTATTGGAAAAGCAGTCAATGGTAAGTTCAGATCCCTTAGCACTCACTCACCTAAAAACTGAGTAGAGTAGCATGGGCCTGTAAACAAAGCACTGTGGTAGGCAGAAGCAGGCACATCTGGGGGCCATGCTGACCAGCTATCCTCACTTAAACAACAACTCCCAGGTTCAGTGAAAGCAATCCTGAATTAAAAACAATGTGGAGAGGACTTTGGAGGGCTGAGTTCTTTGTCTGAATCATTTGTAGTAGTATAGGAATAGTACCTTATTCATGAACATTTTAGTTATATTCTGCTTTTCTCTTTGATGTTAAAAATGCTATATGTATTGACTTAAAAATTTTTATTTTTTGCATATGCTTCAGATACTTAGACTGACTTTAGCACATATTTTCAAAATGCTTTTTGGTTAGGTGCTGGGGAGTTTAACCCAGAGTTTTATGCCTGTCAGACAGGTATTCTACCACTAAGCTACATCCCTAGTTCTGGCCCATACTTTTAGAGCTTGAGATAGAGTGTTACGATCAGTTTTCCCATCAGCCTGGTTCCATAGCCTTGGCAGCCCCCAATAACACCCAGAAATGTTGTATTAGATATAAAGCTGTTGGCCTGTTACTAGCAGGAGGAGCCTCTTTATATATTGGGAAACTATCTTTTTTTTTTAAGTTTGTGTTTAAATCTTAGTTGCAGATTTTTATTACATGTAAACATGGTTTTATTTAATTAAACTTGTCATTTTACTCTGTTGTAGTTTAGTTTTATTTCAAAATTAATATTAGTTTTATTTTAAAATTAATGATACTTAATATATAAATCTATGAAAATTTAAAGGGTTAATTGAATGTATAAGACAAGGTGTGTGTGATCTACAGTGTCTACTGAAATTAGTTATGTACTATAGTTTTCATTTGTTCCATACTTTTGTACTGTTTACTTTAAATGTTTTTTCATGAAGTAATAATTTACTTTTCTGCATTTTATAGATGTCTTCCAGGATGTCAGATCTGTCAGCAGCTTGTCAGGTAAATTTAGCATGCATTGAAGAAGTTTTGAAAAACAACTGATATATGAAAAACATTGTATATATATAATACAGTGGGATAGAATTCACATTACTCTACTTGAAGGACATTTTATTCAAACATTTGACATTTTGCTTCAAACTTAAAGACACCAGAGTAGGGTTCTGAGAAAGTGAATTAGTAGAACAGAGAGTGGAGGAACAGGGGATTCTGACAAGCAAAGCAGACTGTAGGAAGAGCTGACAGTTAAAGAAAGACACTGTGGTTCCATCAGGAAACTACAGTGCAAGATATAAGATGTGTGTTACAAGTACTTTTTCCTGCATGGACCCAGAGCAGCGTCAGCCCCAAATAACACACAAGAAATACTGTATTAGATATAAAGCTGTTGGCCTGCTACTAGCATTTCTTATTGGCTAGCTCTGTTTGAAATATTAACATTTCTATTCATCCAAGTGTTTCCAAGTGATCTTATCTTACTTGAGAGAGGGTCTGGAGTTCTTCCCTCAAGCGCCTACATCTGACTTTCCTACTACATCTCCCAGAATCCTCCTTGTCTCCTAGTCCCGCTTATCTTGCCTTTCTATTTGCCAACAGTGCTTTATTCATTAATCAAAAAGAGGAACATATTTACAAAATGACATCTTCCATCATCTCCTCTTTTCTGTCTAAATAAAAAGAAGGGTTTTAACCTTAACAGCAAAGTATATAACAAAAGAGTTATCAAATAAGAACCACAGTTAACAATATTCAGTCTATTAACATTTAGCAAAATTTAAAGAAAATATTTAATCTATCTTATCTTTGTGAGTCTAAAGCCCTACATGTAATTTACCTTTAGTCCCAACTAAGGAAAACTATTATCATAACTATCTGTCTTCAGCTTCATCAAAGACCACAGAAGGAAAATATATAAACTCTAGAAATGACAGAGCCATCTCGCTGCCTGGTCAGTCACCTAAAGTTCTTCTGTAATGTTCCATCTTCAGCCTATAGGCCATAGTGTATCAGCAAAGCGGGAAACTTTAAACTGACCACCCGTATTGGCAGTGTTCAGTCACTTTTCTCTGTGTCCTGCAAAATGTCTGGCAGACTCTTCCATGAAGTTGGAACCCTGTAGCAATATCCCTCTTGTTTCAGCAGTCACTTTTCTGTGGGTCCTGCATGTCCAGTTTATACAGCATAAAGTCAAACAGTCCAGGCAAGAGCAATATCTTGCCCAAATGGCTAGTCTTGCCATATTGGAAGTAAATCCATAACGAGTTCTTTGATGTCCATCTTCCTTTCTGACGCAGGTGGTGTTGCCAGGAGCACTTATGTCTCGCTGTTAAGAAAAACCCTAAACCATTTTAAATACCATATTCTGTAGGTCTTTGAAAGGTTTAAAGAATGCCTGTCCATCTGAAATATATCTATATATCTTGAAAGCCTAACTAACTTAAGTTTTGACTATTGTAGGTAACTATCTATAATCTGTACTAAATTGTACATTACATTTTAAATGAGCTTTATAAGCACAATGCCTAAACAAGAGAAATATACACATCACAAAATTGACCTTAAATTGTATCAATAAATGAAAAACCATTCCAAAACAAAGTATTCATTTCTATACCATAATCTCCTTTTTACCTTTAAAAAGAGATTGGTTGTGATCATTAACCATTTATAACCAACCCCATTTAAATGAAAACAAACATAATATTTGGAAATTTGGGTATCATTCTTTCCAAACTGCTTCCTGCTTGTAGGGGGCGCTGTCTTGGGGATCCTAAGATGTAGAAATTCTGGCTGTAGTTGTCTGCAAGGCTGCCTTGTCCCAGCTGTTTTGAATGTTGGATCACCTGGAATACTGTTTCAGAGGGTCTTGCTTGATCAAACCATGTCAGTCTGGAAGGAATCCACAGCTTTTCATTTTCTGTGGAAACAAAAATAGAAATCCTTTTCCCCAGTAACCTGTCCTTAGACTTAAAATTTGAAGTCGAAATATTTTTAAAATATATAAATTAGATTAATTCAGCAGCATTGATAATCAAGTATATTGTAGCTCCTTCCTTAGCAATTGAGCAATTCAAAGACAATACAATAGCATATAGTATCTGTGTATTTTCCATCTTCATGTGGCTTTTTTATTACTCTAGTTCTTTTACTTCTATTTTTTTATTTTTTGAGCCAGGATTTCTCTGTAATTTTTGCCTGTCCTGGAATTAACTTTGTATACCAGGTTCACTTTGAAATCACAGACATCTGCTTGCCTCTGCCTCCTGAGTGCTGGAATTAAAGGTGTGTGCCACCACACCCAGCTACTCTCTTTAAACCACTTTATCCTGTTTCTTTTTCTCTTCCAAGCCTAAGTATATTTTAAAACACACTGATACTCTGTAAATCTTTAGAGGTTTTTTTTATTTTATTTTATTTTTTTAATCTGAATCTGTTTTTACTGTAAGTCTTTATCTCCTTTTGGCCCTGAGTCTTTTATCTGCTAAACAACATTGCTGAAATGAAAGCCACAGCTGTATTAGCCAAAGTCAGTTCTACATGGCTGGGGTACATTTACTGCTAGCACTGAGAGCTGTGCTCACTGCCTTGGTCTATGCTGCCATCCAGCAGCATGCTGCTGGCTTGGAGATGTGGTCACTGCCACTGCCAGCTGTTGTATACACTATTAAGCTGTTAGCAGGGTTTGCCATTAATGTCAATTCAGGAAACCAAAAAAAATGCTGCTACCAAGATAACTTGTTTGTCTCTGTTATTTTGTTTTTAAAATCTTTTCTTAAGCTTTTGTTAAGTTTTAAGTGGAAGTTCTTAGTACCCACATTGCAGACGCCAATTTCTTATAGCCTCGTCAGCTCCAAATAACACATACAGACATTGTATTAGATATAAGGCTTTTGGCCTGTTACTAGCTATTGGCTAGCTCTGTCTTAAATATTAACCCATTTCTTTCAATCTAAGTGTTTCCAAGATGTCTTATCTTACTGGAGAGAGGGTTCAGATCCCTTCTTCCTTAAAGCCCCTTCTTCTTGACTCTCCCTACTACATCTCCCAGAATCCTTCTTGTCTCCTAGTCCCGCCTATCTTGCCTTCCTATTTGCCAACAGTGTTTTATTCATTAACCAACAAGAGAGACATATTTACAGAATGACATCTCCCATCAGATGTGGTTGGTAGGCTTGCCAGCATTCAAGAGACAAGCAGGCAGATAGATCTGAGCTCAAGGCTGCCTCATATAGTGAGTTCCCAGACACCTAAGGCTACACATTAATTCCCTGCCTTAAAAAAACAAAACAAAATAATTGGAGAGAAATAAGAAACCAGATCATTTCTGCGTAGTAGATAGTATGTCTTTTACTCCTGATTTTCCATTAAAAGAGGTTAGTAGCAAGCTGGAGAGATGGCTTATTGTTAAGAACACTAGCTGCTCTTCTAGAGGAACCAAGTTTGATTCCCAGCATCCTCATGGCAACTCATAAACATCTTTAGCTCTAGTTCCAGGGGATCCAGTATCTGCTTTTAGCCTCTGTTGGAATTGCCTGAATGTGATGCACATATATATTCAGATATGTACTCATACACATAAAATTAACATAGATTAATTTTCTCATAGATTTTCTCACCTTTCTTTTTTTACAGTCAAAATTCTTTTTACATGTTTGTTTTGAAGACAGGATCTCATGTAGCCTACACTGGCTTTAAACTTCTTGACTGAGGCTGGTCTTGAGTTCCTACTCCTCTTGCCTCTACTTCCTAAGTGTTGGATTACAGGTATATGTCACCACTCCTGGCCAGAATTTATCATTTTTAATTAATATTCACATGACTATGCCTTTTATTTATTTATGTTTTGGTTAGGTTATATTCTAGTTTAAGAATTTTTTTCCTCACAATTTTCAGCAATGCCCTAGCATTGCTGACTTATTTATCTATTTATTTTTGAGACAAGGTCTCTCTGTGTAGTCCTAAGTATCTTTGAACTCACAGAAATCCACCTGCTTCTGACTCTTTTAAGCGCAGGGTCTAAAGATGTGCATGCCACCCACTCCTGGCTCTAGTATGGTTTTGTTTATGCCTGGTTGGTTTATTTTTTGGTGAACTACTGACATGTAGACTCAAGAATTTTCAAATTTGGAGATTTTCTTTCCTTCAACATGTTTCATATTTTGATTGCCATTTCTTCCTTTTTGGAGGCATAAATTATATATGTTGGTCTATTTTATATTATTCTAACTTTTAAGATGTCTTCCAATTCTCCTTCATTGTGTTCATATTTTCCTCAACTATGTGGGGCATATTCTTAATACTTGGTGCTTATTTCTAATACTTGCTGTCATTTCTGGTTTTATTTAGTGACATGTCCTCCCTCCCCACTTTTATTTGTGTGTGTGTGTTTTGAAACAGGGTTTTTCTGTATAACCTTGGATGTCCTGGAAATCACTTTGTAGATCAGGCTGGCCTCGAACTCTCAGAATCTGCCTGCCTTTGCCCCCACTCCCCTAGGGCTGGGATTAAAAGCATGCAGTGCACTACCACCTCCTGGCAAATGTTACATACTTTAAAGTGTATGTTGAGGGCTGGAGAGATGGCTTTGGGGTTAAGTGTACTCGGAGATCTACTTGCCTCTGCCAACAATAGTGCTGGGATTAAAAGAGTGTGCCACCACTGCCTGATGATAGGGCTCTTTATATACTCTTGCTTTTTCTCTTTAGGTGTTTTTGTGGCCGTTTGGTCAAGCAACATGCTTGCTTTACTGCAAGTCTTGCCATGAAATACTCCGATGTGAAATTGGGTGAACATTTTAATCAGGCAATAGAAGAATGGTCTGTGGAAAAGCACACGGAACAGAGTCCAACAGATGCTTATGGAGTCATCAATTTTCAAGGGGGTTCTCATTCCTACAGAGCTAAGGTATGTCACTTATTTTTTATTTCATTTGTCTTATAATATGTGTAGTAACAAAAAAGTAAGGTGCAATGCATATATTATATTCTTCATATGGGTTGACATAAATACAGAATATTGTATGTAGATAAAATCATTTATCATTATAAAAAGTCTTTTTTTATTGATATAATCCATGTTTTCAGAAAGGAGAGCTAAACCTCCTTTCTTTCCCTTTTAAGCTTTTCTTAAGGTAGAAGATATCATTTTCTAGGCATTGTGATATGTGCCTGTCACAATACTACCTGAGAAGCCAAAGTTCGAGGACCACTTGAGCCCACTTTTGGGATCATGCTATTTAGTATAGAAAAAGCCTGTCGGCTGAACAAAATCAAATCCACAAAATTGTCTTTCTAGTAGTGTATATAGATTGTCTTTTAAAATCAAATCTTTGAGCCGGATGGTGGTGGCAAACACCTTTAGTCCCAGCACTTGAGAGATGGAGGCCAGCAGATCTCTGTGAGTTCGAGACCAGCCTGGTCTACAAGAGCTAGTTCCAGGACAGTCTTCTAAAACCCTGTCTCCAAAAAAAACAAAAAAACAAAAAAAAAAAAAAACGGAAAATCAAATCTTTGTATTTGAGTTTAAGTTTAACCATCATAGTATTAGTGATTGCCTTATTTCTCTTTTTTTCTTTATTCCCTTGTCTTACATTATTTTTGTTAAGTCATTTTTTTATTATTGGCTTCCTTTATTCATACATCATTCTTCTGTTCATGGGTGTAATTTTGTAATATACAACAGTTTTTTGTTTTTTTTTTTTAGCATGCTCTAAACTTACTGTTAAAAATTAACCACATCTCTCACTTACTATTCTACAGTGTTAAGAATTTTCAGAACATCTCTAACTGCATGTCTCCTACTTTCTCCTGCATGCCTAGTTCTTCCTCCTCATCCTTTCTTTCCCTAAGTAGGAGGTAAATCTGGTCTTTACCTCCTACTTAGCCATTAGCCATTCAGCTTTTTAGTGTGCCAGTCACAGCAATATATCTTCACAGTGTACAGATATCTCGTAGCAACACTAAACCATGCTGGCCTCAACCTCACAAAGATCTGTTGCATCTGTTTCTCAGCTGCTGAGATTAAAGGCATGTGCTATCACATGCCTTTAATTTAATATATCTGATTTATTGACTATCAGATGACGTTGCATTATTAAATCTGTGAACATAGTTATTTTGGCCCTTTGTTTGTTTGTTTTAGTATGTGAGACTGTCATATGATACCAAACCTGAAATCATTCTGCAACTTCTGCTTAAAGAATGGCAAATGGAGTTACCCAAACTTGTTATTTCTGTACATGGAGGCATGCAGAAATTTGAGCTTCACCCAAGAATCAAGCAGTTGCTTGGAAAGGGTCTTATTAAAGCTGCAGTTACAACTGGAGCTTGGATTTTAACTGGAGGAGTAAACACAGGTAATATGAACACTGTCAGTTTTATTAAATATACTTTTCAGTCTTTTGTATCAGTTAGGTATTTGAAATAATAATTTATAAATATATTTTATTCTTTTGTCAATCTATAATCCTTGGTAATATCACTGATAAAAATAACATAGCCTGCTTGGTTGTCATTCAGGCTATTAAAATATACACTTTAGAGCAAAAGTAGGCAAAGTTGATTTGTATGCCAAATCCAGTTTAGTTAATCCTTGATCTTATGAAAAAGTTTTATTTAAACATAACCATATTCATTTATACCCGAATTTATATTCTAATAGCAAAGGTGAGTAATTGTAACAAAGACTAGTAAATAAATACTCTGTACATCCAAAATGCTTACAGCTTCCGCTAAACAACAAAATATTTGTTGACTCTACTGTAAAGCAAAGTGTTTCCATTTTCTAACTACTGATAAACTGATAAAAGAATGATAGTCTGCTCTTTTGGTATTGGTAAAGGTGTGTTCTCTAGGGAAGAGAGAGCTGGCTTTGCAGTTAAGAGCACTGGCTGCTCTTGCAGAAGACATGTTTTGTTTCCAGCACTCACGTGGCATCTCAAAATTGTCCAGTTCCAGTGAATCTGACACCACCTTCTGGCCTTCTCAGTTACTAGGGACATATGTGCTTCACATGCAGACATGTATATACATAAAAATAGAATTGTGGAAAAAATGGCCTTCAAAAATTAATTTTTCATTCATTGTTCTGTCTTCATTCAAGATCTTTTGTATAATATTTAGACTTTGAATTTAAGGAGGATGGGTTTATTTTCATGATTAAAGCTAAACATATTTAAATCACCTTAAGCATCTCATTTATTCATTATTGATAATTAACTATTGAGCCTCATTGTAAAACATTCTTTGAGCTGTAGGATATCAGTCTATTATGGTAGGAAGGGCATGTCAGGGTAGAGCAGTTCATGTCATCGTGGCCTAGAAGCAGAGAGGTGGAAACATAAGAAAAAGCAAGGACATGTGCCTAGGAAATCTACTTCCTTAAGCTTGGCCCTGCCTCCTATTCTTCATGACCTCTAAATAATGGCATGAATTCATTCATCTCATCAGAGCCTTCATGATCAAATGTATCTGGCAACATTAGACATTTAGACCGGAGCTTTACTAGTCACTTCTCAATTCAGTCACGTTGGCAAGAATAAATAGATTTTTACTGATAGGATGACATTTCAAGAAAGATGGAAGGAAACAAAAGAACAGAAAAACTTGGGACAGAGCAAGTAAGAAGAGAAAATCACTTGTGTATTGCAAGAATTTCTGTTTCCTATGTAACAGAAAGGGAAGTAAGTGAGAAATGTTAGCCAGAAGTTCTTGGGAGGTGATAAAGCATGGTGATGTGGAAGAGTGGGCCATCATAGGTTACAGACAGATACTTTTTAAGGTTTTAGGAGCCATTACAAACATTGTGGCTTTTCCTTTTGAATAGGAAGGGAAGGTTTTAAGGTGCTAATTGGTAAGAATAAAGATTTCTTGAATGTGTTTTGAAAATTGATTATAAGCAAGGAAGGCAGTGGGAAAAGATTAGTGAAGATTTTATTTTCTATGTTTTATATGAAAGATGAGATCTAATATGTTCAAAGAAGCAAACTAAAAGATAGATCAGTTAGTATAGGTCTACCTACCAACTGATAGGATTCTATTTACATGTGATTTGGGCAATTGCAATGGACTTGATGTTGGTAAGCTTGGCTTTAGATCTTACAGCCTTAGAATCTTTTATTTAAAGAAACTTCATAATTGTAATGTTAGAAAGTAAATACAGGGTTTTTCTAATGGTGAATAAATTTTACATGAACAGGTGTGGCAAAACATGTTGGTGATGCCCTCAAAGAACATGCTTCCAGATCATCTCGAAAGATTTGCACTATTGGAATAGCTCCATGGGGAGTAATAGAAAACAGAAATGATCTTGTTGGGAGAGATGTAAGAATGATTTTTGTATGTCTATTTGAGCTTGTATATAAACAGAAATAACTTGATAGGCTATACTATACTTTCACATTACATTTAAAACAAAAATTTCAGTGACCATTTCTGATCCTTTGGAAAATGCATTTATCAATATAAATGCTTATAGTAGTTTTAGTACTTTTTGTTTTCTGTCTTTCATATAGACTATTATTCTGACATATTTTTCATATCATATTTGTATTGTAATTGATTTGTTTATTTTTGGTTTTTGTTTTTGTGGTTTTTTTTTTTTTTGAGACCCTTGGATATGCTAGAACTTGCTCTGTAGACAAAGCTGGCCTCAGACTCAAAGATCAGCTTGATGATTATAACATTAAAGATTAACTTTGTCATTAAGAGGAGGAATCAAATGGTAGTGCTTATTTGAATAGATTGAAGATATGAATTGGTTTATAGATATTCATCATGAGCCTATTAAAATAAACTGGCTGGGCTTGGTGGCACAGGCCTTTAATGACGTGATACAGAAGCTGAGGCAGTGTTAGGCCAGTCTCCAACTTGATCTAAGTAGCAAGTTCCCAGCAAACTGGAGCTATATAGTGAAATTCTGTCTTAAAAAACAAAACAATATCAAAACTCAATTATAGGGATCATTTTCAAGTGTTGTTAAATTTCTAATGTCAGCTTGAAAAGGTTGCTTTTATACTTTTGAAATAACACTATCATATTTTTTGTCTTTTGTATTGTACTTTATTTACTTACTAACCTTATAATTTATTAGCACTGTATATACATATATACACACACATCCATACTTCCTTACTGCTCCATTTGCATATGATGATAAAAAACATAATTTTGCAAAAAAGAAGCAAGTTGTAATTATGTGGTTCAATCTGTTATTCATCCTCAAATACTTAAAAACTTATGCATTTTCTTTATATCTAAATGAAAATAGAACTTTACCTTTTATCTGTGGATCACTTCAGAATTTAACTTACACTATATTATATTCAACTTCTGTCCATTGACTCTTGTTTTGCTCTTGTTTAGGTGGTTGCTCCTTACCAAACCCTATTGAATCCCCTGAGCAAATTGAATGTTCTGAATAATCTCCACTCCCATTTCATATTGGTGGATGATGGCACTGTTGGAAAGTATGGGGCAGAAGTCAGACTGAGAAGAGAACTTGAAAAAACCATTAATCAGCAAAGAATTCATGCCAGTAAGGGAGTTAACAGATTTTTTTTACTGTTTAATTATTCAAAGTTTATTAATAGTCAGCAGCATACTTAAAAGTAACATGTCCTTTGTAGTAAGTACTTTTCTTTACATAGCAAGAGAACCTACAAAGCAGCTAAAAATGACAAAGTGCTTATTAACAGGTTTTGTTTGTTTTTGAGACAGGGTTTATCTGTGTAACAGCTCTGGCTGTCCTGAAATTCACTGTACAGATCAGGCTGGCCTCAAATTTACAGAGCTCCATCTGCCTCTGCCTCCCATGTACTGGGATTAAAGGCATGTGCCACTACCACCTGGCCTTACCAACAGTCTTAATGTGTGGTAATTCTAATATGTAACTTTGACATTAAAGATAGTAATATAGTACTGGTGGTCTATGTATCCCAACATTCTGGAGGCAGAGGCAGGTGGATCTTTGTGAGTTTGAGGCCAGTCAGGGGCTACACAGACAAATCCTTTCATGAAAAAACAGAAGGAAAAAAAAAAGAGCAATAACACTTAAGTAAGATTGAGTTTTGCCTAAAGTTTATAAAGTGAGTCTGTATTGCTATTGGCAAATGAGTCTTTAAAGCTGATATCCTTGGAACAGATTTTCCATTCCAACTGTGACTGAACTTTCTCCTTCAACCTCTGTATTTTATTATAAGTAGAAGGAATTCTGTAACCCTTGTTCACAAAGATGAACTCTCTAGGGAACTGGGATTGATATGTAAAGTAAGAAAAAAATATTTAAAAAATAATAAATTAATTAATTAAAAGACAAACTCTGACGAAGTGATCTAGAAATACAAAATTACAGAATAGCACACATAATAGAATCACAACATTTGTGTAAACAAGTAATTTACACAATAAAAATATTCTTGGGGTTGGACAAATGGTTCGGTGGTTGAGAGTACTTGTTATTCTTTCAAAGATCCTGAGTTCAGTTCCCAGCACCCACATGGTAGCCTACAACTGTCTGTAACAAAAGTTACAGAGGATACAATGCCCTCTTCTGACCGCCAAGGACACTAGGCACACACGTGGTGCACAGACCAACGTGCATACAAAACATTTATAAAGGAAATAAATCTTAGATAAAATTATTTTTATTTCATTACTCCTTCTCTCCCTCTCTCTGTGTTTGTGTTTGGGTGACTGGAGGTCACAGGATAGCTCCTGGGAGCTGGTTCTCAAGGTCTGCTGTGGGACTTGGCAGTTGAACTCATATTGTGATTGTCAGATGCTTTGCTCACTGAGCCATCTTGCCCACCCTGAGAACTAGTAATGTTTTATAAACCTATACTTAGAAGTATTTTGTGTTTTGTCACCACACTTTAGGTTGTAGTAAAAATGAAAATTAGTATTTTTCACTAATTTCTTTCTTTCCTCTTGCAGAGGTCTTATTAGATTCCTACTAAAATAAACAAATGTAGGTATATTTTAGAAATTCAACCAATGCAGTATTAAAATGTAAAATAAGCCCCCCCACCCCACCCCTACCAGTGGCTCTTGGTTGTAATCACAGTTCTCAGGAGGCTGAGACAGGAAGATCTCTTTTTTTTTCTTCTTCTTTTTTTTATTATTAATAATATAATTTAAAAATTTTACATGTGGATCCCAGTTTCCTCTCCCTCCCTCCCTCCCTTCCTCTTTCCCCTGTAACATGCACCCTGGCTACCCTTCCCTCCCATCCCCTACCCCCACTCCACTTGTAGGGCTATGCTATCCAGGTTGGGTCATATAAATCGAGACAGAAGGATCTTATATCCTAGGCATACCTGGGTTATGTGGTGAGACTTCGAAAAATAATAAAAAGCAAAGAACCTAGACATACTAAGCCACAGATTAATACTAATAAGTATCTTGCCAAGAGCTTAATAAATACACGAAAGTTTATTTTCAGTAATTATACACATTCTAGTTGGTACTAAATGTTTGTTGAATTTCCTGATTTTATCACCCAGAACAAATTTCAGAGATTAAGTATTTAGTGCTCTATTACATGAGCCTGGCTGTTAGTAAATTCATGTTAGTAAATTCAGTGCTTAAAGTAAAGCCAACTGTTTCATAAGAAATTTTATTTTTAATTTTTATCTAAAATAAACAAGATTAAATTACTAAGTTTTGCCAGATTTACTAATTAAATTTTTATCCTTTTTAGGAATTGGGCAAGGTGTTCCTGTGGTGGCTTTGATATTTGAAGGTGGGCCAAATGTCATCCTTACAGTACTGGAGTATCTTCAGGAAAGCCCTCCTGTTCCAGTTGTTGTATGTGAAGGGACAGGCAGAGCTGCAGATTTACTGGCATATATCCATAAGCAGACAGAAGAAGGAGGGTGAGTGTGGAGTATAGCAGAGCTTACACTACATTAGAGTCTTGTAGCTTGTGCAGTAGGATTCCTTTGTCTACATAATGAACATGAAAATCTCAGATTTAAGAAAATACATTGTTTACACCTAAGGCAGTATCTTGAGTCATACACTATTGGACTGAACTAAAGAGTCATCTTTTGGAAAATAATTATTGCTTCAGAGACATACCTTTCACCTGATAGTTTAATTTCATGTAATAGTTTCTACAGGTAAACACTTGTATAAAATTTCTTGTAGGGTTATTTATACAAGATAGGGACATAGTAGTATATTACCAGAAGGGGTTTAAATAAATAAATTTTGGCATATCTATGCAGTGGAATGGTTATAGCTGAATAGGAGTAAATATGAAACCTGTGTGTTAGATTTGGCAGCTAACTACATGGGAAGAAGTATGGCTGTTTCCAGAGGAGATACCTGTGCTCGTCTAACTATGGCAGCACACACACTCAAACTGTGACACAGAGAGTAGTATGCCTTTTATGTGAGGATTACATTTGAACTTGTGAGGCATTTCATACTTTTAAGAAGAAAATTTCTCAGCCAGGTGTTGGTGTTGGTGGTGCACGCCTTTAATCCTAGCACTAGGGAGACATAGGCAGGCAGATCTCTGTGAATTTGAGGCCAGCCTGGTCTATAGAGCTAGTTCCAGGACAGCCAGGGCTATAGAAAAATCCTGTCTAGAAAAAAAGAAAGAAAAATTTTTACATACTGTAGGTAGTATTTTTCTGTGTTCTGCTGCTGCTCCCAAATAACTACAGATAAGACTTATTATTGATTATAAATGCTTGGCCAATAGCTCAAGCTTATTACTAGCCAATTCTTACAACTTAACCCATTTATCTTAATCTACATTCTGCCACATGGCATTACCTCTCTTTCATGTTGCACCTGTTTCCTTTCCGTGTTTTGCTGGCAACTCCTCTGACTCCTTCTTCTTCCTGGCGTCCTTAGTCTGGTTGTCCTGCCTAATTTTATTCTGTCCAGCTATTGTCACGCTGGTTGACTATGATTCTCGAACTGAAGTGAAACTAGTCAAATGAAGACTTTGATCATGAACTCCTACATTTTGATACTTTGAGCTGTGTAAATTATGTCATGTTGAGGACACCTTGGTAAATTGTTTTATAAGCCATAATACAGAGATAGTCTATGATACCTTGTAAATTTTGAGTACTAATACTACACCACATACTTTGTTTAAAACTTCACAAAATAATTAAAAGTGAAAATACTCCATTCCTTTTCTTATGTCATAGATTTAATAAAGGGTGTCTCAGGAAGTTACTATTAATATTACTACAGAACCTTCAGAAGCCTTGCATGGGTCTACCTGTACTTCGTTTTGATCCTACAGAGAAGATGAAATGAGTGAAGTAAGTTGTTTTTCTTCTTCTACCAGGAATCTTCCTGATGCAGCGGAGCCTGATATTATATCAACTATCAAAAAAACATTTAACTTTGGCCAAAGTGAAGCAGTTCATTTATTTCAAACGTTGATGGAGTGCATGAAAAAAAAAGAGCTTGTGAGTAGATTTCAGCAGAACAAATCTTTATTTCCTTTAAAGCACATTCTAATTTATACAATACTTTAGTTTTTAGTTCATGTTTTGAGTTTTTAAAGCTATTCTATTATTTGTATTTTGGCCTTTAGCTGAGTGGCATAGAAAAACTAGTTTTTGTATAGTATTGAGACATTGTATTTATTGGAATTTTAATAACTGAGTTTCAACTGACTGTGCTTAGTATTTAAGAAGACTGCAGAAGAACAAGCAGCATGGCTGGCTCATTGGCTATAGGTGCTTGCCACCAAACCCAATGACCTGAATTTGATCCCTACAACTTTTTCTGGTATAAGGAGAGAACCAAGTCATACACACACACACACACACACACACACACACACACACACACACACACACACAAAGAATTATAGCTGCTAGTGGCTTCTCTAATAAAATGTTTGAGAAAGTTTTTTAAGCCTTTTACTCCGTTGAAGACTACTAGATTAAAGGTCTGTGCTGCTTAGTTTCATACATGTAAACAGGTTTGTATTTTCAGAGATAAAATTTTAAAAAGTTCTGTAAGTAGATAGGAACATGAATTTGCTATGACTTCTTGGCCTTTTGGCTCTGATCAGTGTTGATTTGCATTCCATTGCAAGCTTTTTTCTCTATAAAATTAAGTTAGTTGAAAACCTTTGTACTTGTGTGGTAATCATCTTTTACTTTCTTAAAAGTACTTAGGTAAAAGCTTCTTAAATGGTTTTACATTTCATATGATTTATGTGCCTCCTCAAAGAATGTGTGTGTTGCAGGGCATAGTGGTACACACCTATGATTTTAGCACCTGGAGGTTATAGCATGAGGCCTATGAGTCCTAGTACAGCTAGGACTACATTTCAAGAACTTTCCTTAGAAGAAAAAGGAATACAGTAATCATTTGAGTAAGTGCTCTCACCGTAGAAAGGGCAACCTGATTTGTTCTGATACTAATCTCTAGCCTCTACCCACAAACTGCTTAGTCAGCTGACAGACATAAGAGAGTTAAAAAGAAGTGATTGTGTTATGAAACAAACTACTTTTGGAAATGCCTGATAATGTTATTTGATTAGTGATAGTCTTAATTTTCTGTTTCATTTTTTTGAGTTAAAATGTTAGATTACTTATGTCTATAGATTTAGAAATCTGTGTAGTTATAGAGATATGTTAAGTGACTTCAAAAATCTATTTTTGTATAAAAATATTATTAGTATTATATGTGTATGTGATTGTGGGCATGCATGGAGGTCAGAGGACAACTTTGTGAAGTTCTACCTTTACATGGCTTCTGGAGACTGAACTTAGTTTATATTGTGTCTTAATTACTTTCTATTGCTGTTTAGAGACACCAGTACCAAGCTAACTTATGAAAGAACATTTAATGGGGTTTTACAGTTTCAGAGGGTGAGTTCATGATTATCATGTCAGGGAGTATGGCAGTAGGCAGGCATGGAGCTGGAGCAGTAGCTGAGAGCTTTCATGTAACCACAAGGCAGGGGAGCTAACTGGAAATAGTGTAGGCTTTTGAAACCTCAAAGCTCGCTCACAGTGACATATCTCCTCCTATAAAGCCACACTTACTGATTCTTCCCAGTGTTTTACCAACTGAGAACAAAATTCAAACATGAGCCTACAGGGGCCATCCTCAGTGAAATCGTCACCTGTGGCAAGCACCTTTACCCACTTAGCCATCTTGCCAGTCCTGTAGATAATGTTTCTATACAAATGTATATATCTCGATATATTTGTTTGTATTGGTTGAAAATATTACTTATTTTATAAACTTAGCTTAAAAGTAAAGATATAATACTGATGAATTTTTAAATAGATCACTGTTTTCCACATTGGATCAGAGGAACATCAAGATATAGATGTGGCAATACTTACTGCACTGCTGAAAGGTAAGGGTTTTTTAAATTTTTGTTTTGTTTTTATTTTGTTTTTTGAGACAGAGTCTGTCTCTGTCCTGGAACTCACACAGAACCTCCTGCTTCTGCTTTCCATGTACTTGGATTAAGGTCTGAGCCACCATGCTTGACTAAAATGTAAGATTCTAAAATTTTATATTATCTTTAATTTGTCTTATTTATATAAGGTAGGACTTTTCATTTAGCTAAAGGTTGAGTGTGTTTTTCAATAGTTTTTTTTGTAATGAAAGACACATTAACTTTTTAATAGACAACAAATTAGTCTTATAGATTTGTAGTTTTCTGTCTTGTAGATTTTTTATTTTTATTTTTCTAACTTTATGCCTCCAGGCTCAATTATCTCTTTAAGCTTGTGACAGATTTTATATTAGCCAATTATTCCTGAGCGTTGGACCTGCTCTGGAACCCATGGTTTATTTTTATAAGGGGGATTTTGTTGTTAAGGCAGGTTTTTCCTCCCCGACGGTCTCCCTGTCCTGCCGCCATCGTCCCGCTGCCACGTGAGCCCCAAATAACACTTAGAGACTCTGTATTTGATACAATCCTGTTGGCCAGTTACCATTATTGTTTATGGGCTAGCTCTGTCTTAATGATTAACCCATTTCTACTTATCTAAGTATTTCCACGTGGCTCATCTTATCCGGGAGCCGCAGCTGGCGTCTTGCTTCCTCCATGCTCTACATCTTGACTCCTCCCAACTACTTCCTCTTTCCTCCTCCTGGTCTCCTAGCCCCGCCTATCTTGTTTCCTATTGGCCACGGTGCTTTATTAATTAACCAGTATGAGAAACATATTTACAGAATAACATCTCCCATCATTTTGTTTCATTTTGGTCTTTTTTATTTTGTATTATTGGCTTTTTGTTTTGATTTTCATTTTGAGATTAGATGTGTGTGTGTGGATGTGTGCGCGCGCACATACACACACACACACACACACACACATACACACACACACACACATCTAATCTCAAAATGAAAATCAAAACAAACAAAAAGCCAATGCGCGCGTGTGTTTGCTTACATGCTTGATGGGGGAGAGAACATTTGTTGAGGAAGTAGAATGGATCTTGGAGGAATTGGGGGAAACAGGATTAAATACATTAAATGGAAAAGCAGTTTTTTAATTAAAAACAAATGTGACTGGTGTGAGCTTTGGGTAAAATGCTTGTTGTACAGGCACCTGTATAAAAGGTCAGAAGTGGTACCTTGCACCCATAATCCCCAGTGCTGGGAGGTAGACCCTGAGGGGCTCACTGTCTTCTAGTTTCTCTGAAAGGGCAGATTCTAAGGTAATAGGATATTCTATTTCAAGCAAGGTGTGGAAAATACTATTTTCTTTTGAAGAAAATTTAAAAATTTATGTTGTCTTCTAAGACTAAATGGTTGATACATATGTACTTTAACTATTTATCCCTTAGAATCTTACCAAAGATATCTGATGACAGAACAAAATGTTACATTGAAAAATACTTTCAGAAATAAGAAATGAAAATAGTGTCCTCTGTGGTACCTAAAAACAACATATTTGTGAGGAGCAAAGGTCACTGTTTAGCTATCTATAAAGATGTCTCAAACATTGGACCACAAAAAATTGCCAGTATATTTTTAAAAATAATATAATTTAAAAATAATTAAGCAATACCTATGTATTAAGAAACCCAGTAAGTAAAAAAGAGAGATGACATAAATATCGCAACGTAATTAATAATAGAACACTACTGGGGCTGGAGAAATGGCTCAGTGGTTAAGAATACTAGCTGGTCTTCCAGAAGTCCTGAGTTCAATTTCCAGCCACAAAATGGCTTACGACCAGCTGCAATGAGATCGTGCCCTCTTCTGTCCTGCAGAAATACATGCAGACAGAACACTGTATGCATAATAAATCTTTAAAACAAAACACTATCTGTACTGTTTGCCATATGTATTCTGTGTGCTAACCAGTCATCCTACGTGGCCTGTTTTTTTTTTTTGTTTTTTGTTTTGTTTTTTTTTTTTTTTTAAACCCTTCATTTTACAAAGGAAGAATCTAAGGAATCAATGTCAGAGTGGGAGAATTTGAAAAATAGCTATATTGGGCCATTGAGATGGCTGAGTAGATCAAAGCACTTGCCACATGAGCCTGACAGCATAAGTTCAGTCCCTGGGCTCCATAGTGGAAGGAGAGAATCAATTCATGAATGTTGTCCTCTGGGCTACACATAATTGCTGTGGGCACCCAGACTCAAACACACAAGTAATAAAATTAAAGACTATAAATTCAAGTAAAAGATAAATATTTTATGGAAAAATGAGTGAAAATTTGAGGGAGAATTCAAACACATGGTTAATGGAACTATATTCCAGTATTATTATAAATTACATATTATATAAAAATAGAAATAAGGCATTGTGTGCTGACCTAGTCTGAAGTGTAGCTCTCACTCCTCATCAGAGAAACTTGTTTTTATATAAGATAGGGTCCTTTACAAAAATACCACAGATGATTAAAATGTGGAGAACACCTTACTGTAGGGTGCCCCATCCGAATTGATACATTTACAACACAAATGTACACCTAAGACACATTTTAAATGAAGATTGTAAGAGCCAGAAGCCCAGGAAGTCTGCTGTGATACTGTCTCCTCTAGGTACAGGGTCCCACATGAAATCTCAACAATGTGCTATCTACTAAGCAAGACCTAATCAATGATAACACCAGTTGACATGTAAAGTAGATGGATGACTCTCACAAGGGCCCCATCCTAAATGAATAGCTACAGGCGTTAACCACTGCCGAAAGTTATTAGCCTTTACCCACAATTGGTTATTCAATACTGGGTGGTCAGCCTTAGAAAATAAATTTTATTTATTAAAAATAATAATTATCTTTGCTGGGCAGTGGTGAGACACATAGTTAATCCCAGCACTTGGAAAGCAGGGGCAGATGGGTCTCTGAGTTTGAGGTCAGCATGATCTATAGAGTGAGTTCTAGGATAGCCAGGGATTCACAGAGAAACCCGGTCTCAAAAAACCAAAAATAAATAAATACCCTGAAAAACCAAAGAATAGTTATAATATTTATAACAATAATAAAATAGAAATGAATTTAAAATAAATGCCACTCTCTTCCCTCCCACATAGAGAAGTACAGATCTTCTATGTAAATGGTACAAGCTTCCTGAATGTATCAGAAGTCTTAAGTTGATATTCTTTTTGTTTGTTTTTGTTTTTCAAGACAGGCTTTCTCTAACAGTCCTGGCTGTTCTGGAACTCAATCTGTAAGACCAGGCTGACCTCAAACTCATAGCGATCCACCTGCCTCTGCTTCCAAGTGCTAGGATTAAAGGTGTGAGCCACCACCACCCAGCTTAAAGTGATTTATTTTTTTATTATTTATTTATTTGTTTGTTTATTTTTTGAGACAGGGTTTTTTTGTGTGTGTGTGTCTTTGGAGGTTGTCCTGGAACTAGCTCTTGTAGATCAAGCTGGTCTTGAACTCACAGAGATCCGCCTACCTCTACTTCCCAAGTGCTGGGACTAAAGGTGTGAGCTACTACTGCCCGGCAAAGTGATATTCTTTTATCTAGAAAATTATCTTCTAGAGAACCATTCTATTGAATTAATCAAACATGCACTAAAATATCATGACAATACTCCTGATCAGTTGCCTTTTTAGTCTGTGAGCTTAGAGTTCACTGATCCAGTGAGACTGGTTGGTAAGCAAACTCCCCATCCAGGCCATAGGGTTGTATTTGTGTTACCATCAGGTTTTTTTTTTTATTTCCCTTAAAAAGTGCTGGGATCGTAACTCAGGTTCTTAGATTCGCAGAGCATATATTATGTCTGCTCTGCCATCTTCCCTTCCCTGATGCTGTTTATTTGGTCTTTAAATTTTTACTTGTGCTTGTTTGTTTATGTGTGATGTGCACACCCATACACACTCAAGCATGCTATGATGCACATGGAGAAGCTGGAGAACAACTTGAGTTGGGTTTCTTCTTTTATCATGTGGGGTCAGGAGATGGAATTCCAGTTGACAGGCATAAAATATATGCCTATACCTAGTTCCATGGTGAACACCACCTGTATAAATTTAAGAGTTCTAGGGAGTTTGTGTTTACAAATTGATGAAGATATACTCACCAAATGTTTTCTTTATTCAATTAGGTACTAATGCATCTGCATTTGACCAGCTAATCCTTACGCTGGCATGGGACAGAGTTGATATTGCCAAAAATCATGTATTTGTGTATGGACAGCAGTGGCTGGTATGTAGGTAACCTAAATATACAATATAATGAAATTAACTAGAGTGGACACTTAATAGCTACAGGCTTTATATCCATGGATTCCTCCAACCCACAGAATGAGTACTACGTAGTTAGCATGTACAGAAATTTCCTTTCTTATTCCATAATCAATATAGTGTTAACATTTCTCTATGAAACTAAGTATCTTAAATAATCTAGAGATACAGGGTATTTGTGTTACTTCAGACAGTATACATCATTTTGTTAAAAGTTGAGCATCTGTGAATTTGTTATCAGAAGAACTAGTTCCCACTGCAGAAGAGTGACTGTAAGAAAGTATTTATTGGGACTGTGATTTATACTCACATATTACCTTTCTGCCCCAAGTGAAATGTTAGTAAGGTGTATTTGCTTAGTTACTTTGTTTTTTAATAAGGTTTTTAATAATATCTGTTAAAATCTAAGGTTAAAGTCTTGGAAATCTTGCCTTATGTATAGAACTCACTGTGACATGCCTTGGTTTTAAAAGTCTGGTTCCTTTACAATCACTCCCATTTTACTATGTATTCGTAATTTTATCTTTCTATTCCTAGAAAGTAAATTCTGTGAGGGTGAGTGTTTTTTAGGTTTCCTCCCTCACTGTATGCACTGCCTGTAAAATGTCTGGCTAGTTATAAGGGAGTCAGTGTAAATATAATGTGCAAAGTAGAGCAGAGGAATAAAGGAAAAATTGAGTAGGTTATATTGTAAATGTTATAATAACATAATAATTGTGTGTATTGACAGAAAATAATGGTACTTAAAATAGGAATAACATCCATGATAAAATATAAGCTATTAACTTAGAGAAAAATTTACATTTTTGTAAGTTTGAACTTATTTTTTAGTATAGCATCAAAATATTTTCCTTGTCGCAAAACTGAGTAGTGAAAAATATTTTTAAAAAAGCATTCTTCTGTCTTGAAATTTAATCATGTATAGCAAATATGTGTGGTTACCAGGTAAATAAAAAGTACATTAGAGGCCAAACAGTGGTGTTGTGTTACACACCTTTACTCCTAGCACTTGGTAGGCAGAGACAGTGGATCTCTGTGAGTTCAAGGCCTGTCTGGTCTACCGAATGAATTCCAGAACAGCCAGGGCTACACAGAGAAACCCTGTCTTAAAACCAAAAGGGTGCAAAAAAAAAAAAAAAAAAAAAAATCATCCTCTAGGTGAGGACAAAAGAGGATGAATTGGAAGATTGAAGGTGGTGATAAAAGATTAGTTGTGTGAAAAACCTTTGAGGACAAAATCAGAATATTTAAAATAGCAGTGTAGAACAGTGATTTTCAAATTAATTTTTTCTACAAGATTTTTTTAGACATCCACTGAGCATCTCCTGGACCTGTTTTGTCAATTTAATTGGTGATGGGCTTTGCAGCTTTTCCCTCCTCCATACAGCATTTGCTGTCTTAGAGATAGAGCATTTATGTGATGTTATTTAGGAAATCCTGTGAAAGGTAGTAGGTCTTTTTATCCATTCTGTAAATACTTTAGATCACTGTTTTGCATCTTTCTCATTTTGTTCTCAAACTATTTGAGAACATGTAGGTATAAATCATGAGGACTTGTATTTAAGGAATCAATAGTTGGAACATGTGAAATATATTTATTAATTTGATTCTCTAGGTTGGATCCTTAGAACAAGCTATGCTTGATGCTCTTGTAATGGATAGAGTTTCATTTGTAAAACTTCTTATTGAAAATGGAGTAAGCATGCATAAATTCCTTACCATTCCCAGACTGGAAGAACTTTATAACACTGTAAGTCTGATAAACTTCTTTGTTCACTGTTTTATTGACCTTGAAAATGTCATTTTATCTGAAAAATATACGCTTCTATTGATGGTTTTCAGTGTCTTAGTTGTTATGTGGGGGAGAAATGCAACCATTCTTACTATGGATTCTTGTATGACAGTCTGACTCCACTCTCTGGTTTTAGAAACCCTTTTGTAGCCATGTAGGAAAAGTGATGTTGACATAATAGCCCATCTTTCCTTTCTCTTCTTACCTTTAAAAGTATAGGATCAACTTCTTAAAGGATGATGTTTTATTTTGGCTTTTTACTCTTAGGTTTTTTGTAAAACGTACACAATATTTTTCCTTTCTTGTTTCTAAATTCATGGTTGTTGACCTTCTGGTATTTTTCTTTTGGTGTGTTTTTGTCATTTTTCTTGTAAAAATTTAATATTCTTTCTCTCTTGATTTTATATTTCATGGCAGTACCACTAGGGAGGGTAAATACTTCTTCATGAGTTTTTTGTGGATTTAATGCAAATCTAATTGAGCTATGCAGTAAGGAATACTGAACAAAGCCAAGTTTCATAGCTTCTATAAAATTGTATACTAATTCATCAATTTCTGCTACTTATTTATTCCTAGTGTCATTTCTAATTGACTTTGGTCATTTCCAATTGAATTCTGGACAGTTATTCATCATTTTAATCTCTTTCCTTCCTCCCTCCTTCCCTCTCTCCCTTCTTCCTTCCCTCTTCTTTCTTCTTCCTCCCTTCTTCCTCCCTTCCTTTCTTCTATTTCTTATTTTTGGTTTTTTGAGACAGGGTTTCTCTGTGTAACAGTCCTGAATCTCCTGGAACCCACTTGAATTCACTGAGAGTTGTGCCACCACTGCCTGGCTCATTTTAATTTTCTTTATTATATTATATCTTTAATCTCCTTCCTTGATTAAATTTTTTAGTTTTTATAATAATATAATTTGCTGTGTCTTTATGTAGTTTAGAAACCTTTGCAGACTCTTTTGTGTTTACACCATATAGTTTGATTTTGTGTTTATACCATATATTTTCAGAAATAGTCAATGGTGATTTTAAAGTTCTGAGACAGGATCTCATGGCTTACCTGCAAACCTCAATGTAGATCAGGCTGGCCTTGAACTCATAAAAGTTGGGCTGCTTCTGTATCTAGAGTACTGGGATTAAAGGCCTGTGTCATTGTGTTAGATGGTAGCCACATTTTACCCTACCTACTTTTCTCACTTCACCTTTTTGTTTGGTACCTGCAACCTCAGATACTGTGTGTGCTGAGAATATTACCTACCATTTTCTAAATACATGAGCTATTTTCTTAGAAAAGCATTGATTACTTGATATGCTGGCCTGCTTTTTTCTATCTAGTCTTCATTTACTGGAATTTTATTCTGTGCATGATGCAGTTCACATATTCTGCTTCCAAGAAACTACCAGACTAGTTAAGAAGAATTTCATCTTCCACCATGGGTTAGAAATTTCTTTTGAATAGGGTTATAGTCTTATTTTGGTTTTATCCATTAATACTGTCTGGTATAATTACACTGAATCTTACTTGTGTTCTGTCTCTTTTTAATTGGTGTAAAAATTAAAAGGATTACTCATTACTGATACGAAGTTTCTCCGTGAAATATAAACCGAATATAAAGCAGTAAAAATAAAAATTGATCCCATTATCAAGGAAGTCTTTAGCATTTGTTCAGCAGGCTCATTGTAAGTACTATAAGTAAAAAAAAAAGGGAAATTATTTATTTTAGACCAAAGCTAATAGTTTCTTCTTGTTTTTCCCTAAAGAAACAAGGTCCAACTAATCCAATGCTGTTCCATCTCATTCGAGATGTCAAACAGGTAAGAAACTGTCTTTGTTATAGAAAAACTTTATCTTTTAGTCATTTATACTTTATTTTTGTCCTCAAAACCCATAAATGCATTTTTAAAATTTTTGTAGAAACAATAGCTTTTTGTACGAGGTAAAGGTGTGTGCCACTACACACAACTTAAAATTTATTTTGTGAAACTTCTATGTTCTACTGTGAGTGTACTATTAATAAACGTTTTTTTTTCTTCTTTTCTTCTCCTCCGTCTCCTCCTCCATGTATGGAATGTTGGGGGGACATAAAAATTCAATGTTAGGTTGGACTGACCCAAACCATACCTGAGACCTTTTAGATATGTCATAACTTCAACATCTTATATGAGGAACCACTCATTTATTTCTACTGTAAAGATAATTTTTGGCAGCCCAACTTCTTATAACAAGTAACAGTTTTTAATTTGGCAGATTATGCCTATTCCTAGGCCTGGCAAGGTAATATTATTCTATTTAATATTTTGTTTCCAGGGTAATCTTCCTCCAGGATACAAGATCACTCTAATCGACATTGGACTTGTGATTGAATATCTCATGGGAGGAACCTACAGATGCACATACACACGAAAACGTTTTCGATTAATATATAATAGTCTTGGAGGGAATAACCGGGTATGCATAATTTTGATGGTTAAATGAAAAGAATTAGTTATAGGAGCTGTGTTTGACGGAGCATACCTATAATCCCAGCATTTGAGAGGCAGATGCAAGAGGATGGCTGTGAGTTTCAGGCTGGCCTGGTTTACATAGTAAGTTATAGGTTAGCCAGGACTGCTGGTGAAATTCTGTCTCAAAACAACAACAAAACAACCAACCCCCCCCCCAAAAAAAAAAAAAGTTAAGGGATGGAAGTAGTTCCAAGATAGAATGATTCCCTAGTTTGTATCAGTCAGTCTCTAAATTATATGCTCAGCATTATAAAAAGGACAGAGTGTTAGCTTCAGTAGAATAGTGACAGTGATAATTGTCTTTGTGAGATTTCAGCTGGTGTGGCAGTGCACACCTTTAATCCCAGCATTCAGGAGGCAGAAGCAAGAGGACCTCTGTGAGTTCAGTGTTAGCCTGATCTACAAAGAGTTACAGGCCAGTCACTGCTACTTAAACTGTCATAAACCTGACATTCAGGCTAAAATTAATTATATTTTAATTACTTTTTAGAAGTTGGTTGAGAGCGTGTACATATTTGTAAACCAGTTCCTTGGGTGACTGAGCCAGGCTTGGCAATGTTAGAGATAGCTCTATTACAGAAAAAAAGGAGAGGAATCTATAGCCAGAGGTTGGATGAATGCAGTCATCATGATACATATGTAATCCTTGCCCTTTCGGGTCAGAAGCAAGAATCATACATTCAAAGCCAACCTAGACTACATAGTGAGATAGATATTTCAAGGGAAAGGGGGGAAAGTGGTAAGCCAACTATTTTTACACATAGACAAACATTTACAAATGTTTATAAATTATCCTGGAATTTTCTATAACATTTTAGCATTTTAAATTTTTTTAAATATAAGCTCTCATTTTCAGAGATCAGGTCGAAATACCTCCAGCAGCACTCCTCAGTTGCGAAAGAGTCATGAAACTTTTGGCAATAGAGCTGATAAAAAGGAAAAAATGAGACACAATCATTTCATTAAAACAGCCCAACCCTACAGACCAAAGGTATGTTGGTTTATTCTTTAAAGATAATGGGTTTGAGTGGGCAGTGGTGGTGTATGCCTTTAATCCCAGAACTCAAGAGGCAGAGATTGGTGGATCTTTGAGTTCAAGGCCAAGCCTTGTCTACAGAGGAAGTTCCAGGACAGCCAGGGATACATGGAGAAACCATGTCTTAAACACTCCCCTCCCAAAAGGTTTGTTCAGCATATTAAAAATGAAAATTTTATCTTTACTATATTTTGCTTTTTACTATTTAGTATTAAGTAAAAACATTGATTTAGTGAGAATTATCTTTTGGTTTGTATATATGGCTATTTTTCCATAAACAAAGAGAATTATTATGAACTAACAATTTTATTAAGTTTGTCCAGTTTTATCTATGGTAATAATAAGATTTAAAAATTAACAGACTTTAATTTTTATTCTAGTATATACTAAACTTTTATTAAATTTATATTTTGTCAGATATTAGTTCAAATAGTATGACCATGCCCCAGCCTTTTTGTTGAATTTACACTTTTATAAAATGATGAATTATAATAAAAAGTATAAAATTTATATTATTTTGTTATAGCAATTATGAAATTGAATAAAGGATATTTATTTAAAAGTTCACTAAGTCAGGCAGTGGTGGTGTATGCTTTAATCCTAGCACTCCAGGAGGCAGAGGCAAGCAGATCTCTGTGAGTTTGAGGTCAAACTGGTCTACATAGTGAGTTCCTGGACAGCCAAGGCTATACAAAGAAACTCTGTCAAAAAAAGTTTTACTAAGATGGTTGTCATATGGTCTTGTTATCACTGTCATTACTGTCATGCTGGAGGTCAGGTCCAAGAGTCTTTGCCTAGTAGGTAGACTGTGTCCCACAGAGTTAAACCCCCTGCCCTCATGTGTGGTCTTACCTTGAGTCTTACAGTATTTATTTGTCTTGAAGATGGATACAACTATGGACGAAGGGAAGAAGAAAAGAACCAAAGATGAAATTGTAGATATTGACGATCCAGAAACCAAGCGCTTTCCTTATCCTCTTAATGAATTATTAATTTGGGCTTGCCTTATGAAGAGGCAGGTCATGGCCCGCTTTCTCTGGCAGCATGGTGAAGAGTCAATGGCTAAGGCGTTGGTTGCCTGTAAGATCTATCGTTCCATGGCTTATGAAGCAAAGCAGAGTGACCTGGTAGATGACACTTCAGAGGAACTGAAACAGTATTCCAAGTAAGTGACATTTTAACACATGAGAGTATTTGCCTGCATGCTCCAGTGCTATGTCTTTAACAGGCATGTGTGTAAGCTGGAGGGGGGAGGGCATTTAGTTTATTGGTGTAACTAAGACAGAAATATTTTTGGTGCATTATGTAATTTTAAAGTTTGAAAAGAAACATTCTGTTTGATAGGTTAAACATTTCAGAAGGCAAGAAAAAAATGGGAGAAGTTAAGTATACCAAGTAGCAATTATGTTAAAAATTCTATTTGGGCCAAGTTGGGGTGGGTCAGGCCTTTAGTCCCAGCACTGGGGAGACAGAGGCAGGTGGATTTACACAGTGAGTTCCAGGACAGTCTCCAAAGCTACATAGAGAAGCAGTGTCTTGAAAAATAAAATGGGATGGGGGAAAGAATTCTGTTTGGGATGTAAAAGAAAGAATGTTGGGCTGGAGAGATGGGTCAGCTGGTCTTCCAGAGGACCTGGGTTCTATTCCAAGCATACTCATGGCAGCCTATAATTATCTATACCTCCTGTTTCAGGGAATTCAACACCCACATCCTTACACACCACATGCAGGCAAAACATCAATGTACATAAAATAAAATAAGTAATTTTTTCTTAAAAGAATGTTTGTTTTGAGGTGTGTTTTAAGAAATGAGCTAAATTTAAACTAGGAAGACATTTTAGATGATGGAATCACAGATATTAAAGAATAAAACAGTTTATAAGTTTATTTGGGAGATAGTGTTCATATCAATCTGGAAAGGAAATTAATGAAAATTTTATAATAGATATTTACTTTTTCCTATCTCCAAGTAAGCCAATTTTGGAAGACATTAACACTTGTTACTGAAAAATCTTAAAGGGATTCTTTTTCTTAGTGGGAATTGACTATGTATATTATTTTTATGATTAAATTAGTCCCTACTGCACTGTCCCTATTTCCATGTTTGAAATAGAATGTAGAGGGACTGGAAAGATAGCTTAGTGATTAAGCGTGCTAGCTGCTCTTCCAGAGGACTTTTGTTCAATTGCCAGCACTTGCATGGTAAGTCAAAACTCCCCATAACTCCAGTTCCAGGGGATTTGATGCCGCCTTCTGACCCATGTACACTTGTAGTACACATACATATCAGGCACACACATACCATAAAAATTAACCTAAAAAGTAAGTATTAAAGAAAACAAAAAAGTTATAGGATAATTTAAGCGTGCTTGGTAAAAAGTACACTTTGTAGACTGGGAATATGGATAAACTCAGTAGTAGAGTTTATTTTTCTTTATTTTTGGCTGTGCAGTGATGATGCACATCTTTAATCCTAGCACTCAAGAGGCAGAGACAGGTGGATCTCTGACTTTGAGCCCAGCCTGGTCTGCAGAGTTAGTTCAGGACAGCCAAGGCTACACAGAGGAAACCCTGTCTCAAAAAACCTGAAAAGAAAAAAAAAATTTATACATATACGTGTGTGTGTGTGTGTGTGTGTGTGTGTGTGTGTGCATGCATATGCATATATATGTATACATACATACATGTTTATAATGTACGTGTATGGGTATTTTGTTCCCATATATGTCTGTATACCTCTTGTGTGCCTGATGCCCAAGGATTCCAGAAGAGGGTGTCATATCCCCTGGGACAGAGATAACAGACATTTGTGATTTACCATGTGGATGCTGGGAATCATACCCAGGTTCTTAACTGCTAAACCAGCTCTCCAGCTCTTTTTTTTTTCCTCCTTTCCTTTCCTTTCCTTTCCTTTCCTTTCCTTTCCTTTCCTTTCCTTTCCTTTCCTTTTCTTTTTTTTTTTTTTTTGAGACAGGTTTCTTTGTGTAACAGCCCTGGCTGTCCTGGAATTCACTCTGCAGTCCAGGCTGGCCTCGGACTCACAGAGATCCTCCTGCCTCTGTGTCTCGAGTTCTGGGACTAAAGGCATGTGCCACTACCACCCAGCTCAGCTATTAACTTTTAAATTATATTTTATTTATTCTGTTGTTTGGCGAAGATACTAGAGTTTCTATCTAACATGCTTAAAGATGTTTTTTTTCTCAGCAAAAGCAAACAATACAGTTTCTTACCTGAGTATACTTTAATGGGTTGTTTGTTTTGTAGTGATTTTGGCCAACTGGCAGTTGAATTACTGGAACAATCCTTCAGGCAAGATGAAACCATGGCTATGAAATTACTCACTTATGAACTGAAAAACTGGAGTAATTCAACCTGCCTTAAATTAGCAGTTTCTTCAAGACTCAGACCTTTTGTAGCTCACACCTGTACACAGATGTTGTTATCTGATATGTGGATGGGACGGCTGAATATGAGAAAAAACTCCTGGTATAAGGTATATCTTAAAAATAGATTTAAAAGTATATAATGAAATACAAAGTATAAACAAATTATACATGTCTGGTAAAATGATTTGCAAGGTAATGGAGGGCAATTAGAACATGAAGAAATGAGTGATTACTAATTTGTAAAATTCCAGACCTATCATATACTAACTTAATGTGTTACTGAAGTATGCTGAATTAAATGTATTCATGTGCCTAGTTTATAATATAGATTGGTGTATCAGTATATGTAGGGTTTAAGGTTAAGTATTTGGGTAAAATGACTAGTCCTTTCAGTTTTGATATTGTGAGAAATAACTACGTTCTTGAAACTTTTTATTCTCTCCTACATCTGTATTAACAATAAAAAATTAGAAGGCAAAAGATTGTGTAAGAGTGATATGTAATGTTTTGGAACTAAACTTTGGCTTATAGCTGTGTAATGAGTCATCATGCTTCAGCGTGGGGTCTCAAGTAAAATAACAATAGCACCTTCATAATGCTTGAGTTTTGTCTAAATAAAAGTATTTCTTAACAAATTATAATAACTTTATTTAAAGGACCAGTCTGTAATGTGTGCTGCCACTATCATAATACTAAGGTGATACTGTATGTAAAGAAAAATGAATCTTTAATTTCCTTTACAGTTATACGGTAAAATGGGTAGCACTCAAAAGATATTTAATTTACTGTTTTGTTTTCAGATGCTTTAAAATGCAAACTTACATGTTTCTAAAAATCCTAGGTCATATTAAGTATTTTGGTTCCACCTGCCATATTAATGCTAGAGTATAAAACCAAGGCTGAAATGTCCCATATCCCACAATCTCAAGATGCTCATCAGATGACTATGGAGGACAGTGAAAATAATTTTCACAACATAACAGAAGAGATACCCATGGTAAGGATAGAACACTTCAGAGCACATGTAAAATTGATATGAGTTAGTAGAAACTAAATACATATTTTTAATTTTAGGAAGTGTTTAAAGAAGTAAGGATTTTGGACAGCAGTGAAGGAAAGAATGAAATGGAGATACATATTAAATCAAAAAAACTTCCAATCACACGAAAGTTTTATGCCTTTTATCATGCACCAATTGTAAAGTTTTGGTTTAACACGGTATGTTTTTAAATTGTTACGTTCATGGTTTGGTTTGGCAGGGTTGGTTTATTTGTTTTTAAGTTCTGGGGAAAGCTTAGTGGTTTTTAAAAAAAAAAAAAAAATACCTTGTTTTGTTTTTGTTTCTAAGACAGAATTTCTCTGTGTATCTCTGACTGTCTTAGAACTGATTCTGTAGACCAGGGTTGGCCTTGAACTTAGATCTGCCTGCTTCTGTCTTCCAAGTA
This sequence comes from Cricetiscus sungorus, assembly GCA_030556225.1. Lineage (NCBI taxonomy): Eukaryota > Metazoa > Chordata > Mammalia > Rodentia > Cricetidae > Cricetiscus > Cricetiscus sungorus. The sequence goes on along the minus strand of JANBXA010000372.1, from coordinate 62,418,434 downwards.
ATGGGATTAAAGGCATGTACCACCACTGCCCAACAAAAAGAAAACTTTGAGTCTAGAATCCATATTAATCTTCATATAATTGAGATTACTGAAAATACATTACATTTGGCTTACTTCATCTAAGTTGCCAGTGCCTAAATATAATAAGCACTAGCAAATTTTAATTCTGATTAGAAATAAAATTTATTAACTAATGTAATAAGCATATACCTTTCTAGAATGTAACAAATATAAGCTAGTTGTGGTGGTACCTGCCTTTAATCCCAGCAGGTGTATCCCAGGGAATTCAAGGTCAGCCTGGTCTACATAGGGAATTTCAGGACAGTCTTCAAAAACAAATAGAAGGTACCAAATATAACTTTTTTATTAAAAATAAAGTTGTGGATATGGCCCAGTAGTAGAGCTACATACGTGCTTAGCATGTGTGTGAGGCCTTGCATCCAACCTCCACTACTTAATAGAGGTGGGGAAAAACCTAAAATACTGACAGCTAAAAAAAACCTAAAATACTGACATGGTTGTAAAGGGAGAAGAGAACTAAATCCAGTATTGTCTTCTGACTTCTACATGTGAACTGTGTTACAAATACACACATACACACACACACATCAAACATAATCATAATAAAAACAAGAATAATGTTAAAAGCTCAACTCAAAAGGATAAACTTTATAATTTGTGTTTTAGGGTTGTACAGATAGCACACAGAAATGTTCAGAAGTAAGTTTGCTGCTTTAAAATGGAAGGCCCACAGTCACTCTAGTGGCTGTGTTTACAATGGCCATTTCCTTAGTCATGTACTCTATTGCTTTCCTGCAGTGGCTTTTCTCTTAATCTGTGGGGAAAATGTATTGATAAAAGCACAAATCCACAGAAGAATGTATCTATATGTTGAAATGTAGTTTTTGCTCATTGTTGGTTCTCTAGGTAGAAACCTCTAGTTGGATGTTTTGTTGGGGCATCCTCTAGGGAGGAACATATCTGAAGAAATACTTAAATTAGCCCCTCCTTCAAACTATGGGCTTTTTCTGAAAAGATGATTTGGAGTTATTTGAAACAGAGCTTCATGTAGCCAGACTGATCTTGAACTTGATATGTAAGCTGGCCTCTACCTACAAGTACTGCACTTAGAAATTTCTGATGCTTGTATATGGTGGCATGTGCCACTATACCTTGCTTGAGAGAATGAATTTTTATTTCCCTTCCCAGGAAAGCAAAGTAAAGGTGTTTGTTCACTTTCGTCAGCATTAGACAGTTGCCACAGTTGACAACTGGTTTTGTGTTAAGATGAGTATTTCAGAGTTTGTTCTCACTGGTACTCATGGCTAATTACCTTGAGATTAATTTATTACATTTCTTCTGTATATGAAAATTTCTTGTTCCTTCTAGATGCAGGTAATGCAAACCTCTGTTATCTGATCCCCAGATTCTATCCCACTAATGGAAATAATGAGATTGCTAATATTTGCATGTGAGTAGCTGCTTAAAATAGCCAGCCTATGTTGCCACTTGAATATCAGTCTTTACATTTCTCTAGTTTACCATAGCTCAAATTAGATTTTATGTGTGCATGAATATGTCCATAATGTTTTATTTTGTGATCAATTTTATTCATGTAACTTTTATTTCTTTTTTATTAGTTGGCATACTTAGGATTTCTGATGCTTTATACATTTGTAGTTCTTGTACAAATGGAACAGTTACCTTCAGTTCAAGAATGGATTGTTATCGCTTATATTTTTACCTATGCTATTGAGAAAGTCCGTGAGGTATGTTTACATTTTTTCTTTCCAATAACTTATGTATGTATGTGTGTAGGATTCTTTAATTTTGTTGTGGTGTTAGTATGTTACTGTAATTTCATTGGTGGTACATATAAGTCTGGAGTATGTTTATTTTGCCATTCTGAAAACCATGGTTTAAAAAAGGGTTGGGGTGGCGTTAAGGCAAGCACACATCTTTAATCCCAGCACTCTAGATGCAGAGGCAGGTGGATCTCTGAATTCAGAGCCCAGCCTGGCCTACAAAGCAAGTAGGACAGCCAGGGCTACAGTGAAACCTTTTTTTTTTTTTTCTTCAGGAAAACAATATGGTTATTAGTAATTATGTTTGCTTTGCTACCATTACAAATGTAAGAATTTGTCTCAGAAACAAAGCATAGATTTTATTTTTATCCTTCCTTAAGTTTTCCATGATCTTTGACACTTGAGAAATACTGAATATGCATGTCAGTAGTCGGGTAAAATGAAAGGTAGGTTTCCATTTTGCACTTATGCTATAAACTCACTGGAGTGTCCTGTTTTGCCCCTAGTCACTAATTGGGTTTATTCCTTTGTCTCTTATTTTTCCACTTTAAAATTGTCAATTTTGTAACACCGTAATTTTGAGGAAGGGAAAAAGTTTTCTTTCCTTTAAAAAAAAAAAAAGCTTAAGACAGAGGAGTAGTGTACATCTATAATCCTAGCATTATATTAGGAGTTCAGGGTTATCCTTTGCTATACAATGAATTTGAGGGCCTATCTAGGCAACTTCATACCCTATTTTAAAAATAAAAATGAACATTTAATTTATTTACTTTGTTTTGTTTTTCGAGACTAGGTTTTTCTGTGTAGCCTTGGGTCCTGTCCTGGAACTCTAAAGACCAGGCTGGTCTCAAACTCTATAGAGTTTCACCTGCCTCAGCTTCGAAAGTGCTAGGATTAAAGGCATGTGCCACCATTACCAGATACTTGTTTTATATGTATGAGTGTTACTACTGTGTTTGTGCTGTGTACCATCTGCTCACAGAAGCCAGAAAAGGGCATCACTTCTAGATGAGTTGAATTATGAGCTACCATGTAGGTGCTGACAATCAAACCTGGGTCCTCTGAAAGAATAGCCAGTGTTCTTCACCACTGATCCACCCCTCTAGCTCGACTTTGTTATGTTGAGTTTTTTGTTTTCATGTATGAATATGCATTATGTGCATGACTATTTTCTATTTAAGCTAGTAGCTATATATGTGTAACACACTTGTGAATAGCTATTTCAGGTCTCTGCTTTGCATGAAATTGTAGAAGTAACCGGGTGGTGGGGGTCCACGCCTTCATTCCATGCTCTCAGGAAGCAGAGGCAGGCATATTTGTGCAAGTTAGAGACCAGCCTGGTCTACAAAGCAATTTCCAGGACAGCCATGTCAGTTACACAGAGAGACACTGTCTCAAGAAAGTAAAAATAGAAAAAGAAGGGAGGGGGAATAAGGAAAATTTAGAAGTAATTAGGTATAGTATTTCCCTCCTACTTTGTTACTGCAGGAGTTTATTAAAATAACTAATGACTGCAGTCCATGTGTTTTTGAAATCTGTTATTTTGTTTAATGATAAGGTATCCATATTATTTTTTGCATGTGTTTGTGTGAATGGTACTAATTGTATCTGCTTTACATGGGAAGAGAAATCGAGAGAGGAAAGCAAAAGCAGGCTTCACTATTGGGAAACACTTTTATTTTGTAGCTGTTAATGTATTACTCAACGGTAATTTTTTTCTTATATTTGGTTTCTTTTGGTTTGGTTTAATTTTTAGAGACAGGGTTTCTAGCTTTGGGGCCTGTCCTGAAACTCACTCTGTAGATCAGCCTGGCCTTGAACTCAGAGATCCACCTGCCTCTGCCTAGTGCTGGGTCGAAAGGTGTGTGCCCACAAAAGGTAATTTTTGGTTAGTAGACATTTTTAATAAGATATATATAGTTAGTCCAATGATTGAATACAAATAAGGCATCTTTGGAATGTACTGCTTTGATTTGAAAAAAAAAAAAAATCTTGCTGAGCAAGGCATTCATTTATAAGAAGTCTTTGTGCGTTCTTTTTTTTTTTTTTTTTTTTTGACAGGCTCTCACTATATAGCCTCCTAGGGTCCGTGATTAAACCTATTTTCGACCATGACGGACCCTGTAAGGAGTCTTTTATCTGTTAATGTACTGTTTTATTATTAAATACATCTCCAGATACAAGACAAGATCTTAGATACTTTGAAACTAAAATATAACTAAAATTCTTCAGTGATGTTATAGTTGGATCCTCTATATGTTTTAATAGGAAGGATTTGATTCAACCTTTTTTTTGTTTTGTTTTGTTTTGTTAACCCTTTAGGTCTTTATGTCTGAAGCTGGGAAAATCAGCCAGAAGATCAAAGTGTGGTTTAGTGACTACTTCAATGTCAGTGACACAATTGCCATAATTTCTTTCTTCATTGGATTTGGACTAAGATTTGGAGCAAAATGGAACTTTATGAATGCATATCATAATCATGTTTTTGTAGCTGGAAGATTAATTTACTGTCTTAATATAATATTTTGGTATGTGCGTTTGCTAGATTTTCTAGCCGTAAATCAACAGGCAGGACCTTATGTAATGATGATTGGGAAAATGGTAAGTTGAAATGTCTGCTGATATGCATGAGTTAATTGTGTCTTTAAAATTGTATTAATATAGCTTTACTTGGGCTTGCAAATATTTGTTAGGTTTATTTGCATCATACTCTGAATCTGCCATTCCTTAAGGATATTTCATCAATGTGTATGATTATTTGGAATGTGTTTGTGGTATATGTGTATGGGGGGTTGGGGGGGGAGTATATGTGTGTGGGGGTGTATGTGTATGTATGTATATGTACATGTGTGGTGAACAGAAGATGACATTGGATATCTTCTGTTATCCCTCATCCTATTCTTTGTGGACAGGATAGCTCACTGTCACTAATCTTTTCTTCTTCCTTTCTTCCCTTCTCTTCCTTCTCTCCCTTCCTTCACTCTCTCCTTTGCACCCTCTGTCTTTTCCTACTCCTCTTTCTCTTTTTTGCTCCTGCCTTTTTTTGTTAATTTTGAGTTTATTATAGATTCATATGGAGCTATAAGAAGTAATAGTAATCCTGGCAGCCTTTATTTATCTTGCTTCCTCCACAGGTTACATCTCCACTCTTTCTGTTTAAGCTTTATCTCATATGAGGCAAGGTAGAGGAAAGTCTACACTTCCATTGTTAATTGATTTATTGGAATTAAGTCTCCAAATTGCCCATGCATAGTTTTTGATATATTTGTTAGATAGATTGTATTTTGAATTACTGATACAGGCAGAGACAAAGACTTCTGTGACTTGCTTAGCTTCACTGGTCATTGTTATTTTTTATCATCACACCCCCTACTCCCCACCCCCTGGTCATTTTTAAATACAGTCTCCTTCATTAGGTTTATGTAGTGATAACATTTTCCTGAATGCTGTTATCAGCAATAAATGGAAACTCAAACACTATATTACAACATTAGAAACATCTTTTAGAATGAAATTTGTTTCAGGAATTAAGTTCTCTTTTGTCTTAACATTGTTGTTTTTTTTTTTTTAAACAGGTGGCCAATATGTTCTACATTGTAGTGATAATGGCTCTTGTATTACTTAGTTTTGGTGTTCCCAGAAAGGCAATACTTTATCCTCACGAAGCACCATCTTGGTCTCTTGCTAAAGATATAGTTTTTCATCCATACTGGATGATTTTTGGTGAAGTTTATGCATATGAAATTGATGGTAAGGATTTATGTTTGCAAAATCATCTTTGGGTTATCTTATAAAGTCAGAATTGCATTTTAAAAATATTGCATGTTTTCCAGTAAAACTTAACAGCCTAAATCCCCTCACAATGCATTAATTAACAGTAGAATAAAAACAAAATGTGGATCAAAAAGTGTTTTGAAAATTGTTCAACCATATGTGATACAGGTTTGCTCTAAATTCTTAGACAATGAAGCTACTTACTAATTCACATAATAGAAAGTTCAGAAGTAGAATTGTGTTTGGGGCTGGTTAATTGAGGAGGAAATCTCTTTAGAGGAGGAAGCCTGTCTTTCCATCTCACTAGTTCATGCTGGCTCTTGGCTCATCTCTTGAAAGGTCACCTTTCATGGGATGAGCTTACCATGGTTATCCTAGGCCAATTCAGCTTGGTGTTGGATCAAGTACAATGTTACTAGCAAAAGTAATGGCCCTACATGAAAATTGAAAGGCTTAAATAATGGTAACTTTTTAAGGGGATAACTGATTTGTTACAAGTTATCAAAATTTTGAAAACCTGAATAAATTAATAAATGAAGTACCCCCTGTCTGTTCAACACATTCTTGGTTAAACATTACGTCTATTGCACATTTCTTTGAGGTAATTTTTGAGCTTGGCTGATAGACAGTAGCTTCCAGAGGTGTGCTGACCTCTCCAGCTGAGCTGTGGCATATATACAGTGTGTGTTAGTCTCTCTCTACTGTTAGTCTCTCTCTACTCTTCCCTGCCCCACACTTGCATCTCTCACACCCCCTAGTGACTAAAGTACTGATGTTTAACATTCCTGTCAAAATTTTTATTTAATGGCTTCTCATTCAGTGTCATTTTTCAGGGTTTTGTTGCCTGCTATTTTTTAATGCTGTCTTAATGTGTGGTTGTTATAAAACATATGCAAGCTGGGCATAGTATCATACACCTTTAATCCCAACACTTGGGAGGCAGAGACAGGGTGACGTCTGTGATTTTGAAGCCAATATACATAATGATGATGATAACTTCAGTAATACACACATTTTAAAATAGTGACTAAATACTAACTGAAAATATAATATATATGTTGTCTCTAATCATAATGGTTTTCATCCCTTCCCTACCCAAATGAATCTTGTGTTATTCATTATAATTCTGGTGGCTATGAAAACTATGCCCTTCTTTGCTTGTGTTTAGCTGTATCCTAGCCTCAAAAAGGTATTAGGTAAGAGTAATGGCAAACAAGGAATTCAAAACTAGTCATTTAAAATATATGTTTATTTTTAATTATGTGTATATTCATTTGTGTGTGGGTATGTGCACCTAAGTGTGGGTGCCTGTGAGAGCGAGAAGCATGGGATACATCTAAAGCTGCACTTACAGGTGGTTCTGAGTCGCCTGTTGTATGTAGGTGCTGGGAAACGAACTCAGATCCTCACTTTTAGCTGTTTAGCTATCTCTCAAGACCCCAAATGTAGTAATTTTATATTTAAAATGCATTTTAGTACTCTTTGGAGACATAATGAAGTCTGTAACTCCATAGAGTTTATTATGTATAGATCTGTCATACATTTTTTAGGTTCAGATGTTTTGTTTTCTTATATTAATGTTACAATTTCACTTTATCCAGGGGTTTTATCTGCCTTTACCCTTAGTCTAAACTTGCCTTCAGATAGCTGTAAAATGTAATAGTCCTTGCTTGTATGCAGTGTGGTGGTATGGCAGAACAGAAGGCCCCACACCCCTAAGTGTTGGAGTCTTTGTAAAGCAGAGCTGCAATGGCCACCTGTCAGAGATCCTTGTCTTTTAAACTCTTAAGCAGATTTGCGTATGCTCAGAATTTTCTGTTGAGACAAAGAACCTGGAACACTAAACAATTATATTTAAAATTCTTTTCTTTTTTCCCAAAGTGTGTGCAAATGATTCCACTATCAAGGAAATCTGTGGTCCTGGCACATGGTTGACTCCATTTCTTCAAGCAGTCTACCTCTTTGTACAGTATATCATTATGGTTAATCTTCTTATTGCATTTTTCAAGTAAGAATTTTATTTACTTAGTATATTTATTGATACAGAGTTCTCATTTTGAATGAGAGACTAAGTTCTAAAATCTCAATATTGTTAACACCTAAAGTAATAGAATATCTTGGAAAAATGACAAATAAGACATGGCTTTTCAAATCAAAGGAATTCTAAATGTTAGGTTTTATTATTTTTCAACATAAACTTTGTATGTGTCTGTATGTGTACTCATTCACATGTGCATGAGGATGTGTGTGAAGTAGAGGCTGGTGGAAGATATTGGGTGTCTTTGTTGTTCATTCTCCACTTCATATATTTATTTTAAATATTATTTTTTATTTTCTTTGTTTGGGCCTGCATGTGTGTCTGAACCACATTCATGCAGTGCCCACAGTGACCAGAAGAGAGTACCAGATATATCTGTGGAACTGAAGTTACAAATTGTTGTGAGCTTACATGTGAACCCTGGGAACCAAAATGTGGAAGAGCAGCCAGCAGTTGTAACTGTTAAGCCGTCTTTCTAGCCCTCCACCTTATTTTTTTCTTTTATTTTTGTTTTGGTTTTTTGAGACAGGGTTTCTCTGTATTGCTTTGGAGACTGTCCTGGAACTCACTCTATAGACCAGGCTGGCCTCAAACTCACATAGATCCACCTGCCTCTGCCTCCACCTGCCAAGTGCTGAGACTAAAAGTGTATGCCACCAATGCCCAGCTGTTAATGTTTTTGTTTGTTAGTTTTTTTAATCCACCTTATTTTCTAAGGAAGTGTCTCATTGAATCTGGAGGTTGTTAGTCTGGCTAAGCTGCCTAGCGAGTGAGCCTTACCCCTCAACATGTAGTTTCTTTATAAACATAATCTTTCGGGAAACAAAAAAACACAAAAGACTGGTGAAATGAGTTGATAAAGGTGCTTATTAACAAGTCTGATGACCCAAGTTTGATTCCCTAGGATCTACATGGTGAGGAGACCTCTGCACATGCTACACATAGGAAAAAAATGTTTTATAATTTTTAATCTTTATCTGAGGTTTTTCTTAGGTTACTAGAAAATTATAGAAAAACAGAATTATCAGTAATTACACGTGATATTTAGGTGACATCCATTATATTATTTTTCTGAATATATAAAATGTGTTTCTCAAAATAATCTTACTGTGCGTGTGTGTTGATTTTTTGAAACAGGGTTTTTCTGCATAGCTCTGGCTGTCCTGTAACTTTGTAGACCAAGCAGGCCTAGAACTAGAGATCTACCTGCCTCTGCCTCTGCCTTTCAAGTGCTGGGATTAAAGGAGTATATTACCACACTTGATAGTTTTATATTTTTTAAAGCAAAATTAATGTTTATTTATCAGTTTTTTGTTTTGGGTTTTGTTTTGTTTTTTGAGACAGGATTTTTCTGTTTAGCTCTGGGGCCTGCCCTGGTACTTACTCTGTAGACCAGACTGGCCTTGAACTCATGGAGATCTGCCTGTCTCTGTCTCCCAAGTGCTGGGATTAAAGACCTGTGCCACCACTGCCTGGCCATTTATCAGTTTCTAATAAGTATGTCATTCTCCATGATCTAGATCATATTTCATGCCAGTATATTAAACTGCTCAATTAGGTTGTAATTTTTGCTGATAAACATTTTTTCAAAATGTTTTTTCCTTCCCTCTCTAACTGTTCAGAACTATTGAGGATATGTACTTTTAGTGCTGTTTGGCTTTACATCAGAATAAGGCTGTGCCCCTAACTTCCTGCTGATACTTGGTATTATATTTATTGGTTGCCAATTTTGATAGTATATAAATGCATCTAGGTTTTATTTTTACTCAATTCATGTTAACTATTATTTTTTAAGTTAGGGTAACTTTATGTAGCCTAAACTAAGCTTAATTTGGGGAATGTGGGGAAATGTGCATATGGTCTGAAGAGGATACCAAGTGTTTCCTTCTTACTTGAGACATCTTACTTACTTGAGACAAAGTTTCTCACTGAATCTGAGGTTTACCACTTCACCTAGGTTGACTGTCTAGTGTGCATCTTACGAAGCTCTTTGTCTGTCCCACGACACTGGGGTTACATGCATGTGCAGCCACGCCTGATTTATACATGGGTTTTAGAGATTTGAATTCAAGTTCTTATTTTTTTGCATAGTAAGTACTCTTAACCACTGAGAAATCTCTGAGCGTATTCATTCATTCATTCATTCATTCATTCATTCATTCATTCATTCTGTGTTTCAAGACCAGATCTTTCTCTACATAGCCTTGGCTGTCTTGGAAGTAACAATTATGTATATGTAGGCCACGCTGGCCTGGAACTCCCAGTTACCTGTCTGCTTCTATCTCCCAAGTGCTAGGATTAAAGGCTGTTTTATCCGTACATATAATTTTGTAAAAACCTGAAGTATTCTTTTCCTGCCCATTTTTCTGAGGTCCCTAGGTCCTCAACAATATCAACTTTCATGTTGCTTAAATATGTTAGAATTTTTCATTTACTTATTTTGAATGAAAGTATACTCAAGTATGTAGTGCAGAATTAAAGTGAAGTATTTAATATTTAAATTTTCAGGATATAATTGTTTGCTTTTGTTCATTCTAGCAATGTATATTTACAAGTGAAGGCAATTTCCAATATTGTATGGAAGTATCAGCGTTATCATTTTATTATGGCTTATCATGAAAAACCAGTTCTGCCTCCTCCACTTATCATTCTTAGCCATATAGTTTCTTTGTTTTGCTGTGTATGCAAAAGAAGAAAGAAAGATAAGACTTCTGATGGACCAAGTAAGTAAAATAAATTAAGGAAAATGTTTTTCTTCTCATTGTTATACTAGAATGGTAAGAGTTGATTTTAAAGCCTGTTTGATTAGGTTATTGTGAAAACTTAAAATTTGCCTCAATATAAAGAAATTTTAGATACATTGAGTATCTGCAAATAAGCACTATGTTAAGTTGAATATTAAAGATCAGTATTTTTCAGAATCAGAGCAAGTAAAGTGATAGCTATGAAATCAAACTGGCCAGAAGAATACTAGAATTAAAAGATATGATGACACGTGTCAAGGATCCCTTGGTTGATTAGGGTGCCTACTTCCTTCATCTGCTGCTTTCACTTCATTAGTGTTCTTGATTGTTTTAATTTCAAGTATAAATTTTTATCACATATAAATTAGATACAGAAAACAAAAAAGTTTTTTCACTGGGTGTAGTAGCATACACCTTTAGTCCCAGCACTCAGGAGGCAGGGTCAGGTGGTTCTCTGTGAATTCAAGGCCAGCCTGATCTACAGAGTAGAGTTCCAGGACAGCCAGGCTACACAGAGAAATTCAGTCTTGGAAAACAAAAAAGACATACCTGGATTAGCATCTGCTCTCCTGCCTACTATTCAGCCTCGTGTATATCAGATAGTATGAATAGCCCATGCTAGCTATGTGGGAATTTACAGTATATTTAATAATGACATATAACCCCCTTCCCACGTGCACAAAAAGTCATGTGTCAGCAATAGGGGAAAATAAAGAAGGATTCCCAGAAAGATGTAGTGTCCGCAAGGTCTGTCTGACTGATTATAACCTCAGTGACAATGGAGAGGTTGGAATGTGCAAGTAGGTCCAGGGCCTAATTATAATTTATTTATCTTGAGTAATCTAAATAGCTGTTCTTTGCAGTCCCTTTTCACTTCCCAGCCTGTGTTGGACATAATGTCTTGATTACAGATAAAACTTTTAAAAATGTGTTAACTTTAACAACACCTTAACTTCCTACCTACTAATCAAAAGGTGAAGTGTATCAGATCATAACTGTTTTTCTGTGTATTTGAAAAATGCCTTGATTTATTACTTTATCTGTTCTGTTTCTATGAAAACTTCATGAAACTTGTAAAAGGAGTTCTTAATTGGTCTAGATAATAAAAAAAAACAGAGTCAGATATAGAGGGAAATGCTGAGAGATTAGAGAGAAGGAGCAAACCACAGCACAGCGTCTCAGCAGAGAAGAGCATTTTCCTCTTTCTCCCTGCTTATAGCCTCTTTCGGCCTAATATGTCGCTTCCTGTCTATCTGTACAGACCTCTATGGTTAGCTAGTGGCAAGCTCCATTCTCTGACCCCCAGACAGGCTTTAGTTGTGTAAAAAAGATATTACCACAAAACTGCTTCCATGTTTGAACATGGAATTGGGTAATCTAAATCTGTTTCTGAGCCGTAGCAATTTGTATTTGACCTCAGAATAAACTATTGATCATTTAAATAAAAACAAAACAATATAATACATAAAAGTCAATTTAATATTTGACTTCTTTGGAGAGAATGGCACTTGAGGGTTTGTTATTCTTGTTAATGGTAATGTAAACTATGTGGGTTTGACTGTTCTAGAAAGCATTCTTAACATTCTATAAACAAACAAAATTAGTGCATCTTTGTACAACCTGAGGTAAATCATCATGTCAGTTGTGTTTAAATTTGTTTTGTTTTAAGACAGTGTTTCTCTGTGTGGCCTTGACTGACCTGGAACTCTGTAGACCAGGCTGTTTTCGAACTCGCAGAGATGTACCTGCCTCTGCCTCCTCAGTGCTGGAATTAAAGGTGTGCACCACCACTACCTGGCTGTGCTTAAATTTCTGTGGGTTTCTTCATAAAATTATTTCTTAAATTTCTCTGATAAGATACGTAACAAGAGCTAAACAAGAATTAGGATCGGCATAGTATGAAAAAAGGAATTAAAAGGAGACAAAATACCTAAAACTTTTTGTGCATAGTTTTCATTGCTTTAAAACTAATCCTTGAGAGGCAGAGGAAGGGGGATATCTATGAGTTCCAGGGCTATGTTGAGAGACACTATCTATTTGATAAACAAATAAACAAGTTGTATAGAGAGGCCCTATACAACTGTATATAAAAATAAATAAGTTGAAAGAGAAAAAGTCACAGGAGCTGAAGTTTGAAGTAGTGTTCATTGTTTTATGTTCTAATTCCTTTCTGGTCTTCCTTAGAACTTTTCTTAACAGAAGAAGATCAAAAGAAACTTCATGACTTTGAAGAGCAGTGTGTTGAGATGTATTTTGATGAAAAGGACGATAAATTCCATTCTGGGAGTGAAGAGAGAATCCGTGTCACTTTTGAAAGGTAAATATGCTCTTTAATTATCACTGACTGTTAGAATGGATCCTGTTGATACACGTTCACTATTCAGTTTATTTTATCAAATAGAAAGTTTTCTATTATAAACATTGAGAAATCAAGTTAGTTTTTTACATTTACTGCATGTAACCCAGTAGACCTTGTGTTATAAGCTTATATTTTACTTTTCATAAATATATTTTTACCTTTTTATTTTATGTGTATGAATGAGTGTTTTCATGAGTACATGCGTGTGCATGTATATTTATTGTGATGGTTGGAAAAGGGCATTGGATCCACTGGAACTGAAGTTACAGACAGTTGTGAGCCACCATGAGGGTGGTGGGATTCAAACCCCAAGTCCTCTGAAAGACCAGCGAATGCTCTTGACCACCTAGTCACCTGTCTAGTCCCTTACTAATTCTTTAGTGATGCTGCCGGTCAAGCTCAGGCCTCATACTTACTAGGGAAGTGCTTATATCTCCTAGTCTGGCCACCAGTGTTCTTGTGTTTTGGCTATAGTTATAAAGGAGAGGAGAATTAATGTCCTTAACTATTTAAGAAAATAAAAGTAAAGCTATTATAACTATTTTAAAGCTTTTGTTTCTTTTCATTGTTTTAGTTTCATATTAGAAGCATGTGGTGTTTGTGTATAACACTTAATGGTAGTACTTTGTATATGTAGTTGTTTATACATTTTGTGAGAAATAGACTCAGATAACTATGGAACAAAATTTATTTGTAAATCTTTGTAATCTTTTTTTAAACCAGGCATGGTGGCACATGCCTTTAATTCCAGTACTTGGGGTGCAGAGGCAAGCGAATCTCTGAGTTCAAGGCCAGCCTGGTCTTTAGGGAGAATTCCAGGACAGCTGGAACTACACTAAGAAACCCTGTCTCAAAAGGGATGGGGGGAGGGACCCTTTGTATTGTAATTATGATTATATTAACACTTCATCCTTCTGAAACACAAGGTATAATTTGTACAAACTTATATCCCTACTTTATTTTTGCAGTTTATTTAACAAGTAAATTTTCGCCTATCCTTACCGTTCATCCATTTAGACTACAAAAAGTAATCTGTATGTTTTTTTTTAAATTATTATCTAGCTCACACATAATATCATAGTCATTAAAAACTGATAAATGCACATGAAGTTTTGCTTTAAAAAATATAAAACAGCTAGGCAGTGATGGCACAAGACTTTAATCCCAGCACTCAGGGCAGAGGCAGGTGGACATCTGTTAGTTCAAGGCTAGCCTGGTCTACAGATCGAGTTCCAGGCCAAGGCTGTTACACAGAGTAACCCTGTTTGGGGCAGAAGGTTGTCCCTGTGTATGCATGACATGTGGGGAGTACGTATGCTGTGGCTTGAGTGTAGATATTAGAGGACAGCCTTGCTAGAGACATTCTCTCTTTCCTCTCCTGATCAGCTTCCAGAGCTCAAACTGTGGTCTCCACTGAGCCATCTCCCTGTTCCATCTACATTAATTTTCACATCTGTAAAATTCCCTTTTTATCCCCCTACAGAGTGGAGCAGATGTGCATTCAGATTAAAGAAGTTGGAGATCGTGTCAACTACATAAAAAGATCGTTACAGTCTTTAGATTCTCAAATTGGTCATCTGCAAGATCTCTCGGCCCTGACAGTAGATACATTAAAAACACTTACAGCCCAAAAAGCTTCAGAAGCTAGCAAAGTTCACCATGAGATCACTCGAGAATTGAGTATTTCTAAACACTTGGCCCAGAATCTTATTGACGATGTTCCTGTAAGACCTATGTGGAAAAAGCACAGCGTTGTAAATACATTAAGTTCCTCTCTTCCTCAAGGTGATCGTGAAAGTAATAATCCTTTTCTTTGTAACATTTTTATGAAAGATGAAAAAGACCCCCAGTATAGCCTGTTTGGTCAAGATTTGCCTATGATACCCCAGAGAAAAGAATTCAACATTCCAGAGGCTGGTTCCTCCTGTGGTGCCTTATTCCCAAGTGCTGTTTCTCCCCCAGAATTACGACAGAGGAGACATGGGGTAGAAATCTTAAAAGTATTTAATAAAAATCAGAAACTAGGCAGTTCACCTAATAGTTCACCACATATGTCATCCCCACCAACCAAATTTTCTGTGAGTACTCCATCCCAGCCAAGTTGCAAGAGCCACTTGGAATCTGCAACCAAAGATCCAGAATCTATTTTCTATAAAGCTACAGGAGGAGATAACATAGAATTTGGAGCATTTGTGGGTAAGTTTGGTAAATCTTACTGCATATTAGTGTTGCTTTTGATGTCAGAAATGCTGTCTTAGAAAAGTAATTGGCTAATTAGTAAAAATGTACTTGTGACAGGTGGCCTTTTCATATAGTCTTCTAAGAGAATCAGAAATGTTAAAAAATTGTGAATTGGGCTGTGAGAGTTCTATTGTTATATACTTGTTTGGGTATCATTAATTATAATAAGCTTACTTGGACTTTTTCTTAAATTGAAATATATCTTCAGTTGGATTTGTCAATTGTTGGAAGGATCTTGAGTGGTAGATACTAGGATAAAAGTAGACCATTACAAGGGAAGTTAGAAACTGGGCCTGTGTAATTTCATATACAACCAGGTCATTGTTGAAAGTGAAAGGTGTACTGCAAGTAGTTAATGTTAGGCATACAGGGTCAGCACATTCACTCATTACTTAACAGTAATACATTAGGCAGTATGATCATATGAAAACTTTTAATAAAAACAAAAAAATGGTTTACCTAAAAGCAAGTTTTGTTACTCTACTAGATATATGTCTGTATTTACAGTCCAGTCAGTTATATATCTAAAGATGAAAACATTTCTATGGAAAGATTTTTCTTCATGTACATGATTTTTTGCCTGCATATATGTCTGTGTACCATTGGTGTGTCAGTTGCCCTTAGAGGTTAGAAGAAAATATCAGGTCCCTTGAAAGTGGAGTTATTGATGGTTTTAAGCCACTATTTGGGTGCTGGGAACTGAACCTGGATCCTCTTCAAGACCAACAAGTATTACTAATCCCTGAGCCATCTCTCCAGCCTCCTTTCCCACTTTTTATAAGATATCTTGTGCACTAAGGAACCAGCACAAAGGAGCTACCTTTTCAATTCTTTCCACCTCCTTTTCCGCACTGTTTCCTGAGCGTTGTCTTATTTAAGGAGTGACTTTCATGATCATTGATTCTCAGCTCCTTAAACAGTTATGAATCTCTGTACTGACTGCTACCCACTGCAAAAAAAGAAGCTTCTTTGACCACAGTTGAGCAGCCCAGGTCTGTGGGTACAATCAAACATTTAGAACAGTTAGCCAATTAGCAGACATAGGTTTACAGTATCAGGATAAATCTGTTGTGGAACAAGCCTCAAATCCATTAGAGAGCAGCTCACTACAACAGAAGTGCCATGTTCACATCAGAACAGACAGATGCAAAGAAATTCTTACACTTAGGATAGCTTAAGACAGTAATCATTTTTTACTAACATTTCTGAAAATTATTTGGCCTGGGGAGAGGGGGGGGTTGAGTGGGAGGAGAGCATAAAAGGGTGGTTGGACAATACCCTGAAAAGCTTAATCTTGAGAGGAAGACCAGTTATAACTGACAGTGGGGTTTTTATTTTATTATTATTATTTTTTTTTAATGCCTAGGATGTTTTATTTGGATTTTGTTTTTTTGAGACAGGGTCTTGCTATATAGCCCACATTATCCTTGAACTTGGAATTCTCCTACCTCAGCTTCCCCAGTCCTGGCATTACTGTAAACATAGTCTGTCATACTGGGCAGATTGTCTTTTGTTACATGGTAATATAGGCCTAAGCATATTTAAAAGCAGACAGTATGCCACATAGAGAAGAATAAATAAAGAGAGACGGTGTCATAGGTCTAGTTCAGCTCTGTGATTTGGGAGAATATAGTATTGTAAATGTCTCCTGATAGAGTATTAAAGTATTTAACTAAAGAGGTTTTTGTTCTTTTATAGTAATAGCCATACTATTATAAGAGCTACCTGAGGCCTTTTGCTTTGCCCTGTCTTTGTCCATTGGCTTCCTACTCTAGTCTTTAACTGTTTTTCTAGTTTTCCCATCCTATCAGTTTACCTAGTTGTAGACACTGTAACAATTATCTGGAGAATCTGTTAATAAGATCATGTAAAAGATTAATATTAAGGCCAACCTTGCATGCTTTATAGTTATCATATTACTGATACTTACTATAACTTATATAGAGAATTAAATAACATTTCCTACATTAAATTTATCCCAATCTTACAAAGTTCAAGTTTCTCCTAAACTTGTTTGAACAATTTGTTGCTCTTGCCTCTACCTCCAAAGTGCTGAGATTACAGATATTTGCTACTATGCCTGTCTCAGTCTATTTTATATTTCATTGTTAAGAGTAAAATGTCCCCTTTTAATTTAATTTAATTAATTGATTTAGGTTGTTTGTGGGGTTCTCAATAAGAGGCCTTTGTTGTTTGTTGTTGGCCACCTTCCTGGTAGGTATTTTCAGTATGACTTATAAAAGAGCAAAAGGAAGGTTTATAGAGCCTGAAAACTACTTGAAAGATCAACATAAATCATTTTTTCTAAGATTTTACTTCATCTAATAAGGAAGAAAAATTTTCATTGTAACCTTTTTTCCTTTTCCCTTATTAAGGACACAGAGATAGTATGGATTTACAGAGGTTTAAAGAAACATCAAACAAAATAAAAGAACTATTATCCGTAAGTGACACTTTATAATAACTCAATTAAATGTAATTTTACTTCTGTGATCATTTCTTCTAAATAGAACTAAACTTTTTTTCAGTAAAAAATAGGGTAGCAGAGATTATCATTATTATGATTACCATATACTTGAAACTATCAGATACCTGAAACTATGGTCATTGGTGTGATTACCCCAGATACTTGAATCTGTTATGTTTCAAAGAGAAACATGAAAAGGTTCAAATTATCTTGCATTTTCATTAACTAAAATAAAATGTTTAATTTTTTAAAATGCTTTTCCCTGTTCATATTCTATGGAGTAATTACTGAGCTTAACTTTTCTTCAAGGAGCCAAAGTTTATTCGAACATTATCCTTCCTCTCAAAGAACTTAGAATCTAGAAGTTAAAAAGCTATTTATAATATACACATATAGAATATTAATAATTCTTACTGCCATCTAGTGAGTGAATGGAACAACTGGCAAAAAAATAAACAGATGTATTTCTTGCCTAAAAATTAGTTTTTGTTTCTGTTGCTTTTGTAAATTGCCCGTAACTACTCATCACCCCCAGAGTAGTGATGTAGCTACTACACCCTGAGTTCCTTGAAGTGTTTTAATGCCTCTCTCACTCAAAGGACTTACATTTTAGAAATGATCAAATGACAAATAGAGGAAGAAAGATGTGCTCCTAAAGAGATAGCCAGGGATATAATAACTGACATGCTGTCTGAGTCATCGCTCCTCATATGATCCATGTATCATTGCTGTCAGGCATGTTGTATTCTGCCCTGCGTGTAAAAGGCAGACTCAGATGTATTGCATTAACACTGTGACCATGATATCTAATGAAGGTAGTTGTATGATTTTCTTGCTTCAAAGGAGGATGATATATACAATGTGATTATGGTGTTTTCAGAGGTCCCTGAATATCCAGTAACATCTCAGTGTGTGGGAGTCAGAAACTCAGCTTAGTGTTCAGAGAAACCTTTAAATGAGGCAGTCTGTAAACTTAGTGTACCCATCCTGAGACTGTTCTTCACTCACAGTCCCTCTTCACTCCCATTTTAAATCTTAATGGTATTTTTGAAGCAGTCTCATGTAGCCTGAGCTCAGGCTGGTTTCTAAATCCTTACCTGCCTTGCCTCTTCTCAGTAACTGGATTGCAGGCAAGTGCTATCACTCAGCTATTTTGCACAGTATTTTCTATTCATTTTAATTCTGTTGGCATACTTTTAAAGTTGTCAATATTTTCATTATATAAGATGATTTTGAAGGAGAAAGCTAGATAGGTGAGTTGGATGCATTTTAGGTAGCCTTAGCTGGTGTGTGATGATGAGAAGAGAAAAAACCAGAAGACAGATTATTGGAGCTTGTTTTAGGATTACTGTGGTGGGGGATATGCTATGTATTAATTTAGGATTTTTATTGAACAGTTTCCAGTAGAAGTGAATTTTATAGGTAAATGAAGTACTCTTTGGATATTCATAAGTCTTAGGAAAGCTGTTATAATCTGAAATTTAAAATTAGTATGTTTTCTTGTTTATATATGCAAATAACTTAATGTACTTGTGCCATTATTTTACTGTGTGGAAACACTTCCTCTATGTAGAACATGAAGTTCAGGGTAAAATAACATTTCAGATTGTAAAACCTAAGTCAAGACTCATAGCATTGCTATGTAAATTACCTACAATGTGAAGAGTATGCACCATCAAAGCTAGAGGTACTTTGTCCTTTTTTTTTTTTTTTTTTTTTTTTTTTTTGAGACAGCGTTTCTCTGTATTGCTTTGGAGGCTGTCCTGCAACTAGCTCTTGTAAACCAGGCTGGTCTTCTACTCACAGAGACCCATCCACCTGCCTCTGCCTCTGCCTCCCAAGTGCTGGAACTGAAGGTGTTCCATTGCCCAGCTGATGCTTAGTCTTTTGAGGTAATAATTTAATAAAAGTGGTAGATTATTGCAGCAATAATGCTTTAGTGGTCAAGGTTCAAAAGTATTTTAAAGGTTGTGTAATAGTGTTTGAGTTGACAAGCAGTATGGGGCTAGAGAGATTGCTCATTGGTTAGGGGCACTTGCTGCTCTCCCAAAGGATCTGATTTGGGTCCTGGCATCTATATCACAGTCAGCTCCAGGAGATCCCATGTTCTTTTCTGGCCTTTGTGTGCAGCCATGTATATATGGCATGCACACAGACACATACATAAAAATGAATCTTGAAAAAGAAAACGATGTGATGACTTAGTCTGGAAAGAAGAAAGAGAGAAGTAGCTAAAATAGTTTGTAGCTAGAATAGCTGAAACATTAATATTTAATGAAATATTCCTGTTGAAGTAAACCTTGAACAAAAGAATTTTAGTAAGAGGGCTGAATTTGAAATTGATGAAAGAAGTACTTTGTTAGTATAAATTGGAGAATGGGGTAGGAGTTTGAAAAAAAATACCATGATTTCATAAATTTGGATGAATCCTAGAACTATGAAAAGTCTAATCGTAGAAATTTTTAATAAAAATGCAAAGTAATTATTAGGTCAGAAAGACAGCAAACCTTTTTTTGTTGTTGTTGTTTTATTTTGTTTTTTGAGACAGGGTTTCTCTGTGAAACAGCCCTAGCTGTCCTGGAACTAGCTCTGTAGACCAGACTGGCCTCAAACTCACAGAGATCTGCCTGCTTCTGCCTCCCAAGTGCTGGGATTAAAGGTGTGTGCTACCTGTGCCTGGCACAGCAGGCCTTTTTAAATGTATGAATAATACAAAGCAAAAGGAAAGCTTCAGACAGATTGAAATACTGTATTCACATGTCAGGACAAATTCAAAGAAATTAAAGTTTGACACACAGTTCCTACAAAGTAGTGTATATTCAGGCATGGTAGCATCTAATTTTTCCTTTTGTAAAGTAATAGTTTTAGTTTCAGCTTTTCCCCACTTTTTTTTATTTTCCCAAACATCATGAGAATGAGTATTAGTATAAAAAGGATTCATTCAGATGAGTAGGTAGTTTCAAGTAGTTTTTGAGATTAATCAGGTCTGTTATACGTATTTTAATGCTCAAGTAGAATAAAGCATACTGAATTAGAGAACAAAAGCATTTATACAAAGAACAATGGCTTGAAGTTCAATTGCTTTTAAAATTTTTATATATATACACAATCTATACAGAATGATACTCCTTCTGAAAACACTTTGAAACATGTGGGTGCTGCTGGATATAGTGAACGTCACAAGATTACTGCTTCTCTTCTCACAGAACAAGGTGAGTCATTTGACCTTATGAATTCTGTTAGCACACATACTAAGCTTTAAGTATATATTTGTCAAATACCTTAGTAATAAACGGTATGTGAGTTAAAAGATGAAAATCATAGTAATAGTTAATGTAACCTTGGAAATGAGTAATGTAATCCTTACATTTACACACACACACACACACACAAATGAGTATGATACATATATAATTATTTAGTCAGAAAAGATGAAATTCAAAGTCTTTTAAACCTGATTTTAACATTTACAGATTGTATCAGTTCTTTAACAGATTTACTTTTCTAGTTTAACTTGGTTAAATTCTGTTGAAATTAGAATACACTTTGAAAAAAATTACCACCTCTCATTCCAACTACACACTATTGTTTTTATCTAACAAGTATATTCATTTTGTGGCCTGCAGGTCATATATAGCCATGGATAGCTACCAGTGCTGGCCAACACAAAGTAGTGTAGTGACTTAGAGTTTTGGTAACTTTTTTTTAAAGCTTAATTATGCAATTCTTAAGCATGAACTTGGTAATTACATTGTATCACAGTGTCAGAGGTGGGGCATGTCTGCTAGTCTTCACCCTTATGCAATCATTTGTAACGGTATGTTTTCTTTTTTTTTTTTTTCCCCTCAAGACAGGGGTTTCTTTGTATTGCTTTGGAGCCTGTCCTGGAACTCACTCTGTAGACCAGGCTGACTTCAAACTCACAGAGATCCGCCTGCCTCTGCCTCCCAAGTGTTGGGATTAAAGGCGTGCACCACCAACACCCAGCTGCATATTGTTCTTTTATAGAGAATATTAGTTTTTTATTTTCTGTGCCATTGTGATATTTCCATATTAGATGTGGAGTTTTTTGTTTGTTTGGTTGGTTGGTTTGGTTTGGTTTAGTTTGGTTTGGTGTTTGGTTTTTTGAGACAGGGTTTCACTGTGTCTTGGAACTCACTGTGTAGACAGGTTGGGCTTGAATTCACAGAGATATGACTGCCTCTGCCTCCCAGAGTGCCAAGACTAAAGGCATGCACCACCACTGCCTGGCCATATCAGGTATTTCCTTTTTTGTTGTTTGTTTCTTTGAAATAGGGAATCATGTTTCCCAGATTGGCCTCAAACTCCCTGTGTAGGGTGCCCTTGAATTTTTGATGCTTCTACCTCATCCTTCTAGAGCTGGGATTACAGGTGTATCACCATGTTTGGTGGCCCTATATTTTAGATCAGACTTCACTGTAGCCCAGGCTAGTGTCAAACAAGTGGTTCCTGCCTCAGTGTTCGTATTTGCTGGTACCAAAGGTGCATAACACCATACCTGGCTTTGTTTTTATATAAATGCCTAAAATTGAAAGGTTGAATAATTATGAAGTTTTCCTTTTAAAATCAGTGCTTTCTTTCCCCCCACCCCCACTTCTTTTAATCTGTTTATGTACAGTATATCTTACTGTAGAAATTCCATTTCCAGACTGAAAACATACACACAGACACACATGCATGCCTTCACTCTTTCCCACCAGTGTAGTCATGTCACGGAGTTTGTGTAGATCAGTATCCTAAATTCTTTGATACTCAGAATGTTCTATATTCTGTCATTTTCAAGTTATTAAAGTTTTGCCCTGCATTTTGTAATGTTTCAGTTTGTTATTTTTTACTTTAATTTTTTTGTTTTATGAGTTAAGGTCTTATTATGACCCTTGAACTCAAGGCAGTCCCCTGTGTCAACCTCCTAAGTGCTGGAATTGAAGAGGTGTGCCACCATAACTTACTTTTCCCTGTACATTTAGCATAGAACTTTTTTCTAAGATTTTTAATTTCTTGACATTACAAAAAATATATTTTAAAGTTCGTTTGGGGTTTTAAAAAATGATTGTGACAACATAGATATATAATCTTAAATCAAGAGTGGGAAGAACAATATAGCATTCAGTATTATCATCAGAGTAAAAGATTAGGAACAAAGCTGTGCCTTGATGGCTCATGCCTTTAATCCCAGCAGAGGCAGACAAATCTGTGAGTTTGAGTCCCGCCTGGTCTACATAGCGAGTTCTAGGACAGCCAGAGCTACAGAGAGATCCTGTCTCGAAAAACAAAAACATCAGGAACAGAGCAGTATCAACCAGTTGTTTGTCTGACTTCATTATTATATGTCTGTACAGTGAAATAAAAGTTAATATTAAAAGAAAAGTAGGTAAGCTAGAGAGGTGGCTCAACTGTATAGGGCACTGGCTGCTCTTAAGAAGATCCAGATTTGATTCCCAGAACCCACCTTGTGGCTGGCTCACCACCTTAAGTAACTCCAGCCTTAGAGAATCCTAATTAATTTTAAAAATTTATTGATAATAAAACCAGAATTCAGGTGGATCTCTGTAAGCTGGGGGCAAGTGTGTTCTATATATCAGATTCCAGGCTAGCCAGAGCTACAAAGTAGGACCCCTTTTAAAATAATAATAATTATATTAAAGGTATATACCACTATGCCTAGATCTTAGCTTTCTTAACCTAGTGTAGACATAATAATAATAACAACAGTAGCAACAACAACAATAATAATAGGGAATCACCTGTGTGCTTCAATGGAACATCTCCAAGCTTAAAAGTTAAAAAAAAAAACAAAACAAAACATTCACAACCTATAGTTATGGATACTCAGGTGGCAGAAATACTAGGATCATTTTTAAGTCCAGGACAGCCTGGGGATCATACATAGACACCCATATCTGAAAACAAAGCTACTTAACCATTAAAAAAATAAAAGGTACCCTCAAAATATGTGTTATGCTGCTGTTTATATGAATTGGTAGGGGTTATATGGTACATACATACACTGACTGAAACACAGTCCAGAAAAATGCACAAGAAACTAATAACCTTGGTTGTCAGTAGGGGTGATTTGAAAATAGGAGCGGACTTGTTTTGAAAATGTTTTGCTGGGCTGGAAGGATAACTCAGAAGTTAAGAATAATATTGGCTGCTCTTCCAGAAGTCCTAAATTCAATTCCCAACCACAACCCTCTATAATGAGATCTGGTGCCCTCTTCTGGCCTGCAGGCATACATGTAGGCAGAACCCTCTACATAATAAATAAAGAAATTTAAGGGAAAAAAAGTATGTTTTGCTTCTTAAAAGTTTAGTTGTTTAGTCAGGTAGTGGCGGTACTTGCCTGTAATTCCAGCACTTAGTAGGCAGAGAGGCGGTGGCTCTCTTAAGAGTTTGAATCCAGCCTGGTTTACAGATCAAGATCCAGGACTACCCAGAGAAACCTTGTCTTGCTTAAAAAAAAAAAAAAAAAAAAGTTGTTCAGCTATGTCTTGTTAATTTCTTATAGCAGAAAACAGTAGCCGAAGAACATCTACAGAAGATTCCCCAGAAGTAGATTCCAAAGCAGCTTTGTTGCCGGTTTGTATATTTTAATTAAGTGGCATATTGACAAGAATACACACTTACTGATGAATATTTTAAAAACATGATTAGTATTTTATGGGCAATTATATCAAGCTTTAAAATCAGTTTTCCTTAAAAAACTGACCTCAGTACATATTGGCAGTAGAAGAAAAGCAAGTTCTGTTTTTTGAATTGAAGCTAATTATATGAATTCATTCCCAGCCACCTGTGGAAATGTTTGGTTTTTGTAAACTCTCCTTAAAAGACCCTGTCTCACAAAACCAAAGAAAGAAAGAAAGAAAGAAAGAAAGAAAGAAAGAAAGGAAGGAAGGAAGAAAGAAAGCCTTCATGAGTGTAGAACATGTGCCTTTAATCCTAGGACCTGGGGACAGAGAACAGAGGGAACATATTTTAAGACAGCCTTGCTACATAGCAAATCCCAGACCAACCTGGCTATACAGTAATATCTTGTCAAGATTAAAGCCCAAAATGCTTTTGTTGGGTAACAGGTGAAGTGCTCTAAAGAGAGAATTACTAAGTAAGGCCAGAATGCAATACAGATGAAAGTACATTTAGATAGAAACGGGGAAAAAAAAAGACCAGGGAAGTACATATAATTGGCCATGAGGAAGTAGAATTTAAAGAAATGTGAACCAATTGGGATTTCCTAAATTGATGAAATACATAAAAATTCAAATTAAAAAATATTAATCACAGTCTAGGGAAGTTAAACATGTCTAGAAATATCACTGCTATCTTTGCTGAATAGAAATTATGTGCATGGGTGTATAAAGTGGCTACAGTATCTTAATGCTTGTGTTTCCATTTTATTTGCATTTACTTGGTGTGATTTCAATTCTATTTATACTTTGGTGTTCTTTTGGCAAGAAACACAGATTATTTTTAGAATCAGTGACATGCTTGGAGAATAAGGTTGTCATCAGAAACAAAGATTTGGAAAAACTAGAAATCCTGGAGGCTGGAAGATGAGTTAATAGGTAAAGTGCTTGCTATACAAGCCTCATGACCTAGTTTCAGATTACCAGAATCCATGTAAAACCAAGCATTGAGAAAGGAGGATAACCACATGGGTTCCCAGAGAAACACAAAACACAACTCTTGTAGAAAATAACATTCCTGAATTTACTTACCCCCCTTTATGGTTATCAGTAAGTTGTATAAAACAAGTTCTTAGCCTTTCGTTTTAAAAGAATATTAAGAAATGAATGTTAAATAGTTAACATTGACTCTAGAGAGTTACTTCTATATTTTAAGTTTTTGTGTTTGCTTTTGACTGAAGGACTGGTTACGAGATAGACCATCAAACAGAGAAATGTAAGTAAGTCTTGTCTTAATGACCTAAAACTTATCTGAGTTATTGAATACTATATTTGTTCTTCCTCTGTCTTACCTCATTTATACTCCTTTTAAGATACTTGTAACATTTCTCATTTTTACAGATAGGAAATTGGAAGACCTAGCTACAAAAGCTTTATTATAATCGTCTATTTCTATTATTTCAACATGCTCTTGAATAAATTGTGGAAAGACGTATCTGGATACTTCAGTTATTACTTGGTTAATATTAATATATTTGTCAATCATTCTAAACAAACATTATAACATGTATATGTTTTGGAAAATACCTTGATGATTAGAACAATTATAAATGACATACTGTTGAAAGCTTGGGTACTGAAAAATTATCCATTGAATATCTATTGACAAATCCAAAACTAGAAGAGTAAAAAAAAAAAAGCAGTCTGATAGATAATTGACCCTGAATGACTGACTCCCATTTGTCAGTACACCCAGATAAGTCCTCCTGGGGAAGAAAGGCCATTTTCAAGCAATATGTATTTCAATATCTCCACTTTGTGAGTCTAAATAAATGTTGTTGACATAATTAGGTTAAAACTTAACTATGTTTAATCCTCTTCCAGGATTATGTCTTTATAATCAAAGTCTTAGGAAATGAATGCAGAAGTTTGGGGGGGTTGTTTTTGTTTTGTTTTGGTTTTCCTTTCTTTTTTGGTAATGGGGATTGAGTCAAGTTCTGAAGAAAGAGTGGTTTCACCAGCATCAGAAAAGGCGATAATGTTGGATCAAAATATTCCTTACAAGAAAATCTTTACTAAAGTGAAGATAAACTTTGGGGCCAGTTGGAATATGACAATTGGAAAGAGGCCATGTGGCTGTGTTTCCAGGGTCCTTTTGGGTCTTAAACTTCAGGTTCTAAGTGAGGCTCAGAGCTGCATAGTGTGAGAACTAAGCCTGAAATTCATCCTGGTTGAATCCCACTCCCCAACTCTCACTTGCATGTGAATCCTTGGGATTCAAAGAACTCCCACTTAGAATCTAGACTTGTTACAAATAAATGGATTGGACATTGGATATTCAATCTTGTGAAATGATGCCTCAGTCTTTTATATATCAGTCTGTTAGTGTACTTCTGAAATCATAGAAAATTATTTCTTGGTGTTGTCACAGTACTGAAATGGGTCTCCACATATTCTGAACCATGAAATAAAAATATTATTCCATTAAGATATAATAGCCATCAATTTGGCACCAAAATAATAACTATGTAGCCATAAAATGGAAGTACAAGTTGTTGGTAACATAGATACATGTAAATATATGCATGTCTGTATAAGGGGTAAGGGAATGATGAGTATTCAGTCATACAGATCTGAACATCTGTATTCCTTTAATTGCATTTCATTAAATAATTATGATAACCTTATGAAATCAAAAGTTAAATGATAGAACTAAGGTTGCACAGCTTATGTTAATTTTTATATTTCTTTAGGGCATCTGAAGGAGGAACATTAAATGGTGAGTGTGTGGTAGACTTAATACAGAAAATTAAAGGTCATAATTTAAAGCATTTACCACATTATCATAGGCAAGACATTTTAGACTTCATCTTTAATAGAAGTAGTTTGCAAACACATGACCCATCCTGTGAATTATGATGGCCGCTTTTCTATTGCCACTCCCCACTTAACCAGCACCCAAAACCTGAATATTGCTAATATTCAGGCTCTTGCTGTGGCCTCCATCCTAACAATATAAATGGAGTCATAGAGAATGTAATTGTTATGAGATTCATCAGTATTATTGTATTAGTGTAGCTTGTGCATTATTAGTATTTTCTTGTTCAAATATATTGAATTTATCCATTCTAATTGATGGGCATTTCAGTAGCTTCCAGTGCGTAACCATTATGCTTTCTTGTTGCTGTGAGCATCCTTGTTCATGTTGTTTGGTAACATAAATTTGCTTTCCATTGGTTATATGCCTAGGGGTGAAATTGCTGGGTCATAGCTTATGCATATGTTCATATTCAGTAGTTACAGCCTGCCAGATAGGTTTTCAGAGTAGTTATTTCAGGCTGGCTTCCTGCCTGTAATTTTACTGCTAGTCTATCTTTTACCACCAGAATAATTCTCCTGAAAGATTTGATCTTGCCACTCCTCTGCTTTACATTTTTCCCATTGTCATTCAGTAAAATGCAGTGTCCTTTCTTTGCATGACATATTAGGCTCTTCACAATTTGATATTGCCTGCTTCTGTAGCTTCACCTCCTTCAGGTATGCTTATGCTCTTGCTCGTTAATTTGCAATCTTGGTTGCATATTCAAATCTCTGTAGAGTCATCTGTGTGATGCCACAGACCTGTAGAATCAGATATTGTGGACTGAGTGTCAGTGGGTGATGTTCAGAAAGCTCCACAGACTGTTCTGAATGTATTCTTAACTAGTCATTCATACTAAACTGCCTGGGGTTTCTCAAATGTAGCATGTACATTAGCACTTCAGATATTCTTGTAAATGTATCCCTAGTAATCCACTGCTTTGCAGATTGCTATCTCTTTCTTACCCTGTGTGAGGGGGCCTCTACACTTATTAACCAGGCACCCTTAATTACCCACCTTTTTAGTCTTAAGCCAGTGTTTGTGTATATATACATCTTTTTATATTATCACAGTGTTAAAAACTGTTGGTTTTTATTTCCTCTGAAATAGTAGATTCCTTCTCATGTATATTCTAAAGCTTAGCACATCACAGATCTGTTATTCTCCCATCTCTTCTTCCTATGGTTAAAAATGGAATCCTCAAAATAAATATATAAAAAGTAGATGTGGAGAAGGGGCCTGGATTATCTTACATCCCAGGAGCTCGCTTCTCATGTTAGATCACCTAAAATGGTTAGATAGTTACTGTCCCCAACCCAAAAGGCAAGAAACTGAACAGTTTTTTGTTGTTTTGGTTTTTTTGTTTTGTTTTGTTTTTGAGTGGCAGGTGTGAAAGTGCCATTTATCAAGAGCTGGAGAGTGGAGCATCATGTGCTTCTTCCCAGGTGTTGGGAGCACAGTGGCCACTATTGTGCTGAAATGAAATAGGGTCATGTGATGTCTGATAGCAGTTTTGTTACCTTTCTTTCTTTTCTCCCCCCTGGTTAGGAGAAGTTGTGAAAGAAATTTAAGATTATTATTTGAGAATGTCAGATCATAAATTTATGCTGCACAAGTCCTTTTTAAACAATAAAATTGTTTATTTACAATTTTAGGTCTTGCTTCTCCATTTAAGCCTGTTATGGATACAAATTACTATTATTCAGGTAAGTGATACTAAAAACAAAATTACTGATATTTGAATCAGTAAATCAGAGATTTCATTATTTCTCTATTTCAATGCAGCTGTGGAAAGAAA
Organism: Cricetiscus sungorus; assembly: GCA_030556225.1. Taxonomy (NCBI): domain Eukaryota; kingdom Metazoa; phylum Chordata; class Mammalia; order Rodentia; family Cricetidae; genus Cricetiscus; species Cricetiscus sungorus. The sequence continues at coordinate 62,389,704 of JANBXA010000372.1, read as the reverse complement.
CAACCTGATGAGGTTATCACAGAGTATTCCCTTCGTGCCTGTACCTCCACGAGGTAAATCCCAAAAAAAAAAATAAGAAACATCCCCCACTGATCTCTGATCATGACTTAGAATATGGGTCAGGAGAGAATGAGAAGGATTCCTTTGAAGAAATACAAGCTTCATGCACTTTCTTTGCCTACTAGCAGGGCAAGGAATACTGTATTAGAAGGGAGCATTAGAAACCATTCTATGAAGTGAGGGAGGTGCGGGCATTAGAAAGCACTCTATGTGTCCTATTTCAGAAACCTTGATCCATTGTCAGGCAGCAGAACTGTAGGACAATTGATATCATAGCGTGTGTGCAGCAGATTTCTCTATCCTGTCTAGAATTATTTAAAGTTTTATTTGCTTCCTAAAAATTTATCCTCAAAAACTAAAGGAAGTTGATTGAGTCAGTAAGAAGATGAGTTCATTCCCCAGAACCCATGTGGAGAAGCCAGGTGTGCCAGCCTGTGTTGTCATTTTGGGGTACTCTGGAGTCACTGAGGTTTTGTGGATGGCTGCTGAGAAATAGCCCAATAATAAAGTTACCTTCTGGTACCCACTTGCTCATGTGTATATGTACTCCCCCACACAGTTCGTCTTTATCATAATTTGAAACATGTTTATCTTTAAATGTAAGTTCAAAACATGCTGGTATGAGCACATAGAGACCAGAGGAGAATATTGGGTGTTATGCTCTGTCAGTCTTTGTCTCATTTCTGTGAGACAGGATCTCTTACTATCTGGAACTAGGCTGGCAGCTCACAAAGGCTAGAATTCCAAATAGCACTGGGGTTCCAGGTGCCCATGTGCTGGCCTTTTACATGGGTTTTGGAAATATGGACTCAGGGCCTCCCTCATGTTTACCTAACAAATATTTTTAGCCAGTGAGCCACATCCCCTCTCAAGTTTATTTTTGTTTTACCTTGCTTAATATTAACCATAGATACTTACAAATACTTATTCTACTATGTTATTTTTAATGTTATATGTTGATCTAAAACTGTCCGTTTGTATTGTAGGTGAGCCTGTCACGGTGTATCGTCTGGAAGAGAGTTCTCCCAGTATATTGAATAACAGCATGTCTTCTTGGTCTCAGCTAGGCCTCTGTGCCAAAATAGAGTTTTTAAGTAAAGAGGAAATGGGAGGAGGTTTACGAAGAGCAGTCAAAGTACAGTGTACCTGGTCAGAGCATGATATCCTAAAATCAGGGCATCTTTATATCATAAAGTCTTTTCTTCCTGAAGTGGTTAACACATGGTCAAGTATTTATAAAGAAGATACGGTTCTTCATCTCTGTCTCAGAGTAAGTATCCATGAAAATGTAACTGAAAGAATCTCAAATTCATATTGTAATGTTTTGTTGTTGTTTTTTTGTTTGTTTGTTTGTTTTGTCTTTGTTGTTAGTGGTTTGTTTTGTTTTGTTTTGTTTTGTTTTTTGAGACAGGGTTTCTCTGTGTTGCTTTGGAACCTGTCCTGGAACTCGCAATGTAAACCAGGCTGGTTTCAAACTCACAGAGATCCACCTACCTCTGCTTCCCAAGTGCTGGTATTAAAGGCATGTGGCACCAATGCCCGGCCATGTTTTAACTTTTAACGTGTGAATAAACCTAATGAAATCTTTTTTATTATTATTATTATTTATTAATTAATTAATTAATTTACTTTTTTGTTTTACGTATTGATCCCAGTTCCCTCTCCCTCCCTCTTTCCCTCACTCTGATCAAAGCATTTCTCCCCTTCTGTAGGAGATCCAACAACAGAGAGCCGCTCAAAAGCTCACATTTGCCTTTAATCAGATGAAACCCAAATCTATACCATATTCTCCAAGGTAAATCTTTACATTTGGTGAGGGCTTAGTATTATTTGGATAGTAATTTTGGGGTTTTTTTTTTTTCTTTTTTTTTGGGGGGGGGTTTTTTTTGATGTCCTTTTTTTTTGTTTGTTTGTTTGTTTGGGGGGCACTCATTATTGATGTTGGGTGTTTATTATACATATTTCTTATCAGTTAGAATCTTACTAACAATCCCCCTGGTATTGTCTGTGACTTTTCTATAAGGTTCCTTGAGGTTTTTCTGCTGTACTGCCACTCAGCAGGGCAGTGGTTTGCTGTAGAAGAATGCATGACTGGAGAATTTAGAAAATACAATAATAATAATGGTGATGAAATTATTCCAACGAACACTCTGGAAGAGATCATGCTAGCCTTTAGCCACTGGACCTATGAATATACCAGAGGGGAGTTACTGGTACTTGACTTACAAGGTAAATCTATTACTAATTTAATTCTAGTGAAATTGTGTAGTAGGTTCTCACCTATTCATATATTACACATGATATACAGAGGCTGACAGAGGATGTAAAATAAGTCACAGTGACAGCAGCATAGTCATTGGGGTTTTAAGTAACGGGATCTAGTTGTCTTTCCTTTTTTTAAGGTGGAGTTTTACTTTCCATCCCAAGCTGGCCTAGTACTTGTGTGGGGAGTGGGGGTCTGGTGATACATGTCAGAGGACAACTTTGTGGCGTTGGTTCTTTGCTTCTGTCTTCTGGGAATCAAACTGATGTTCTCAGACTTGCATCTTCAGGTAGCAAGCTCCTAAGCCCATCTTGATGGTTCCACAACATGCACACCCATTTTTAAAGATTTTTAAATTGTATTTTGCTTCCATGGTGTCTGGCATTTAGAAATGTACCTGGTGTTGTGGAGGTCTGAAACTGGAGTTACAGACAGTAGTGAGTTGCCATGTATGTGCTGGGAACTGAACCCTGGTCCTTTGAAAGAGCAGCAAGTATTCTTGACTGCTGCTGCTGTACCATCTCTCCAGCCCCTCCTCCTTTTTTTCTTCCTTTTCTTCTCCCCCCCCACCCCACCCCGCCCCTTTTCCTTTTTCTTTGAGATTGTGTTTCACTAAATTGTTGGGCTGGCCTTGAACTCTGTCTGTAGTCCAGTTAGGCCTTGAGTTTTACATTTCTTCTGCCTCAGGTTTTCAAGTAGCTGAGGTTACAGTCCTGTGCTACTAGGTCCAACTGAGCCATTTTTTGCAGGAATATTTTAGATGATTACTGAGACAATGTCATGATACAGAAAGACCAAAATATTCCTGTCTTTGCTGTTGTTGTGAAGACATCCAGAACAACTCACCACTCCCATCATTCTCATAGATTAGTACAGTTCTTTTAGGTACTTCCCAAAACTAGGATTACAAAATGCATGTTTTCAACCTAACTTTGTAGGTGACCTTTAAGTAACTGATGAGTCTAACTTACTACTTTCAGTACCAGTGTGATCATTTATATAACGTGGAGGTGCATGATGTATGCCTGCATTGGTAGAGTTGGAATTTTTGCTTCTACAGAGTTGTTGCTGCTTTCATTTGTCAGTGGGTCCCTACGTTGGCTTAGTTTAGAGATTAGTGCAGCTTTTATTTTAGAAAAGGTTGTAGGTCCTGACTTCTCTCTCAGCCTTGTATGTGAGTACCTTTCTATCCACTAGTGATAGAGTACTGAGAGTGTTTATTCCAGTCCGTTGGGTAAAACATAGAAGTATTGGGAGCCCAGGAGATGACTGAATTGCCAAGCCTGACAGATGTTTTTGATCTGAAGAATCTGCATAGTGAAGACAGAGCTGACTGCTGAAAGTTGTCATCTGACCTCTGTGCATTGCATGTGCATATTTACACAAACTCTAAATGTTTTTAAAACCCTTTTTGTAGATAGAAATATGTTATGGTTTTGTTGTTGTTGTTGTTTTGGTTTTGTTTTGGTTTGGTTTTTTTGCTTTGCTCTGCTTTTTGTGTTCTTTTGTTACTTATTTTTGTGAACTAGGGTCTCATTTGTCCCAGGCTGACCTCCACTCCACTTTGTTCAAGGATGACTTTGAATATAGATGTGTGCCACTTTCACAGTTTATGTAGTGCTGGGGCTTGAACCCAGAGATTTGTGTATGCTGGCCAGGCACTCTACCACCTGAGCTCTGATAACATGTTTTAATTCTAGTTTTCCATTTGTGAAATTGAACCATTTTAATGGAGTTTCACTATGGTGGGTTTGAGTATTTATGATTATTCAAAAAAGATTCAACCAATTTTTTTAAATACCTCTGGGGAAGACTGAAGGTAAAAATAAATAAGTAAACAAATAGTCAAAGCTTTCTTAAATGTAGAACAAATGTTCTATAGGACTTTTTAAAAAGCCTTCAAATAGCAAAGCACTCTTAAAAGCCAAACCAGAGGCAGTTTGTGTATACCTTTATACATTGAATCAGATGCTGGGAACCACTAGGAGCTTTTGGGTTAATCTGCTACATTCTTCCAATACACCTTACCTCATCTCCATTTTGCCTATCTTGCTTTTCTCCAAGTCTGACTGGCAACTCTGCCTTTCTTTTTCTCAGAGCTCCCTCTGTCCAGAAGTCCCTGCTATACCTCCTGCCTACCTTTTGGCCACTTAGCTTTCTATTAAACAAATCACAGTGACACATCTTTACATGGTGTAATCAAATATCAACATTTGTGCTGGCCCTCACCCACTCTGAGATGTAATTTTAGTCACATATCAGATATGGTAGAGTTAAAATACAATTATGAAATATCAAGAGAGGATTATTCTTTGAATAGTTTAACAGTGTAATTAAGAATAATGCTATAAAATCTCTAAACCTTTTTATTATTTAAGCATAAATATTTATATTGATTGTATAATTTATGTTGTCTTTTTTTATGTATATAAAGGTGTGGGTGAAAACTTGACTGACCCATCTGTAATAAAAGCTGAAGAAAAAAGGTAATAAGAGTTAACTGCCTGTCATTGAGTCATAATTTGCTGTTTTTAAATCCCATGTTTCCACTCGAATAAACTCCCTTCTTTATTTGCCCCACAGATCCTGTGACATGGTTTTTGGTCCTGCCAATCTAGGAGAAGATGCAATAAAAAATTTCCGAGCCAAACACCACTGTAATTCTTGCTGTCGAAAGCTTAAACTTCCAGGTAAAAACTTTCCCTCCTTTTCTGTTGTTATATAGCCCAGGTTAGCTTTGAACTCAGGATTTAGCTGCCATAACCTCTGGGATACGGTAATTATACATTTGCCACTGTACCTGGCTTTTGTATTTTAGTCCATATGCCATATAAATTGTTGTCCAAGTTATTTACTATAATAATAAGGCCATAGGTACAAAGACTTGGTTAATTGGCCTGCTGGGGTCCTATTTAGAAAGTCCTGTCCTGTGCCAATGAATTCAAGCCTATTCCCAGCTCTATCCTGTATCTGATTCAGTGCATCATATCTCATGTTGAGCTCTTTTTGTACTGAGAGAGAAGGATCAAATTGTATTCTTCATGTAGCAGTTCAGGTTGAAAAGCATCATTTGATGAATATCCCTTTTCTCTCCAGTGAGGCTTGTTGGCCTCTTTTTGGCAAAAATCAGGTGACCGTAAGCATATGGGCCCTTATGCTAGCCCCATGATGTTTATATTACTTTAGCTCTGTAGTATATCACTTAAAATCATGATGATTAAAAGAGGAGGATTTGCTATCATTTGTGTTTCATATGAAATTAAGATTCTTTTCCAGTTTCTGTCAAGAATTGTGTTGGAATTTTGATGGAGATTGCATTGAATCTGTAGATAGCTTTTGGTAGGATGTCTGTTTTCACAATCTTACTGTAACAGTTCATGAGCATGGGAAGTTTCTGGTTAAGACTTTGCCCTCCTCAGCGTCACACTAACAGAGCTTTGTAAAGTGCTTCCATTATTGTACTGTCACACTCCCATGATTGCAAAAGCCAGCACCTTATACACTGTGTTCATTGCTATATGTTTACTGATTTTTGTGGGTCTCATGTAATAATTGTATAGGAATGTATGACTATTAAGTGTAAGATTTAAGGAAGTAGATCTGACATGTTTAGAGGAAACTTGATGTAGAAAATTACTTAATTTTTCATTTGTAAATATACTGACTTTTCCCCCTTGTTGGAATATAGATCTGAAGAGGAATGACTATACACCTGATAAAATTATATTTCCTCAAGATGAGCCATCAGATTTGAATCTTCAATCTGGAAATTCCACCAAAGAATCAGAAGCAACAAATTCTGTTCGTCTGATGTTGTAGTCCTGAATCATTGATTTTTGCCTACATTTCACAAAAGTGTGACTGTCATTTTTCCTTCAGGAGGGAATTGATGATAGAAAAATGTGTGTGCAAACTGAGCTTTCTGACCCCACACATAGTTTAGAGGCTGAGGTTCTCATTGAAAAGCGCCTTGATACAATGACAGCTGGGACATGTAACAATGGTAGAAAGTTAGTGCTTTCAGCTTGTGAAGGGCTCTTACAGCAGAACTCTGAAACTCTGTTGTCACTCGGTGCGGCACCATTAGCCAAAGTCAAGTGTCTTTAAGTTGTGTTGGCTGCTCAGTTACAGCCATTTCGCTAAAGAACCTAACCACACAGCTCTCTGGTTAAATGGCAGATGCCTTCCTCAGTTTGATGTGATGCATGATAATGATACCAGCTTTCAGCTAGGTCTGTGATCACAGGAAAATTGACTCCTTACTGTTGTAGTTTTACAGGCAACTTCAAAAGCCTGCACTGAAAACCATGTCTGCACCCCCCTCCCCCCTTAGTATTGAGTATCAAATCCAGGGCCTCACGAAGACCATTTTCTAAGAGGAATTTTATTTAAGAATAAATTTTAGATTCTGTTTATGGATACAGCCAGTTTCTTGTTAAACAAAGCCCAAATTGTGCAAAGGGTTTTTTTTTTATATACATATTATTTTATCAATGTTAAGTAAAAGAAAGCCATGGTAAATGAGAACTAACTCACTGTTAAATGGGTGTGTCCTGCAAGGAAAGTTACAGTAGTAACAACCTGCAGTTGCATGCATCTCCAAAGATTTACTGACTTAGTGTATCCAATCAGAGTGTCGTGTGAGCTCTCACATTTAAAATTGTGTAGGAATGTGTCAATGTGAATTCTGCTTTTGGTACTTATTTAAGAAATCAGTTGTTGAGTTATCCTTATTCAGTATAGGGAGATCACAATCCAACTTTATGCCAATAAAATGTAATTTAATTGCCCAGATATTTTTTCATATTCAGCAACAAGAAAACCTTATCATTTGACTCAAGTTTTATACTTTCTCTTTCTTTTTCATTTCCTAGGTACTAATTTTAATTTTTATTTGGAAGGGAGCAGTGTAAAGCTTATTTGTATTCAATAGTGTATCTCATAGATACAGACAAGGCAAGCAGAAATAAGCTGTTTAAATAGTGTTTAATGTTGATGTGGAGAGAAAAAGTGTATTACTTAAAGATACTATAACATATACATTTTGTATATCATTAAATCTTTAAAAGAAATTAAATTTATTCTTGTTTACAGATGTTTAATGAATATTCATTCTGAAATGTGGGATTTTTCAGTGTTGGTTTGTGTGTGTGTATGTCCATGTCATGGGTTATGTGTGGTCAGGGGACAATTTCAGGGGTCAGCCCTCTCCTTTTAGCTTGGGAATGGTTTTTTGACATTTATTAATGATTTTGGCTGGGAGATGTGCACATCTTAGGGTGCACATGAGGAGGTCAGAGGGTAACTTACAGGAGCTGGTTCTCTCCTTCCACCATGTGGGTTCCAGGGGTCAAACAGGTCCTTGGGGTGGGCAGCAATCGTTACCTGCTAAGTTGTCTTGCCAGTGGCCCCAGCCTTGTTTAGACACTCAGCACTGTGACAGAGGGCAGGTGGGCCTTGCATGTCAGGTGTTCTCTCTTCCTTCCATCTCTCCATAGTACACTCTGGGATTACAGAGGGCTAGGGCAGCTGGCTTTCACATGGGTCTGGGGATCTAAACTCACAGCTTACAAGACTCAGTTTTCCTCCCACCCTGTGGGTCCCAGGGATCGAGTAGAGATCGTTGTGTTTAATGGCAAGCACTCTAGTCTAATACACCATGTCTTTTGTTGTTCTTAATCTCCAATTCCTCTGAAAATGAATTGGTTCATGCTTAATTTTTTTTTATTTTTACAAAGTAATATTAAAACTTAGTTCTCATAATATGCAAAATATTTTTTAAATACTTTTTATACTTAATCCTTGTAACAGTCCTATAAAATAGATGCTAGTCTGTTTTGTAGGTGAAAAGAAATCAAGGTTACTACAGATAATTTTAGTCTGTAGCTATATTAGGATTCAAACCCAGGCATGCTGGTTTTCCCACACCTTTAAGCAGTGTCTTGTATTGACTGTCAAGCTCAGTGACCATTGATGGTCATTTTTAACTGTCAACTTTGACACAGTGTAGAGTCACTGGGAAGAGAGTTTCAGTTAAGAATTATCTAGCATGCCATGCAGTGGTGGCAAAAGTCTTTAATACCAGCACTCAGGAGGCAGACAGGCGGATCTCTGAGTTTAAGGCAAGCCTGATCTACAGAGTGAGTTCCAGGACAGGCTCAAAGGCTACAGAGAAACCCTGTCTTGAAAAAAAAAACAAACCATTAACAGAATTATCTAGCTCAGGTCAGTCTGGGGGGCTTCTATTGGGGGGTGGGGGCTTTGTCTTCGTTGATGTGGAAAGTTTAGCCATTCCCAGGTCTGGGTTCTGGATTGTGCTCGCGTAGGGGAGCTGCTGAGCACAAGGCAGTCATTCCCTTTGCATGACTGTGGGAATGGTGACTTCCTGGCTGGAGCTTCCCTGAAATGCTACATAGGGAACTGCATTTGTACAACCAGCCTCCTTCCCAACTTGAATTTTGTCAGGAAATCTTATCACAGCCACAAAAATTACCATTTCCTGGACATTTCACTCAAAACAGATCCAATCCCTTTTAGTTTTTTTTTTTTTTTCTGTTGTTGTTTTGTTCTGTTTTTGGTTAATTCTGGAGAATGAGTGAATAAGTATGTCTGTAAATCCCAAACAACTGTTGCTTTTGATTACTGAAGTGAATTAGTAATCCATTTTTTAAATGGCATTACCTTAATTTCTTTTTTCCTTATTAAAAGATTAAAATTGTCTTTTGAAATCAGTTGGGGGGGTTGGATTTTGGTTTTTGGAGACAGCTCTGTAGCTCTAGCTGTCCTGGAACTCACTCTGTATACCAGACTGGCCTTGAACTCACAGCTGATATGGAAAGGAATCCTGGCAGTCAGGAGCCAAGGAATACCACAGAGTCACTAAGTGTAGCAGCTTACAGCTCTGCTCAAGGGAAAGGTTCCCCAGTGCAAGTTTAATGGCTTCCCAGTGAAGCTCTGCTCTACTCTCTGCTCCATTCTGCTCTGGCTCCAGCAAAAGCTGTTGCAGGTGGACTTCTCTCCTTCAAGTGCCAAACTGCAAAGCAAACCTCATGAGAGAAGGAAGGAAAAGTCCAGAAGGGTAGCTACCTCTAGAATGAGAAGCAGCAGCAAATGAACAGGGCACAGAGCTTATGTAGGTTTTCTGCGTTTGTGGGGCAGGGGGTGGGGGTTGGGGAGCTTTCCAGGGAAGGGGCTTGGGATTGGTGGGTTTTGTAGCCTGACTCGAGCAAGCTCAGAGATTGGTGGGATTTCATGTCCTGTCCTAGAGTCAAGTCAGGGTCAGGGTGATTTTCCTTGGCCCTTTTCATATTACACAAAGATCTCCCTACCTCTGCCTCCCATGTACTAAAATTAAATTCTTGGGCCACTACACCTGGCTTGATGGCTCAGTAATTAAAAGCATTTGCTGCTCTTCCAGAGGACCTAGTTCAGTTCCTTTATTGTGTCTCACAACCATCTGTAACTCTAGTCTTACAGGATCAGCTGCCCTCTTCTGACCACCAAAGGCATCAAGGCATGAAAATGGTGCACATGCTCTCATTCAGGCAAAAGACTATAAAATCTTAAAAAAAAAAAAAAAAAAAAGTCACAAATTATGTGGAACATGTTTGAGTAGACAGCTAAGACAAGAATTCCTAGTAAATAGCTGTTAGTTGCTTCAAAATATGATGGTAGTCCTATGCAGAAAAACTTTTCCCCCTATTTATTGCAACTTACTTTTTTTTTTTTTTACACAGGATGTCTTGTGCTGGGAGAACCCTCATTATTTGTGGGCTTTTCCTTAGGATTTTAAGTTCAGAAATATTCTGATTGTCTCTAGGACACATGTTTTGTTTTTGTAGGCTCTTGTTATATTGTGGGAGCAGAGATACTATGTTGGTGTACAGCACCCATCAGGACAACATGGCCTTTGTACCCTTTAGAGCGTTGTATGTCACATATTGCATACATTATATATGAAAGCATAATAGATACACATTAAGGGCATATATGTCGGCCACGTGTGATGGCACACACCTTTAATCCCAGCACTCCGGAGGTGGAGGCATTTGGATTTCACTATGTAGAGCACACTGGACTTGAACTCACATATCCAAGAAGCATACCTATCTGTAGCACAAAAAATAGAAGACCGAGAGACAAATATTGGGGTTCAAGCTGAAGATCAGAAAAGCACAGCAGCCAGCCATTAGCTCCTACCTCTACCTCAGGCCAAAAGGGCAATCTACTGAACCTCAGTTTGCATCTCCAGACTGAACTCCTCACCACATCTCACACTGCAATCCCAGACTGCTGTCTCTTCCTTTTATATTGCTCAGATCCTGGGATTAAATGTGTGTGATCCCAAGTGCTGAGATCACCTTTGTGTGAGCTATTTCTCTTTAGGACTGGATCAATTTCAGGTAGCTCAGTGTGGCCTGAACTTACAGAAATCCATTTGCTTGTCTCTTGAGTCCTGGGATTAAAGGTGTGTACCACCATTGCCTGGCTCTATGGCTTGTGGCTAGCTTTGCTTTCTGTACCCTCAGGCAAGCCTTAATAAATCGTAAGTAATGTATCACCACACCTATTTTTGAGACTTTTTTCCCACAGGTGAGTGTATCATGATATAGCTGCTTCCATTAGGAAGAGCATGAGTGTGCACACTAAGGAGACATGTAGATATGTATGATGTGCTTCCAAGTATTTACATTAACTCCATGTTCAAACACATACACACACACCCTTTTTAATGTGTATGTGTGAGTGCCTACATGTATGAATGCACCATGAGCTTTCTGGATACCAGTGGTAGAGGTGAAATGAATGTTGGCTCTTCTAGAAGTACAGTTACAGGAAGTTGAGAGCTGCCCAACTCAGGTGTTGGGAACTGAACTCCAATCCTCCATGAGAGAGAAACCAGTGCTCTTGGCCACCAAGCCATTTCTCCAACCCTCTATGTTCAACTTTATACATTTCTTTTAATTTATCTTTGTGTACAGGTGTTTTGCTGCACGTGTCTGCTCCCCTTGAGTTCCTGGTGCCTTCAGAGGCTAGAAGAGGGTGTTGGGTCCCCTGGAGCTGGAGTCACATACAGCTGTGAACAGCCTGTGCATGATGAAAATAGAACCTGGGTCCTCTGCAAGAACAGCCAGCACTCTTAACTACTGAGCCATTTCTCCAGCCCTAATTTCTTTTTGATATCTGTGTATGTGGGTATGTGTTGGTGGAGGCCACAGGTCAACCTCAAACATCATTTCCCCAGGAACCATCCAACTTGTTTGTAGAGGCAGGGTCTCTTGAGCTTGGTGAGTAGACTAGATTGGCTGTCTGGCAAGCCCCAGGGATCCTTGTGTACCTGCTTTCTTAACACAAAGATTGTACTCACTTATCACCACAATCTGCTCCTCTGCATGGGTTCTGGAATAGAATTCAGGGGCTCATGATTGCATGGCAAGTACTTTACCAACTGACCCATCTCCCTGGACTCCTCTCAACTTTTGATGGCATTGTTTTGGTTAATCTTTAAGAGTAAAACTAGGAAAAAGATTAGGTAGAACATTTGACTAGCATGCAGGAAGCCCTAGGTTCTATCCAGCACTGGAAGAAAGGGTCAAAAATCAATACAAGCAACCATAAAAATATCCTTTTAAGAATTCTAAATTGGATTTAAAAAAAAAAAAAAAAGTCTAAATTGGGCTGGAGCGATGGCTCAGTGGTCACTGGCTGCTGTCCCAGAGGACCCACATGTGAGCACCCACATGATGGTTCGCAACATCTGTAAATCTAGTCCCAGAGGATCCTCTTCCCCCTACTGGGCTCCACAGGCACACATGTGCACAAAGCATATACAGACAAAACATTGGCTATATCTAGTCTCTCTCTGTACCAGCAATTCTCAAGTAACAACATGGAGACTTACTATTAATTACGAAAGCTTGACCTCAGCTTAGACTTATTTTCAACTATCTCCTATAACTTAACCCATTTCTATTAATCTACATTTTGCCATGTACTGCCCATTTGCTTCCTCTGGCAACCCTCAGTGTGGCTTCCCCCTAGATTCATCACCAGTTCCTCTCTTTGTCAGGTAGTCCTGCCTATTTCCCCTGCCTCGCTATTGGCTGTTTAGCATTTTATTATACCAATCACAGCAATACACCTTCACACAGTGTATAAATGTCTTACAACAACTGGCACGCATACTTTTGTGTGTGTGTGTAAATTAAAAGAACACTGGTTCCTCTTGCAGAGGATCCAGGTGTGGTTCCCACCACCCGCACAGTGGCTCACGACCACCTATAAGTTCAATTCCAGCACATCTGACACCCTGTTTTGGTTTTTGAGGACACCATGAGCACACACATGGTGCACATACATGTCAGCAAAGCTTAAATTGAAAATTTTTTTTGTCTAAATAATGGAAATATGCCAGAGTTGGAAATCAGAGCTGACATCCAAACTGTCAAAAAACCATAAGTTATAATGTGAATAGTTACTTGTATTTTAAACCTGTAATATCAGCACTTTAGGCAGAAGACTCATGAGTTCAAAGCCAGCCTGGGCTGCATAGTGAGATCTCTCAAAAAGAGGGAGGGAAGGGCTGGGGAGATGTCTTAGCAAGTAAGAGTGCTTACTGGGTGGGATTGCACAATCTCCTGTAACCACAGTGCCGAGGGGCACAGAGATGGAAACTAGAGTTAGTAACATTCAGGAAGAGAGTTATGATGGCTTGCAGCTGGATATGAGATAGGAAAACCAGGAACTTGGTGTAAGCATTGCAGCTCAGATACAAAGGTATCGTGGTAGTTGAGTGCCAAGGAATACCACAAAGTCACCATAGGTATAGCACCTTACAACTCTGCTCCAGGGAAAGATTTCCCCAAAAGTGTAGCAACTCTGCTATGGCAAGGGAGGGTTTCCTCAATGAAGTTGTTACAGCTCTGCTCCGCTACAATTCTGCTCTGATCTGCTCCCTTGAAAGTTGTTACAATGGGCTCAGCTCCCACGAAAATGTTACACTGCACAACAGACCACACCAAAAGGGTGGCTGCCTTGTGTGAGAAACAGTGGCAAACTAAGTGGGGTACAGACCTTATATAGAATTTCTTGGGTGGCTTGGGATTGGTGGGGTTTTGTAGCCTGGTTCTGAAGCAATCTCAGGGATTGGTGGGATTCTGTGCTCAGGGATTGGTGAAATTTTACAACCTGACAATACAAGCTCGGGCAAGCTCGGGATTGGTGGATTTTCAATGTCAAGTCAGGGTCCAGTCTTGGGTCTAGTCAGGGGCAGGGTGTTTCTTCCTTGGTTCCTTGTACCCTACATCTGGGAAGCAAGTTGATGTTTGCAAGTTGGGTGGCCAGCTCCATGAAGCTCTGGAAGATGGTGCTTTCAAATCTTTGTAAGCCACTAAATATAACAGACTGAACTTAGGTGAGGACAGCTTCTACCAAGAAACCACCCCATAGACAAGGAGCTAGTGTGTGGTAATCAAAAAGGACTGTGGCTACGTCTTGGTAACTGATAGGAGTCACTTCCCACTATGCTAAAACACATGAGAGCCAAGAGAACGAGTGAACATTTACAGACCCCATCCAGGTCAGATCAGCAACACCTGAAAAGTTAGCAGAGCTGGTAATGCAGGGCCAGACTAACAGCCAACAAACTAGCCAAATGCAACAAAGCAAATCAGAGATGAACAGAGGGCTTCAGAGGTGACCACGCCCCTTTCTGAGTGGGCCAGAAGAGCGTGCACAGAGTATGTACACCTTTAATTGGTCTAATTGATGTGTGCAAAGAATCAACCAATTGCAATAGGATTCTCTGTTCTTGAGACAGGATTTCTCAATGTAGCCCAGGCTGTGTCTCGCTCTGCAGACCAGGCTGGCTTTGAACTCAGAGATCCACCTGCCTTTGCTTCCCAAGTGCTGAGATTAAAAGGGTGGGTTGATGGGCCCAGAAAGATTCTCAGTGTTTTTCCAGTTTCCACTCTAAACCCTATAAAAAAGGCCCTAGACAACCAACCAGTTCAATGTATATTCCTTTCTTGGAAGCCCTTCCATTTGCTCTTACCTGGTTTCTCACTTTCCTTTGATTTCTCCCAAGAAAAAAATGCTTTCACTTTGCATGTTTAATCTTTGTCATTGTGAATGAACTCAAGAGCCACAGCCTTGAGTTAACTTTTGATGCGTGTTGAGTTTCTGGAACCCCAAGTATTGGATCACATCTATCTGGGTGGAGAAAGGTCCCACTGATCTCAAAATTGCATCCCAATGAAAATTATTTTAAGTATGGGTAAACCTCGCTTTCCTAGATTTCAAACTGTGGTCTCTTACTAGAGATTTCTCCTTGTCTCCTCGAAGTGAATAATTCAGCTATGATTTAAATTTAGCAACCCAGTG